>JADWQK010001154.1:1816122-2421496 GCA_017933935.1 Sesamia nonagrioides
AACGTGCCGTCGACCCGAGCCTGGTCCTTACCGGGCGGCGAGCTGCCCACTGCTTGTCGCCAGCAAGCCCGCGCTTATGGTGGCTGGGAGGTCGATGTTGTCTCCCGACCAGAGCGTCTCCTGCAGTAAATGGTTTTTCAAGCTCGCCCCCTCTTATTCTGTGTTTGACCATTTTTAATGCCGTTTATTTATGACAAGAGTTTTTATACTGAATCAGAGATAGCCTTGTGATATCGACCTCGACTTTACAAGTGGGTGGTAGGTCGTGGGTTCGAACCCAGACCGGCGCTTTACTTTGTATAAATAATTTCACCACCTCTCCGCGACGATAGTTCGTGTTGGAGTAAAAGGTTTGATAGTGGACTGTATATAGCATGTAATAAAACATGGACGGACTGTATATAGCATGTAATAAAAGATTAATAAGAGATAGGTTAGAACGCCTACAAGTAACCATGCGTGGATCCATGCAGCAGTTGACTTTGAGTGGTGCGGGAAACCCTCTTACACTGACACTAAATAACTTGCTCAATAACTTATATGACTCCGAGAAGTAAAAACTTGAAGACATCATATCTATCACCTAGCACTGGGTGGGCATAATGAATTTTTCTACTCCCTCTCAAAGAGAGGTGGCCAATGTCCCAGCAGTGGTAAAGTTATAGGCTGATTAAGCTTATGATAAACATACACTGGAATTTTAGTTGTCTAACAAAGTCAGTCCACTTCATCCATTTGTAAAAAAATATAATTATAGAATTCGTTAAATAAATGTAAATACTTATGCATTATTATGATACATGACTGATTATAAGGTGAAGGAAAACATCTTGAGGAAACCTGGACTTTAAGTCTGAAATCGCCAACCCGCATTGAGCTATCGTGGTGATTACGCTCAATCCTTCTCCGTATAAGAGGAGATCTGTGCCCAGCAGTGGGACGGTAAAAGTTGATGATGATGATACATGATGGATTTTTAAACACCCTATATACCACTGCAGTCGAATCTTGTCTTACATTCTAAGGGCACGCGAAATGGAGCGGTGACATCTTTACCATGTATATAACATTTTTTTAAATTATTCAAAAACAGATTTGTTTTTTACTAATGTTGAAAGACGACATTAGTAAGGTGTAGAAATGCCTCTCATTACGGTGTCTCTTTCGTTTATGCAACTTTTTAGAGCAGTTTTTTACAGCCTTGTGTCTCGACCTTTAGACCGAAATTCGGTTAAAACAGCCAGCCTATCTCAGTGAAGACTATCTATGAGGGAACAGTATCCCGGCTGATTGTAAGAGGTGATGCAATCGTTGATGGTAAAGAGCTATATTTAGTAGATTACTAGCCAAGAGCTGTAAATCATCAATTATTGCAGACCGAGATATTTAGGCGCGCGAGCGCAGTGCCTATAGTTCGAGTGTGCAATTGATGCATCCGAGCTAACTACTCTGCTTTACATCTCGATTGAGAAGTAAGTAATAAAAAAACCGCCATTACAAGAATAAACAACGTTTAAAGTAAAATATTTCTTTTCCCGCCATTTTCGTCCTTTTTTTTAATATTTTTTTCGAGAACAAAATTGTGCTTCAAAAAAATGTGTGTAAAATTGATGACTGTTATACTCATACGAAGACAAGGCTGAAAAGCAAAGCGACCTCTTTTGTCAATGGGCTTAATGCATCATGTCTGTTGCTATCATAATGTACGCGAGGTTTTTGAAAGAGTGAAGAGTTTTTTAATAATAATAATAATAATAATATATTTATTTGCCTAAAAACACGGTATACAAGGATGGTATCAATAAAATTTAGAACGAACATGTTTTGCCAATATAAAATAAGCATGCAAATTTTTCAGAATATAACTGACATTAACATTTTTTGTCAATGAATTCTTTTACACTATAAAAACTATTTACAGATAGCCATTCGTACATTTTCTTTTTAAATAATGTAGTATTAACATTTTTGATATCATTGGGCAATTTATTATATAAACGTACACACATTGCAAGACAGCTTTTACTATATTTAGATAGCCTCGGAATATCACTTAGTACGAGCCTGCAGGGGTCTCGTCGGTTTCGGACACAAATGTCATTTGCTTTTACAAATAAATCTTGATGTTGCCTAACAAACATGCATATCTCATAAATATAAAGTGATGGTAACGGTAACAAACCAAGTCTTTTAAATACTGGTTGGCAGGAGTCATCCGGTTGAAGGCCACATATTGCTCTTATGCATTTCTTTTGAGCGACAAATGCTCTATTTACATCTGTACCATTACCCCACATCACAAGACCATAGCGTAGTAAAGATTCTACATACGCATGGTAAGAAATAATAGCAGTTTTTAAATTCGTTACATTTTTAACCTGTTTCAGCGCATAGACGAATTTATTAATTCTAGTACTAACATTATCTACGCGTTCTTTCCAATTAATGTCTTTATCTATTGTAACACCCAGAAATTTGGTATGTGTTACTTCCTTAATTTTAGTTATATTCAATTTTATGTTGTATTTATTATTATTTGATTGATTAAATTGAATGTAAACTGATTTATCTAAATTCATTTTTAAATTATTCATGTCAAGCCAATTTAATAACATATCTATTGTATTATTGATATCTAATTCATGATCTGCAATGGTACTTTTCATTCTATCAGATGTCACTATGATTGTTATGTCGTCAGCAAATAATACGCATTTATGCTTGGTTATTTTTATGATGTCATTTATATATAAAATAAATAATAATGGGCCTAGTACGCTTCCTTGTGGAACACCATACTTATTAACCATATATTGCGATGAGTAGGATGTCATATCTTTATTGTTGGTAATTTTATTGATTATGACACGTTGTTGTCTATTACTTAAATATGACGATATCCACTGTAGAGGAGGTCCCCTAATCCCGATGTTCTCTAACTTATCCAGCAATATTTTGTGTGACACCAGATCGAAGGCTTTCGATAAATCAAAGAAAAGACCAGTAGTGATTTGGTTCTTGTTAATATTCGAAAGTATATTTTTCATAAGGGTGAAAATGGCTAAAGACGTGGATTTATTTTTTTTGAAACCCAAACTGCTCATCAATTATTATTTGGAACTTATTGCAAAAATTAACTATTCTTTTGTACATACATTTTTCAAAAATTTTGGAGAAGATAGGTACTAAAGTTATAGGACGATAATTATCGATATCACATTTATCTCCTTTTTTGAATATCGGCTTTACTATGGATAATTTTAATTTATCGGGAAAGCTTCCAGATGTAAATGACATATTGATTAGGTGAGTTAAGATCCCAGTCAGTTCATTACAGCAGGCTTTTAAGATTTTTGTGCTAATTTCATCATAACCTTCTGCTCTGGTATTGCTTAAACACATTATTTCCTGTCGAACTTCACTTTCCAGCATAGGTTTCAAAAACATAGAGTTGACACTTATATTTTCCCTAGAGTTTGGACGAGCACTTTGTTGAGTTCGTGCGTTATGCGTTAAATTTGCATAATGGCTGTTAAATAGAGAAGCCATTTCTACCGGGTCAGTAACTACAGCATCTTTTAACTTTATCATTTCTATGTTGTCTTTGAGGGTAGTACTATTTATTTCATTTTTAATGACAGTCCATGTGGCTTTACACTTGTTATCCTGTGTGTTAATATATTTTATATTTGCGTTCTTTTTGATCCGTAAATACATTTCTTCAGCAAATTGGAGTAATTTTTGTATCTAATTTTATTAATAGAATTTTTAGTTTTGTAATACTGGTAACGTAGCCTCCGTTTAGTTTGGCAACTTAGACGTATTCCTCTGCTTATCCACTTTTGAGTGTTTTTATTATCGCGGTTCACTCTAACTCTAACCTTGGGGAAACAGAGGTTGTAGAATAGGCTTACCAGTTCATGGAAATCACTGAATGCGGAATTTGCATCAGTATCTTGATAAATCTCAGACCAAGTAAGGTTTACCAAGCATTCTTTGAATTTACGAACGTTATCTAAGCTGTAATCTCTTTTAGAAATGTAGTATATTGGTGCTTTTTGTAGTTTATGTTTAGTAGGAAAGCTTAACATTTGTGCCGTGTCATGATCGGAAAGGTACAGGGGTAGTACAGATGATGTAGCGTTGGTAATGTTGCTCAAGATATGGTCAATACAAGACAGCTTACGTGTAGGAACAGTTATATGGATTTTCAAATAATAATTGTTACACAAATCTTGCAATTCTTTTGTAATGTTACCTTTTTTCAATGTATTTATATTTATATCACCGGCTATAACTAAATTTACTTTAGATTTGTATTTTTTTAGCAAATCGTGTAAAAGTTTATGCAATTTTGTTAAAAACTGATTTGGATCAGATTGGGGCGTTCTATAAACACATATAATTACAAGTCTAATATTTGTTACCTCTACACCACAAGCTTCAAACGTGTTCTGAGTTGCATAGTTTTTTACGAATATTAATTCTTTGTAATTTAAGCCTTTTTTAATTAATATACACGTGCCACCTCTTTGTTTATCTCTACAGAAGCCAGCAGCCATTTCATAATTGTACAGTTTTACGTAGTTTTCACAGCCTTTTTTTAAAAAAGTTTCAGATAGACAAATTACTATCTTTTTTAAATTACTATCCGCCCTAGGGCTTTCCTAACTACATTATTAGCTAGAGCGCTAATGATCACCTTGAAGTCCTGTTTGGGGGTAATAAGGACCTACTTACCGAATATGAGAGATGTAAAAATAGGTTATGTTATGAGCTTATTCACTTTAGCCTTCATATACCTACATAGGTACATACAAACCAACAATTAAATAGTTTAAGTGAAAGACATACCTAACGGCTTCTTTTTTCCTATCTATTATTGTTACCATTAGGTAACTGACAAAAAACTCGATATCTATCTATTGAACATACTTTGTTACCATTTTATTTTATTTTTGTGGATGTTGTTACATAAATGCATTACGCTAGTGGTTTAATGATAACAGAGCACGGGTCCACTGAATGTTTCATGTTACGAGTTTGGTTTTTGATCAGTCCCTCAAATAGAGGGCCATGGCGGCCAGCAGTGGTGGATTAGACCAGTCCTTCCTCCAGAAGTGTACTAAGTCTCCGGGGTTGATGAGAACATCTGTGTAAGAGTTATGTGTTCTGAGGATTTCTGAACACAATAGCGTGGCATTTGTGCTCTACAAGAGCAAAGCTTCAAGTAGCCTCCAGCCTTGCACAAGGGGCTGTCCGTTATGCGTTTTGCATGGAAGTGTTGGCTTAGGGAGCAATAAACCGTGATGATTGCCTTCACCAGATGCAAGCACTCCCTGATCAGAAAAACATAGTTTATTTGTTTTTTGATAAAAAAAATAGACCTTTATCCTTACTAGGAACTTCTCCTGGTTAAAGGTCTATTTTTTTTATAATTTTTTTTTACTGGTATTTATAAGCTAAGCGGTGGCTTAGCTTGCTATCTAATAAATGATCATTATGCTATGCTTGCCGTGCAGACAAACTGCAGGAGGGTCGCTTACGCTGGTACGGTCACGTCTTACGAAAACGTACGTGTTACGTGGGTAACAAAAATGTCTTGTCATGGCGCCTCCGCCGGGCCGGAACAAGCGGGGTAGACCAAAGAAATGCTGGCTTGACGTTGTAAGAGATGACATGCAAGCCAACAATCACACACCACAGGCTGCGAAAGATCGCGCAAAATGAAGGAGAATGAGCAGAAAAGCGGATCCTGTGCTCCAATGCGAAGGCCGCGGATGCAATCGGAACTGAACGCTATGATGATGATGATGATGCTATACTTGCCATGGTCGGGACGTGGATTGATGATCCAGAGCTGGCATTTGTAGATCTTTGATAGTCGGCTGGCCAACGAGTATCGTGCTACCCTGAAACTATGCTGTAGATAAGTAGTTGCTTTGTGTCATCATTATCATCATCATTTCAGCCGAAAGACGTCTACTGCTAGACGTGGGCCTCCTCCAAGGGTCTCCACGACGACCGGTCCTGCGCCTCCTGCATCCAGCGGTTTCCCGCGACCTTCACCAGGTCATCAGTCTTGCTTCGTGTAATTTGACGGTCTCCGTGGCGCAGCGGTCAACCCGCCTGCCTGCGACGTGGAGGCCTCGGGTTCGATCCCCGGCCAGGTCATGATGGGAAACGATCTTTTCCTAATTGTCCTGGGTCTTGGATGTATATCTATATATGTATCTATTATAAAATATAGTATCGTTGAGTTAGTATCCCATAACACAAGTCTCGAACTTACTTTGGGGCTAGCTCAATCTGTGTGATTTGTCTGTATATATTTATTTATTTATTTAATTACTAATTTTCAGATATATATATAGTTGGACTAGAAGCTGGCCAATATAGTTTTGAAAGTTCAGTCATTGATAAAACAATCGGAAACTTTTCTGAATAAATAAATATATGCGGACAAATCACACAGTTGAACTAGCCCCAAAGTAACTTCGATACTATTTTATTTTATTTTATTTTATTAAGATATCCAACAGCAATTTACATATATGCTTACACTTAAACAAATATAATTCATAAAAGCCAGTAACAGGATATCATAGCTAAGTATAACATAAAAATGACCTTAACTTTTAAAACAATAATGTATCATTTTATTTTTTTAATATATACATGCAAACATACACACTTAAACATATAATATATATTTATATTTATACACACACGCACACACACACACAAACTCCTGCTGGATAATTCATGTCGACAGCCTCTCAAGCACTTGCAACTTAAATTTTGATTTCGAAACGGTATAAATATCGATATCGCTGAAATATTTGTTAAATGTTTTAATAGCTCGTGAAGTGAATTCGTTGTTCCCGTAGTTTGTTTTCTTCAATGGAACATGAAAAACGTTATGAAAGGTATTTCTAGGACGACATCGAGGTATGACTAAAGATATAAGTGACGTCAAAGAAGGACAGTCGAGATTTGTGTTAACTACACACATAAAAAGTGTCTAGGGATCAACATATATTTTTGCAATAACTTTTCTCCTGATTGATATTAATTAAAATTTTCTTTACGGATTCATCAAATAAAGTGTTTTCGTTTGTCACAGTAACGATAAACCAAGTCACCTTTGCATTAATAAAGAAATTTGCCATTTTCCTAATAAAGGGATATTTGACATTTGAACCACTAACACAAAAGTTCGAAAAAAAGACTGAAATAACAGTTTTCTCTAAAATTTTATTGGGTAACTTAAACAATTAATAATCCGTGTTTCTACCGCGAACACTAACAACACAAGAACATCGGTTTGGCATACTCAAAATGAGTTCATCCAAATCACGCTGTGGAATGGCCGCCCATGTTCGTTGCAACAACAAAAAAAGGTCTTCTTGCGACTGGATACCCTCCATATTCGGCAGAGCTCTTCTCTGTAGCATATCCCATGCATGCTCAATCGGGTTCAAGTCTGGCGACTGAGCAGGCCAGGGCAGGACATTGATGTTAGCTGCGGCGAGAGTCTGTCTTACAACTCTTGCGGTGTGCGGTCGTGCATTATCATGCATTAACTGAAATAAGGGACCGATTTGCACTTGTAGAGGAACGATGACGTCTGATACAATCGTTTCAGCATAAATTTTAGCGTTGAGGTTGCCTCTGATCCAAATCAACTCAGTTCTTCCGCCGATCCAAATACCCGCCCATACCATGATGGTTCCACCACTATAAGGATGGACTTCCTGGCAGGATTTTAATCGCTGTTGGCGTCCAGGGGTTCTCCAGTGTCGTATACGTCTTGTATCCGGTCTCATACCAAAACGAGACTCATCAGAAAAGCACACGAAACGCCATTGTTCTTCTGCCCAATTTCTGTGTTCAAGAGCCCATTGATATCGAATCCTACGATTGTGCATTGCTATAGGTGGTACCCGTAGCGGTCTTCGGGAATGAAGGTTCACTTCATGCAAGCGGTTTCTGACTGTTTGGTCGCTAATTAAGTTCCCTGAAGAGTGATGAAGCCTCACGGCTAACATCATGGCGGTTATTGTTGGAGCTCTTCGAGTTAAGATTTGAATGTATCGGTCTTGTCTCCGTGTGGTGCAGCGATACCGTCCTCCATGGCGCTCAGCCACGGTACCAGTGCTTCGGTAACGTGTCCAAAGTCGACTGATAACACTCTGACTTGTATTCAGAGCTAAAGCCACAGTACGTTGCCGGGAACCAGCTTCTATCATTCCCACGGCTCTGAGCATTTCTTCCCTGCTTAAATGACGTCGCCGCTCCATAATAACGTTGGTTTTAATCAGTAGTAGGGAAACAGTAGCACTAATAATGTCTTCAATGCGTTGTATGTTTTTATAGGGAAAATATTGACAGCTGATTTTCATCTTTTACTCGAATTTGATTCACAGTTCCTGATTCAAATTATGAAATGCACCAAAAAGGATCCATATAAATTTATAAAATCATAAATTTATTACAAAGCCACATCTCAATCTCAAGAAATCCGCATAAAAATGCTTGATCCCTAGACACTTTTGATGTGTGTATATCGTGAAGAAATGCTAAGTCAAACATAGTTCTTCTGTTTTGCAAAGTGTCAATACGATAATGCTTACATGCTTCTTTGTAAGTGGAAAATTTTTTTTTGTCTGAAGTTTAAATGTTTTATAAAAAATTTTTGAAGACGCTCTATTTTATTAATATGTATATTGTACTGTGGGTTCCATATGATACTTCCAAATTCTATGATACTTCTTACATAAGCATAATACACCATCTTTACACAGCCTATGTCACTAAAGGATTTGCAAACTCGTAAGACGAAGCCAAGATTTTTGTAAGCCTTGTCGACGATGATATTAATATGACTAGTTAGTGCCATTTCACTATCTAAATTTATACCCAAGTCACGAATTTCTGTGGTCCTGTTAAGTAATTTATTGTTTATCATGTAATTAAAAAGAAAAGGCTGCTTTTTACGAGTAAATGTCATTTGAGAGCATTTATCAACATTTATTTTTATCCTATTTAAGGTGCAATATGCAGAAACACAATCTAAATCGGCTTGAATTTTCAGACAATCATCAATTCTAGAAATTTTTAAGTATATTTTAGTGTCATCGGCGTATAGTAAGTGTTTTGAATGCGTAAAACATGAATGTAAGTCATATAGGTAAGCATTATAAAATAAAGGGCCTAAGTGAGATCCCTGTGGTACCCCGGACGATATATTCACATAATTAGATTTGAAACCACCCAATACAACAGCCTGTCGTCTATTAGATATGTATGACGTAATCCAGCGATAAAGATCTCCCTGGATTCCCAAAGTATATAATTTTTTTAATAGGATAAAGTGATCTACACGGTCAAACGCTTTTTCATAGTCCGTATAGATGACATCCACTTGTGCTCGCTGATCCATACAACGAATAACGTAATTTGAGAATTCACAAAGATTAGTATAAACAGATTTTCGACTCAAGAAACCGTGTTGAAACTCACTGACGTTTGAAGCTATGGTATGATAGATAGTATCGTAGATGATTTTTTCAAAAAGTTTGGGTGCAGCGTTAAGTATATGGGTCTATAGTTCTGTATAATTCCCTTAGACCCTTTCTTGTGGATTGGAATAATGTGGGCCTCTTTCCATTTATCTGGAAAGATGTCTTCCTTTACTGAACTGTTAAAAATTATTGATAATGGTTTACAAATACTTTTTGCACTTTTGTTAAGAAATACGGAGGGTATACCATCGCTACTTGCTCCTTTTTTGGGGTCAAGTTTTCTCTGATATTTAAGAACTAAGTCTGAGGTTATCGATAATGTATGAACATAACCACTGTCACCTTGGGGGGCGGAAAGAAACTCAGTTTCCGGGTAAATTGAAGTGGGGGGAACAAAAACGCTCTGGAAAAAGTCACTAAAATCTTGGCAAATGCTCGAACCGTTATCGAAACTATCGTGTCCGTTTGACAGTGCTCGTGGGTATCCGGACTTTCCTCGTGTGCCACGCATTGAGTGTACAAAGCTCCATATTAATTTTGGATTACGTTTGATATTTACATTGCGATAATTTTATGAAATTGTCATAACAATGTTTTTGTAAGATTTTCTGTCGTGAGCGCAAAAGTGCAAATTCGTCATAGTCCCTAGGATTCTTGAATCTTTTCCATTTCGCGTGCACTTTTGATTTTTGTTTAATTATTTTTATAAGAGATCTAGAGTACCATACAGGATAGCTACGATTCTCATGAGTATAAGAAAGTGGTACGTGAAGTGTGATTAAATTGTTAATAAACTCATAAAAGACCGAGACTGCGTCGTCAACAGAGCCCTCATAAAGTATATTATCCCATTGAATGTTATTGATTTCTCTATTTACAATGTCATAATTCGTTTTGTGGAACTGTTTTTTAATGACAATATTTTTGGTCAAGGAGGGTATGAATATATCTCTTATCTCTATTTCCAAGGTGGCATGAGCCATATCTTCTTTAACTAAGGGCAGCGAAGATTTGCATATAGTTAGAAAGAAATTTGCAAAAATTAAGTCTAAAACATTGAGACAATGATTAGCAATAAGATTAAATTGGCTCAGAGAAAGCATGTTAAATTCGAATTTATAATATATACATATGTATATAGATAAACATCCAAGACCCAGCGCAATCAGGAAAAGATCGTTTTCCATCATGACCTGGCCGGGGATTGAACCCGGGGCCTCCACGTCGCAGGCAGAAGTGTTGACCGCTGCGCCACGGAGGAGGAATATTTACATTTTTTTTTCCTATATTTCGTGTCCCATCACGAATTCACCACGTATCAAGTAACATTATCTGTCTTCGGAATGTAAATATTATTTCAATAACTTATTACTTATCAACCTACTTAAATTTACTCACGGATTTACCCATAAGTAAGCAATATTTCCTTCAAATACTAGAAGGTATATTGAAATAAGTACAGAGATGAATGCACCAATAAATTATGTAGATAGTTTAGAAACACGATGTAAAGCAGGAAGGAAGGAGTCTCATCACGACATCGCGTTTCTGAACGATTCGATACACCTTATTTTTACACGCTATGTAAGTAGGTAGGTAGCAGTTTTATCAATACGATGTTTCGGTGTGATTTTCTTTGTAATACAAGTAGGTTTTTGTTTTTTTATATATGGCATCTCGTAGGTGGCCATTAGAGGCCGTAACTACTTAACCGGACTTTCCTGTGGATGCCTTAATTAAAAATTAAAGCCTCCAGCTAGGGGTACTTAAAACTAACTTAAAATTAGGCGACTACGCACTAAGGGCACCCCCTGTGGGGTACGAACCTCGGCTTAGGGCGTCGCTAGAGAGGACAGCAAGGGACGGCTGGATCGAATGTATTCTTAATGGTTTGATGACCGCGGCGTTTCCTAGTACTAGGTCTGAGAAGAACCGCCGAAACAAACTCAGAGGTTATTGTTGGGACATTATGATATTACCGGCTCAGTTGCGGCGCGGGCCGGCCTTCATCGGACAAGATACAAGTAGGATTGTTGGTGTTTAGTTAATATTTACTCATTATTTTAATGCTACCTTCATCATCATCATCATCATCAGCCTCTACTCGTCCACTACCGGACATAGGCCTCTTTCATGGCGCGCCAACAAGCTCGATCCTGAGCAGACTGAATAAAATACTGTAAACCGAACTCAATAGTAGTTACTTTGAGTAACGTTTATGTATATACTAGCTTTCCGCCCGCGGCTTCGCCCGCGTAAATTTCGGTTATATCGCGCTTTTTAGATTTCCCTCGGGAACATCAAATTTTTCCGGGATAAAAGGTAGCCTATGTCCTTTCTCGGGGTCTAAAGATTGTGTGCTTTCCGCCCGCGTCTTCGTCCGCGTGGTGTTCGGTTATATCGCGCTTTTTAGATTTCCCTCGGGAATATAAAATTTTTCCGGGATAACAGGTAGCCTATGTTTTTTCTCAGGGTCCAAAGATGTCTGTGCCAAATTTCATCAAAATCGGTTGAGGGGTTTAGGCGGGAAAGCGTAACAGACAGACAGACAGACAGACAGACAGACAGACAGAGTTACTTTCGCATTTATAATATTAGTATGGATATAATTTACGGCACAGGCGAAGAGTAGCCAGCCTGTTGGTGTTCTGTAAGATGCATTTTGGAGAGTGTGCGAGGGAATTGCATGACTTAATTCCCCCATCTCCGTTCCATCATCGGACTACCCCTCGTACGGCGAGTAGGTATCCATCCTTACGTTGTTGACACCACAACGATTTGAACGAAGCGGCAGCAGCGATGTTTCCGTCTAATTACAACTTAAATGTCTTTAAGAGTGAATAGGCTCTTAATAAACTAGCGCGCTTTACCATCAACGATTGCAACACCGTTTACCATCAGGCGGTATTGCAATCAAGCACTAGTTTATAATTACAAATAAGTTATATCGCAAAATATGATAATCTAAGCACCAATATCACATAGAATGTAAATAATAGATAGTTTCCTGGTGATAACGGAAACGTTCGGTCAGGCGCTGTAAATAGAAGCGTGAGGCCTGTGCTATATGTCGACAATTACCGTCACCGAGCAGTAAGAAAACAGAGGAGGCACTCTATTAGAATAAGTGTTATGAATGTGTGAGCACAATGTACTTGCTGTAAAGCATCTATTTGTTGGGTTATTTTAATTTCTGAATTGTTCTTTTTTTGTGTTTTCCATAATGGACGCTCTCAGCGTACAATATATTTCTGCATCGTTCTCACACGGCTGATTTCAACATGAATAATGTAATCAAATATTTGTGCCAATAGCTTGATAATTTTAAAAGAGTCTCCATGGAGTTTCTTGCCCGTTCTTGTCCATAGGTACCTACTCTTTGGAATGGGCGACTAGCTTCATCTTACTGACTGACGGACCTTCTGACAATTCAAAAGTGCCTATACTGGTTTATTTAAAATAAATAATTTGATTTTGATTTTTGATTAGGAGTCCTAATCAAATCAAAATACGAAGAACAAAAGGAAAACGAGTCAGGGTAAATGACAGGGTGGTAGCTAAAAATTAAACAAGAAGAAATTGAATGATATGGTTGTCCTGTAGGACTTTATACAACGTGCAACGCAGAGGGAATACGTATACCATAGGCACGGCTTCTTCGGATGACCATGGGATCTTTGGGTGAGGAGCCCGATAATTCTCTTCACCGATCTCTAGATCTAAAGGTTTTGGGGGGCTGTGTTTTGTAATAAAAGTGCTTATTGTCCGTCTTATTTCAATAAATGACTTTTTATTTTGACTCCTTTGCAGTATATCCTGAGATTACACAGAGGGTGTTCCAGATTGTTTTTTTTTTTTAGAAGAAACGGTTCCCCTTCCACGTGAAGATAGTCACCACAGAGGTGGTTTTGATGAAGTGAAAATCCCACACTCTCCGGTCTTATCCCCAAAGACTAGTCGCCTTTTAAGGTTCCCCCGAAAGGAAAAAAAAGATTACTTGCACATTGTTATTCCTCTGTGTTTCATTATCTTTGTGAATAGGAAATTAATAATTATGCGCAGTCACTGTCCATGCGTGCGTTGATATAATTCCTATTCTTCAAACAATGACCACTTCCTAATTACCACTGAATTTACACCTCAATACATTATATGCCAACAATACAATTGATACAGTAAAAAATGTGTTTATTAGTGAACTGATTCACCTGGATGCGTATCGCGAGAGTGGGTTTGAAGCTGGGCGGAAAGGGAATCCTTGGAAGTTCATGGGGGCCGTATATGCTTCCTTCCACCGACCAATAGCAGACTTAACGTGATCAATTGGCTTGTGCTGCGGTTGGAATTAGCCACAACTCCTCATAGTTGATATATTTTGTCTTTATCAAACTAAGCGTCATCATTATAACTAACGATTTCTCGTTTATTTAAAGCAATAATGTATTCCCAAATAAAAGTATTTGACCTTTTACTTTTTCTAATTCTTGATATTGTGGGAGTCAAAAATAAGTAGACTATTAATAAGGGAAAATGAGTAGACATCTAGAATAACTGAGTCTCTTTGTAAATGTACTTGAATCAACTTCAACTGAATGTTATTCAACACAATGTAAATTTCGTAAGGTTATTAAATTCATAAACTAAAATTTCTTTATTAAAACTAAACTTAAAAAATGTAAATTGTTTTATGAATAAATGAAATGTAATGAATGTGATGAATGAACTATTTTACCTACATAGAATACATGTTTCAATAAAGTCGATATCGGGCTTCACATTTTCGTCATTTTTACTTCTCATTCGGCATCCCATATCCACTCAAAGTGATATCCCGCTTCACTGTCAATAGGAAAAGTGCCCAAAAGCCTGGTTGCATTTCCAAGTTGAGAGACAATGAATGAAAATTCTTTTGCCAAAAATAGTCAACTCTCTAGTTGGAGAAAGAGTCGACCAAACGCGCTGATGTCTCGATAAACCAAGTAACTTTTACTTGTTATACCTATGTTTACAAATAAAACATTCTGATTCTCATATTCGCTCGGATGATAAATTGCTAGAACCTTTTGTTCATTAGGCATCAAAAAAATCGTTCACAGCTCTGTGATAAGTCCCCAAAAAGATAGCAGCATTACCTCATTGGATGGCAATGTTGAAAATTTGGGCGAAAAATAGGCCAGCCCTCTAGTCACGCCAATGAGTCGACCAACCACTTGAAGCAATTCATAGCAATCATTGTTAAATTCATCATCGTCAGTCAATTGCTGTCTCCACCACCAAGCCCCACTGAAATAATGGAACTTGAATGTATGCTAAGCTGCTAAACGTTAATCAATTCTATGCCGGTGAAAGATGCCTTTGGTTTGATAACGAATCCGTTGATTATATTATGACTCATAAATGTATCATAACTTATAACTCGAAAGACACTTCTAATAGATTGATTCGCCTGATACTTTCACAATATAGCTTATCACGTCTCAAGCTGTTTAATTCCTACAATCATTGATTCATTTAGTAATTTACAATCATAAAAGCATGATTCATAATTGTACAGTAATGTCTGCTATCGGCGACCATCGTTGTAATAGAAATGTGATGTATATACTTGACGGTTAAACGATCGATAAATCTTGCTGTCTTTCTCATTTTATTATGATTAAAAGGAGATAGTAATAAACTTATAAGCACTGATATTTTTATACAAGATAGTTTTGTATTGAAAGGATGTCTTTCATTTCGTTCCCAAAAATGAAAGAAACCCAGGCCAGAATAAAAATATTACACTAGATTCTTATCGTTTTTTTTTTTTAATTATCGAGTGCTTGACCACAACCCCGCCTGATTGTAAACAGTGACTCAATCGTTGATGGTAAAGCGCACTAGTTTATTAAGAGCCTATTCACTCTAGCCTTGAAGACACTCAAATTGTAGTCCGACGGAAACACCGCCGCTGATAAATTGTTCCAGTTCCTAAATGTACCTAAGCGGTATAAAGGAGGAGACGAAACGCTTCGTCCGGATCGTAGTGGTGTTAACAACGTACGGGTGGAAACTTGCCGTACGACGAGTCGTCCGATGGTGGAACGGAGATGGGGGAATTAAATCATGCAATTCCCTCGCACACTCCCCAAAATGCATCCTATAGAACACCGAAAGGCTGGCTACTCTATATTCCACGATCTCCTGATATTTTTTCACTATCACAAGGAACGTCTACGATTAACTCCTAGGCTGCTATTTGAGTTTAAAGTGAATTGCCGTTGTACGACCAGCCATAATAGCGGCAGTACATGCGCCTATATGGCAAATTAACAGAACCTAAACTAAGACCTATAAGCCCTACAGTCTCTACGACCCTAAGTCCTATAAGCCCTACAGCCCTGACCTACCATATATTTTGTAATAAATAAATATATAAATAAGTGCGGGATGTCTGCACCAAGAGACCTAAGGTAACAGACGGATAGTGGGTAGGATTTCCAGGTAAGGGTGAAGGATACACTCACTGCCAGTCCAGCAGACTCACAGGACTGATCAGAGATTGCTAAAGGTGTCTTGGCCACAGTAAGGGGTAATGAGACAGCCGTTAATAAAAAATCTATACTGGAATGTTACGGGAAATAAGGTCTTTAAGTTTTTTTTTTTTTTATTATCGAACGTCTACCATCACTCACTGCTACACCGATATAGAATAATAGACTTAAGCGTTAGGACATACTAAGGCATGATCATAGTAGGTCATCATCATCATCATTCTCCTGCCTTTATCCCAATTTATTTGGGGTCGGCGCAACATGTCTTTTTCTTCCATACATCCCTATCAGAAGCCATCACGGCAGTCACCCCCTTCTTAGCCATATCATCCTTCACACATTCCATCCATCGTTTCTTTGGTCTTCCTCTACTCTTATAGCCATCAACATTCATACTTAAAACTCTCCTCACGACATTCTCCTCATTTCTCCATAACACATGCCCGTACCATGACAACCGATTTCCACACAACTTTTCAGCTACCGGTGCCACTTTCAGACTTCCTCTTATAAGGTAGTAAAATAGTAGGTAGGTAGTAAAATAACAACAATTTAATAATGTTTTTTGAAAGAATTTTCGCTGTCGATGAGGATATTATATAGGATGATATATGCTGATTTGATGGTTCGAAGGTATCCCTACTAATATTAACACTGTCTGTCTGTTTGTTACGCTTTCAGGTCTAAACCACTGAACCGATTTTATTGAAATTTGGTACAAAGATAGAGTTGACCTTGAGAAAAAATATGGGATAGTTTTGATTCCGGACTTTTGCAAAGTTTTTTTTAATTATTAAATTATAAACTAGCGCTTGACCGCTATCCCGCCTGATAGTAAGCAGTGACGCAGTCGTTGATGGTAAAGCGCACTAGTTTATTAAAAGCCTATTCACTCTAGCATTGAGAACACTCAAATTGTAGTCCGATGGAAACACCGCCAAGTCCTCTTGGAAACGCGATATAACCGAACTCCACGCGGGCAAAGCCGCGGGCGAAAAGCTAGTAAGAAATAAACACAATCGCGATGGAAAAAGCACGCGCCAACACGCGCGTGATCAAAAAAGCAAACGCGGTAGCAAGAAAAGACCAAGAAATAGGAGTGACGTTGTTAGTCCAAGATGCTTGTGACTTAAATAATATCAGTCGCACAGGTCGAATGGTCAGGTTAAGCTACACTTGCCGCGGCTGGTCTGGGGATGGGTGACCGTCTTTGCTTACCAGGTCTTTGACAGTCATTACGGATCGTCAGAAGTCTGAAAGACTGACCACCAGTCTTAACAAGGGGCATCGTATTACCCTAGTAAATGGGTTGTAGAGGTCAGATAACCAGTCGCTCTAGGTAAAAAACAGCTGAATCCGGTAAGACTGGAAGCTGACCCTTGCATATTTATCTGAAAAAAGGCAGGGCAGAAAAGATGATGTAGTCCAAGAGTGGTTGAACTTAGTAGGTACTTTATTCAATTGCTATTGTCTTACTGCTCGGAAATGGACTTTTCCTTTCCAATCTTTTTTGCTTGTTCCTCAGAGGCATTAATAGAAAATTGGCCGCAGAAGGCAAGAAAGGTCATAGTAATTTGAACTCACTTAAACGATTACTGCGCCTCATTAGCATTTAGTGTCCTTTTATTATAGTATTTATTTGTTTATTGTATACAGTAGTCGTGTTAAACTAGCTTACATGTACCTATATGTATTTCAATTTAATATTCAATCTTAATTTAGTATAATCACTACATAGTATTTCTCTTTTCTTAAGTCCGTGTGTATGATAAAATCTCTAAAACTACGCAATGGATTTTGATGTGGAATTTTTTTAATAGAGATAGTGATTAAAGAGGAACTTTTATATGAAAATGACATCCTTTAAATAGTAGAGAAATACATAAATGATGTCGTAAATAATTACATTTTTTCCGCGTTTGCAGTGAAATGTAGGCTGAACCCTACGAGATTTATCAAAACAATGTACCTACTAAAATTAGATATTGTACATATTAAAAAAGTCTACAGAAAAGTCTGCGATGGTATATGTCTATCTCTTATGGATATCCCACAATGACATTTTTTTGTCATTTACTTTTTACGACAAATATTGGCTAATTATCGAAGCGATTTTAACCAATCCAGCATTTATCCTTATGTAATAATATAATACCTTAAATACATTGCTGATTTAATATAGATCTATTTCGCCCTTTACAGATATTGCAGATTTAAAAATTGCGGGGCGTCGCGTTTGCATTGCAGAATTGCAACCGTGGGAAGCCGGGGCGGGTCGCTAGTATTATGACATAATAGGATTATATTGTTTTGGTTTCATATTGCGTCGACTGTCAAATAAGCGCACGTGAGGTCACGCACGTGGCACGCACGGCGTGGCGTGGCGGGGCACGTGGGATGGGTGGGGAGGCGATTGCATCACTGCTTACCCTCAGGCGGGATTGCAGTCAAGCACTAGTTTATAATTAATAAAAAAAAAGGTATATTGAAATTTAATTACGGAGAGAAACCACGAGCAAGCACAGCCAAATAATGAAGAGGATGGACTTGCAGGGCACTTCAGGCCATGTATTCCTGATATACTGGAGTGGAAGGAGGCCTTCACCAGTTGTTCACTTAGCACTATAGACTTGCCGATAAGCTCACCGGCCGGTGGCGGTTTGGATTTCGGTTCCTTGATGTTGTTCACAAACCAGGGTTACCTATGGAGAGGAAGCAAAAGTATACCGATGGGTGAATGGAAAAATATCTGGAGTTTTGTTCGTTCCCCATTCCTTAATTCTGATTGGATTGTCCGACAGGCAGTGAGGTTAAAGGGAAACATGCGGGAAAATATTCAAATATTGCTAATATGCAATATGCTTGCTTCTTGATGTATTTAATTGGTATGTGCATTCGTCAAACGTGCGTCGGTAAACGTAGCGTAGGACGCCCTTGGGCGAGATGGAGCGGCGACATCAAAAAGGTGGCTGGTAGTGGCTGGCGGAGGACTGCTCAGGATCGAGCTTGTTGGCGTGCCATGGAAGAGGCCTATGTCCAGCAGTGGACTAGTAGAGGCTGATGATCATGATGTGCATTAACATTATGTTATATTTTACATTTATTACGATTATAAATGCGAAAGTTTGTACAAAAGGAAGGATGATTAGATTTTTAGAATTGTATGTCTGTTTCACGCCAAAACAACAAAACTTTTTTACAAAAAAACAACCGACTTCCAAAAACCACTACAAAGTGAAAAATAACTAATTTCGGAAGTCGGTGCCTTTGGTTTTTGTATTTTCGTTTTTGACAAGTTTTTATTTTACACTTTTTAGTTGTTAAAAGTACTATGTATTCAGTTGCACCCGGTCAGACTGGAAGCTGACGCAAATATAGTTGGGAAACGACGTTATTTTGTTTACTTTAATTTTTACCAGTAGTTATTCCCTCGACTGCCTATGGTCTTCATCATCAAATTTACTGCAGACCATTATTTTAACCCAATGGGTGCAAAGGTCTTATTTATAGTATAAATGAATTAAGTCCAAACACAAAGTAGCTACTATAAACCGTTGAGGAGTTCCCGGAACTGCCCTTTGTCTTCACCATCAGAGCTCTTATTACAGTCACAACCCATCTAGGTGTAAAGTTCTTATCAATACAAATTAATCGAGCCCAAACACAAGGTAGCTGCTGTGAATTGTTGAGGAGTTCCTTCGACTGTCTCCCGGCTCCATCATCAGATCTACTTCAGACTTTTATTAAATTGTAGTGCTTTAAAATACGTAATGAGAATACTAAGAAATGCACTAGTCGCCCTGCAATTTATGAAAGTTGCCCTTGTTTGCTCTAGTCTTCCATCATCAAACCCTGATATCCTTATCATGGGACCACCTTGGGAATGTCTTCTTTCTAACAGAAAAAGAATTATCAAAATCGGTTCATAAATGACGAAGTTATGCGCGAACAAACATAAAAAAAAGCATATACGGTCGAATTGAGTAACCTCCTCCTTTTTGAAGTCGGTTAAAAACGAATTAGGATGAAAATTGGCACCAAGATAGTTTATACTTTTTATCCCAATATTCTCAAGAAATCGACGATACGATCAGCACCCGAATCATAGAATAAAGAGAGGAAGTAGGTTATCTGCGACCCAATCCGCGATTTAATTGCCTACTGTCTTAGGGTTGACGACTGTCCGCGCTTCGTCGGTTACGGTTGTCGCCCAAACCGCTAACAAATATTTATAGACTAAGTTCCGTATTACAGAACGTCACTCAAACTCAAGCTCTACTTAAGTCTCGTTTCAAGCCTTGTGATTGGTTGAAACTAGTTTTAAGTAATGCTTATGCAGAGATCAATGCTTGAGTGACGTTCTGTAATACGGACCTAAGAGCTTATGTTTAAATTATTTGCTTAGTATTTAGTTTACATATACAAGTCAGTTTTTTTTTGTAAGTAATTTTTATTTTTAGTTTTGTACACATAAAGAACCATATTTATTTTTATTTTTAATTAATACAAATATAAATAATACAAACATAACATCTATTGAATCACACATTTAATACAAAATTACAAATTAGCTACAGAAAAATACCTACTTTCTTCGGTTTCGACTATTACGAAACGCGTTGTTATTAAACTTTGATGTGTAATATATCCGTATCCTTGTAAATAACTTTTAGAAATATAATTTGAAAAATATAAGTCTTTTATTTCTTCATAAATAGACATACCAACTTTGCAGTTTATGTGATCATTTTTTAAAAGCTAATGTGCCGAAAAGCCGTGACGCGCGAACCTCGTTCCGTGCTAGCCGCGACTAGCGCAGTCATAGGCACTCTAATATTGTGTTTAGGTGTGCGTGCGGCGACGCATAGATACTATGGCGCAAACATACAAGCCGCGCGCGGTCCGTTTGTATGAAGATAACGTACTTCCTTCTCTTTATTCTATGCCCGAATTGTGTAATACACTATTACTTATTATCAATTTGAATCATTTTGAAGCATATTGCTAATCCATTGCTCCTTATTGCTCAATCAATACATAGTATAAAACAAAGTCGCTTTCGCTGTACGTCCGTATGTATGCTTAGATCTTTAAAACTACGCAACGGATTTTGACGCGGTTTTTTTTAATAGATAGAGTGATTCTTAAGGAAGGTTTGTATGTATAATAAATGCATAATATAGTAGAGAAACACTGAGAAATCTAAAAAGCGCGATAAAACCGAACTCCACGCGGGCGAAGCCGCGGGCGGAAAGCTAGTGAATAATAATAAAAAAAAATCGTATCAATTTGACTTCGTTGAATGTCAAGGATTTTCCATTTAGGCATAGAAATGCCTGTAGTTGAAGGCTCTGGTCTTCCCGTACATTTTAAATACGTAAGCAACAAACAGCGAAATTAAAAAAAAAACATACACAACAAAATGCAATTAATTATATGAGTGCGTGGGTGTGTGCGGTGTGCGTGCGTGTGTGTGTTTTTGAATGTTGTTCAACTGTTAGTGTGTGTGTGTGTGTGTGTGTATTTGAATGTTCTTACCCTGCGGATCGAAAACCTGCATTGTGGGCGAAATCGCAGGGTGCAACAAGTTAACTATTGTCATATTAAAAGATTTTGTTTTTTTTTGACGAATATCATGTATTTACAATACAATTATCACTAACCGAGAACTGAATAGGGTTGCCGAAAATAGATAGCAGTGCGTGGTTCCGGACACAGAATGTAATATATTGTTTTTTGTTACTGGAACAGCGGTTGCGTGCAATACGCAGGCGATCAAACACAACAAATTTCATTTGTAAGTACCGATGGCAAATCAAGTGTAGATGTTTTAGTTCTTAACGTACAATGTGGGAGAGAAGTAACTAGCAACTGGGATTAACCCAGTCGCATCCGAAGCTTTTGAAAAAAGAGAGCATTTCTTACAATGAAGTAACACTCTATCTTCATCATCTCAGCGTTAATCCCAGTCGCATACGAAGCTTCTTCAGCTTTGGAGTCTGGAGTCAGCTTTACCAGGCCAACTGCTGTTATGGCTAAACTTTTTTATTTTTGTTGTGACAGCCGTCTGACCTGCACAACCCTAAGACGATATCGAAGCATTACAGATAGACCAAAATGAGTCACACTATTTTCTTGAAACATTATACAGTATGTTAAATAACAGAGGGCGTTCCCTTAAACTCGTTAATATATATCATTAATAGATTAAAATAAAAATATCAGCATAGAAAAATAAGCATAAAAAAATCCGAATAAAAAAAATTCTAATTGGAAATAAATTTGAAACCTCCTGTTTTAAATCAAAATAGTAGTCGTCATGTATAAATAAATTGCGACGTTGCCGTCTTTCATGTTCGCGTGTACAGTGTGTTTCTTTTACATGTCAATTTAAAATTTTTATTGAATATTTTCTTATTGGAAAAATTTTAAAACATTTTGTTTTCGAATGGAAATATTTTTTTTAGCATGTATGTATGCTATACTATTTCGGGTTAACGGGAACGCCCTCTGTTAGTTAACATACTGTATTATCACCTTTACATTTTAAATTGTCTAAGATGTCTTCAAAGACGTCGACTTTATTCGTGGTCAGAAAACTCATTTTCATTAAAGAGGATATATACTTTTATTTCGGCGACTAACGTCTCCTCTAGAGACCCATTATTTTAGTTGTAGTGTGCCTTTGTTTCAACTTGTACACGTCTTAATGGTCTTAATCGTTTTATTACTTAGATCTTGGTTTTCCTTTGTTTTTAATTCGTCTTTGGTATCGTTTTGATTACTCTGGTTCTGGGCTTGGTAAATGATTTATAAAAGCTATGAAAATAAAAGAGATTTTTTCTTTACAGTCAAAAAGTTTCACCGCGTCCTATTGTCTAGCAAAACTATCAAAGGAATTTGTAGGTACCCAAAACCCTTCTTTGGTTAAAACATAGAAAATCTTAATTTTATTTCTCCAGATTTAATCTTAGGGCAATTTTCGTAATTTTAACAACCTTCGCAGTCTAATCTTAGTCTGAATCTGTGAAATATCCCTTAAATTTTCCTAGTTTTTGACATACAAAGGCTCAAAATATAGGAAAATTTGTTTGTTGCCGAAATGAAATTTGCGCTTATATTCTGAACATTTTAAGTTACAAGAATTGATCTTTTGATGAATATAAAACGACCAACAAAAGGTATAAACAAGCTAGGTGTGAGTGACAAAAGAGGAGACGCCCTAGGAGGACGTACAGTATGAACAGCCTTCTCAACATCTTCACGACATGTGTTCCAATATTTAGTCCCAGGACATGCCAATTTACTCACCAGTATGAAAGAAGGGGTGATAAATAATATAAACAGTATAAAGTGCCTGATTGAGCGAGTCAGGTGGTTTTTTTGGTTAATTGTTTGGGTGGTTGATTTGGTGATCAAATCTAATCATATCATTTTACTTGTCAGAACACAGGTAGAAAGTTTAGAATAGGTGTTAAATTACATATTAGTGCGCTGTATTCTGCTAGTAGTTTAAACTAGTGCTTGACCGCAATCCCGCCTGCTGGTAAGTGATGCAATCATTAACGGTAAAGCACGCTAGTTTATGAAGAGCCTATTCACTCAAAAATTAAGTTAATAAGAAGGAAGATGGCAGTTGAACGAGGTGATGCAATGTTAAACCCAACAACACGATCAACGATGGTGCGCCATAGGGAGATTGATCTGGATTTCTTTGAACCCTCTACGACCAAACTCCCGACACAACATACCCGACACACATCGCAACTGCTCAGACCCGTCGAGACACGACGAATCGCTTGGCGGCAAGACTTTGTCTGGTGTCATATAGGCACTTGTTTTACATAAAGCAGTCATATTTAGATGATTTCAGTTTAACTGGAAGCCCAACATAGTTAGTTAGAGGTTAAGCAGGTGATGAATTATTTAGCTATCGCAGAATCAATTTTAGACAGGGCTTCTGTAATTAGTAACAATTAACCAAGTTACGTTACGCTTCGGTAATGATATGCGTAATAACCAAAACTTAAGACACCGCAACTCGAGCCAGACATCGGTAAACAATCATGTTGAAGTTTTGATTTCAAAGTAAATTTTGCGACACGTAAGACTTTTAGAATATTATGGTCTGAGTATCAGCACACGCGTATTATGCGAAGATTTGACTGATTATGATTTGATTTCAAAACATAGTACCATTTTCCTTGTTTTTTTTTTTTTTTTTTGTAGTGTGGCACTACTTATGACTTTCTTGTGAAAAATCTTCAAAAGTTCTTCTTTCTTTCTTGTTTGTGCATTTAGCCAATGTCACGTAATGAATGTCGAAAAAGACGGGCGCGCGAACCGAACACGGAGGAAGAATTGGTACATAGCCATGATGTGGCCACTATGCTACAATATTTCATTGTTCTTTATGAATTATTCACTGAATGCACTTTTTACTACATAAATCACGCGTGTTTATTTAGTAAACGACACTATAAATAATTTATAAGACCAATGAAAAATGAGCGTGGCACTCATCTTAGCTTCCCGCCAAAACTTCCTCTTTTCCTTGTTTTTAATATTCGCACGAAACTAAATTCTACTATCTATGGTATTCGGTTAGTCGCATACCGCTATTAGGTTAGGAACAAAGAAAATAACGCATTGAATGTTGTTGAACTGTCCAAATCAAATCCATTGCTACTGATAGTGTGTTATGCAAATACTTCCCAATGTTTTTTTTAGTAGGAATATAAGTATTTCTAATATAATTTTGAAGTCTCCCGAAATGTCATTTAATGCCTAAATCTGCTCGCAAAATGTTGTCTGTGAAAGTATTGCTCCTAATAAAGTCCAAACTGTGAATAAAAATATCGGGTACGTATTTTAATTTGAATAAGCTCATTATGGATCATTTATTTACTTTGATATAGCTATTGTCCCCTACCTACCTATTGTACCTATTGTTGGTCTCCGTGGCGCAGCGGTCAACCCGCCTGCCTGCGACGTGGAGGCCCCGGGTTCGATCCCCGGCCAGGTCATGATGGGAAACGATCTTTTCCTAATTGTCCTGGGTCTTGGATGTTTATCTATATATGTATCTATTATAAAATATAGTATCGTTGAGTTAGTATCCCATAACACAAGTCTCGAACTTACTTTGGGGCTAGCTCAATCTGTGTGATTTGTCTGTATATATTTATTTATTATTTATTTATTATTGCATATTGAGTGGATAAAAGTATTTCTTACAGCATCCAACAAGTCCCTCTCATGTCCCGACCATTTCAAAATTTTTTGTAATAAACTCATTATCTTACCGAAAAGTTTTGCCATTATAAGAGAGAGAACATCAAAATTCATTAAGTTGATATTATAGATACCCTAAAATTCAAAAGCTATAATCACGTTACTTAAACACTAATCTTTGTAAAAAGTTAACAAACTCTGTCAAAGCTGTTGTCAAAGTCAGTTAGGCTACATTGTATTAAAATAGAAACCTAAACAAATTTACTGACCATACATAAGAAAGTAAAATATTGATTCACAATACCTATTAGCGACGTATACCAAAGCGAAACGAAAACATTTTTTATGTTGCACATCAATAATTCGCGATAAAGCACCTTAAATGCGCGGATCACGGAAAATTCTTGAATAAGAACGTGTACGGTGGAAAGAAAAGTAGTGTAGTGTATACATGCAAGTGAAGAACTCAATGAAAAAAAAAATTGCACATGCCGTCCGCGGTGGTCAGTGCAGCGTGACGCCAGATAAAAATGATCAGGCAGGCATAGAGGGACTCATTAACCAAGTAGCCATCGATGTAGGTGGTTCGGGAAGGCGTGACCCACAAATGGATTGGTGAAGACCTGTGACATAGTGTTTGTGACAAAGACATAGGTGAAAATGAATCCCCTTGCCTTTTTAGTCGCGTTCATGCTGATGGGGAATGTTAGGGCGATTGTTGAACTGAACTGCAGTGATAATTCTACGTGTATAGATCATATGGCGAAGGAGATTCTGAGAAGTTTGAAGCAGCAGAAATCTGTGAGGGTGTTCAATGTGCTAACGATAGAACCATTGAAGACGAGGCAGGCGAGATCAAAGGACTGGTGGTTAACAAACTTCTTGGACAGCCACGCGTTCAGCTTTGATTGGAGTGACTACACTTTTAAAGTCTCGCCAACAGACGGAAACGACGCCTTGGATTTGGAGATATATGACGGAAGAACTGCTAAAGGTAGGCGTTCAATCTTACCAGCATTATAATTAAAATATCCAAATTGTAACGTATAAAATATATAATTATAGAGCAAGTTCCAGAAGAAATAAAAAGTATCGCGTATATGTAAATTTATATCGAAACGACACAAATTTGGAATTTTAATCCCGACAAAAAAAAAAAATGCTAATCAAATGTGTTCAAAGCGATTTATTTAACATAATTAAAACAGGTTTTATTTACGTAAATAACCACAGCGGTAAAATGACCCTTTTTATGAACAAAAAGCTACATAGGCAGAATTCTTCATTAAAACTATAGTAAAACGGTCACATTTTTTATATATTTGTTCAGTTCTGTCGCTTCTATAAGTTTTTTAACAATATCTAAATCTATCTAGTCACCTTTTTTCATATTCTATTCAGTGTTTCCTACATCAAATTCTACATCTGCATCAAGATGACGTACATGTTCACTTTAGTCCCTATCCTTAATGACTTCAGTAGCAACACAATAATCGTTCTTAATATTAAAAAGAAAGTTAGAAACAGCCAATGAATTATCAAGTGCAATCAAAATGACGTATACAGCGTGCTAATTCACATCTATCTTTAATCACGCCTCCATGCATCAGACCGTTACCATTTAAGGCAATGTGTACAAGACATGGTTCTGATAGAATTATTAATGCTACCGTTAGTTTGAGTCTTAATTTATTACTAGGTTTTATGATTCATACTTTAAGTGATACTGTTTCTATGTTGGTGGTAATGAACGTTACTGTATCAAGAAAAAGTAATAGAGTTTTACATGGTAACGTTAACTGCCTGTTTTGTAGGTTTTCTTATTTGCTTTTAGTATTCTCAATTTTGTTATCCTTATCATTTTTGAATTCAATATGAGCAGTAATATTGTTTTTACGTCTTTCAATATGTTTTAATATATTTTAATTACCTATAACAAGGCAACTAATTTTAATTGTGACAGTTTTTGTATTACAATTAATTACTGCAAAAGCGTCTTCATTTATACGATTTAGAATAAATTTTCAGTCAACATTTTTAACCGACTTATAAAAAGGAGGTTATCAATTCGACCCGTATGTATGTAATATTTTCAAATCTGCCCAGTTTTGGTATATGTTAGTCTATATCAGCGTCTGAACAAATGTGCCTAATTTCAAAAGTGTATGTTGTATGTTTTTTATGTTTGTGCGCACATATTTCCGGATCTACAAGATCCGGGTCCGATTTAAGTAATTCTTGTTTGTTGTACTAGGTATTGTTCAACTTAGGGAATATTGCTAGTTTCATCAAAATCGGTTCAGTAGTTTTTGAAATAGGGATTTTTTTCGTATTTATGAGAACTTATTCTAACATGGGTTATGGATGCCACTGTTGTTATAACGTGAAAAAGTAATTTTCGAATTTCGAGTAAGACACTGTAAAGTATAAAATAAAAACTTTTTACAAAAAATAGAAACAAATGTCTCTAGAAGTCGGTGTTGAGGTTTCTATTGTTTAGCTCGCCACCGACTTCTAGAGCCATGCCAAAATAAAATTATTTTTCCCTCTTAAGTGTTTTTTTTTAAGTCGGTTTCTATTTATTCATTGCATTTTTAGAATTTATTACTAAAAAAATTATGAATGTTTTATTAAGTATAGTATTTCAATGCTATCAATAGAAATATATTATTATGATGTATCAATTCCATGAAAGAATACCTACTATCACGTATTATGGAACCTAGGCCCAGTGTGAATGAAGCCTAAGTCTTCTTCATTGCCACAATGCACGGTAATTATCTCGTTAGTACAAACTCGTGTTCCGGCTTTTCCTAACAAGAATTCAGCTTGAATATTTTCTTCCACGATACTCGCTGGATGTTAAATGAATAATTCATAACATTCACTAATCTGTGTTGTTTTGGTTTTTAATTTATAATTGGGCTGCTTGAGCGTTTTTAGAATACTTAAAGGTTGTTTTTATGCCGTGTTTATAAATAATTTTAATAATGTAAAAATATTCCTTTTGCTCCGTTGAATTTTTATGAAAATGATGTTTCAGTAAAATTTCCAATTTGCTGCTGAATTTAGCGTCAAAAGTAGAAGCTGACGTATAATTGATTATAGGCTAACTAGCATGCAACTATTAGCACGCGGCTTCACCTGTGGTTTTATCGAAAATTATATAGTAGGGTGCAAAAAGTGACAGATGTTAGAGTAACTTATCTAGTTATAATATACTAGCTATTCCCGTGTATTCAACCACATAAGGATGGATCGCGTGAGAATATCGAGATACAAAATGTCCTACTATATACATACATGTAAAGCCGAAGAGTTTGTATGTTTATTTGAACGCGCCAATCTCAGGAACTACGGGTCCGATTTAAAAAATTATTTTTGCGTAGGATAGTTCATTAATCTTGGAAAGCTTTAGGCTTTATAACATCACGCTGCGACCAATAAGGGCGGAGCATATCAAAAATTTAAAATATATCCTGTATATTATGATCTAGAAGTGTAAAAGTGTATGTATCTATAGAAATCGACTCTTTTGGGGTTAAAATAAAATGTTTAAATAACTAACTCCAAGCAACCTAAATCGCGGGCGGCCGCTAGTATGGTTGTAATATATTATATCTGTCTAAAAAATTGCATCAAAATACGTTCAGTACTTTTTGCATAAAACAGTAACAAATATCTATCCTTCCGATTGGATGGATGTTGTGTCTCTGATCACAAACTTTCGCATTTACTAATTAGTAGGATGTAAAGATGAACTCATATTGATACCATACAGTTCAAGTAAGTTTCATCACTTCATTACCACTGCTCTCAAAACGGTCAAAAGTCTTTAACTAAACCCATACATAAAAAGAGAAACATAACATCTTATTTGGGGACACGTACATGAATTAGGAACAATAAAAAAGAACATGAAATGTTACAAAATCCCTGGGGCCGCAAGGTGGACTATATGGTTCAGTTTTCCCGGGGACAAGAGGCCTGTATCCCAGCAGTGGGAATATTAAAGACAGATCATAATGTCTAATTAATCAAACGCTTGAGTCACGGATACGAACTAACTTACGAACAACTTATGAACTAAGTAAATGAGTGATATTGTCGATACAAATATACATAAAATAACACGTTGCAAGGCTAAGAGAATTGGTGATATAGCTGACTTGCTTTTTATTTCATTCCTCTCTACAGTCAATATTCTTACGTCTACTCAGATATATGCTCAATAATTGCCTTAAAAAAAACAATATTATAACTAGCAGCCGCCCGCGACCTCGTCCGCGTGGTAACTCCACGCGGACGAGGTCTGCTGTTATTTAAACATTTTATTTTAACCTCAAAATATGTATATTTTGAGGTGGTTTGAGGTTCATAGATTAATGGGGTATCCAACGCTAAAAGAGTTTTTCAAATCGGACCAGTAGTTCCTGAGATTAGCGCGTTCAAAGAAACAAACAAACTCATCATCCCAGCGTTAATCCCAGTCGCATCCGAAGCCTTTTCACAGCTTTGGAGTCTGGGGTTCGTCTTACCAGTCCAACTGCTGATATGGCTAAACTTCGACATTTTCTATGAAGCGACTGCCGCCTGACCTCCACAACCCGAAGGCGACATCGAAGCATTGCAGTTAGACAAATTGTAGGACTTTTGAGGGCTCCAACAACCCGTAACGACTGCCACTAGATGTTCGTAGGGCAACCGGGACCAACGGCTTAACGTGCTTTCCGAGGCACGACCAGACCAGTACAAATATTTATATTCATGCATACAAATACTTGCACTGTGCGGGGATCGAACCCGCGCCACCTTGCGCAGCGGCCGCGTCCGCTACCGCTACGCCACGGAGGCTGTCCTGAAAGAAACAAACAAACTCTTCAGCATTATTCGATTCGAGGTCAGGCAAGTACCAATGTAACTTTCCCAAGTTATATGTACTTTCTTAGTATATCTTGGACACCAATGACTGAATAAAAAGGTGAAGGAAAACTTCTTGAGGAAACCGGACTTTACATAAGTCTGAAATCTGCAACCCGCATTGAGCACGCGTGGTGAACTGGTGATAAGCTCAGTCCTTCTCTGTATTAGACTCCTCTCATACAGAAAAGTATTGAGCGTAATCCCACTGCTCGGCACAGGTGGTGTGACGATAAAAATGTTGATGATGATGATGATAATGAAAGTGTTGCTGGGTTTTCTATCTGAGATTCGTCAGTAACAACCTGGAGCCTGCCATCTATTTCTATCCAGTATATTATAGCCCAGTTATAGTTAGTGGCAGGAAGTCACTATCGTTTGCTTAGGACTTACTTAGCGAAGTTGATGTTTTGCGGTCAGCTTCGTATTGTCTTTACCAAATTAACAGTAGCAGAGTAGCAATGTCTGAGGAGCAGAGGTGGCTTTGTGGTACCGGAAGCGACTTACAAGGTGTAAGCGGTCGTAGGTTCGAAACCCGTCAGGCGCTATACTTTCTTAAAATTGTTTTATGACTCCTGCTCTCAAAACGGTGAAGCAAAACTTTACTGTAAAGAAAAATTGTGAGGATACCGGCATGTCCTAGAGATAAAACTTCGAAGACATGTGACGTCTACCAACCTGGCCCCGCGTGGTAGAATACGGCCCACTCCCTCGCACCGAGAGGAGGCCTGTTTGCCAGGAGTGGAAACATAATAGGATGACTATGTTATGTATCTATGGTCAGCTTCTAGGTCAATTCCAAGATAAATAAACCAATTGTTTCAGACCCAGTGTCTATCATATCTATCTATATATATAAAAATGAATTGCTGTTCGTTAGTCTCGCTAAAACTCGAGAACGGCTGGGCCGATTGAGCTGATTTTGGTTTTAAAATATTTGTCGTAGTCCAGGGTAGGTCTAAACGGTGAGAAAGTAAGGAAAGAATGATTTAATAATAATGATGTATAAGCTTCATTGTTTTTACTTCTTCTCTACACTTTAGTGCTACCCTGGTACCCTGCACCTCCAAAAAGGAGACAAAATAAAACTCACTTACAAGAGCAATGGGAGAATGGCAATGATAAATGTCACAACAATACAATATTAGTTTGAAGTTGAAGTTGGCTTTGTGGCTTTTTATTAGAAACTTTAAACCGGCAGAGAGTATTTCTTGCTTTAAACGAATGCATCAACGGCTGAGACTTTTTTTTATGTACGGTGTATGGTACCAGGGTAGCACAAAAGTGTAGAGTCGAAACAATAAAGCTCATTCATCATTATTAATCTAATATTACATCGATGAAGTTATTTTGCCTACTTTGAGGAGTTGCAAGGTACCAGGATCGCAAAAAAGTGTAGGAGAAGTCAAAACAATGAAGTTCATTCATTCACACAGGAACAACGGGAACGGGATAAAAAAGGATATCCTATATCCTTCTCCCAGTTCTTAGCTACCTCCCTACCAATTTTCAGCCAAATCGGTTCAGCCGTTCTTAAGTTATAAATAGTGTAACTAACACGACTTTCTTCTATATATATACAGATTATCCTAATTTAAAATAGTAGTTAGTAGTAAATAAGATCATGTCATATTGCCTTTAGGGCGGAACAAAGTTCGCCGAGCCACTTTTGTGCTACCCTGCTACATAGCACCTCTACAAACTAGGCACAATAAAAGTTCTTTGATGTAATTATTATGGTTTAATCATGAATGAGCTTCACTGTTTCGGCTTCTTCTACACTTTTGTGCTGCCCTGGTACCTTACACCTCCACAAAGTAGAGAAAATCAAATTTCTTCTATGTATGTATTAGTACTATTAGTGATTTAATGATGAATGCAAAGCCGATTGATTGATTACAAAGTGAAGGAAAACATTATAAGGAAACCTGGCCTTTTGTAAGTCTGAAATCGCCAACCCGCATTGAGCAAGTGTGGTGATTACGCTCAGTCGTTCTCCTCTCTAGCTATCTCCAGCAGGGGGACGATAAAAAAGGCTGATGATGATGATGATGAGCTTCATTGTTTCGATTTCTCCTACACTTTTGTGCTGCCCTAATTATCCTAATTTAAAAACTATTATATAAGATCATGTGATATTTATTGCCTTTAAGGCGGAACAAAGTTGGCCGGGTCAGCTAGCGGGTCTTCTAGCTGACCTTGCGAACTTTGTTCCGCCTTAAAAGCAATATGAGATGATCTTATTTACTACTTTTTAAATTAGGATAATCTATACATATATATAAAAGAAGTCGTGTTAGTTACACCATTCATAACTCAAAAACGGCTGAACCGATTTGGCTGAAAATTGGTAGGGAGGTAGCCAAGAACTGGGAGAAGGACATCGGATATCCTTTTTAACCCGTTCCAGTCATTCCTGTGTGAATGAATGAACTTTATTGTTTCGGCTTCTCCTACATTTTTGTGCTACCCTGGTACCTTGCACCTCCTCAAAGTAGGCAAAATAAAACTTCATCCATGTAATATTAGATTAATAATGATGAATGAGCTTCATTGTTTCGACTTCTCCTACACTTTTGTGCTACCCTGGTACCATACACCGTACATCTTTAAAAAAAAAAGTCTCACCCGTTGATGCATTCGTTTAAAGCAAGAAATCCATACTATAAATTTATATTATAAATGCGAAAGTAACTCTGTCTGTCTGTCTGTCGGTCTGTCTGTCTGTCTGTCTGTCTGTTACGCTTTCCCGCTTAAACCTCTCAACCGATTTTGATGAAATTTGGCACAGACAATCTTTAGACCCTGAGAAAGAACATAGGCTACCTTTTATCCCGGAAAAGTTTGATGTTCCCGAGGGAAATCTAAAAAGCGCGATATAACCGAACTCCACGCGGGCGAAGCCGCGGGCGGAAAGCTAGTACTAATATATAAAGCTGAAGAGTTTGTTTGTTTGTGCGCACTAATCTCAGGAACCACTGGTCCGATTTGAAAAATTCTTTTTGCGTTGGATAGCCTATTAATCCAGGAAGGCTTTAGGCTATATAACATCCCGCTATGACCAATAGGAGCAGAGCAGTAACAAAAAATGTTGCGAAAACGGGAGCTAACGCAGCCGTACATATTGCCAATAGGAGCTGAGCATGACTAATTCCACGCGAATGAAGTCGCTGGCGGCCGCTAATGTATTATAAAGGCGAAAGTTTTTGATTGTACGAGTGTTTGTATGTTTGTTACTTCTTCACGCTCAAATGGCTGGACGAATTTTGATGAGGGAAAGTTCTTCTCCTGATAGGTATTTCCACGAACTTTAAGCTTATGCGGCCAAAACCACGATGATCTGATAGTCCATAGGTATATAAAAATAAATTAAATTAAAGCTTATGTTTGTGATGTGAACATTACAGTTTTTTTTATTAAATACTTAAACAGTAGTTATATCACAAAAGCAATTTTTAAAAATTTCTGTACATGTGTTTTTTTTTTTGTTTTTTTTTGGCGAATCTCCGAAACGGTTGTACCAATTTTGACGAGGATAGTTTGAAGCCTGGACACATAGGTTCTTTATAGACATAATCAAAAAATCAAAATCAAAGCATTTATTTCAAATAAACCAGTTACAGGCACTTTTGAATTGTCAGAAGGTCGGTCAGTCAATAAGATGAAGCTAGTCGCCCATTCCAAAGAGTAGGTACCTATGGAGAAGAAAATATACATAGCAAATGTAATTCTACTAACTTTAAGGAAATTCAGTCGATCTCAGTCTCAATCTATCAAAACATACATCTAATTTCCCCACATTTCGACAAGATTTTGACATTTTTTGTTGCTAAGATGAGATTACGACTAGATTTTGAACGTTTTAAATTTCAAGAATTGTGGGCGAAACAGCGTTCGGAAGCTAGTATACAAAATAATCTTCTCAAATAAGACGGCCTATCTTAATCTCTCTGTTTATGCAGACAGCCCATTTAATCTTGAGTATCGCGTCAGTCGCACGCCTATGAATTTATAATATTGTTTTGGATCTTATTTAGCCATCCAATATGATGTTTAATTAACATTACAACAAGTCATCATCATCATCTCAGCGTCAATCCCAGTCGCATCCGCAGCTTTTTCAGCTTTGGAGTCTGGGGTCCGCTTTACCAGTCTAACTGCTGGATTTGGCTAAACTTCGATATTTTCCGTGAAGCGACTGCCGTCTGACCTCCACAACCCGAAGGCAATATCTAAGCCTTGCAGTTAGACCAATTGTTAGACTTTTGAGGGCTCCGAAAACCCGTAACCACTGCCACTAGATGTTCGTATGGCAGCCAGGACCAACGGCTTAACGTGCTTTCCGAGGCACGTCCAGACCAGTGCAAATATTCATATTCATGCATACAAATGCTTGCACTGTGCGGGAATCGAACCCGCGCCTCCATGCGCAACGGCCGCGTTCGCTACGGCTACGCCACGGGGGCTGTCACATTACAACAAGTGATATGAACTATTGTTACTTAGCTAGTAAAGGTTAGCTGAAATTTACGCCGATTCCCTCGGTGGTAGGCCATAACATCGCCTGCCTGTAGAAGTTACCACCCACCAGACAAAGTCTTGCCATCTATCGATTCGTCGTGTTCCGGCATGACGTCTAGTGAAGCCGAACGGAGGACGGGTATGAGCAGCGTCTTGCGATGTGTGCCGGGTACGATGCGCCAAATGTTGTTGTTTCAGGAGTTTAGTCGTGCAGGGTCAGAACAATCTCCCTCTGACGCAGCATCGTTGGTCGTGTTGTTGGGTTTAACATTGCATCACCTCGCTCAACGTGCCGTCTTCCTTCCTATTCACTCAGTTTTTTTGAATGAATAGGCTCTTAATAAACTAGCGCGCTTTACCGTTAACGAGTGAGTACTGCTTACCATCAGGCGGGATTGCGGTCAAGCGCTGGTTTATAAAATCTTAAAAAAAATATCAGAGATCTACCAACACGCACTGGGCCCGCGTGGTAGATTACGGGCCTCTCCTTCTCACCGAGAGATGGTCTGTGTCTCAGGAGTGGTAAAAATTATAGACTTCACGAAAAAATACAATCCAGTATTTTTTCGTGAAAGAATAAAAATTATCCACTCATCCACTCTTCTGTCCATACATTAAGATAAATACTTTCAAGTTTATCATGTTAATAGGGTGAAGGATTAGCAAAATGCTTTGAACTAATTCAAAATTAACTTTAAAAGTACGTTATGTAATAAAACTGCTGTCCCAACTGACCCCCTCCCCTCCTCCCCTTAAAATATAGGCCGCCATTTCCCTTTTATGAATTTACAGTAATAAATTGAATAAATTTTAACATCAAAAGTCCAACGAATACTCTTATAATTAGTTGTTAATTGGTTCCATTCAAACTACTGGCTGAAGAGATTTTAGGAGCTTTAAGTGGTTTTAGCTTTTGGTTACGTACATTTCGATATTTTATTATATATTTTAATAATTATGAAATCCTCTGTGGTAACGGTGGTGAATTTGTTGTAACCCAATTTGTGTTAGTAGATTCGAACTCCGACAGACTCATTACAAAGACACCCTGTCATATTCTCACTGCGAGATCACAGGTCGTATCTCGTGAGGGACTGGACCATAAACCACTGTACAGGTTCAGAGCAGGATGGTATATGTTACAAGTCAATCTTTCACTGTTCAGGCGTAGCAGGAATTCAAGAGACTTGTGAAGGAACACTACTTGTCGTTATGATCTTGCTCTATTTGCTTATCTGTTATGTTCAGTATCTATGTATTTATTTATGTATATGTATGTATTTGTGTATCTACTTCAGTATATTGTATTAATAATATTTGCACCAACGATAGTCCTATTTGTAGTTCGGGAGAATTTGTCCATTCTTTGGTTGCCTGGAAGAGATCGCATTAGCGATAAGGCCGCCCATCGTATGTTTTTTGTGTTGATTGTATTTTGTTCGTTGTTAGATTGGTGTACAATAAAGAATATAAATAAATGAGTCTTCGAACGTTGTTAGGAGGAAATTTAAGTACCTGGCCATATAATTAGACTCATGGGGACATCTGTCACATATCATTAGTATTAATTCAATTTCAAATCCAGTATAGTCAGAATATAAGTAGGTATCATTTAAGTCCTTGTTAACCTACAAGGAGGACTTTGCATGTGGTGTTTACCTGTTATTGATTGTGCAGTTGTATTTAAGATAGAATAATTTGTATGTAGTTGTGGTTATAAGTTCTATGTACTTTCTAAGAGGGTGTATCTTAGACTCTAAGTCTGAAATCGCCAACCCGCATTGATCAAGCGTGGTGATGACGCTCAATCCTTCTCTGTATGAGAGGTGACCTGTGCTCACCAGTGGGACGATAAAAAGGTTGATGATGATGATGAATTTGTGTGTATATGTAATATGTAAAATATCCGTAACAACTGTTGGTTAACTTTAATTTAATAAATAAATATTATTAAAGAATTCGAATTGTGATAAAATTCTGACCTAAATGATATTCTATAAGTTTAATGATTTTTTTATAAAATGTAAGGACGTTTTTACAAACCTTTTTAAACCTCAAACATAGTATAGATATTTTAAAAACTAGAAGACGTATCCATCACCTGCTTGAAAACACAATAAGCCTCGTCTAAGTTACGACAGTTAATAAAAAAAAAAACGATATTATTATGAGTCAGTGTAAAAGTGTGAGATTTTACAGCAGCGATAATGAATTACGTGAGTAACATGGCAATTTTATTGACTTCACGAAGGAGAGATTGTGAACTTTTGACCTTGAATCATTATTCAAGGTCATAAAATGTTTAGCAATACTGTTTTAGTCGTAAGACTTAGGATCGAACCCAGACAGTTATTTTACTTGCAAGTAAATTGTTTAATTATCACCTCTCTCATCGTGAGTCATATCTTGGAACCGAAAATCCAAAACGTGTCAACAACCCATTCAACCCTCACTAGTCCTACGCGGCGCAGTCTCTCTTACAGATGGTCTGTTACTTTGTCACAATTATAAACGAAGTAGTGCTTGACCAGAATCCCGCCTGATGGTAAGCAGAGATGGAATCCTTGATGATAAAGCACGCTAGTTTATTAAGAGCCTATTCAGTCTAGCCTTGAAGACACTCAAATTGTAGTCCGGCGGAAACACCGCCAGCCGCTCAAAGTTTTCAGGACATGCCGGTTTCCTGACGATTATTTCCTTTACCGTTTTAAGAGCAGTGGTGAAGAAATATTTACACAAAGTCAAGCGCCTGACGGGGTTCAAACCTACGACTTACTTACGATCTTGTGGAGGCATGAGGAACAGGGAGTAAAGTTCACTCATCCTCCATAAAAAAAGGGAGGATCCATTAACCAGACGGGTGTTATGTCTGGCAGGCACTTGCCCAATGCTTGAAATTGGGAAGTTGTATGTATGCTAATTGCACGGTACACTTTGATTGCGAGATGTAGAATTCTTGTGACGTCACTATGACGCGTTGTTCCATGTGGCGTTTGTAGGTACCGCTACATACCTATAAATCATAAGTCGCGGCCGACACTATGGTATCGATACTATGGTATCGATACTATGGTATCGACCACCACTGTTCCAATAACTCGATTGATTTGAACGAAATTTTGCACATAAATGGGCTATAACTATATCTTCGGGATCTTTTCATTTATTCTGATATTCCCTTTGGTTCGAAACTTATACGGACAAATGGGTCGCAGCATCATAATTATGTTCGAAAATGGCAAAAGATGGCAAACGTGTGAGCACAATGTATGAATGTGCTGTAAGGCATTTTTTTGTTGGGTTAGTCTTTTTTATTGACTTGATTGTGCTCTGGCTGTTGAGAGTATGTCATGCTCACTCAAATGTCTCGCTGATGGTGGCGTGTGTGTTGGGCCATTAGGTTCCCTTCAATATGGTTGAGCTGAATGATGCTGATCCATACGTCATGTTCGTGAACGGACGCCGTCGGAGGGGACTGGTAATTTCTTAGCTGCCACGGCGTATTTTAATTTCTGAATTGATTTTTGTGTGTTTTCCATAATGGATGCTCTCAGCGTACAATATATTTCTGCATCGTTCTCACACGGTTGATTTCAACATGAATGATGTAATCAAATATTTTTAACAATAGCTTGAAAATTTAAAAGAGTGTCCATGGAGTTTCTTGCCCGTCCTTCTCTATAGGTACCTACTCTTTGGAATGGGCGACTAGCTTCATCTTATTGACTGACCGACCTTCTGACAATTCAAAAGTGCCTGTAACTGGTTTATAATAATAATAATAATAAGCCTTTATTTAACCATGAATTTCTTAGTTCATAATATACTTTAGCAATAGAATAAAAATTAAAAATAGCAGTTGATTTGATAATAGTTCATTATAGTAAATTAAGATTCCATTTCGTTGCATTATTCATGGCCCCTTTCGGTATAGGCCTCCTCCAAGTGCCTCCATCTATTTCTATCTTTTGCCACATTTAGCCAATTTCTCCCTGCGGTCTTTACTATCTCATCGCTCCAACGGTTTCTAGGGCGGCCTTTGGGTCTTTTCCCTCCTGGCCCTTGCCATGTTGTCGCAATTTTTGGCCATCTGTTGTCGGGCAATCGCGCCAGATGTCCTGCCCATCTCCATTTCAAACTTAGTGCGTGTTGTACTGCGTCGATACATTGTGTTTTGTTACGTATGACCGAGCTTTTTTCTTTGTCCATGAGTTTGAGGCCTAATATATTTCTTTCCATTGCTCGCTGGCAAGAACGTAATTTTGTAATACAATTTTTGTTGAAAGTCCATGTTTGGGCACCGTACGTAAGACAAGGTAGCAGACACGAATCCATAATTTTCTTCTTAAGTTTTAGTGGTAGTTTCGATTTTAGTATTTCTTTGTGACACCAGTATTTTTTCCATGTTGTGCTTATTCTGCGTTCTAATTCGTCTATATGCCTTGTACTTTTGAATGATATTTGTTTTCCTAAGTAGATATAGTTTTCAGCATAATCCAATAGGGTGCCATTTATCATTATGGGATGTTTTGTGCTGTTGGTAGCTACTTTCGTTTTGGATGTATTTAGTTCTAGGCCAATTTCATTGCTTACTTTGTTTAATTCCTCCAACATATTTTCCAGCTGTTTAGAGCTATTTGCAAATATTACTAAGTCATCTGCAAATCTAAGGTTACTAAGATATTTGCCACTAATATATATACCCTCTCTGTCCCATTTTAGTTCTTTCATAATACTTTGCAAGACTCCTATAAAAATTCTTGGTGACAAAGGGTCTCCTTGCTTCACGCCTCTGTGTATGCCGAATTCTGGTCCCAGCCTGTCTAATTTAATTCTGCTTGAGCTTTTCCTGTAAATATCTTGCATTATTTTAATATATGGCTGTGGTATTTCTTGATCGTATAATGCCTTCCAAATACTTTCGTGTGATATCGAGTCAAATGCTTTCGCATAGTCGACGTAGCCTATGTATATAGGTCGTTTAAACTCAAGGTGTTTCTCTACTATTTGTTCTAGAGTATGCATGTGATCGGTTGTAGAGAACCCTTGTCGAAAACCTGCCTGCTCTACCGGTTGGTTTCTTTCTATAAAGGGTTTTATTCTTTTTTCTAGGCACATTGCAAACAATTTGTAGATTGTTGAGAGCAGGCTGATTGGTCGGTAGTTATTGATATCAGCGGGGTCTCCTTTCTTGTATAGCAGAATAATGTGTGACTTTGCCCAGTTCCTAGGTATTTCATGTGCTTCCAGTATTTTGTTGAATAAAGTCTGAAGAGGTTTAATCAGTAAGTATTTTCCTATTTTTAAGGCTTCGTTGGTGATGTTGTCCGCTCCTGGGCTCTTCTCTGTCTTCAAAAGTTGTATTATTTCTAGAATTTCTTCCTCTCTAAAGGGTGTGACCATGGCATCGTTGTTTATAAATATGATATCGTCATTGTTGGTTGCTAAAGGAGTATTATTTTTTGCCTTGTAGAGTTTTTTGTAGAATTCTGATGCGATGTTAACTAGTTCCTCTCTTGTTTTCGGTTTGCATGTTACTTTATCTGATTTAAGTGTCGGAATCCAGCTTTTTTCTAAATTTAATTGTTTATAGGCTCTCTTCTGACTTCCATTATTGGTTAAATGTTTTTCTAATATTTTTATACGGTAATTCTCGTAATCTTCCTTTATTCGTTTATTTGTGGTTTTGTAGAGCATTGAAAGTTCTTCTTTTTCCTTTTTGTTTTTTGATGGTTTGTGTAATAAAGATGTTCGTTTCTGTATGAGGTCTTTTGTTTCTTCCGATAGTATTTCTTTTTTTGTTATCCCTGGGTCTAGAGCAGAAAGACTTTCTTTTATAGATGCCTCTATTTTTGAATAATAGGACTCAATATTGTCATCTTTTTCCCAATGATTTTTTTCCAACTTTGACCCTAAGGCAGCAATGTAGATCTTTTGATTTTCTTCGCCGGCGAGATTTTTAAGGACCGTAGAAAAAGTTGCTCTGCTTTTCTTTTGTTTGCTTAGTTTTATAGTTCCCCTTAAAAGTCTGTGGTCACTTGGGAAAGAGATTTTATTTAGAACTTCCATATTTCTAAAGAGCTTTGGATCATCGCTCAGGATATAGTCGATTTGATTTTTGTAGTTTTTTGGAGATATCCAGGTCCACAGATTAGCTGCTTTTTTCTTAAATATTGTGTTGATTATTGTGAGTTTGTTTTGTAGAGCATATTGTATTAGTTTAGCTCCTCTTTCATTTCTTTTGCCATAACAGTAGGGTCCCATGATCATATTTTCCTCTTCTGGTTTCCTGTGTCCTATTTTCGCGTTCATATCGCCCATTACTATTAATTTTCCTTGTGCGAGGCTTCGGGCATATTCTATGTATGTAACTGGTTTATTTGAAATAAATGCTTTGATTTTGATTTTTGAAAGATATTTTTTTTTTTTTTTTTATAAATTATAAACCAGCGCTTGACCGCAATCCCGCCTGATGGTAAGCAGTGACGCAATCGTTAATGGTAAAGCGCACTAGTTTATTAAGAGCCTATTCACTCTAGCCTTGAAGACACTCAAATTGTAGTCCGACGGAAACACCGCCGCGGGCAAATTGTTCCAGTCCCTCGATGTACGCGGTATAAAGGAGGAGGCGAAGCGCTTCGTCCGGATCGTAGTGGTGTTAACAACGTAAGGGTGGAAACCAGCCGTACGACGGGTCGTCCGCTGGTGGAACGGAGATGGGGGAATTAAATCATGCAATTCCCTCGCACACTCCCCGAAATGCATCCTATAGAACACCGAAAGGCTGGCTACTCTACGCCTGTGCTCTAGGCTTTGGAGACCAACTCGAGTTAGATCAGGGTCACCAATCAGCCTCTTTGCACGTCTCTCCACTGAATCCAAAGTGGCCAGGTGACACTTGGCAGCACCAGCCCAAATGTGGCTGCAGTACTCCACACACGAACGGACCTGTGCTTTGTATAACATTAGAAGCTGCCCAGGTGTGAAGTACTGCCGGACCTTTGCGATAACGCCAAGTTTCCTGGCAGCCACCCTGGCCTTGGACTCAATGAACCGCCCAAAGTTAAGGTTCGAGGAAATCTCAACTCCCAAGAGCTGAAGGCGGTCGGAACACTCCAAGGACACATTCCGAAAAGTAGGGGCCAAGGTGAACGGGCTCCTTTTGGCGGTGAAAAGACACGCCTGTGTTTTGGCTGCATTGAATGCTACAAGATTGGCATTGCCCCATTCGGAGACTGCCTGCAGTGCAACACTCGTTCGCTCAACCATGGCCTCTCTTTCGGACCGGATTGATTCCCTACTAGCCCGAGCATCCGGCAGGTATCTCTCTACAACTGTGCTGTCATCTGCATACCCATAGATACCGGGCATCAGCAGATCGTTAATATGCAGCAGAAACAGAGTTGCAGAGAGAACAGACCCCTGAGGAACACCGGCATTAGTTGACATGGGCTCAGAAGAGCATCCGTCGACAACAACTCGGAGGGACCGTTCAGTCAGGAAGTCTTTTACCCAGCCAGTCAGGCTAGGGGAAATGCCGTACGCTGGAAGCTTACTCAAAAGGCCAGCGTGCCAAACCCGGTCGAAGGCCTTCGAGACATCAAGGGAGACAGCAATCGCTTCCCCATTCTTCTCGAGGGCCTCGCCCCACAAGTGAGTGGCATACACTAGTAGGTCCCCAGTTGACCGATTGCGGCGAAACCCGTACTGTCGGTCACTGAGGAGATCGTTACCTTCCAGGTATGCCAAGAGGCGCGAGTTCAATACACGCTCCATAATTTTGCAAAGTATGGAGGTGATCGAAATCGGCCGATAGTTGGCAGGATCGGCACGACTACCCTTCTTGGGCACGGGCTGCACGTTAGCAAGCTTCCAGGACTTGGGCACTATACCAGTCCTAAATGAGAGGCGATACAAGCGCGTCAATACAGGAGACAACTCGGGCGCACATGCTTTAAGAACAATCGCTGGTATACCATCCGGACCACTAGCCTTATTCACGTCCAGACGACACAGTACTCTCAGAACCTCCTTGTTTCTAATGCGAACCTCAGGCATTGAAGCTCCGCAATGAGGTAAATTAGGTGGAGTAGCACTGCCAGTATCAAGACGCGAATTATGGGCAAAGAGAGAAGCAAAGAGACCTGCTTTCTCTCTCGCCGTATGAGCCAGTGTTCCATCAGGCCTAACCAGCGGAGGCAGTGAGGGCCGACAGAAGTTCGCCTCAACCGATTTGGCAAGGGACCAAAAAGATCTGCTACCGGATGGCTGCGCAGATAACTTGTTGCCAATATGGGTAATGCGGTGCAAGATATGTCTGCTCAACAATGTAAATAAAATGCAATAAATGTTGATGTTTAATATAGCATCATGCACTTACTCAATAGTTCATATCTTAGCTGCCACTGCTTAAAATTATGAATTTATTTTAAATTGCTCTTTTTAGCCTATTACGAAGAATACGCTGACTGCCTCTCTGTCACCAGACAGCTGTTTGTTTTATAAACTAGTGGTTGTCCACAATCCCGCCTGATGGTAAGCAGTGATAGAATCGTTGATGGTAAAGCGCACTAGTTTATTAAGAGCCTATTCATTCTAGCCTTGAAGACACTTAAATTGTAATCAGAGGGGAAGATGATGTCAGGGTTGCGGGTTGATAAATAAATATATACGGACAAATCACACAGATTGATATCCAAGACCCAGGCCAATCAGGAAAAGATCGTTTTCCATCATGACCTGGCCGGCGATCGAACCCAGGGCCTCCACGTCGTAAGCAAGGCGTGTTGACCGCTGCGCCACGGAGGACGACAAAGAGAAACCTGAATTGATCAAAAGAGAAACCGTGGCCCTGGCGAACAGGCAAGCGAAGGAACATGGGTGGGTCCTAGTCAGTAAAAGTCTGACACGCCCTTCCATTCCGCCCAGAGCGCTCTCCCGCTCTGGGCGGAATGGAAGGGCGTGTCAGACTTTTGCCATTTGATAATTTCCCATACAAAAAAGGGGGCAAAATGATCTAGATAATAGCTGAAATTTTTACAGATAATGTGTATCCGTTGCCGCTTAAATGCCAAAAAATAGAATAAATAAATATTTAACGGAGGCTCCCATACAACAGACGAGATTTTTTTTAGATAATTTTGCTTTATTTCTTAACTTTCATGCACCTCGAACACGCAAATACCACCTCGTTAGTATCACATTATACACCAAAGAGCACCGTAAAGCACTTATCAACCGGTGCTACCAAATATAATCTAATTCAGTTGACAGTCCCCGGTATCATTGAAATATCATTAGCTAAACTAATGTTTATAACATTAGTTTAACTTTACCGTAATAAACAATTTTGTATGTGGATAATTTTGTGAAGTTTAGTCATTTAGAATGTCTTATGTCTTTAGTGTTTTGACTCTCTAGGCGGTGACGCAACTTACACTGCGTAGACACTACGTAGACACTGTGTAGATGTCACATAGACAGTGCGTATATGCTGCGTAAACGCTGGCGCTGTTAAAACTGCGAGTGCTCGTAGACTTTGCATGTTCTGCATGGAGATATAACACACATCACATAACCTTTGAAGATGTTATAAATTCCATTGAGTAGGTTAGTAAAATCAAGGGTTAATATCGACTTACAAGAGTTGTAGGTCGTAGATTCAAACCTCGTCAGGCTTAATGTAAATTATTTCATCACCACTGCTCTCAAAACGGCGAAGGAAAATATCTTTAGGAAAACGGATGTCCTAGAGTCTAAACTTGAAGACATATTGTGATATTTAAAAGAGTGTCCATGGAGTTTCTTGCCCGTTCTTTTCCATAGGTACCTACTCTTTGAAATGGGCGGCTAGCTTCATCTTATTGACTGGCCGATCTTCTGAAAATTCAAAAGTGTCTGTAACTGGTTTATTTGAAATAAATGCTTTGATTTTGATTTTTAACAACCCACACTGGACCCATAAGGTAGATTACGGGCCACTCCCAGTTGTCGAGAGGAGAGAGGTCCCAGGAGTGGTAACAATATAGGCTGATTCTGTTATGTAAGGGTTAATATTAGTTAAAGTTATTCGAAACATTTTAGAGATAACTACGGGTATTTCATATGACATAAATGTTCATAACTCATATTGGTCGAATGGTCAAATGTTGCACTTACTTAATTTTGTTTAAACTAAAATTAAGATGCACTAACGAACGATTAATGCAATGATTTTTTAAGACATTGAAGATAGCAACTTTCTTTGAAAGTATATAATGAACGATTCGCTTACAGTTAATAACCTATAAAAAATTCTCCTACGGTAGAAAAATAAGAAAGAAGAATTCCGCATAAACAAAACGCATATTACAAGTAAATAATAATAAAAAAGTCATATAATATATTCAAAAGCATCGTACTCAAATACAATTTATAAAATCAATCAACACCTTAAAGTTGTGATAGCCGTTTTTGATAAGCCTTGTATGACACACTTGTTAGCTTGTCGTATATAAATTACAACATGAAATGACGTTTTTACAGACTAATCCTGTGCCCAGTTTTTCTTTTCTAAACAGGTGGATGGAACATAATTTTCATAATTATATCTACACTAGCTGTGCCCCGCAGTTTCATCCGCGTAAGCTTCGAACCGAAAGAGCTCAGTTGATATAAAATAAGCACCTGTTAAAATAATGGGAGCAATATGTACGTCCGCGTTTGCTCCCGTTTTCGCAACATTTTTTATTCCTGCTCTGCTCGTATTGGTCATAGCGGGATGTTTTATAGCCTATGTCCTTTCTCAGGCTCTAGACTATCTGTGTACCAAATTGCATTACAATCGGTTCAGTAGTTTTGGCGTGAAAGCCGGACAGACAGACAGAGATACTTTCGCATTTATAATATTAGTATGGATTAATTTATGAAAAAACTAGCTTTCCGCCCGCGGCTTCGCCCGCGTGGAGTTCGGTTATATCGCGCTTTTTAGATTTCCCTCGGGAACATCAAATTTTTCCGGGATAAAAGGTAGCCTATGTTCTTTCTCAGGGTCTAAAGATTGTCTGTGCCAAATTTCATCAAAATCGGTTGAGAGGTTTAAGCGGGAAAGCGTAACAGACAGACAGACAGACAGACAGACCGACAGACAGACAGACAGAGTTACTTTCGCATTTATAATATAAATTTATAGTATGGATTTCTTGCTTTAAACGAATGCATCAACGGGTGAGACTTTTTTTTTTTAAAGATGTACGGTGTATGGTACCAGGGTAGCACAAAAGTGTAGGAGAAGTCGAAACAATGAAGCTCATTCATCATTATTAATCTAATATTACATGGATGAAGTTTTATTTTGCCTACTTTGAGGAGGTGCAAGGTACCAGGGTAGCACAAAAATGTAGGAGAAGCCGAAACAATAAAGTTCATTCATTCACACAGGAATGACTGGAACGGGTTAAAAAGGATATCCGATGTCCTTCTCCCAGTTCTTGGCTACCTCCCTACCAATTTTCAGCCAAATCGGTTCAGCCGTTTTTGAGTTATGAATGGTGTAACTAACACGACTTCTTTTATATATATGTATAGATTATCCTAATTTAAAAAGTAGTAAATAAGATCATCTCATATTGCTTTTAAGGCGGAACAAAGTTCGCAAGGTCAGCTAGAAGACCCGCTAGCTGACCCGGCCAACTTTGTTCCGCCTTAAAGGCAATAAATATCACATGATCTTATATAATAGTTTTTAAATTAGGATAATTAGGGCAGCACAAAAGTGTAGGAGAAATCGAAACAATGAAGCTCATCATCATCATCATCAGCCTTTTTTATCGTCCCCCTGCTGGAGATAGCTAGAGAGGAGAACGACTGAGCGTAATCACCACACTTGCTCAATGCGGGTTGGCGATTTCAGACTTACAAAAGGCCAGGTTTCCTTATAATGTTTTCCTTCACTTTGTAATCAATCAATCGGCTTTGCATTCATCATTAAATCACTAATAGTACTAATACATACATAGAAGAAATTTGATTTTCTCTACTTTGTGGAGGTGTAAGGTACCAGGGCAGCACAAAAGTGTAGAAGAAGCCGAAACAGTGAAGCTCATTCATGATTAAACCATAATAATTACATCAAAGAACTTTTATTGTGCCTAGTTTGTAGAGGTGCTATGTAGCAGGGTAGCACAAAAGTGGCTCGGCGAACTTTGTTCCGCCCTAAAGGCAATATGACATGATCTTATTTACTACTAACTACTATTTTAAATTAGGATAATCTGTATATATATAGAAGAAAGTCGTGTTAGTTACACTATTTATAACTTAAGAACGGCTGAACCGATTTGGCTGAAAATTGGTAGGGAGGTAGCTAAGAACTGGGAGAAGGATATAGGATATCCTTTTTTATCCCGTTCCCGTTGTTCCTGTGTGAATGAATGAACTTCATTGTTTTGACTTCTCCTACACTTTTTTGCGATCCTGGTACCTTGCAACTCCTCAAAGTAGGCAAAATAACTTCATCGATGTAATATTAGATTAATAATGATGAATGAGCTTTATTGTTTCGACTCTACACTTTTGTGCTACCCTGGTACCATACACCGTACATAAAAAAACAGTCTCAGCCGTTGATGCATTCGTTTAAAGCAAGAAATACTCTCTGCCGGTTTAAAGTTTCTAATAAAAAGCCACAAAGCCAACTTCAACTTCAAACTAATATTGTATTGTTGTGACATTTATCATTGCCATTCTCCCATTGCTCTTGTAAGTGAGTTTTATTTTGTCTCCTTTTTGGAGGTGCAGGGTACCAGGGTAGCACTAAAGTGTAGAGAAGAAGTAAAAACAATGAAGCTTATACATCATTATTATTAAATCATTCTTTCCTTACTTTCTCACCGTTTAGACCTACCCTGGACTACGACAAATATTTTAAAACCAAAATCAGCTCAATCGGCCCAGCCGTTCTCGAGTTTTAGCGAGACTAACGAACAGCAATTCATTTTTATATATATAGATTATGGCATGGGAATTGCATGACTTACATATATCCGCCATCTCTGTTCCATCATCGGACGATGGGTCGTACGGCGAGTGTTCACCCTTACGTTGTTAACACGCCTACGATCTGGACGAAGCGTTTCGCCTCGTCTTTCATACCATGTACATCAAGGGACTGGAGCAATTTGTCAGCAGCTGATTACAATTTAAGTGTCTTTAAGCCTAGAGTGCATTTAGGCTCTTAATAAATTAGTGCGCTTTACCATCAACGATTGCATCACTACTTATCATCAGGCGGGATCGCGGTCCAGCACTAGTTTATAATCTTAAGGCGCTGTGTTCAGTAAAAATAGGCTTCTTAAAACAATTTTTTAGCCAAATGTATACATTTCAGAGCAGCCAAAAATTTATATGTTAATCTTGATTATATGTATCAGGAAACCATTGTTTTCAAAACACGTTTTGAATTAATTTTCTCGATAGAAAAAAATCCTAAAGTAACCCCTAAAATTGAATTTATAACAGTTGTAACTGTATTATTAATCATCAAATCTTGATAAAATTGAGAAGAGCGATGTAAAATATAATAGTAAATGAAACCATTGTTTTTGTTTATCGATTTAACTAAGATATTCTAAAATAAATAATGTATTTAATGATAAATAACGTGAACGAAACGTCGCTCCATCGCGGCGTCCATTGCCTTCTCTTTCACTTCTATGCTTAGCGACAGTGACCGCTGAGGCGTGGTGCTTGTCGGACCTATGTCACTTTTTGCTTTACCCCGCACAGAAAATAATTATATTTACGTGTCTGTTTGTTGATGAATAATCATATTTCGTTTTTGCCCGGGTTCAAACCCCAGGTTTACATTATATGCTTTTTGTAGATTTTAATTGAAATAAATGCTTTTTAATTTACTGTTGTATTTTTGCCGATATTTTATTTGATTTTTTCTGTAATTATTCTTTTTACTTTTTCGCGGCACATTTTTCTTCACCTGTATGTGTTCGGGTTCAAACCCCAGCCTTACGTTGTATGCTTTTTGTTGGATTTCTTATTTGCAATTGTTTTTTTTTTTAATTATTATTAATTTATCCGATTTTCTGTATTTTTGTAGTAATTGTTCCATCTTTTTAAATATATTCTTTTTGTAACAATTATAATGCAAACTAATATTTAAAATCAATTCGTTATAATTTTCTTTCTACAAATTTCTAGAAATTAATAATAAATAATAATAATAAGCCTTTATTTAACCATGAATTTCTTAGTTCATAATATAATTTAAAAAAAGAAAAACAATAAAAATAACAGTTAATTTGATAATAGTTCAAAACAGTAAATTTAGATTTCATTTTGTTGCATTATTCATGGCCCCTTTCAGTATAGGCCTCCTCCAAGTGCCTCCATCTATTTCACTCGTACAAACCCGATTTCGATAAGAGTTGCAGTTTTGAAGAAGAAATCTTTTATTTTTTTAAATATCCGAAAATGCATTTTTTTTTAACAGTTACTCTAAACAGCTGTTTATAAATAGTAATTTCTAGAAATGATATATTTCTAACAGTTTCATGAAAAAAGGACATAACACAAAAAAATTAAGCAGAACGGACAAAGCGCATTATAAAAATAAAAAAGAAAACAAAAAAAAAATAAAAAATGAAAATATGTATAAAGTACACATTTTCGAAAATCGCAAGGTAAAGTCGGATTCGATCCTGGTGCTCGTCTAATGCGAACCGGGACTGTGACGAACAGAGCCAACCATGCTTCGGGGTTGGGTTGTGAAATTACCCTTCTAAATGTAGATGGAATAGAAAAGAAAAACAATAAAAATAACAGTTGATTTCATAATAGTTCAAAACAGTAAATTTAGATTTCATTTTGTTGCATTATTCATGGCCCCTTTCAGTATAGGCCTCCTCCAAGTGCCTCCATCTATTTCAATCTTTTTGTGTTGTGTTATTCTAAGCACTCGTACAAACCCGACTTCGATAAGAGTTGCAGTTTTGAAGAAAAAATCTTTTATTTTTTTAAATATCCGAAAATGCATTTTTTTAACAGTTACTCTAAACAGCTGTTTATAAATAGTAATTTCTAGAAATGATATATTTCTAACAGTTTCATGAAAAAAGGACATAACATAAAAAATTTAAGCAGAACGGACAAAGCGCATTATAAAAATAAAAAAGAAAACAAAAGTAATAATAAAAAATGAAAATATGTATAAAATATACATTTTCGAAAATCGCAAGGTAAAGTGAACGGATGTGGGATTCGAACCTGCTGCTCGTCTAATGCGAACCGGGACTGTGACGAACAGAGCCAACCGTACCTCGCGGTTGGGTTGTGAAATTACGGTTCTAAATGTAGATGGAATAGAGAATGGTTGGTATAGATTTAATAGAACGTGCGTATTTCTCGATGCACGACGCCTCACCTCACGCATCGATGTACTCGCGCGGAGCGCCCCGCGCCCCGCAGTGGGCGGGGCTAGTCGTGTCCCACTTCGTCTGCTTCACCCCCTCAAATACCTAAAAGTTTGCTATTCACAGCGTCCTAAATAAAATCTTATTTCTGTTATGAAAATGTATAAGGTAACATTTGTGTAACATTTCTAGTAGCGGTTGTACTAAAAAACATGTGGCATACATCCAAAAACCTGCAATTGCCATTTACAATATTCATTTTCTTTCAGATTCCCATTTCCATCTTCTTGTCAAAAATAAACGTAACTTTCTTACATACGCCGTCGCACGGGATTTCACGTCTAGCGCACATTTTCTGAATATTTAAACATCAGTAATTGTCTAAGGACTGGAATTTAGTACTATCCCGGGCTTATGGATAGCAGAAATATTTAAGACTTACCGTTAAGGGACCATTGTATATATATCTTAAGTGTGGCGGAAGGATATAAATCCAGATCCCGAAACAATGTGTACATTTGCTCACGTGCCAAGTCGTAATTGCTCATAATTTCTCAAGACAATTTGAGACGGATATTAAGAGAAGGAAGGTAAAGGATTTGAAGGTGAAATTTATCCAGGGGTGTACTATAAAATGATTCTTATTATTACCACCGCTGAATAACGAAAGATAGCAATTATATTTCTTGTGATTTGTTCGGAAAAATCACTAACTAAATAGAGTCAAAAATATTATTTTTCGACGATCTAATTTGGTACCGTTCGCGCCCGACCTAAGAAGCCAAGTCGCGGTTTTTAGATTATAAAAGCCTACTCTAAAATTATATGATGCGCGTTCCTTTTCTTTTTGATAATAGTCGTTTGCAGCATGCATTTTAGAGAGTGTGCGCAGGAACTGCATGACTTAATTCCCCCTTCTCCGTTCCGTTATCGGACGGCCCCGGCCTGTCTTACGGCGAGTGTCTACCCTTACGTTCTTGACACCACTACGATCCGGAAGAAATCTTTCGGCTCGTCTTATATACCGCATACATCAAGAGACTGCAACAATTTGCCAGTGGCGGTGTTTCCGTCTGAATACAATTTAAGTGCCTTCAAGGCTAGAGTAAATATTCTCTTAGCAAACTAGCGTGCTTTACCATCAACGATTACATCACTGCTTACCATCAGGCGGGATTACGGCCAAGCACTAGTTTATAAATATAAAAAAGTCTACTTTCTTTTCTTTTCTTTAGAGTGAATACTACTTCAACTCTTCAATGGCCTGTGTGGTTAGATACCACAATTTTGCCAATAACACGTGTAACAAATTATAGAAATTCTTTAAAAAAAATATTTCACAATAATGGCGGATATCGCCAATGACAGTTGAAAAAACGGCCGCGTTAGCCAACTACGAGGAGATTTGATGCAAAGCCATGATGTGGCCACTATGCTGCGATATTTCATTGTTCTTAATGAATTATTCACTGAATGCACTTTTTACTACATAAATCACGCGCTTTTATTTAGTAAATGACACTATAAATAATTTAAAAGTTCAATGGAAAATAAGACATTCATGACATTCATCTTAGCTATCCTGTCAAAACCCACTAAAAAAAAAAGTCTGTCGATCGTCAACGATAACGTGCATAATTTTGGGAAGACTAAAAGTTTTAATGAAGTTCATTGACTGTGAAATCCTTACTTATATTATATTTATAATCCCATATATAATCCCATTTGGGAAAGTGAGTTTGTTTGTTTGTTTGTTTCGCTTTCACGCCGTAACTATTGAACCGATTGCTTTGAAAATTTTCAGACGTAAAGTTAGAAGTCTGGATTAAATAAAAGGGTACTTTTTATCTCGGAAAAATTTGATATTCCTGAGGGAAAACTAAAAAGAACGATATAACTGAACTCCACGCAGGCGAAGCCGCGGGCGGAACGCTAGTGTTAAAATAAACGAGAAAGTTAAAAAATAAAAAAGGATTAGTAGCAATATAATAATTCTAATTTTACTTAAGTTACACGAGATTAAGTAATCTTTGAATCATAAAATTCTAGGTGGGAAGTAATAAGGTTTAAACTCCATAGCGAGTGTCAAAATATGTGGCATCAACTGAACAATAACGCCCGTATCTTTTGACGGCGTTTACTTAGAAGTTTGATTTTTGTACTGCTTCGAGGAATAATAACTGTGAGTATGTGATATTAATTTCATCTTGAAAACTCCGCGCATTCCTGAGAAAGAGGGTCTTAACAGACGCATAAAAAATTGATCTTATTAAAGTTTCATATTTCCTTTTGCATTTTTTTTTAAATGTGTACCTGTGCTGCTGGGGAGTTTGTTTCGCCACTTTTGCTTCCCAGCGAAAGCACTGGGAAGTGGCGAAGAGCGGGCGTTTTCGGGGACTTTCTTATATACCTAATATTGACGTTCAAAAAGTGCTGATTCTGAGCCTAATTTGAATAAATGACTTTTGATTTTTGAGGTTGTAGTATGGAACCCCAAAAGGAAAATTGAGCAGAATGTCATGAACGAGGCCAGAAGGCTTTCTATCTCAGCTTTATTTCGCGACATTTAACGATTATTTCCATTACCGAACTAGGTCAGAGGCTGTTACAGAAATAAATAAAATATTTTAATGTATTGTAATACTAGCTGTTGCCCGCGACTCCGTCCGCGTGGTCTTCAGTTAACAGCGCGCGGTCATAGAATCTCTTTATTCTATGGCGCGGTGGTTCCCGTTTCCGTGGGGAAGCCAAGATAAATGCCTACATTACTGCAAGGTTTCTTTAAAATACATTCAGTAGTTTTTGCGTGAGCAACAAACATTCAAACATCCTCACTTATTTTCGCGTTTATAATATTAGTAGGATTATACAGATAGGTACATAAGGTCTATAGCAACATTAATTTGGTAAAATTAACGTTGCTATAGACCTCTGAGTGTGAGTGTTAGCTAGAGTTCCATGGCAAGTGAGTGCGCTCTTCGTCCCCTTCCGAATAAAATAAAAAGAGCTCAGTTGATATAAAATAAGCGCCTGTTAAAATAATGGGAGCAATATGTACGTCTGCGTTAGCTCCCGTTTCCACAACATTTTTTGTTACTGCTCTGCTCCTATTGGTCATAGCTGGATTTTATATAGCCTATGTCCTTTCTCAGGCTCTAGACTATCTGTGTACCAAATTTCATTACAATTGGTTCAGTAGTTTTGGCGTGAAAGCCGGACAGACAGACAGACAGAGATACTTTCGCAATTATAATATTAGTATGGATTATGTATTTACAAATAAAATAAAATATTAATTTTTAATCTGCGCCAGACGTAATCTTATTACTGCGTAATATGTACAGACGACAGCACATCAAGCTAGTTATAATCTGTCAGATCTCCTCATTAAATTTTCAACTTTATCTTTAAAGTATTAAGGCTCAAGTTTAATTGAGAATATGTGACAGTTTGGGGTAGCTTGACCTGCTGTCGTCCCTACATATCTTATTACTTGTCATAAAACAATTAAACATTTCAAAGGTAGTAGTTTTATCTTCTTCTTCTCAGCCTATAGAGGTCCACTGCTGGACAAAGGCCTCCCCCATGGCTTTCATTCCATTGGGGGGCATTGCCATAATCCCCACGCTTGGCAGGCGGGTTGGGGATCGCAGTAATTTGTTATTCCACAGGAGAAGCGCTGCTGTCATATTAAAACTAAAAACTAAAACTTGTAGTGCTCTTTACGTTGGAGTTTAAATTTTACATTCCCAAAAAGCTTCTTGAGTAGAGCGCAGTTGTGCAAGTATAACACATTTATGTTTCTTAATATATCACTTTAATCCGAGTGTTTGAAACAAAAACATTATTAATTAACCAACACGGTCCAATTATACGTACAATTCTCTGTGGTATTATCAATTGTAAAATATTCTGGTTCATTAATTGGGAACACTCCTCGTTGTGGGGAAATTGGTCCCAGAGGACGGGATATTTTTCTGTTGTTTGCTTATCTACAGTGGCTTATTATCTCCAGTCTCATGATAACTTATAAGTTTTTTTTTTGTGCGGAGCTATATAAGGATATAGCTTCACACAAAAAAAAAAAAAAACTTATAAGTTAACTCACTTAAGTGAACTCACTTTCCGATTTATAATATTAGTAAGGACTAATATTATAAATCAGAAAGTGAGTTTGTTTGTTCCGCTTTCACGCCGTAACTACTGAACCGATTGCTTTGAAATTTTTCAAACATAGAGTTAAAAATCCGGATTAAATAATAGGGTACTTATTATCCCGGTAAAAAAATGATATTCCCAAGGAAAATCTAAAAAGCGCGATATAACCGATCTCCACGCAAGCGAAACCGCGGGCGGAAAGCTGGTTAGATATAAATCTTCAAACCAGTTTTACCGAAGTTTATCATTTTAGCCACTACCTGGGTTGTTATAGATCATGGGTTCACCCAGTCAGGGGCTTTATAAATAATAATAAATTAAAAAAGCCTTTTATTTCCTACAGAAAATGTTTGTTTACAACTTTGAAATCTACTTTTGTTAATATTTGAAGAGAAAAAAAATATTATGCTGCTTTTAATATAATAGTATTGTAGTGAAGTTATTCTGTAGGAACCCCTCTGCAGATGAACCCTCCTCCAATTTGAGCCAGTTTTCTCTGGATTGCGCTGTTTGAATCCAGTTTTGACCAGCTGAGCTTATAATTTCATGTTCCCATATTATGTTACAAGGTCTCCTTCTCCCTCTTTTTCCTACTGCCCCCCTCCATTCTGTCACTTTTTTGTCCACCTTTGATCTTCTAAGCGTGCTATGTGTCCGGCTCATTTCCAGTTTAATGCAAGATCTTTTCAGGGGCTTTACCTTTGTAAATATTTCTTCCCCATGGTTCTCCAAACGGTCAAGGAAAATTTTGAGAAGAATTGTGTTGATCGAACTACTATACTATACTAACCCGCGCTGAGTTTTGTCGTGGTTGATTTTTTTTATTGTCTCTTCTCCTTTACTATACTATACTAACCCGCGCTGAGTTTTGTCGTGGTTGATTTTTTTTATTGTCTCTTCTCCTTCTTGCATGGCAAGAATCGTTGTTTTGCCTTTTGTGTTTTGCATATTTCTTTTTATATTTTTGTAAGCTGTTTTATGCGGCTAGTGATTTTTTGGGCTGCTCTTTTCCCTTATTCTTTTCATCTTATTTACATGTCATAATATTAACTATTTTCAATCTATTTCAATCTTATCATATCTACATACATTTAGTCTTCTTATTTACATTACATTTTAATTCCACTTTATACTAACAGCTGTTCACTTACATTACACATTCATTCTTGCTGACGGCAGATTGCTGCCCTTGTGCGATTTCGCTCAATGGCCACTTTAGCTACTTTGAGGCAGAACCGCTCCAGAAACGGCCTGGAGTTTTTGTCTGCTATCATGTCAGCGATGGTTGTTTCAGATAGAGTTCTACCAGTACTTACTTCCAGGTCGTATCTGTCGCGGTCATGCCTCGGGCATTCCAGCAAGAGATGCTGTACTGTTTCAGTGGCCTCCGTGTCACACACGCAGGCTGTCGTGGTAGATTATAACCCAGTCTCTCTAAAAGAGAAGAGACTTGTATCCCATAACTGTGATTACTATATTCTGTTTGTATTAAATGTTTCCGCTTTAGGAAAGTCCTTTTATGGTTTAGACGTCACGCGAATTCTACACCTCGCGAGCAGAGTTTGTCGTGCAATTAACGTACATAAAAATTCCCAAATTCAACCGTTGGGTAAGTGCCTGCAAGACATAACACCCGTCTGGTCGGAGGATCCTCCCTCTTTTATGGAGGATGAGTGAACTTTACTCCCTGCTCCTTGTGCCTCCACAATTATGTTTAATATACAACGTTATTTTTTGTTTATGCAAATCTGAATATAGTTTGTTCAGAATAAGCAACTGAATCGATTCCAATCACTTTTACACCATGTTATATTTTTTCCCAAATACATTTAGAGTGAGACCGCAGAGTGGTTACCGAGCGGTTACGATAGAACACAGCTGACGCCAGAGTTCAACGCCCGCGCTAGCCCTCCCGTACGGACCTTTGACCATAATTTTGTTGGGACAACCAAGTAGAATAGCAAGCTCATAACTTGATGGTTTTTCATGATATCTTTTTGAAATTTTGTACATAGATACTTTACTTAAAAATATTGGACACGTGTTTCGGGTTTCGATAAACAAAAAATGTTGTATATGGATTTTTAATAGGTAAATATCTTTAAATATTCTCAAAATGATAAGTTTTAAACCTCTCAGCATTTAGTGAATTCGTTTCTAATTTAGTAACTATTGCACGTCTCCTGGTAAAAGATTGCTGAATCTAATTCCCTATCTAACTAACCAATCATATTTGCAAAATAAAATATTATCTTTATCTTTATGAAATGTCATGTCTGCATCAGAATAAGAAACACAAAAACATTTTTATGTATTCCAGTCACATATACAATCCGGTTTATAATAAGGGAATAGCGCCAGGGTAGTTTCATTTTTGTTCATCATTTTTTTCCAGCACAGTAGTCGATCGTTCAGCCACTGTGCTGACCGAGGCAAAGGCAAACATTATAGGCTGACTATACAATATTATTGAAATACTTGTCCAGCATTTTTAAGTAAAGAATGTATGTAAAATTTTAAAAAAAAGATATCATAAAAAAAAGCCACAAAGTTATGAGTTTGTTATCCTACTTGGTTATCCCAACAAAAATATAGCCAACGCTCCGCTCGGCCGCCCGGCCGCGTTGACCTCTGGCGTCAGCTGTTGCGCTCGCGCAAGTACTATAATCTACCGTAAGCTGCGTGGCGCGCTCGGTAACCACACTGCAACAAGTTCTAAATATCTTTGGGAAAATATAACATGGTGTAAAACTGATTGAAATCGATTCAGTTGATTATTCTGAACAAACTATATTTAGGTTTCGTGTAAAGGAAAAAACTTTGTATTTATGAAAGCTGATGATGAACAGCAGTGGTCTAGTGGTATCAAGCGCGACTTACAAGTTGTAAGTTGTAGGTTCAAACCCCATTAGGCGCTTTATTTTATATAAATTATATATTTCATTGTTCTTAAAACGGCGAAGGAAAATATCGTGAGGTAACCGGCATCTCCAAAAGGCAAAACTTTGAAGACATGTGACATCTATCAACCCGCAATTAACCCGCGTGGTAGATTGCGGCCCACTCCTTCTCACCGAGAGGAGGCCTGTGGCCCAAGAGTGGTAAAATTGAATGCCGATTATGTTATGTTACGTATTTTTTTTGCATTCGCTGGTCAGTCTGAGGCTGTATGTTGTAAAAACATGATTCGCGACCGCAATAATCTTCAACAACGCCCCGAATTAAGTCTATCCTTTCCCCAATTCGTTTGTTTATATAAACTAAGTACTTGACCGCAATCCCACTTAATGGTAAGCAGTGATGCAACCGTTAATGGTAAAACGCGCTAGTTTATTAAGAGCATACTTATTTACTCAAAAAAAACGTGAGTGAATAGAAAGGAAGACGACAGTTGAGCAAGATGATGAAATATTAAACAAAACAATATAACCAACGAGGCTGCGCCAGAGGGAGATTGATCTGGAGACCCTCCACGACCGAACTCCCGACGCAACATCATTTGGCGCATTGTACCCCGCAACACAACGGCTCGATCAGACCCGTCCTCCGTGCGGCTTTACCAGACATCATGCCGGAACAGGACGAATCGCTTGGCGGCAAGACTTTGTCGGGTGGGTGGTAAATTCTGCCTTTCAGGGTTATAAATTGATGATTGGCAAAAAAGTAAGAAAATTAGCATTTCGCGTGTAAGCTAACGTATGACCATGTATAATTTGCCCTTCAAAAGGTCACATTAATCACTATGACAGTTTGTTAAGCAAGTATTCTTTGTGAAGCATGATTTTTGTGGTTCGAACAATTCTTTGGAGGGATCAAAGGAATTGCTTTATGACTACAATAAGTATTTTGAATACTCATTCTTTTGCTTTTGCGAATCAAATTTTAGCTTGTTCTTTTCTTTTTTTTTTTGTTAGAAAATCGAAATTAAGTCTTACATTTATTTAAGGTCCTTCACTTAATCCACTCACGTAAAACATTGTTTTTTATATCCGTACCAGGCGTGAATAGGTTGATAAGTCGAGTTACATTTATTTTTTTTTATTGCATAATAGGCATTAGGATTGCTTCTTTCATAGGGTGAATAAATGACTAAGTCGATAGGTCTGTTTTACCGCACATAGCAAACATGTGAATTTTTGAATAACTCTCTTACTAAAGGGTACAATGTGACGTCTTGAGATATTAAAATATACAAATTGTAATTATTTACACAACTCAACATGTCATTATAATACTGCCAACTGTTAAGAAAAATTAACAAACAACACGAGATGTTCATTTATTCAAACAACCTATTTAACGTTTTTAATAGCATAAATTAAGTTGTCCAGTTATTACCGCATCGAAATTGGATTGCATGTTGTGACAAGTAAATCTATCATCTATTGTATTTATTATTCGTTGCGGGTGTGATGAGACAAAGTGATATGTTAAAAAGAGATAGTTGCAGTTTTGGCGGTTTATCCTTAAATCACATATTTTTTTAGGTAGGATTATGACTATGAATTACCGAAAAAATGCAATGAGTCTTATAAAAGCAGTGATATAGAAGAACTAAGTATTCCAATAATAAATTCAGTCCAAGTTCACCTGACTTTACCAACCCAAGACCAAGATGAAAGTTTATCTATTTTAGCAGTGGTTTCGAGATTGATAGATTTCATACAAGTAGTCCAGTAAATAACAATCCATCAAACAATTATCTACCTTCTCCCATAGATAGAATAGCAGTTATTAATGACGGGACTATATGCGAAGTGCTGCCTGTTGTCTCAGAAGATCAAATTCATACTAAAGAAAAAGAAAAGGTAGATCAGGGAAGAAGAGAGAAGAATGTAAAAGACTAAGAAATTCTGGTCAAAGCTACGTTACAAAAAAGGTAAAGAAATTGCTGCAAGGCAAATACGAGCACTAACTTTATGTAGACTGAAATGTATTGAGCGATTTTCTGAATTCGAAAGACAGTTGTGCTTTGATGAATATTGGACTCTAGGAAGCAGAAATCGGAGAGCAGCGTATATTGCCAGCCATATTACCATATTACCAAAGAAAACACAGAAAACCGACAACAGAACAATTAATAGAGATTGCTATTGCAAGTATACATTAACAATTAATAATGAAAGCAGACCAATTTGTAAAGATTGCTTTTGCAAAACTTTTGGGGAAACTAAAGGTTTCATTAACATTGTAATAGATAAAAAAAAAATACTACATAACCGGCATCATTTCACCTGATACAAGAGGACATCAGCAATCTAAAAATAAAAGGACTATTGATGATTTAAAATCTGCTAAAGATCACATCTTATCATTCCCTAACTACGAAAGTCATTATTGCAGAAACAGTACAAATAAAAAATATTTATCATCGGACCTTTCTATAGCTGCTATGTATCGTTTATATAGAGAATGTTGCCCAAATCCTATTTCACTTAAATTGTACTCCCAGTGTTTTCATGATTTAAACTTATCATTCAAAAAACCGGCTAAAGATACTTGCCACACATGCGATCTTTTGATTCGATAGATAACATTAGCTGAAGGCGAGGAAAAGACCAAATTTATAGAAGAGCTGTATGAGCATCAATCACAAGCCGAAAACGCTTATGCAGCAAAAAGAAAAGACAAAGATGAAGCAAAGTGCAATTCAAATTTTCGAGCTTATGCATTTGATCTTCAGCAATGCTTACCTACGCCATTCCTGAAAGCGTCTGTCTCTTTTTATAAGAGACAACTGTGGTCCTACAATCTTACGATTCATAACTTAAGAGATGATAAAGCTACTTGTTACATGTGGGACGAAACCATCGGTGCTCGAGGAGCCAATCAAATTGCTTCGTGTCTGTGGCATTTTTTACAAAATTTGCCATCTGAAGTTACAGAGGTTATATTTTATTCTGACACGTGTGGTGGCCAGAATAAAAATAACGCTGTTGCAATGATGTTCATGTATTTATTGCATGTGCATCCAACCCTAGAGACAATCAATCATAAATTTTTGATTAGCGGACATAGCCACATGGAATGTGACTCAGATCATGCCCTAAGCGAAAGAACTAAAAAGAAAACGCAGCTTAAAATAAATCATCTTAACGATTGGATGCAACTGATAAGATCTTGCAAGATTAATAACGAATTTGCCATTGTACCCATGAAACTAGAAAATTTTCTAAATTGTACAGAATTAAGTTCGAAGAAAGGTCCATTTACTGTTAAAAATAACAACATTAAAATTGATAGTGACGTATCCAACATCGATCCTGATTTAGACTCCGAAGACCCTGATGTAGGAGGAAACGGAGAAGAATTCAACTAATTCTATAATATTTTCGAAATCTTTGTTTTCGAAATAAAATAAAAATATTTTGCAATTGTTTGTTTCTTAATTACTTATACACATGCCTATACCACATTCATAATATCACGATTTCAGTCCCATAAAAGGTAGGCAGAGACTATACTTATTACTTTTGATTTTGTTACACACGTACTTCCCTTAATGGTACTTAGGTGAACAACTTGATAACTCATCGGTGAACAACTTGATATGTCATTTTTTTACTGTAAATACAGGCAATTCATTAAATAATCTTATGTTATCTGAAAGCTCCAAGTAAATGATTTACATTCAGATAAAAAAGCATTTAATAACATAAAACCAGGATTTACAGATAAAACTTAAACTTAAAAATGGCTGCCCTGAAAAATTAGTGTTTTCGATTTGTTAAGTTATTCACGCCTGGTACGGATATATAAATAAGCATTTCACAATAACTTTTACTGATTTCTACGTAACCGAATTACACATTTATTATAATTTATAAAAAACATACTTTTAAAAGTTATAAATGTACTTTCTAAGTTTATCTTGGACACCAATGACTGATTACAAGGTGAAGTAAAACATCTTGAGGAAACCTGGACTTTAAGTCTGAAATCGCCAACCCGCATTGAGCAAGCGTAGTGATTACGCTAAATCCTTTTCTGTATGAGAGGAGAGCCCAGCAGTGGGACGACAAAAAGGTTGACGATAATAATGATGATACTTTTCTAAAGAAAAAAAATATAATTAATCGGCATTATTAACTTATTAAAGATAGAAAGATAATAGTTTGTTGAAAATATACAAACACAATCTTGCTGTACATCACACTCGTCTCCACAGAGTAGGCAACTTGTTCATGGGTCAATGTATACACTTTTACAACAAGCTTCCCATGGACATTCGAAACTTACCCATTAAACGATTTATGAACCATATAAAAAACAAACTTTGCAAAAAGGGGTAATATAAAATCACAGATTATTTAGAAGACAAAAAAGCTTGGGACTGAGCTGCTCGCTCTGTTAAGCATTGTTATTAAGCAATATGCGTAATTATAAGGTAAATTATTGTAAAAAATTTCATTTTTAATGTCTGGACTTGAAAAAAGACGATGATTCCTGAGTTTGTTTCGGCTATTTCTCCTCAGAGGTAGTCAGTTAGGAAATGCCGGCTTCATCTAGTTAAAAAAATAAAATAAAAAATAAACATGACGTGTAAAAGTGATCAGTGATCCTACTTCCTTAATAAACGATTTCATTTCTTTTCATTTTATGTTTGACAATTCAAAAGTAGGTACCTGCAATTGGCCTATTTGAAATTAACACTGATTTGATGTGTCTAAAACGTTTGGTTTGAAATACATATGATACTTTAGTACAATATTATTTTACGCTACATAATATTAATTGGAACCCATCGATACCAGTCGAAGGGTTCCAGTTGTACTTGGCCGCGTGTCTTGTTACATGTCGTGAATACTTAAGCACTCTACACACCAGAGGCTTATGTCGGCAACATTTTGTCTGCGGGCTAGGTTGGCGGCTTCAGTCATTGCAAGTCGTAAAGCTTTGCCGGCGGCATGTCGGCGGCTCAACATCAGAAACTTATTTGGGAATTAAAATACTAGCACGTCACTACAAACTGAAACTGAACTACCGCCTACAACTACAACTGAAATATCGCCGGGCAACTGAGCGCTCGCTGCCGGCAAGCCGCCGACATGTCGGCGGGCACACGCGCGGGCGAAGGTTGCCGACATGCTTTTTTCAACATAAGCCACCGGTTGTGTCGGTGTAGTGTGCTTAAGAAGTAACCATCTATACGTCATAAAAATTACAATAATTTTTCTAACTTATAACAATGTTTTTTCCAGATGTTTCGGATCCCAATGCGAAAAAATCAAGCAGCAAAAATGAAGAGGAGAAAGAAGACAAAAAACAAGTCCACCACAAACTGGGTCTACGTATGTATTACACCTACGTTTTATTAATCACAGTAATTTATTTTTATTAATTACTTATTTAATTCCTCTGGAGCAGCGTCGTTGGTCGTGTTGTTGGGTCACATTGCATCACCTCGCTCAACTGCAGTCTTCCTTCTTATTCACTAAGTTTTTTTAGTGGCATAATAAACTAGCGAGCTTTACAGGCGAAATTGCAGTCAAGGACTAGTTTATAATTATTAAAAAAATAATCCATCTAAGGTCAAGAATTACAGTAGCTGCGACCGCAGTGTCACCTTTTTTGTATTTGATAGCATATAACCACAATTAATACCTTGGATAAATATCCTCCCGATATGATCCCCGGAACCAAAAATTATGCGGATGAAACTGTAGAACGCACGTACCTAAGTAGGTACTACAAAAATCTATAAACTTACATCGGTTTTAAGAATGGTGTTTTATTGTACGTTTTTTTTTTTTTAATGGAATACATAATATTCGGTTTCTTTCATGTCGTATCAAAAACTTGGCAGAGATCGGTTTTCATTTTTATTCCCTTCAAAACTCCTTACAAAAAACAAAAGCTATGAATTTGCAAAAAATAAACGCTTGTCGTAAACAGCAATCCCGCCAAATTTAAAAGAGATGAGAAAAATAACCTTATCAACAAAAAAATAAAAGAAAAGGATAAAATAAATGGTATTATATGCGCTAAAAGAAAAGCATATAAACATGTCTTTTATACACTTCTCACGTATTCGGTACAAGGATTCAGAAAATCTTTCCAGAAAATTTTACTTTGCTATTGTAGCAATACCATATGGCTGATGCTCCATTGGTTAATTTATGTTTGGATGATGGTTCATTGTTTAAGGAATATTTCATTTGTATAAAGTAAAATTATTTGTATATTTAATATCATTGCTAGTGCTCTCAAAACGGTGAAAGAATAACAATTCGAAGATTTGTGTTATTTATCAAACCGAATTGCGCCCGCGTACCCGCTAGCGGACCCCAGACTCCAAAAGCTGAAAAAGGCTTTGTATGCGACTGGGATTAACGCTGGGATGATGATGATGAATTGCGCCCGCGTGGTCGATCCTTGAAGTATGAAAGCGACTCTTAGAGTACAAGCGTTATTTTTAAAAAATATTTTATACATAAAACCTATCTGTCTTCTAAAACTCCATCGCTTTAGACAGTTACCTAAAGGTAAACAAAAACAAAAAAAAAACACGTGACTTATTCTGCCAACTAAACGTAATACCAGTAACTTCACTTGTTATTATACGTCATAGATGCACTGATCCAAATCTTCTTCTTTTTCTTCAACCTATAGAGGCTCACTGCTGGACAAAGGCCTCCCCCAAGGCTTTCCACATTGGGTGGGTTTGCAATAATCCCCACGCTTGGCAGGCGGGTTGGGGATCGCAGTAATTTGATATTTCACATGAGAAGCGCTGCTACCTGCTTCCTTGGTGTGAGTTTCCTTAGTCGCCTCTTACGACACCCACGGGAGGATATGGGTTGGTACTATCCTAAATCCGGTAGCACACGGAGAACACGACCCTGGTTACTTATATCTTTTAGTAACTGTACCATTTCATTAGAGGAAAGTGATTCATTTGCACCAATAAAATAGTCTTTAAGCCAATCAAATCTATTCTGTCTATCTATACTAATATATTATAAAGCTAAAGAGTTTGTTTGTATGTTTGTTTGTTTGTTTGTTCGCGCTAATCTCGGGAACTACTGGTCCAATTTTGAAAAAATATTTTTGCGTTGGATAGCCCATTAATCCAGGAAGGCTTTAGGCTATATAACATCACGCTGCGATCAATAGGAGCGGAGCATAACTAAACCACGCAAACGAAGTCGCTGGCGCCCGCTATCATCGATAAAATTAAAATAATTGACCAATCTCTTTAACTATTCCCATTAACACAAAACGCTACTTAAGCATATCATCGTAACGGCCATTTTTTTAAAAAGGAATGACGTACAACTGTCATTAATCGACCAATCAGCGTGCGGGAACGTAAAAAAAATCGAGTAAAGGAATCTTTATATACGGCTTTTCATTGGATAAGTTTCTAATATAGCGTGTACTGGGGAGGCGTGCAGTTATTTTAATTAGAACATTTTCCTTTTCTCTCAAACGATTTTACGTACTTTTATGGTATGTCACACGACATCTCAATATTTATCTTCGGCGGACCGTTTCGGATGACTAGGACAGGCTTTCCTCCGCTTTTTTCTAATTTCCATCCAGTTTAAAAAAAGAATCAGTTAATCCATATTTAAATGAACGGACATTTAAATATGGAATAACTGTTTTTTTTAACTGCAATATGCGATCATTCAAGTATGAAGATTGCATGTGCGCATACGGATAATTTGTCGTAAATTTACATGAAATTAATTGGTGATCGGCGAAAGAAAGTCGGATGATTACTTAGTCCATTTTTCTAGACACGCAAGGAAATACTTGTAGGAACTTAGTATAGGTGTGAGATGGAAAGGCAAGCTGTTGGCTTAGGCAATCAAAAAAAAACCTTCGACACGCTATTTTGTTCTTAAACGAATAACCGCGTTAGTTTAAATTATGAATTAAAGCTAAGTATTTGCTTTTTTTAAAACTTTAGACTGATTTCCTACGTTGGTGAAATGGAGGTGCCACGAAGTCACAGTGGCAGGTAAAGTTATGATAGGATTTTCATATAGAATTTCTCAGTAGCTGCCCGGAGTTTTAATTAGTGCTCGGTTGGTGACAATAGACTCATCCTATATTGAACAAAACTTTAACATAATTGCCTAATTTAGCGGGGAAAGTGGAGAAACTTGGAGTCTTCTTGTTATCAATTATATTGTGATTTATCATTGACTTTGTCTATGATTTCAGTGAAACTAACTTTGACTTTGTATTATTAATTCTTGGACTTTTAATTATTGTTTTGTTTTTTTCAATTTACGTCTTGCAGACGAAATACCTACCTAGAGGGATCCAACCGTTTTTCTTTTGTGTGGCGTCTTTCATGTATACCAACTTATGTTTTTAAAAAATAAATAATCTTGAGTGGAAACAACTTTGTTATCAGTGGATAGGTTCTGTAAAAACTCATCGTGAAATATTAGGTATAGTAAGCTTAGAGTGAGCTTTCAATCCCTACCATTAGTTTCGTGCCTACAACGCTACGTGCGGATAACGCGTCATACTGACGTCACGCGAATCCTACATCTCGCAATCAGAGTTTTCTGTGCAACTAGCTGGCCTACAAGTTTGCGACATCAGCTGGCGGGCAAAGTGACCCGCCTTTTCTATAGAGGATGAGGGAACTTTACTCGCTGCTTCTCATACCTCCACAGTTTGAATGTCAGTTCACTTTAACTACGTTTCGGCAGTCAGTTCGTTACAGAACCTCGCTGCAGGTAAGACTATGCCCCTGGGTAAGACAGATTAATTAATTAACTTTCCAACTTCACAAACAGCCTTGGTTAAAAGTAAAGTTAGGAAAAAAAGAGTTAAAAATGAAAGAAAGTTTCAGCTCTGTTCAGCGGAGAGCATAAATAACTCACGAACAGTCTGTTGTCGTGTAAGCTTCATATTTTCACTCGGGGATTTTCAAATTAACCAAAACTTCATCATGATTTACGATTTGGCTGTAAAATTTATGTCTTTTTGAGTTCCTTTTTCGGAAAAGTTTGTTTTTTCAATTTAGATTTTTGTACGGACACAGACTTGGGGACTGAATCAATTGGCGAATAAGAAAATATAACTTAAAGGTATGAAAACAAAGTTGACATTTCATCGGCCACGATGCTACGGTCTCCTTAGGTATGCCGCGATATCCTTTAGCTTTATCATTTAAATTTTATATATATATTTTTTTTATATATCATACTTTTAAGTTGCATTCCTATTTGTCGCATAATAATCCCGTTCTTGGGCCAGTCGGCCCTTACTCATCATTATCATCAACCTCTTTATTGTCTCACTGCTGGGCACAGGTTTACTCTCTTACAGAGAAGGATTGAGCGTAATCACCACGCTTGCTCAATGCGGGTTGGCGATTTCAGACTTAAAGTCTAGGTTTCTTCAGGATGTTTTTCTTCACTTTGTAATCAGTCGTTGGTGTCCAAGAAATACTTAATCTTAATCATACGTTTATTTGCTAGAGATACATTTTTTTATAAAGGTAAGTTCTTAAAACCTAAACGTTATAGTACTCTGCCTGCATGCAAGCGTGCAAATGTTTGATGTTATACTATAATTATTCCTTTTTACTTACTATTTATATCTATTCAAATTATCCTTAAACATTAAAATTTTTATGTTCCAAAATTCCTTAATACTATAAAAACAATATTTTTGAAGCCACTCTACCAATTTCGTTTTAAAAACACCACCTTCCAACAGTTTCAAGTTATTTGGAATGTTATTATAAATTAAAATACACATATTTAATACATTTTTCTTATAAATATCTTTTCTACAAGATGGCTGATATAATAAGTTTCGGAACTTACTCCTCTTTTGTCTTGTCAAGACCTCACTGCGTAACTTAAAATAATGCATGTATTTTTTGGTAAAAATGCAGATGTCTCTTATATACATACAAGGTAGAGGAAGAATTTTACATTTTTGTAATAGAGGTTTACAGCCGTCTAAGAATCATGCTTTATTAATAACCCGGATACACCGTTTCTGTATTTTAATAACTCTGTCGGTGTCGATTGAATTTTTCCCACATTATAAGACCGTAAATTAGTACAGACGACACGTAGCTATGGTAAGCTGATAGAGCCGCTTCTACAGAAACATTTTGTCTTAGTTTTTTTAATGCGAACACAAATCTATCCAGTTTCTGACAAATGGATTCAATGTGTGCTTTCCAGTTTAGATGTTTATCAACATGAAGTCCCAGAAAATTTAAATGATCTATTGATTGTACCTTTTCACCTTCATATGCAATGTCTAAATCAAATTTTTTGGCGTTGTAAGATTAAAATTCAATTAATTTAGTTTTACTTATGTTTACGTTTAAATTATTATCCTTCATCCAGTTATCTACACTTAAAAGAGCTTTTTCTGTAACGGATTTGTATGCATTTTTATCTTGGCTTTTTATAATAATAGTAGTATCATCCGCGAAAAGGATGCAACTTAAGTTACATGTACTTAGAAAGTACATGTAACTTACAAACGTTACATTGGTACTTGCCTGACCTGGAATCGAACCCGCCCACTCATACTTGAGAGGCTGGTGTTTTAACCACTAAGTCACCAGACTTTTACTCGGCCCTTCCTCACCTGAACGCAATGTAAGTCAGTTAATGTTACGTATATGTACTCAAACATAATTTCTAGTATAAAGTGGAATGACGACTCACTTAAAAGCCAATTCTTAGTCATATTCACGTTGACACTTTTACAAATTAGGCCGGATGCTTGTAACTGTATCTTTAGATAAATAAGATATGGCATTCGTATTACAGGATAAAGTTTATACGAGTACCAAAGTACTCTTACATTGCATAACACCTAATTTGTTTTAATATGAACAGAATACAATATTCTCTCTTTATTATGTACCCACTCTTCCAACAACAAAGACTTTTTTCTAGCTTTACAAACAAGTGTCCAGTATTTTTAAGTTAAGAGTGTATGTACAAAATTTCAAAAAGATATCATGAAAAACCACAAAGTTATGAGTTTGTTATCTTAGTGTTTGTTCCAACAAAAATATGGTCAATGCTCTCCCGAGCGGCGTGCCGTCGTCTTGGGTTTATTAATAATCATTTCTGTTTGTTTGTTTGCAATTAACTGGTGATAACATGTTCCATCACACTTACTGGCTTTGGACTGTCGTAACGGTCAGGTTTAGGTAGATATTATTAAGTACTTTACTCATAAATCCAGCCGTAACTTGTAAAATATAATCCATACTAATAGCATAAATGCGAAAGTGTCTCTGTCTGTCTGTCTGTCCGGCTTTCACGCAAAAACTACTGAACCGTTTGTAATGAAATTTGGTACACAGAGAGTTTAGAGCCTGAGAAAGGCTATATAAATCCCGCTATGACCAATAGGAGCAGAGCAGTAACATAAAATGTTGTGAAAACGTACGTTGCGGACGTACTTCATATTGCTCCCATTATTTTAACAGGCGCTTATTTTATACCAACGGAGCTCTTTTTAATTTACGGGAACCACCGCACGCTGTAAACTGAAATAAGATATGGGATGTCCATGCGACGGAGTCGCGGGCAACAGCTAGTGTAGTATAATTATTACTTAAAACATGTTAACTTTACTTAGAACGTATTGCACCCCCGCACAGAGGGGCGGGAGGGACTTGTCCCGCTGTACGCATAGATAAGTCTAGTAGCCTAGAGTACCAACGCCTGCCGTGAACTGTGCGGTGCGCTTTGTAACCATACTGCAACAATTTCTAAATGTATTTGGGAAAGTATATTACATGCTGTAAAAATGATTGAAATCGATTCAGTTGCTTATTCTGAACAAACCGTATTCAGGTTTCCTATAAAGAAAAAAATACGTTGTATATACCTGTGGTTTCAATTGAATAAGTGTCGACTTCTTAAAAATATCGAGGTAAAACTATCCTAAATCTTATTATGATACATATATAAGCTGTTTTGTATTGTAAAGTTTCAGAAAAATTCTTTGAGTAGTTTTAGCGTGAAAGAATAAGAAATATTTATACATCCAGGGTCTCAAACTTTCATAGTAATACTATCAGTAAGATTGCACAGACAGACTCACTCTCGCCAAAAATAATTTCGTGAAGATCCCTTATCTTGATCAGACTCTTACAAATGTTGTATAAAACTAAATTGGCGTAATCAGAAACAAAAAAATCCAATAATAAAATGGAGATCTTTTCATGAAAATAAAACTTCTTTTTCAGGACGAAAATATAAAATTTACAACATCATAAATAATATATTATATGACACTAAGATTCCTTTATATTCTTTGATTGTAAAACGATAAATCTCACATACCCTAGAGTTTGTTTATTCTTTGGCATGGCAGAAAAATTTACAACTTTCAGTTCCTCTGGGTGTAGCTGTCAAATGCAGAACGCCTGAAAACTTAGTCTAACAGAAAAAGGCGTAAAATTTTTAGCATTTCGTATTTTGCCCTCGAATATTTGAAAACGTCGTGAATAAATATTTCATGGAAAAATTGTGTTTTTCTACTTTTATATATTTTTTAACCGACTTCAAAAAGGAGGAGGTTACTCAATCCGACCGTATATATGCTTGTTGGATAAATTCGTCGTTTTCTTGAATCGAAGCGGAACCGGGGATTTTTTTGGTGTGGATGAAATCATCAAATGACCTCTCCCGCTCTGGGCAGAGTAAAAGGGCGTGTCAGACTTTTACTGACTAAAACCCACTCGTTCCTTCAATTGCCTGTGCGACAGGACCACGGTTTCTCTTTCAACCAACCAAGTTCAGCTCTATACCATGTACCCGTAGCCGCAACTCTGGCCCAGGCATCGGTCTTCGTGACCCCCTCACGATGTGTTGACATCTCTTAGAGGCTGGCGTCGAACACAATGCGACGGCGCATTAGGGTGAGACCCGGGCCTGGTCCTTGGCGGCGAGCTGCCTACTGCTCGCAGCTCGCAAGCCCGCGCCTGCTGTGCCCGGGAGTTCGATGTTGTCTCCCGACCAGGGCGTCTCTTGCGGCGGCTAGTGGCGTGAGGACGCTGAGATTTCCGCTGCCACACGCGCTCCGCCTCCTCCTTTGCCAGCATCACTACTTCGCATAAGGAGGTGACGGCCTGCCACGCACTTTCACTCCGGAAAATGGCCTGAACCAGGGCCAAGGGAACCGGTCGGGGTCGGTCATACATTCATATATATTTATCCTTTTTTAATTCAATGAACATCAATATTACATCAGAACACCATAAACAATCGATCAGCCATAGTGCTAACCATATCCCATAAAATATCTAAATACCTATTTTATTTCACATATAGCTACTTAGCCATTTATGAAATATCAGAAGCTAAGTTAATTCTTTGGCTTTTATAATATTTTCAAATAACAGTGATGGTTATAACAGAGATGGGATAGGTATGGGCTCACAACAAGAAAAACATAGAGCCTATCAGTCCATATATTTAAACCTCATCATCAGAAAGACACCGTTGCCTAAATCACTAAAGAGAACATCGTGAGAAAATCGTCATGTCCTAGAACCAATATGCACTAAGCCTGCGTGGTAGATTACAGCACACTCTCACATACAGATAGGAGGCCTGTTCCAGCTGCACATCATAAGCTGGTATACATACATATATCAGAAAGACCCTGCCTATACAATAAAAACCCAATAAAATATTTTATCTACTCTCATATCAAAAAATTCAAAATATAAAACCAAAAAGGAGTTTATATTGACGTACTTTACCAATAGTATATCGAAAGGAAATTAAAAAATTAAATTATAACATTATTTCTCTAACAAAATAATGTTAAAATATTTTTTTTTTCATTACGGTACAAACCATAGACAGCCATTGATATAATATTAAACTAAGGTAGATAAGTCACTAGCGCATTGAACTTGAAACGTACAAAATATCATATCTGTTTAATATTATAGACAGTACTATTTCATTTTTTATCTGTGGCTGCGCGCGCTTTCGCGCATGCGCTGTGATGCTGAATAAATTGAATGATGAAACTGAATAAATGGAATTGTGTGCGTTGGCGTTAGACGCACTGAGATTAGATAAAGTAGTGTATGAAACTGTACATAATTAGGTATTATGTAGCAGTATCATAAACTACTATTATTTTATCGCTTTTGATGTATATAAAATAATTTTGAAGTGTCATCAAATAATTTATTAAGCTGAACAGAGTGTATCAATAAAATTAACATATATCAGCTGATTTAATAGAGTTCACATCAGGGATCAACGTCATACCTACAAACCCGCACGGCAGCACGCTTGCAACGTTCAAAAGCCGAGCTGACACTTTTCTTTAACCACTGTGAATTCTGTAACCGTTCATTAACGACATAAATGACTATCATAATTTTATTATGGCATGCGGTGTAGCCTTTTCGCGAAGTTTGCGTTACGATGTCAGATACACCCTGTACAACGTTATTTTTTTTTATCGGAATACAATTTGGGTGTCTTCAAGGCTAGAGTGAATAGACTTTTAATAAACTAGTGCGGTTTACCATCAACAATTGCGTCACTACTTACCATCGCGGGCGGGATTGCGGTCAAGCGCTAGTTTATATATTTAATAAAAAAAAAATGTATATCATTTAGAAAATGTAAAAAATTAAAAATGAATAAGTAAGATATAATAAGAATAATATGACTAAGGATGTGTTGAGGTACACGATATTAAATTTATTGTCGTATTGTCATCACCACTTTGTATGTGTATATTCATATAGCTTTTAGATATTCAGATCCGAGTAAGCAAACGTTGATACTTAATTGTTTTACGATGCGGTAGCTAGTCAAAGCAGTCACATATAAATATTCCTTGGTATCGTAAATGTCACCTAATCGTGCTCGTTTATTGTGAGTATTTATGATAGGTATGGAGCAAACGGGATAATTACGTAACACGCTATCAATATCAATGGGTTTCGTTTTGACAGTTTAACAATATTCATTGCCTTGTTTACGTCGTAGAGTAGACACATTTTTCGAATTTATGAAGCTATGTATAAGCAATATTTTTAAATTTGATTCAAATTGAAATTTAGGGTGTAGGCAGTAACTGTTAAATTTCAAAATCTTTATTGAAATAGCAACTTATTTTTGTACTGGTTTATCCGCATTTTAACATATTGTATTTGACTTATTTAGTAACAAAACAACAGTTAAGAGTTAAGATAATAATTAAATACTTATTACTATTAAGTGGTTTAATAGAAATTTTAATGGAAATAAGTACATTGACTTTTGAAACACCAGATTGAATTATTATCGTAACTCTATTGAACTGTCAAAGGGATTGTCAGTTGGTCAGATTAATGTTAGTTCCATCCCAAAACGTAGAGAGAAAAGCGGGCAAGGAATACTATGGACATATTTTTAAAATTGTTGTTACAATTGATAATCATTACATACATAATCAGCCTATAATGATTCTACTCCTAGAACACAGGCCTCCTCTCGGTGAGAGGGCGTGGGCCGTAATCTACCACGCGATGTCATTTTAATGTTTATCACAACCTCCTATCTTACACCACAAGTGACTCGGCTTATAGACTCGTTCTTTTTTTAAGTCGAGCTTTCGATTCTTATAATTATGATATATTATGGAATAAAATACGCGATACAAGAGTACCTCGAGTTATTATAAATGTACTGGAATATTGCTACGACTAAGCTGCTAGCTAGAAAACCACCAGCCTCTCAAGTATGAGTGCGCGGGTTCGATTCCAGGTCAGACAAGTACCAATGTAACTTTTCTAAAGTTATATGTACTTTCTAACTATATTTTGGACACCAATGACTGAAGGTGAAGGAACACATCTTGAGGAAATCTGGACTTTATATGTCTGAAATCGCCAACCCGCATTGAGCAAGCGTGGTGATTACGCTCAATCCTTCTCTGTATGAGAGGAGACCTGTGCCCAGCAGTGGGACGATAAAAAGGTTGATGATGATGATGATTGCTACGACAAGTTAACCAAGATAGATGGGGCAGTGCTTATTCTAGACCTCACAGCAGTCTACAAGTCAGTACTTGTGGTCTAAAGTTTTATTTAATTTTTATGTCAATGAGTTGATCGAGGAGCTAAGCCGTTCTGGAGTCGGATGCAATTCATGCAATGTTGGCGACATAAACGTAAACAACCTGAGCTATGCAGACGATATGGTGCTGCTCAGCCCCTCGGCCAATGGTCTCAGATTGTTAGGGATTTGTGAGTGATATGATATGATCGTCAGCTGATGTATAATATTGAGAAAACGGACCTATTTAAAAAAAAAAAACGTAAACACTGAGGTTTATCACGATGTATATATTTATACAATATGTTAAGAAAACCCCGTCCGATCCGTGAAGGTATTGTTAGGAATCGATAACTGACTGTACTAATGCCCACAAAACCGGACTAAAATTAAAAAAAAAACCCAAAAAAAAATAAATATTATTTTGCAGAAAAAGGTAACTTAATACATGTGCGGTAGGACACCCTTCCGCAGGTGACGAGGGGCAGGGACGCGACGCGTGGACGAATCGCATAAGCGTTCCGTCAAAATGGTGGTGTGTTGTGCGTGTTCTGAAAGGCAATACAGCATTGATGCGTAAAAGTATATTTTGCATGGCGCCAATGATATACAACCATTTACCGAGCTATCTGAAGGAATTAAACATTAATACATTTAAAATACAGCTGAAAAGTTTTTTGGTAGAAAGGGCATATTATAATATTTCTGAATATTTGACAGAGAAGCTAACATGAACTAATGTACTTGATTTTAATATTTTAGATTTATTTTAATTTCACTGACATTTTAAATAAGTATGACATTTTAAACATTTTTTTTTTTTACCAGGTGACATTTTTAATTGTATATTGACTACCTTGACATTTTTAACTTCATCGTTAGTTTTTATCTTGATATTGGTATTTGTATGGCTTCTGTGTCGACATCATTGTTATAATATTGAAATGTAATTTAACTTATTGGATAGAAAATTGTTATAATATAATTTATTGAGTTTTTCGGCTTAAGTATGTGACATTTTTGCATACCTGATAATGGTTGAATATGACGGACAATATTTGAAACTACCAGCTAATGTATTTATACTCGTATTCTAGCAAAATAAATTATTATCTTATCTTATCTTATCTTATCTTTAAAAATACCAATTTTCGGGGAAATTGGAATTAATTCACGGTAAAAAAAGATTATTTTAAAATTCATTAGTATTGGTACTATGATAATTATGTAAAATTTTATATTATATTTGGTCATGTGTTTACCTAACCTTTGTTATCCTTATGGGTCGGACAGGATTTTCTTTACATATTGTATACAGTATTTGTAAGAGCATTTATAACAAAATTCACATCTGACTTCGGCTTTAATTGTCATATTCCGTGTTTTATGATCTGCTCATATTTTAACATGCATTTACTGCTCACATCACACTACTCGAGATATTAGAAAATCGCTCGATTGTTCTCCGAATCGATACGGACTCAACTTTCTTTTCAACCGGACGTGAATCGATTTGACACTGATCGGAAGCCGAGCAGCACTAACGGCATTATAAATCAACGTTCGACAGCATTACGTGATTTGATTTTCAACTTTATGTGTATGGTTGTAAATGTATTTTCGCAATGTAGGTATTTTTTTCTGCGAAATTGAATCAGTTCCAAGTTTTTGAATGTCGAAAATTGTTTTTTGGGGGAAATGACTGAAAAACTTTTTGGAAGAACGAGTAAGTAATAGTTAGAGATCGGATATTCCGGCGCTTCAATGCCTAAACTTGATCTGACGAAAGAAAAATATGGATGTGCCTTTCGGTACATGTAGTTTATAAGAATGCCACTATAGGTTTTGTTTATAAATATTTCTAAAATACCACTATATTATGTATTACGTCATTTTTAAAGGAACGATTTATATATTAGTAGATAAATATACAAAAAACGTTTTTTTTACGCAATTGTTACTTAAAAAACGTATACACATAATTTTACGTCGGCCTTTTGTTCAAGTTCAGTTATATAAAGCACCGTAATTTCCGATGTCTAAGAATAATAGTAGACAACAAGACCCTTTGAGCTCACCTAGCAACCTCTTAGGACGTTTTAAATAATATTTAGTTGATTTCAAGTACCTAAACTCATACAACCACATATGTAAACGATAACAAAAACGAACACACACAAGCAATGAAGACAAGTTCATATGGCAGCAATATGTCTGCCGCAGTATTTGCTGGATATAAGGCCAATCCAGTCTGTTGGCAATCACCGTGAGGACGGAGTTGGCGCTGCCCCGTACTCTTTGTATTAAAGACGCGCATCGCATGCGCATCGTCGCATGAAAGTAGTCGGTACCCGCTTCCTTCAGCTTTCGGTATTATAGTGTTGTATATGCGTCATGGTCATGTATTATTGTGGGCGGGACACATAGCTCGTAGAGCCGATGACCGCTGGGGCAGAAAAGCTCCAGAATGGCGACCACGTACGCTCATACTACGTACGTCGGCTTCGGTGTTCGGCTTGCCGAAGCGCAGCGTCGAACGCCCATCGACTGATGGTCGGATGACTTGACCAAAATCGCAGGGATACGCTGGATGCGTCCAACCGTCCTTTTTGGAAATCCTTGGGGGAGCCAACTAGTCAAATGCTCCTCTTAATCAACCCCCTGGACTTCGGAAGTAGTGCTCATTAGTCATCTTGCTTTGGCTCGCATGCGAATGATTACTTCTCTAAGCAAAACTTTTGGCTAAACTTCGATATTTTCTGTGAAGCGACTGCCGTCTGACCTCCACACCATGAAGGCGATATCGAAGCATTGCAGTTAGACTAATTGTTAGACTTTTAAGGGGCCCCAACAGCCCTGCCATTACCTAGATGTTCATGTGGCAACCGGGACCAACGGCTTAACGTGCTTTCCGAGGCATGACCAGACCAGTATTATTTGGCATGCATATAAATATTTGCACTGTGCGGGGATCGCACTCGTGCCTTCTTGCGCAGCGGCCGCGTTTGTTAACGCTACGCCACGGAGGCTGTACATAGATTAAAAAAAAAGCGACTAAAAATACCTCAATTTACTACAGCCGCTAACTTATTTGACAAGACTAAATAATATTTATTTTCTGGCCTTTCTATTTCATTAAATAGAAAGCAAAAGGTGTACTGAAATTAAATTTAGTTTTTCAGTAAAGGAGTTGACGCCAATAAGCGTTATTCTACTATATTCTAGTCGTCTACTCTTAGGTTCAGACAGCTCAGAGGGGAGTCCTTATTCGAAATCCAAAGTCCGAAAGTAACTCTATCTATTAACTTTTCACAGCTAACACGAATCGGTCGTAACTAAATTTGATAGATGGGTTGCTCGAACTTGGTGAAAATGTTACTCTTTATTTTGATAACTATTAGGAAATAAAAAAGAACCAGCCAAGAGCAGGTCAGGCTACGTAGAGTTCCGTTGTTTCCCGTCCATCAAAATAAGTATTCACTCGGTGGTAGGCCATAATATCGGCTGCCGGCAGAAGTTACCACCTACCAGACAAACACTTGGCGCCAAGCGATTCGTCGTGTTCCAGCATGATGTCTGGTGAAGCCGTGCGGAGGACGGGTCTACACAGTTGTATTGCGATGTGTGCCGGGTACAATGCGCCAAATGTTGTTGTGTCAGGAGTTTGGTCATGGAGGATCTCCAGATCAATCTCCTGCTCAGCATCGTTGGTCGTGTTGTTGGGTTAAACATTGCATCACCTCGCTCAACTCCCATCTTCCTTCCTATTCACTAAGATTTTTAAGTGAATAGGCTTAATAAACTAGCGCGCTTTACCATCAATGATTGTATCACTACTTACCATCAGGCGGGATTAAAAAAAAAAGTGTCCCCAGGTAGTCTAAGAAATAGGCTATTAGTTATTAAATTACAAGCTTATTTTAATAAAATATTTTGTTAAATTTTCAAAAGCTGTCCCAGCATATACCTATCGAATTAAAAATAATGTCCCTAGAAAGTATGTAGTATGTATATAGTTCCACTTCTGAGACATTTTTCGTACGTATGGTTCAAAAGTTAGAGGCACGCATTTTTTTTTTAATTTTAAGCGATTACTTTCGAAAATATTAACATAATCAAGAAATGATATTAGTAAATCCCTATTCATTTTTAAGTGCCTATCCAACAATATATCACAAGTTACGGTTAATATTGGTGATAATGAAATAAAAAATCTCTTTCCATTTTATGGGTGCATTAGAACCCCTATTAAAACATCTTTTTATACTTTTTATGTTGACACTTTGTCGGCGTGATTGATCTACATATTGATACCAAATTTCAGCTTTCTAGTTTACTGATATTATTGGTACCAAATTTCAGCTTTCTAGTGTCAAAGGTCACTGAGATTATCCACGGACGGACAGACAGACATACAGACTTGGCGAAACTATAAGGCTTTTTAGTTTACTACGGAACCCTAAAACAAATATACTCAGATGAATTCGCGAACAAGAGCTGGTCTAGCATAAACTTCAAATATAACACAAGAGGGATTTTAGCTTCAATCAGAATGGCAACTGCTGTAAAGCAACTTACCAGAAAATGGATATGTTAGGGATTCCAACAGACTATTCTCTTGATGAAATGCTCATATTAATTACACCAGGGAACATAACTATTATACACAAGAATTATTGGGGTAAAACTTTATTATGAAGTCCTTTGAAACTTCAGACATTTTGCTTTTGGTGAAATTAGTAACTTTAACTCAATTGAGCGTAGTCATAAGAAGGTAATTTTGCATCGGTAACTTTGTTTTTAAAGATGTCCATTAGTTTAAGTATTCATCGTAAATTAATGGTTCTGTTTCGTCATATTGAGAGACAAGACATTCGTTCTATCTTATTCTGCAGACTATAGAGGTCCAATGCTGGACAAAGGCTTCACCCAAGGCTTTCCACAATGACCGGTCTTATGCTGACAGCGTCCATCGACTTCTCGCGACCTTCACTAAGTCATCGGTCTACCTTGTTGGGGGCCTCCCTACGCTGCATCTTCCGATACGTGGCCACCACTTCAGAACTTTACTGCCCCACCGGCCATCGGTTCTACTAGCAATGTGTCCTGCCCACTGCCACTTAATTTTAGCGAGTCAAACAGCTATGTCTTTGACTTTGGTTCTTTTGCGTATGTATCTCCTCATTTCTGATTCGATTGCACAAAGTAACTCCGAGCATAGCTCTTTCCATCGCCCTTTGTATGGCCTTGAGCCTTCGTATGAGGGCTATTGTGAGCGACCACGTTTCAGTTCCGTATGTCATCACTGACAACACACACTCGACTTTAGGTATGCCATCGATCGACATCAGTCGACGTTGATCGATTGGTGTGGTAGCTTTAAGTTTTGAGACACTGGTATCTTGGACGACGTTCTAGCTAGCTAAATACTAAAAGTGGTATGACTAAAGACTATCATAATATTGTTACTTAAATATCGTACTAATATTTTAGAACAGGCATAAATGAACAACACATAAATAACACATACTATACTTTTTATCTTGATAATCCCGCGGGATAGAAGCCTCATCATCATCATCTCAACGTTAATTCCATTCGCATATGCAGTTTTCTCAGCTTTGGAGTCTGTGGTGTGCTTTACCAGTTTAACTGTTGATTTGGCTAAACTTCGATATTTTCCGCGATTTCTCGATATTTTTTATTTTAAGCGACTGCCGTCTGACCTCCACAAACCGAAGGCGATATCGAAGTATTGCAGTTAGACCAATTATTGGACTTTTGAGGGCTCCAACAACCTGTATCGACTACCTTTAGATGTTCGTATGGCAACCGAGACCAACGGCTTAACGTGCTTTTCGGGGCACGACCAGACCAGTCCAAATATTCATATTCATGCCTACAAATATTTCACTGCACGGGGATCGAACCTGCGCCTCCTTGCACCCCGTCTCCCGCGGGACAGAAGCTTATGCGGGTAAAACGGCGAGCCTCAGTTTTGTATAATCATAAATGAAGGATTTGCTGTGAAGAATATTCAAGTTTCTTAGAGAGTTATCTCTCACTCGCCACAGTTACAACATTTTATGGACGGGACGTGAGATAACGTCCTTGTTACAATTATGTAAAACTCTTTATTAAAGTTCTAATGAAATAATCTGTTGTTGTTTAAGAGCAATTTTATCTCTGGGTTTACATTTGTTTTTCAAAAGTATAAAAAGATTGTATTTTTTTTTTCATTGCTTATGCAGCATGTATCAAAAATAAGGCTTATTTTCTCGAATCTTACTTAATATTATAAATGCGGAAGTTTGTCTAGATGGAAGAGTTTGTTACTCTTTCGTTAAAAATTCCTAAAAAGATTTGAAAGAAATTTAGCACACAAATAGTCTGTAACCAGAATTCAATATTCTCACGAGACAGTACCTTTTAACTCTCCATTAGGTGGTATTTTTTTTTTTTTTGTTGTGTACTATATCATTTTGATTTTTCTCCCCTTATGTCCAATAATAATTGACTAAGTCCGTAGTATGCCAAAAATATACACAGGCAAAGGTATATCTTTCGGCTCAATAAAACTTATTATAATTATTATCCCAATAACTTATTTGGGTTTATCCGTTAAGGATACAGTTTCAATGAATAATTAACTGACTTTAGTATCCCCTCATTACGGAAAACAAAGCTACGTAAGTATTAATGGACCCTGGTGGTATCCCTTCCATGGTACGTAGGTTTGGGTTTAAAGGCACAATATGACACCCTATTAAAATTAAATGATGAAACTCCATCCCTTTACTCACTGGGGCATCTTAAGTCTTACAGCACAAAACCTTTTCAATCTCTTTGAATCATTAAGAAGGATCTTGCTAATCCGCTGTTTCTTATGTTCAAAAAATTTGTCTGCTAGACAACCTAAATAACGTAATGAATGCTGTTGAACAGTCAATGTCAAACTCTTGGTACCTACAGTTATGTGTTACGTATTTATCCTGTAATTACTCCAATAATCTTAATTATTTTGGATTATTATAAAATAGCCTCTCTGTTCGTTCGTGTGCTCATAAATAAAAAATTGTTGTTATTCTTTGTCGTACCCAAGACCGCATGCATAGCACTATCTAATGTTAGACCATCGAGGCAGTCAAAAGCCCTTCAAGCTGGTCCTTATTAATCCAGTCAACCTGTATGTTCAATATCTCAAGATTGCCTTGTTTTTTTTTTTATAATCATACATAGTGCTTGACCGCAATCCAGCCTGATTGATGGTTAGCAGAGATGCAATCATTGACTTTCCACAACCTAAGTCCCTACACAACAACATTTGGCGCATTGTACCCAGCACACATCGCAACACAATTGCTCAGACCCGACCTCCGTACGGCTTCACCAGACAGCATGCCGGAACACGACGAATCGCTTGGTGGCAAGACTTGAATAAATCGCAGAAAATTATAAAATCGCAAATTTTATGATATATAATGTTAAATTTTAAATGTGTATTTTAATTTCTAGTGCACATCAGCACCTTTCCAGCATTTTCCCAAATACCTTATAAAAAAAAGTTGCCCCATCCTAGAAATTACTTCTGTATCGTGAGTGCATTTCTATATATTTAAACTTACATACACAAACAGCCACACCCGGAACCTGTAGGCCGTACAACAATTTGTTCGGTGCGGGAATCGAAACAGCAACACAGAGTACAGCAGTCAAACGTTTAACCACTACGCCAATTGTGTCCTCTAGTAGTAAATTACTTAGAGGTACAACCCGCAAGAGTATTAGGTACTAAAGTAGAGCGGGAGGTATTAGAGTATACTTCAATACATAATACCTAGTACTCCATACATAAGATTAGAGCGTGGCGCTATAGCACTGAGCCAACAGGTCTAACATCTAAAGGTTCGTAGATCCACTACACAAGCCGTGTAGAAATATATCTAGAACACCAACGAACAATTACAAGGTGAAGAAACATCTTGAGGAAGTCTGAAATCGCCAATCCGCATTGAGCATTGAGCAAGCGTGGTGATTACGCTCAATCCTTTTCTGTATGAAAGGAGACCTGTGCCCAGCAGTGGGACGATAAAAAAACAAGGTTGATGATGATAATGATGGTAAGACAGGTTATCAAAACTTCGTGATCCTCATGACCGGTCACGATAATCGTTAAAAGATCTATGATTGATAGTCATTCTGTCTTAATGTGCTTTCCGAGGCACAAAGGGATTTTGGTATGAAAAAATGATCGCTAAACTAAGGACCAACTATAAGTAGCTTAATCAGATCGTTTGACTGGTGCGGCTGGTTTTTCTTACCCCTAATCCCCTTTATTATAGGTATAATCTGTACTAATTTATAAAGCTGAAGAGTTTGTGTGTTTGTTTGAACGCACTAATCTCAGGGACTAATGGACCGATTTCAAAAATGTTTTTTGCTTTGGATAGATTATTAATCCAGAAAGGCTATAGGCTATATACCATCACGCTGCGACCAACACGAGCGGAGTATAATAAAAAATTAAAATGTATGCTGTATATTTTGGGGTTAAAATAAAATGTTCAAATAGCTAACTCAACGCGAACGAAGTCGCAGACAGCCGCTAGTTAAATATAAACAAATTAATATATCTCTTATTGAAATTCCAGGCAGAAGACATAAGAAGAAAGTGTTGCAGGTCATCATCCCCCTGCTTTTCGGCATGAAGTCAGCAGGCCTGGCAATGTTTGCCATGGCAATAGTAACTGTGCTTACATTGAAAGCATTCCTGGCGAGCAAAGTGGCACTTCTAGTGACAGTCGGCATGGCTGCCAAGAAACTATATGAGACTTACGGAAGTGGGTGAGTAATGTGACTTTTAATACTTTTTATAACGTTATTTTTTCTTTTGGGAGATTTGGTATGCCAAGTAAAATAATTAGGTACTTTACATCTTATTCGTACCCAGACTCCAAAGCTGAAAAAGCTTTGGATGCGATTGGGATTAACGCTGAGATGATGATGATGACATCTTATTTGTCTACTCGCTCTTTTATATACAATAATTCCTTATCTGTTAATTAAATACGGCAAAAACTGGAATAACGCAATGAAATCGTTAGTATAAGTATACTAACAGGAAAAAAATACATAGGTAATTCCATTTCCAAATAAAAACTTTTCATAAGAATTTCAATCATAAAATATTCAGAACTTCTGGTGGAAAAAAGGTGGTAACCTTTTTTAATCACGAGATCTGCTATTAAAATACTTTCTATGATGCATTAGCGTGACTAAAGCTATAAATACTTATTGTTGTCTTAGTGTACGTGTCGTTGTTCTTCAAGGCTAAAGTTCTTAATAAACTAGTAATGCTCTCAATAAACTAGTAAGGCACTTAATTAACTAGTGCGCTTTACCATCAACGATTACATCACTGCTTACCACCAGGCGGGATTGCGGTCAAGCGCTTGGTGTATAATTTATAAAAAACAACGGTTGAGATTTTAATTTTGGTTCTTTGCCATTAATAAGACATAATAGTGTCTAAAAAAATTGTTTACCCGTGATTGTTTCGAGTTTCTGAGGAGTTTTTTTAAAATTAAATGTACTGAAATTAATATGAAAAGATCTAACTGCATTATACATTCTAGAAACACCAACACCAAGTCATTGGAAAAATTGCTTGGCATATGAAATCTTCAATGGCTTTGAAATCACTTCTTGTTTTTCTATGTTTGTTTATGTGCCTTAATTTACCCCTCATGTAGTAACTTATCGTGCACTTTACTTGCTATTTCTGAGTTCTGCGGTGCGTTAAAGAATTTTATTGGTCTCGTTTCTCTGTCAAGAAGAAATTTTTAATAAAGAAGTCCTGCTGCTCATCCTGCTATATTCAATCGGGCCTGGCGTCATGTTTACCATTAAGCGGGATTCAAAGAAACCATTTTCATATATCAGCAAAAAAATACATTTGATAAGCGATTCTGACATTGACGGCATATTTTATAGAAAACAACGCAGTTTCCAACTTACTTCTCTATCCCAATTTAAGGGGTCTGATTGGAATTACTACACACCTCCATGAGTTTAATGGAAACTGTCACTGGACACCTTTTTCACGGTCTGTCAAGTTATCCTCAATAAGGAAACCGGAAAAAGGACTATCAACTCAATAAGGGTTTCTGGTTGTAAATTGATGGATGCCATTACGATTTATTACCTTACTACGTCAGAGCTCAAGGAAAGATATGATTTTTTTTTAAAGGAGGTGGTGGTGACGTCACTTAATGTAATTTATTTGATTCTGGTTTCTTATTATGATGGAAAAGATAAAAGATGCCTCTATAGAATACAACTAGTTTCAGTCCGCGTCTTTGACAAAATAGAGGTCACCTATTGGAACTTGACAAGAGTGTGGCTACTGGCTATCTGTCAGTGAAGGTAATTTAGTAATCGGATTATTACTAACAAAAAATATTCTCACACAAAAAAAAAGCAATTTAAGTTGTTTATGAGTAATATAATTTTAGAAAATTATAGGAAAGGTTTTCGCTTGTATTTAAAGATACTACCTTCAATACAATTCTTAAGTCGAGACCCAATAAACTATGTACTTTTATCCCGTAACTGAGCTTTTAAATCTCCATTACCTTTCCTATCCCTAATTTTATTTTCAGTTTGTTCTTCTCAATTTTCCATATTATTTGCCAGGCTTTTAATACTTTTAATAACAGCGGATTCCATTATTTCATTTTCCTTAATTGCAAAACGTAAAAAGAAATGATTTCAAGGCTCTCCTTTATTGAAATGAAAATATTTTCTTTGAATATTCACTCACTTGTTGATTCGATTTTATCTGTACCTTCCATCCGTGTTCAATATTCCAATTGTAATCATGGAAAATATTTTCATTCAATGTATTTTATTGTAGTTTCTATTTTAATATTTATTAGTGTTAAATGATGTTGATACGATCTACTAAGCATGACATGAATGACTGCTGACTGATGCACGAGAAGAAATATTACTTGAAGAAAGTTCCGTTGTAGATAGCAACGTTGTTTACGAGACATGAGATGAAATAGTTGCACTTGTTACAATATATGATGTTACATGCACCATGACGACTGAAATGTTAGTGGTTGAAGTATATATAAGTAGATGAGAATCATTTTATGTAAGCCACACACACACAAAAACTATTTAAATATAAATAAATTCAGAAACGCCAATGATATTGAAGCCCAGTTGTATCCGTCTTGACTTAAAAGTAGTAAGTCTTGAGATCGAATCCAGGCACTATAGTCTTTGTGTTTACATCACCACTGTACATAGAAAGCTATAGGAAAAAAATGTGAAGAAATGGGCGTGTTTTAGAAAAAACATTTCTAAGACATGTATTGTGTCACCCACCAAAGTACACCAAGCACAAGGGGTTGATTACAGCCCACTCCCTCTCACTGAAAGGAGGCCTGTGTTTCAACAGAGGTAACAATAATGGCAAATATTATTGTTCATAGAAAGCCGTAACGTAGCGGTAACGAACGCGGCCGCTGCGTAAGGAAGCGTGGGTTCGATCCCCGCGCAGTGCAAATATTTGTATGCATGAATATGAATATTTTCACTGGTCTCATCGTACCTCGGAAAGCATGTTAAGCCGTTGATCCCGGTTGCCATACAAACATTTAATGGCAGTCGTTACGGGTTGTTGGAGCCCTCAAAAGTCCATCAATTGGTGTAACTGCAATGCTTCGATATCGCCTTCGGGTTGTGGAGGTCAGAAGGAAGAAGCTTCACAGATAATATTGAAATTTATCCAAAAGCAGTTAGACTGGTAAAGTGGACCCCAGGCTCCAAAGCTGAAAATGCTTCGGATGCGACTGGGATTATCGCTGAGATGATGATGATGATTATGGTTTTTATATAAAACAACACTATAAAATTATAAACTTATCTAACTATCACTTATTGGGCATTATTCTAAATGTTACTTTAGCTTTAATATGATTTGTAATTAAGATTTAGTTTCCACGTCATCTCTTTCTTTGTAAATATCGAAAATTCTATATTTCGCCCTAGATTACCCTCCACCTACGCCTTCCACGTGTTTCCTATTAATTCCATTACATCTCTCTTTGCTATTTATATTAATATGACGTTTGTCAGATATATGAACGAATGATTCCCACCCAGGATAATAATACAGGGTGCGAATCATTCACTCGTAATATCTGACAAGACGTCAATAAGCCTTTTGTAGCATTTCAAGAATCGAATATTGAACGGAGTATAAATAGAAGGGAAATATATCCACACAGTGATTTTTTCAAGCGAGTGTGGATGAACCTTATATGAAACTCTTCAGAGATTCTTCAGAATAGAAATAGAGACTACTAAAAGACTCTCTGTCTTTATCTATGTTGGAGAAAATTAAAATAGACTCATTCGATTTTTAAAATTCAACATTTAATGCTAGCTTGGTTGCTTAAAACACACACAGTCATACACATTGTAATATGACAACATTCGATTGTATCGCTAGAAACATCCAATTCTGTAAAAAAATAAAGGAATGACTTCAAGGATATATTTTGGGCTTGACGAAGGCTTTTTTTCCATAGAAATTTTCTTGACAAACTTTTTAGGCTTTAAAACGTGAGCTAAATAGATATTATTTAGCTCAAGTTTTAAAGCCAAAAAGTTTCATAAATTTCTGAAGGAAACTTTTCTTTTTAAAAAATGGGAATATTCATTGGAATGTTTTCAACAAAAAGTGCAGTTACTGCAATAGAAAAGCAATTTAATATTAACCAACCACTGCAAATTGAGCACTGTACTAAAAAAGCACGGACTTGACGAAAAAACACTGAATACTTATGCTGAAATTTTGAAAGGTGAACCTTGACCTTAGATAAAGATTTGACATTTACTTGCTCATAAAATACAGACACGGTTACAATCTCTAAAATAACCAAAATTAATGACAGATTTTTTATGTTTTGAAACGAAACTTTTAGGGTTTAGGAAGATTTTAATGATGCTTTTATAGGAACGGAAAGGACATAACCGTTGCTGGAATACGAATGACTATTTTTGACTGATATTAACGACTTTAGTTGCAATGACTGACATACGTTTATATTTACATTTGTTTGATGTTTTTTTAATATTTCGATTAAATACTACGGTAAACATAAACCTGCATAGGTTTTAAATAAAAGATGAAAATGTTAATAAAAATTACGGACAATTTTTTGAATTAGTTTTGCAATTTAAATTTATCAATCAATAGGTATCATGTTGACAGTTCAACAACATTCATTGCGTTATTTACTTTGTTGAGCAAACACATTTTTGGAACACATGGAGCAATAGATTAGCAATACGCTTCAAAATGATTCCAATTGATAGTAAAGATGTATTCGTAGTTCATAGTATAGTCCGTGACGGGATTCGGGTGCAGGCCTTTTTATTTCATTGCAAGAACACTTTTTTGATCAAATCCCTAAATTATTTTGTTAATTGCTGGCGGCCTAATGAACTTATGTTTTGATGTAGTAAGAAATATAAAATTAGATAATTTCAGACAAAAGGTACCACTTTACTTGAATAGGATGCGTAGGTAGATGTAAACGCGTGCCAGTCAACGTAACATGATCTGACGTATTGTTATAAGACAGACTTGAAAAATAGACTTCTAAATGACTAAGACAATAGAACTGCTGATCATAAAATCATTATCGAGTAAGGTGAGTGTTCTATCGATAACAATATAAAATTGTTTATTCCAGCGTCGGTTTACAAAACCACCCATATCTTTACTCACAATATCCGATCGATTTTCCGAGCGCCTCCTCGCACGCATACTCCGTTAGCGGAGTGAGCCCACAATTCGCGTCCCCGGAGATGTATAGCCCTACCGCTATGGGTGCCCATGGGCAGACCAATGAGATCATACACCAAAGCGACGCGACAGCTCAGCAGTCGCAACAGGCGCCCACGTTACTCGTAAACTCAACAAGAGCGGCGGAAAGATGGGATGGTAAGTCGAAACTGCTCAAATTTCTCGAACCAATCGTCGACGGCGTCAAATCTTTTATAGACCCGATAGCGAACGTTTTCTATGGAGCCATGCCCGCTACCTTCCGAGGTCTTAACTCTGATGTTCCAAAAGCGAATACAGTTGAACCTGTCGACAATGATCTGGATGAATTGGAGATTGTGAAAAAACCTAGACAGATACTGGTACCACAGCCTAGGAATATTGCTCAGAGGAAAATGACTTTTAAGAGGAATAGGAATAGGCCCAAGAAGTATGCAGAATTAAACGTAAGCTTAGATAGACTGAAACAGAATAAGGATTTGTATGAGTATATCAAAACTAAAAAATATAAGTATAACTATCCCAACACTTACTTTTATCCTAGAGTTAAATATTTTGTTAATCCTAATACTTTTTATAAACCCAACAATAGTAGACTTATGCCTTACAAGAAAGAAGCTTCCGAAGTAATTAGCACTACAGTTCTTAGTGAATCTGAATGGAAACCCATAGTTGTTTTAAATAATACTAATACATTCTCAGAAAATGTAACGAGAAGTCCAAACAGGAGACGATTCCGCAGAAAACACACAAAAGAACGTCGCGTTAGGTCAAAAAGAAGTATATATTTCAGTCCGCACTATCTTAATGCCAGTGCAAGTTCATATAATGAAAATGAATCACAGAGTACAGGAAGGGGTTTTTTTGATTTCCTGCAATTGTTTTTCGCAACAGATCCATTAGGGAATTTAATTCAACAATCTAACGAGTATGCTAAATCAGTTCTAAAACAATCAATGAAATCTAAAGAACCGGGGTATTATACAGCAGCATATAATATGGTTATGATGACCTTAGATGTCTTTGAAGGTCTCCTTAATATTAACGAAGCTCTAGAAGAACATTTCTTTAAAGATAATCTTAAAAGTAGGCGACGAAGGAGAAGAAAGTATAAAAAGAAAATCAATAAAGCTAATGTTGAATCAAACTGTACACGTACTGTTGAAAATACAAAGGAAAGTTTACCAGAAAATATAACTAAATCTACAAATTCCTCAACTGTGGAGGAAATGAAACCCCTAATTTGAAATTACATATAAATTTAATTTTCAATTTGCATTTATAGAAGTATTTATATTAGGTAGAATAATAGTTTTTTGGTGACGGTATTTTTTTTTTTACAGGATATGTACTATAGTAATGTATGTCCCACTGATGTTTAGATTTTAAGAGAGATTTTATTTGTAAATATCAATGAAAATCAAATATTTTACAAAAACAGAATTTAACTCGATGGGTTTTCTAATATAATTCCTTATTTATGAGTTCTTTACAAAATCAAGAAATAGATTAGATGTTTATTGTTATGTTGGAATATCGAGTTAATTTCTTAGTTATGCTCAGTTGCTGAAACTTTTAGAATGTTATTGATACCGACTTATTGAACTGAATTTCAGAAAATGAGCACCCAAATTCAATTATAAAACTAGAATTTGAATTGATATTTGCACTGAATTGTAATGTATAATCATGATCATTATGTTATAGGCTACCGGAGACGTCCAATGTTTTATGGACAATCGCGCGCTACTTCAAAATCCTATTCGGCTTTCAAGCACCGCCATTGAATCCAGCTCCGACCATGACTATGCCCATGTTCGTAATGCCAGAGATGTATGGTCCCCCCATCACTATGCCGCCGTCCCAGTAAACAAAATTGGACACCCATGGATCAAGTTTAGTGGCGATAATTTAATGCCAAGCATAACGCCAAGCTAAATGCCAGTCTGTCACGTGGCTTGATCCGATTTTTGTGATAAACGTGGCAGTCTGGCATTTAGCTTAAAAACAACAGCAGTGTCTTAAACCACTGGACCTTGAAATTTTCTTTTTACTTCAATTTGGTCAAAACCCTGTCCAGATTTTAAGACATTGCTACTCCCCACCCTTAAGACTGAATACTTATTTTATTTTTTGAAATGCGCGAGCCCGTCGACTTTATTTTAATTAATTATATTGTAATTTATTTTAAGTTGTTAAGACTTATTTATTCAGCACTTAGTTAAATAAAATAATGTTAACAAAGTGAATGGTTGTTTCATTTGGATTTTACCCCCTTAGATTTTTAGAACTATAACTCAGACAATGCCTTAAAATAATTCAAATAATGATGAAGAAATCTAATACAACTAGTAAAAATAACTTTTGAAAAGCACATGTCGAGTAGAATACCATGACAGATGTATTTATTTGATCGAATCAAACAAAAAGCAGTCACGCAAAGAAAGCATTATACTTAACTGCAAAAGAAAATAAAATGTAGTAATCAAATCCGGATTAATATATAACTAATACCATTAGCAAAGTTATTTTAAAGAAACTTGCTTTACCCAAAACAGCTGACGACGAGGAACATGAACACTATGAAAAATGTCACGCAGAAGTTACATCATCTGTTCTCTTTGTAGAAAGCAAAGTTTCAACTCCAGGGGGTGACGAGTTCTGAAAACTGTTATCAACCTCCTTCGAGACGTAAAAGCACTTAAAACTACTTAGTTGAAACTGATGTAAAGATAAACGGAAGGCCGTTCATGAGTTCTGAGCCAATCAAGATTAAATCGGAACTTGTTGAAGAACTTCAAACTACTGGTTGAATGAGGCTCACTCCCTTGTTTACAAACTAAACTAAACTTAAATTCAGTGCAGCTTTTCCTTTCTCGTTCACAGAAAATAAATATTACTTCAGTCCTATCAAAATTAGTCAGTAACACATGGCGTATAAGCCCCGCACATTGATATTGCGATGGAACCTTGTCACAATAACAGCTGCATGACCACACTATTTTAGTTGTTTTTTTATATACTTAATTATAAGATATTGCTTGACCGCAAACCCGCCTGATGGTAGCAATCGTTGATGGTAAAGCGCACTAGGTTATTAAGAGTCTATTCCTCTAGCCTTGAGGACGGGTCTGAGCAATCGCTCACCCGACCCGTCCTCAAGGTTAGAGGATTAGCAACACGACTGTGTTGCGATGTGTACTGGGTACAATGCGCCAAAATATGTTGTTGTGCCGGGAGTTGGGTCGTGGAGGGTCTTCAGATCAATCTCCCTCTGGCGCAGCATCTTTGGTCGTTTTGTTTGTGTTAACGTTGTTTCACTTCGTTCAACTACCGTCTTTTTCCTATTAACCCAGTTTTTTTAAGTGAATAGGCTCTTAATGAACTAGCGCCCTTTAACATTAATTATTGCATCATTGCTTACCATCAGGCGGGATTGCGGTCAAACACTAGGTAATTTATAATATAAAAGAAAAAAATGTAGCTCATAAGAGCTACATTTTTTTTACATAACTGTAGTCGCTGTATTTTTTACTGTATAAAATCAATTTTCTTTTGGCATACCTATACCATTTTATTATTTGTCATTTAAGAACGGAAACTTAAACGTAGGTCCCTATGTAAGATATACTGAAAAAGTTGTACAAGTTTCTATAATAAATCGACTAGACCTGTCTGGTGGGCAACTGTCAGACTATTAATATCGGGACGTTGTATATGTATATGCAAAGTTGCGCGGTAAGCTCCGCTTGTTTGATGGTTTACTTTTTGACTAACTACATTATTTACAATGTCAACTTATAATCATATAACTGTTATCTTCGGATCTTACTTCATAAATCAAATCAAATCAAAGCATTTATTTCAAACTAGCTTACCGCCCGCGGCTTCACCCGCGTGGAGTTCGGTTATATCGCGCTTTTTAGAATTCCTTTGGGAACATCATTGTTTTCCGGGATAAAAAGTAGCCTATGTTCTTTCTCAGGGTCTTAAGATTGTCTGTGCCAAATTTCATCAAAATCCGTTAAGAGGCTTAAGCGGGAAAGCGTAACAGACAGACAGACAGACAGAGTTACTTTCGCATTTATAATATTAGTATGGATAAACCAGTTACAGGCACTTTTGAATTGTCAGAAAGTCGGTCAGTCAGTAAGGTGAAGCTAGTCGCCCATTCTTCTTCTTCTTCAATCTTTCACCTTTTCAAAGGCCCATCATTTCATATGGATATAGGTTATGTAAATATATAAAAAGTACCTCATAAAAAAGCACATCATCTTTAATGAAAGATGGCCGCTGCTGGACATAGTTCTGTGATGCGAAATCCGGTATCACCCAAGATGTAATTTTTTGTCATTGCCGACAAAATCTGGATGTTATGCGGAAGAATATTTGATCAGAAGTGCGCTGATGCAGGCTTTCAGTAACCAACCAAGTCTCAACTCTGTTTTAACAATCCACGCTATTTTTAGGGTTCCGTACCTCAAAAGGAAAAAACGGAACCCTTATAGGATCACTTTGTTGTCCGTCTGTCTGTCTGTCTGTCTGTCTGTCAAGACCCTTTATCTCAAGAACGCGTGAACGTATCAAGCTGAAATTCACATGAAATACTCGGGTCTATTGTCCCTTTAAGCTGTGAAAATATCAAACTTCTAAGCCAAGCCAATCAAAAGATACAGCCGATTATGTCGATATTTTCAACAAATTTTCGACACTCGCAAAGGAATCAAAACCTACAGGATACTTCCCGTAAACTTAGAATCTTGAAAATTGGCATGAAGCATTGTCATATAATGCAAATATAGGAAAAATTGCGAAAATCACACTTTTTTAGTTATATAATATAATAAACATATTTTAATAAAATGGAACTTACTACCTTATTTCTCACGAACGAATAAAGTTATCAAATTGAAATTTATACCAAATACCTAGGTCTATTGTCCCTTTAAGCTGTGAAAATATCAAACTTCTAAGCCAAGCCAATCAAAAGATACAGCCGATATGTCGATATTTTCAACAAATTTTCGACATTCGCAAAGGAATCAAAACCTACAGGATACTTCCCGTAAACTCAGAATCTTGAAATTTGGCATGAAGGATTGTCATATAATGCAAATATAGGAAAAATTGCGAAAATCACATTTTTTTAGTTATATAATATAATAAACATATTTTAATAAAACGAAACTTACTACCTTATTTCTCACGAACTAATAAAGGTATCAAATTGAAATTTATACCAAATACCTAGGTCTATTGTCCCTTTAAGCAGTGAAAAAATCAAACTTCTACGTTAAAGCGATCAAAAGATACAGCAGTTTAGACCGACACCTTAGACGAATTTCCGTCACACGCTAGGGAATCAAAACCTACAAGCAAAGACATTAAAATTATATTTACAATAGATAGGACATCACGAACAAAATCGTAAGCCAATACTTTTATCGACTTGGTTAAAAGGCGCTCAGTCTAGTCTGCGCGTCAGGACGTAATTTGTCCACCAAGAATAAACATTTTCTAAGGAAATATGCCATGTTGCGCTTTGTGTTACTGTAGGTACATCTCGTTATAGTAAAACGACTGGACCTAACTTCGGAATGTTTTTCTATGAATTATTTATATTTCGTCTGCAATTCAAATTTAAAAAAAAATCTTAAATAGTTCTAGAAAATTTTCCATTATTGTAATAAGCGCCCTCTATTGTTGAGTAGTTTTACTATTTTCTTGTAGAGATGTAGTAATGTTGTTAATCGATTTAGTTATCGATAATACTTATTAAGAAAACACGAACACAACACGAACATTTTGTTGTATTTTATTGACATTTAAAATATAGCTAAATAAACTTAAAATATGACTATATTTCAAGTTTATTTATTATTAACTCTATTTAAACATAATCATATCGTATTAATAAACAAAATTGAATGAACAATTACTATTCATTTATCTAGGTTTTTGTTATTTTTGGTTTCCGAATAAAAATAATGTTGTAGGGAAAAAGTGGATACGATTTGTCCAGATAGTCCGTAGAGAAGAAAATTGGCTTCCGTCTCATTCGTCGAAATTATGCTCAATGCATTTTAAAAGAGAAGTTATCTACTTTGGAAAGACTTGTCGATCAAATTTAAAAAAAAAAGAATCGGTACCTTGTATTAGAAATGAAATAGTAAGTTATTAATTTCAGTACTTTTCTACTTAACCGTAAAAAATGGAATAAAATTTACGGTTAAGTGGATAAGTACATAGATTACATAACTTATTTATAATGAAATATATTCATAAAATATGTAGGTACGTATATGTAGTACAATGATTGCGAGCTACTTTGTGATTTTGACGATTCCGTACCTAAAAGGTAAAACGAACCCTATTCATGAGACTTCTCTGTTCGTCTGTCCGTCTGTCACCAGGCTGTATCTCATAAACCGTAATAGCGAGACAGTTGTAATTTCCAGAGATTGTGTTAGTATTTCTGTTGCCGCTATAACAACAAGTACTAAGAATAAAAATAATAAAATATTTAAGGGGGCTCCCATACAAAAAACGTGAATTTTTGCCGTTTTTTGCTCCATATTAATAACGGAAACAGATAGACGCTTAAAATGTTCACAGAATATTTGGTTATATATTCAAATTACAAATAAATAATTAAAATAAAATAAATACTGAAGGCGGGCTCCCATATAATAACCGTGATTTTTTTGCCGTTTTTAAAGATAATGGCGTACGTATCTGGTAAAGGTCTTGCTCCAGCAGACTACCATTTTTGTCGTGATTTGGACAATTATCTACGTGACAAGAAGTTTTCTTCCCAGGAGGCAGTTCTGCTTTCACACAGTTTGTGCAGTCTAGATCCTCAGAGTTCTATCACAAAGGCATAAACGACCTTCCTGTATATTGATTATAAATGAATTATTTAAAAATTAAGAAACAAGCAACTATTTAGATTTTCAGTACTAATCGGCAATTTCAAACTTTAACGCCTATTATATTGAAAGAATTATATAAATAAGAAACTTGTAAACTTAAAATAACCCATAATTATTCTGCTTCCTAATTTTTTTGTTTCAAGCTATCATAATGCGACAAAACATCGTCGTAGTAACTTCTTTGAATATTATCGATAACTTTATATCGAAATGATACAAACCCTACCACAGTTTTTTGCATTGCCATTTAAAAATATTTGCAAACAAACGTGTAAAAAGTATAATTTTGCTAAAAACGAAATGCAAACGAAAATTGCAAAACAAAATGCGCTTTATGGCCTAAAAGGTCTGTTACACTCAAAAATCGCAATAAACTGAGCGTTATAATAATTCGTGAGCATAAAACATCTAAAATGCCAATAGACGGTGTCACGGTAAATGAATAGTAGCGAATAAAATTCTAAAACAGTTTTTGTTTGTACAAGACAAGTTTCACTTAATTTGTTTACTTTTCAATATTTATTTACCCGATTTGAACTATACTAGGGTATTAAATCGGATGTGGCAACATAGAGCACACTGGCCACCTACCGGGCAATAGCTGAATATATTTTATATAAACTTATTTCATTTTTACTATTTGATGTCTCCAATTGTCGATCTAATTTTGCTATATTGTACTAGATGGCGGAACTGAGCCATGGGATCACAGTTTTTCTATGCCATTTTGACATATGCCCTCTATATATCTTAAATCTCTTTGCCTACAAGGTACTTCCCGTGAACTCAAAATCTTGAAATTCGCCACGAAGCAACGTTATATTATAGTACAGACAGATAAAGGAAAAATTGTGAAGATGATAAATTTGAAGTTACATAAAATATTAAAATATTATTTTTGCTTACATGACATGAAATATTTTTTTAATAATTATAAACTTACTACCTACCCTTTTTCACATAAACGCGTAGAGATATTAAAGTTGAAATTCATATCAAACACTTCTTAAATCTAATTGCCTCTAAACTGTGAAAAATTCTAAATCAATGCTAGTATTAGTCTGTCTCTGTCTCTGTCTGTCTGTTACGCTTTCCCGCCTAAACCTCTCAACCGATTTTGATGAAGTTTGGCACGGACAATCTTTAGACCCTGAGAAAGAACATAGGCTACCTTTTATCCCGGAAAAATTTGATGTTCCCGAGGGGAATTTAAACAGCGCGATATAACCGAACTCCACGCGGGCGAAGCCGCTGGCGGAAAGCTAGTACGTCATAAATTGTAAACCGCTACGTTTGTACGGCGGAACCCTCGGTGTGCGAGTCCGACTCGCATTTGGCCGGTTTTTTGTTTATACGAAACCTGAATATAGTTTGTCCAACTGAATAGATTTCAATCATTTTTACACCACCTTATAGGTATTTTTCTCTTTTTTTGTCCTCCGTGGCGCAGCGGTCAACACGCCTGACTGCGACGTGGAGGCCCCGGGTTCGATCCCCGGCCAGGTCATGATGGTAAAACGATCTTTTCTTGATTGGCCTGGGTCTTGGATGTTTATCTATATATGTATTTATTATAAATATAGTATCGTTCAGTTAGTATCCCATAACACAAGTCTCGAACTTACTTTGGGGCTAGCTCAATCTGTGTGATTTGTCCGTATATTATTTTTTTTTTTCGCAAATACATTTAGAAATTGTAGCATATACATTTACATAAAACATTTAGAAGTGGTTATCGAGCGGTTACGATAGATCATAGTGCTTGCGCGCGCGCCACAGCTGACGCCGTTTGTTTGCCGATGTTTTTTTTTTTTATAATTATAAACTAGTGCTTGACTGCAATCCCGCCTGATGGTAAGCAGTGATGCAATCGTTGATGGTAAAGCGCACTAGTTTATTAAGCCTATTCACTTAAAAACTTAGGAATAGGAAGGATGACGGCAGTTGAGCGAGGTGATGCAATGTTAAACCCAAGACTAACACGACCAAACGATGCTGCGCTAGAGGGAGATTGATCTGGAGACTTTCCATGACCAAACTCCCGACACAACAACATTTGGCGCATCGTACCCGCCACACAACGCAACACAACTGCTCAGACCCGTCCTGCGTACGGCTTCACCAGACATCATGCCGAAACACGACGAATCGCTTGGCGGCAAGACTTTGTCTGGTGGGTGGTAACTTCTGCCGGCAGCCGATGTTATGGCCTACCACCGAGAAGGATGTTACTCAATTCGACCGTATAGGTACAACGTGTAACATAAAGGGTATATACATAACAAAGGCATGGCATCTTTACATAACATCAAACGATATTGGAAGGGTTTTTTAATCCTATCTCTTTATGTTAGGAAGTTATGAGGAAAAACACCGCTTGTGATAGGCTACTACCATACTAGTCGCACAGAGTTATTGAAGACATTAATTATCGGATTTTGGCAAGTAAAGTGACGTGTAACGAGTAGTTATTAACGTATGTAGTGTGATGCCACGTTCGTTATGATTTTATTTTAAGAAACACACGAAACCAAATATTTGGTATCTTTTTTTTGAGTATTTTATTTTGAGTTGAAACCCTTTCGATATCGTTTGATATCATTTAAAGATGCAATGCCCTTGGTATGTATATACCCTTTATGTTACACGTTGTATATGTTTTTTTGAAATTTTGTACATAGATTCTTTACTCAAAAATACTGGACACATGTTTCGGGTTTCGCAGAAATAAAAAAAAATATGTTGTAGAGCCAGCTAGCTGGCGAAAACGAACAGCATATCAGTTGCAAACTAAAACTTTTTAATTGCTCTCAGTAGCAGGTAAATTAAGAACTTTAGTCAAAAGCTACTTTTTTATGTAACTATTATTTATCCATCTGATTTTTTTAATTGAAACTCTCGGTGGTAGGCAACAACATCAGCCGCCGGTATTAGTTACCACCCACCAGACAATGTCTTGCCGCCAAGCGATTCGTCGTGTTCCGGCATGATGTCTGCTGAAGCCGTACGGAGGACGGGTTTGAGCAGTTGTGTTGCGATGTGTACCGGGTACGACGTGTGTGTCAAATGTTGTTGTGTCGGGAGTTTGGTCGAGGAGGGTCTCCAGATCATCCTCTGGCGCAGCATCGTTGGTCGTGTTGTTGGGTTAAACATTGCATCACCTCGCTCAACTGCCGTCTTCCTTCCTATTCACTCAGTTTATTTTAGTGCTAGGCTTAATAAGCTAGTGCGTTTTACCATCAACGATTGCATCACTGCTTACCATCAGGCGGGATTGCAGTCAAGCACTAGTTTATACCTAATAAAAAAAAAAATTGAACCAATTATTCATCAATACTATACTTTGTGACGATTAGGCTATCACATAGAATAGTACAACGGTTATTATTACAAGTCGTTATCAGATGCCATGATAAAACGTAATAAAATAATTTTATTTACTTCTTTTATACAAGGTTAATTTTACATTATATGAAATCTGAATATAGTCTGTTCAACTGAATCGATTCCAATCATTTTTAACCGACTTCAAAAAGGAGAAGGTTACTTACTCAATTCGAACGTATGTTTTGTTTTTATGTTTGTTCGCGCATAACTTCATCTTTATGAACCGATTTTGATCATTATTTTTCTGTTGGAAAGAAGACGTTCCCAAGCTGGTCCCATGGTGAGGGTATCAGGGTTTGATGGTGGAAAACCAGAGAAAACAAGGGGACCTTTTAAAAATTGCGGGGGCGACTTGTGCATTTCTTAGCATTTCATTAAGTATTTTAAAGCACTACAATTTAATAAAGGTCAGGAGTAGATCTGATGATGGAGCCGGGAGACAGTCGAAGGAACTTCTCAACAATTCACAGCAGCTACCTTGTGTTTGGGCTCGATTTATTTGTATTGATAAGAACTTTACACCTAGATGGGTTGTGACTGTCATAAGAGCACTGATGATGAAGACAAAGGCCAGTTCTGGGAACTCCTCAGCGGTTTACAGTAGCTACTTTGTGGTTGGAATTAATTCATTTATATTGATGAGACCTTTGCAACCATTGGGTTAAAATAATGGTCTGCAGTAAATTTGATGATGAAGACCATAGGCAGTTGAGGGAATACTTACGGGTAAAAATTAAAGTAAACAAAATTACGTCGTTTCCCAACTATATTTGCGTCAGCTTCCAGTCTGACCGGATGCAACTGAATACATAGATAGTACTTTTAACAGCTAAAAACTGTAAAATAAAAACCTTCTTACAAAAAAACAACCGACTTCCAAAAACCACTACAAAGTGAAAAATAACTAATTTTGGAAGTCGGTGTCAAAAACGAATATACAAAACCAAAGACACCGACTTCCGAAATTAGTTATTTTTCACTTTGTAGTGGTTTTTGGAAGTCGGTTCTTTTTTTGTAAAAAAGGTTTTTTACATCATGTTACATTTTTTTCTCAAACACATTTAGAAATTGCTGCAGTATGGTTACCCAGCGCATGATACAACTGGCATTAAAACATAGTGCTAGCACAGTGAGATAACAACTTAACTTAAATATAGCTTAGTTTCTCAACGGTGGTTTAAGCTCCATGCAGACTATCTGGCAGCCTCAAGTTTTTGAAGATATTCCTCTTCCAGTTGCTCCAGTCGTAGTACAGACTCGGGTCAGTGAATACTTCATAAGTGACGTTTTTCTTCTGTAAAAAATAGGAATATTATAGAAACAGAACCTTAAGTGCGTAGGTACACACTTTCAATAACAATCTTAATCATTTTGAGGATATTGCTAAACCAATGCTTCATATAGGTATGTGCCATAACCTCTCGTTTTTTATTCTTTAGTTAGTTCGCCGTAAAGAAATAATAATAATATTTTTTTATTAATAACACCACCACACCACAACCACGCCACACCACTACATCACACCAGGAATCCAAATCAAATTCCCATTTAGAAGCATTTTTATTACTGCTCTATGTAACAATTAAAAAACATTTATTTTAGAATCACTTCCGTATTTTACTTAGTAACAATTGTAAATTTATAAACTAGTCTTAGTATGGTCACATTAATTATCCTAAGCTGTGTGGAGCAAGAGGATCCTGGGTATTGGCTACTTGACTGCGTGCATTCGTATGCAGCGCCCAAAAATTATGCAGGAATTGGATTGTGCGAACAATGATTAATGGTCGGTTGGTACCACATTTCTTTTTTTTGAATAATAAACTAGTGCATGACAGCAATCCCACCTGATGGTATGCAGTGTTGCAATCGTTGATGATAAAGCGCGCTAGAATATTAAGGGCCTATACACTCAAACGTAGCGTCTCGGCAAACGTAGCGTAGGACGCCCTTGAGCGAGATGGAGCGACGACAGCAAAAATGTGGCTGATAGTGGCTGGCGGAGAACTTCTCAGGATCGAGCTTGTTGGCGTGCCATGTAGGCGGCCTATGTCCAGCAGTGGACGAGTAGAGGCTGATGACGATGATGATACACTCAAAAAACTGGCTGAATAGGAAGGAAGACTGCAGTTGAGCGAGGTGCTTAAACCCAACAACACGACCAACGATACTGCGTCAGAGCAAGATTGATGTGGAGACCCTCCACGACTTAACTCCCGACAAAATAACATTTGGTGCATCGTACCCGGCACACATTGCAACACAACTGCTCAGTCCCGTCTTCTGTACGGCTTCACCAGACATCATGGCAGAACACAACGAATCGCTTGGCGGCAAGACTTTGTCTGGTGGGTGGTAACTTCTGCCAATAGCCGATGCAATGGCCTACCACCGAGGAAAAATTGATTAAAACGTTTCAACAAGCCCCTGTGAGTTGATGTCGGCTTCTCGAACGCTTTCCAAAGACCTAAGATAGCAGGGTCTCAATAAATCATCATCATCAACCTTTTTATCGTCCCACTGCTGGGCACAGGTCTCCTCTTATACAGAGATGGAAGGATTAAGCGTAATCACCACGCTTACTCAATGCGGGTTGGCGATTTCAGACTTCAAGTTTCCTCTAGATATTTTCCTTCACTTTTTAATCAGTTCCAATGTAACTTTTCTAAGTTATATGTACTTTCTAAGTATATTTTGGACATCGATGACTCGATAAATCATCATCATCATCGTCCCAGTCGCATCCGAAGCCTTTTCAGCTTTGAAGTCTGGGGTCCGCTCTACCAGTCCAACTGCTGATATGGCTAAACTTCGACATTTTCCGTGAAGCGACTGCCGTCTGACCTCCACAACCCAAAGGCGACATCGAAGCATTGCAGTTAGAACAATTGTTGGACTTTTGAGGGCTCCAACAACCCGTAACGACTGCCACTAGATGTTCGTATGGCAACCGGGACCAACGGCTTAACGTGCTTTCCGAGGCACGATCAGACCAGTGCAAATATTTATATTCATGCATACAAATACTTGCACTGTGCGAGGATCGAACCCGCGCCACCTTGTGCAGCGGCGGCGTCCGCTACCGCTACGCCACGGAGGCTGACTCGATAAATATCAACTAATAATGATAAAGTAATAACAAAATGTAAGAGATTCAGTGAGCCACAAGCTAAGCCTCACTTGTGAGATGAAGATTTAGATCAAGATTGAGTTGTGGTTTAATATTAAGTTAGAAAGTTATTATACTTAGAGAGAGGACCAAAGCCAAATCCGTATTAATGATAAAATTATTTATTTTCTGAAAGTAATTTTGTGCAAACGCCTTTACGCGTCAATCATACTTTTAAACTACATAAGTTTTAGTATTTCGTAACTGATTCCTCTGAGAAAAAAGGCAAATGATGACTTAGAGGTCAATCTCATATAATGTCTTGACATAATCTAGGTCACATTTTTTTAAGTGTAATCTAATGCTTAACCGCTACCCCGCCTTACCATCCGTAAGGAGAGATGCCATCATTGATGGTAAAGTGAACTAGTTTATTATAAGCCTATTCACTCTAGCCTTGAATCATCATCATCCTAATCAGCTTTTACTCGTCCACTGCTGGACATAGGCCTCTTTCATGGCACGCCAACAAGCTCGATCCTGAGCAGTTCTCCGCCAGCCACTACCAGCCACCTTTTTGATGTCGTCGCTCCATCTCGCCCAAGGGCGTCCCACGCTACGTTTGCCGAGACGCGGTCTCCACTCAAGGACTCGTTTACCCCAACGGTTGTCGGTCCTGCGGCATATGTGACCAGCCCATTGCCACTTCAGCCTTGAATACACTTAAATTATTTTCAGACGGGCAGCCGTAACTGGCAAACATTGTTTCAGTCCTGTGATGTATGTAGGTACGCGGTATAAAAGACGAGGTGAGATTATGTAAATGATGTAGATTGGGTCGTTTCAGGTAAAAACCACCCAGATGTGAACAATAATGGATTAACAGTGAATGCTCTTTTATCATCCTGATATTGAGGCTCTTCTTCTTTACCGTGTTAAGTTTGTTTGACCAATCCTGTCAGTGTACACATTTGTCAAAGATAGGGCAACTCAACTTAGATTTTGAGAAGCACAATAGTTTGACAAACAATACCAAAGAAAGGACGTTTGGGTAACCAACGTACTTTATTCAAGCTGCCAGATCACCAGCAGGGAAACTGCATAACGCACTGTCAGTAGCAATGGGTTTCATTTTGACGGTTCGAAGGCATCCATTGCGTTATTTACGTTTTTGAGCATTAATTTTTTTTGAGCATTAATTTTTTGAATCCATACTAATATTATAAATGCGAAAGTAACTCTGTCTGTCTGTCTGTCTGTCTGTTACGCTTTCCCGCCTAAACCTCTCAACCGATTTTGATGAAATTTGGCACAGACAATCTTTGGACCCTGAGAAAAAACATAGGCTACCTGTTATCCCGGAAAAATTGATATTCCCGAGGGGAATCTAAAAAGCGCGATATAACCGAACACCACGCGGGCGAAGACGCGGGCGGAAAGCACACAATATTTAGACCCTGAGAAAGGGCATAGGCTACCTTTTATCCCGGAAAAATTTGATGTTCCCGAGGGAAATCTAAAAAGCGCGATATAACCGAACTCCACGCGGGCGAAGCCGCGGGCGGAAAGCTAGTGACTAATACACTCCGGAACTTGAGTTATTAAGTAACTCAGTGAGCAAGAGCTACACGCGCAAAAGACACTCATTTGATTGTTGTAACAGCGACGATACGGATATAAGATAAGATAAGATGTTTATTAACTTAAACATGTGTGTGTACATACATAATAAATAAATATTATTTCAAAACAAAAAACCCGCCTGCATAAAACTCTAACGACCTGAAAAGGTAGAAACAAGTTGAACAATCGCAGTTGGGGGACTGTTCTATGGAATACTTGTTTAACTAGCTAAGAAGTCCCCCAACTACGATTGTTCAACTTGTTTCTACCTTTTCAGGTCGTTAGAGTTTTATGCAGGCGGGTTTTTTGTTTTGAAATAATATTTATTTATTTCTATCTTTTTAGTTTTAACAAATTTTGTTTCTAATGTTGTAAAACTTAAAAGTATTGTTTAATTTTTTGTTCATCGTTCCATTTAATATTAAAAGTGCACGTTATATACATATTTTGTAATGAGTAGTTTAAATCCTTCATTTTAAAACCAATTCGATAAGTTTGGTAGATAAAAATTACCTCGTAATTATGGCGTCAAACATCCGCCATTTCGTTTTTTTTTTTAATGTCACCGTCTAAGACAATTCTAACGATGTCTCAAATGTAAAAATCTGTTAGCCGATTCTGGAGATACAGGATAATAAAGAATATTACATACATTCATATGTACAAGATACGCGCTTTGTGCATGCCTCCGAATGTAATTCTGTTTATAATTTTGCAAAAAATTGAAACTGACTGACTTTTGTGCTGAAATTTCTAAGTGTACATTAAATACGTAGGTACGGACGACAGCAGGTCAAGCTACCCCAAACGGTCAGATATTTCCAATCAACATAGAGCCTTAATGCTGTAGAGATAAAGTTGAAAATCTAATAAGGAAATCTGACAGATTGTAGTAGCTTGATGTGATGTCGTCTGTACATAGGTTTGGTACTGTTTCAATGTAGGTTTCTGGATTTATCATTTTTATTTTTTTTTAAATGCCTTATCATTGAATTTTCATCTTCTTTTAGTCTTTTCAGTTGATTTTTAATTGTAGTTATCCATGCAAGTGGTTTTTTTCGTTTATTTAATTATTAATAAATGTATGTCTTTTTAGTTAAGAAATATTATGTAACCGGATTAATTCCTTAAATAAGTTTATGTCATGTAGTTGATTTAGCAATTTGTTAGGGTTGAGAAAACTGATATCAAGTCCGGAAAGAGTCCTCACTCTACTCAAAGCAACGTAAGCTTGACCTTTTGCAAATAAGTTTCTACTTAAATCTGCAACTGCTGGGTCTAAAGTTGTGACCTGTAGTTTATGCACCGTCACTGCCCAGCATAAAATTAAGGGAAACATTCGTCGCTCAATCTTGCCTTTACCACGTAAAGCATTAAATTCTGTAGCACGAGACTGGATCCAGACTCCAATACCAGGTAGGTTCCCTGTTATACTTGTGTTATCGAGCTCCACAAATACCGCTTGTGGTAGTTTTCCTGGCTTCAACTGCCTTCTGCGTAGTGCTGGCCAATCTATTCATCGGATAATACCCATAGCACCGTTAACCAGCCCATGGTTAGCATTGATGTTCCGTCTTAGCATGGCCCGAGAGCTTATACCTAATTTCAGTTGGTTTGGTATACTACCTGATTTATTGGGATCTTCAGGTATGTATTCCTCTCGTGGTTTTTGACAATATATTTTAGGATCAAATGAGATGTCTACAGCACTAACATTGTATACTTTTGTGAGCTTTTATAACTTTTCTGTCATGGTCGCGTTACATACATATTAATGTAGCAGATTTTTTTTCTTTCCATTTATAATTTATACTGCACGTTATAATAGTTCTTTACTTATGAAATTGCCATTCTGCAGTACTGGCTATTTCAAATAAAAAAAAAACCTGTTTGGCTAATAATTCTAATTTCAAATTCATTTTATCTTGCTTTTTTGTTTGTTTCAACATGGAGCTCTTTTTTTCCAAAAGTAGTCGTTTGTTTATTGAATAGTGGTATATTTCCATCATATTTCAATCTTTTTCGTCATTATGGATACGTTAAAAATTCGAGTAATTATGGAATATAAGTACCGTTATGCTAACAACGCGGCACAAGCGGCACGCAACATCTACGACGTTTACGGAGCTAACACTACAAACCAACGCAGCACTTGTTATTGGTTTGCTCACTGCCGTTCTGGGAATTTTGACTTTAAAAATGAACCTCGCGGTCGTCTGAAGACTTTTGGTTGACAATGACGAATTGAAGACGATTGTGGAAACTGATGATACACAATCTACGGCTGATATAGCAACAGCTTTCGACAAAACAAACAGAAAAATACAAACTATATTGGACCATATGTGTTGAATTGGCAAGGTATAATATCTTGCCAAATGGGTGCCCCACGAACTCAATGATCGCCAGAGCGAAGTACGCGAGACGTGCCTGGCAGTGCTCAACAGACAAACAAATGAAGGAACTTTGAAAAACATTGTTACCTGCTATGAAAAATGGTTTCTGTTTGCTAACCGCAAGCGCTTAGCAAGTTGATTAGATTCTGGTTCAGCACCTAAACAATGCCCCAAACGAAATCTTACCCACTATTAGTTTATTAAGAGCCTATTCACTCTAGCCTTGAAGACACTCAAATTGTAGTCCGACGGAAACACCGCCGCTGGCAAACTGATGCAGCCCTTCGATGTACGCGGTATAAAAGAGGTGGCGAAACGCTTCGTCCGGATCGTAGTGGTGTTAACAAGGTAAGGGTGGAATATTGCCGTACGACGGGTCATCCGATGGTGGAACAGAGATGGGGGAATTAAATCATGCAATTCCCTCGCACACTCCCCAAAATGCACCATATAGAAGACCGAAAGGCTGGCTACTCTACGCCTGTGCTCTAGGCTTTGGAGACCGTCTCGAGTTAAGTCAGGGTTACCAATCAGCCTCTTCGCCCACCTCTCCACTGAATCCAAAGTGGCCAGGTGACACTTAGCAGCACTAGCCCAAATGTGGCTGCAGTACTCCACACGAACCGACCTGTACTTTGTACAACATTAAAAGCTGCCCTGGTGTGAAGTACCGCCGGACCCTTTCGATAACGCCAAGTTCCTTGGCAGCCACCTTGGCTTTGGACTCAATGAACCGCCCAAAGTTTAGGGTGGAGGAAATCTCAACTCCCAAAAGCTGAAGGCGGTCGGTACAGTCCAAGGATACATTTTGAAAAGTAGGAGCCAAGGTGAACGGGCTCCTTTTGGGGGTGAAAAGACACACCTGTGTTTTGGCGGTATTGAATGCTACAAGTTTGGCTTTGCCCCATTCGGAGACTGCCACTTGCCTCTCGTCCAGCTGGTTTCTTTAAGAATCAATAAACTGCCACTGTGTTGGCAAAAATACACTGATTGCATGGGTAATTACTTCAATTAATACAAAAGATTTTTTTTCCTAATAAACGGCAATTTTATATTTAAAGACTTTTTTATATAAAATATATTTAGAATCAATATATTTATTATGATCAGTGATTAAAATCTTTAATTTTGATACCCAACTCGATATGCTTGGCAGAAAAAACATGTAATTCTTTTTTTTGTTCCATTTAATACTAAGTTATATACATATTTAGAATCAGTGTTTAAAATCCTTCATTTTGATATCCCACTCGATATCCTTGGTAGAAATTTATTTATTTATATCTCACAATATGGCGTCATACATCCGCCATTTTGGATTTTTTAAAATGTCACCTATCTAGTAGCAGTTGGGCAATTAATTCAAATCTAACGATACCTCAAATGTGAAAATCCGTTCAGCGATTCTGGAGATACTAGGTAATAAAGAATAATACATACAAGATAGGAGCTAAAAACATAACCCTCCTGGCAGTCGGGTAAAAAGAGGTAAGTTAATACATGTGCGGTAAGCAACACTAACGTGGGCGGCGGGGGGCAGGGCAGGCGGCACGTGGTTGCGTCGCTATTCGCTCATAATATTACCGGCGTTGTAATTCTTTTTTTTAAATTACCAAATTTCGGGGAAATTGGAATTTTTTTTTTTTTTTTTTTTTATAATTATAAACTAGTGCTTGACTGCAATCCCGCCTGATGGTAAGCAGTGATGCAATCGTTGAGTGTAAAGCGCACTAGTTTATTAAGCCTATTCACTTAAAAAACTTAGGAATAGGAAGGATGACGGCAGTTGAGCGAGGTGATGAATTGTTAAACCCAAGACCAACACGACCAAACGATGCTGCGCTAGAGGGAGATTGATCTGGAGATTCTCCACGACCAAACTCCCAAGACAACAACATTTGGCGCATCGTACCCGGCACACATCGCAACACAACTGCTCAGACCCGTCCTCCGTACGGCTTCACCAGACATCATGCCGGAACACGACGAGTCGCTTGGCGGCAAGACTTTGTCTGGTGGGTGGTAACCTCCATGGTGGTAACTTCCGCCGGCAGCCTACCACCGAGGAAATTCCCGGGAAATAAAGATTATTTCCAAATTCATTAGTATTGTTACTATGACGATTATGTAAAATTTTATATTATATTTGGTCAAGTGTTTACCTAACTTTTATTATCCTTATGGGTCGGACAGGGTTTTCTTTACATATTGTATAGAGCAATGGATTCGCAATATGCTTCAAAATGATTCCAGTTAATAGTAATAGTGTGTTACGCAATGAGGCAGCATCCATCACGATTGAGGCAGCATCCATCATGATTAAAACTAATTGTCAAGGAAAGAAAGGAGTAATTAAGTGTAATTTCTTTTACAATTTTGACCACAAACTCATAAAAAAAATTTAATACTTTATAAAATAAATATCAAGTAATTGTACGTATTACAAAATTCATCAATGTCATACACATTGATGATTTGTATTTGATATGTATAAAAATAATAGATATAAAAATTTTCAATCAAAAATTTTATAATATCTAAAAAAGCCTCGAATTCCGTTTCCAAACTAAAATGAAGTACCTAAGTACCTATCTATGTTTCACCTAAAATCTATGCACGTAGATTAATAATTATTAAGTAATTACTTACATAATTTTAAGAATAAAAATCTTTCTTTTCTTTAGAGTGAATACTACTTCAACTCTTCCATGGCCCCTGTGGTTAGATACCACAATTTTTTCATTAACACGTGTAACAAATTATAGAAATTCTTTAAAAAAAATATTTCACCATTATGGCCGATATCGCGAATGACAGTTGACAAAACGGCCGCGTGAGCCGACTGCTAGGAGATTTGATGTAAAGCCATGATGTGGACACTATGCTGCGATATTTCAATGTTCTTAATGAATTATTCACTGAATGCACTTTTTACTACAAATCATGCGCTTTTATTTAGTAAACGACACTATAAATAATTTAAAAGTCCAGTGAAAAAAGAGCGTGACGATGATCTTAGCCTTCCCGTCAAAAACTCAGAATGAAAATCATGTACGTGCATAGATTTGACTGGTAATCACTGAAGTTTTAAAATGAACTCTACGTCTATTCTAGAGTTGCGAAGGTTGGTAACTAAACTGGCAGGCGCTAGAATGTTTTCGTAACACCTTTTCTTATTCATAGTCTTGTACACAATGAAAGGCCATTTTGAATTTTTAGCATTTTGCTGAGCGATGAACTTTTTGCGTGGGTGTGACGCATGTGTATCTGTTTTTTTTTTTTTTGTAACGTAAGTTTGTCGTCATGTTTATCACAAACTATTCTATTTGGTATCTTTATTCTTTAAAAAAATCAAGCCTTTTATTTATAGCAGTTTTCATTTTATTGATTTGAAGTGCCAAACTAACAAATTAAGTAATTCATGTTAAGAGCAGAGCAGCAGTGGCTCTGTATAACGGCCGCAACTTACTTACTAAGATGTAGGTCGTAGGTTTGAACCCCGTCAGGCGTTTTAATTTGTTTAGATAATTTCGTCACCACTGCTCTCAAAATAGTGAAGGAAACCAGTGTGAGGAAACCGGCTTGTCCTAGAGCCAAAAAGTCGAAGTTATTTGACTCCTACATACATAGATTGCAGCTGATTCCCCTGTCGAAGTAAGGAGACCAGTGACTTAGCAGTGTAGACATTACAAATGAGTTAATTTATGTTACAAGTTCGTCGTTTTTTTTTATAAATTACACAAAACTCGTACTCAACCGTAATCCTGCCTGATAGTAAGCAGTGATACAATCGTTGATGGTAAAGCGCGCTAGTTTTTCAAGAGCCTTTAGCCTTGCAAGGCACTTTAGCCTTGAAAACACTTAAATTGTAGTCCGACGGAAACACCGCCGCTAGCGGTTTTTCAGTCCCTCGAAGAACAAGGTTAAGCTATATTAGATGCAACAAAAATGTATAACAATTCCAAATAAACCATGCGTTATTTTTTCGTCTGTCTGTCAAATAATCCTTATGTAGCATTAAACTAGCACGTGTTTCATATGAAATCCTCGTCATACTGAGCCTTTCCTAGCCCATTGCTCTCACATTTCATCAAGAATCCAATAAATCATTTTGACACTGAACCGTAGCGAAAGGAAATTCAATTTATTTTCGATCATACCAGTGTTCACTATTGTCTTTGTTATCATGTGTCGAGAGAAATACAGAAATATACAGTGACAATGTTGGACTACTTATGCTATTTTTAGATGTTTTTTTTTTTAAATAATTATAATATAGTGCTTGACCGCAATCCCGCCTGATGGTAAGCGGAGATTAGAGGGGCAGTTGAGGGAGGTAACGCAATTTTAAGCCCTATAACACGACCAACTATGCTACGCCCGAGGGAGATTGATATGAAGACCCTCCACGACCAAACTGCCGACACAACAACATTTGATGCATCGTACCCGGTACACATCGCAACACAACTGCTCAGACCCGTTCTCAAGGCTAGAGTGAATAGGCCTACTATCAGGCGGGATTGCTGTATAGCACTACACACATAATTATAAAAAAAAACGGCCAAGTGCGTGTCGGACTCACGCACAAAGGGCTCCGTATCATTGATTTATGAAATTAAAGGATTGAAGTTATTTGTATGAAAGATAGAAATGAAAGATAGCCGCGGTAATAAGCGGTTTAAGATTTACGAGGTATTAAAAAAACTGCTTACTAGATCTGGTTCAAAACAATTTTCGTTGGTATTTTTTATAGTAATGTACATCATATGTCTTTTTTTAGATTTTTCATTTTCTTATTTTAGAAGTTAGAGGGGGGCGGGACAACTTTTTTCCAGTTTGGAAGCGTCTGTCACGCAAACTATTCGGTTTAGAAAAAAATATATTTTAGAAACCTCGATATCATTTTTGAAGACCTATCCATAGATGACCATATTATTTTTTTATTTATGCATCAAAATCTTAATGCGGTTCACAGAATACATCTACCTACCAAGTATAGCTCTTATAGTTTCGGAAAAAAATGACTGTGACATACGGACGGACAGACGGACAGACAGACATGATGAATCTTTATAGATTCGTCATGTCTGTCTGTCCGCCTGGGTTCCGTTTTTTTTTGCCATTTGGCTACGGAACCCTAAAATGTTGTTATAGCGGCAACAGAAATACATCGTTTGTGAAAATTTGAACTGTCCAGTTATTACATTTCAAAATACATATACAATATGTAAAGAAAACCCTGTCCGACCCATAAGGATAATAAAGGTTAGGTAAACACTTGACCAAATATAATATAAAATTTTACATAATCATCACAATAACAATAATAATGAATTTTGAAATAATCTTTTTTTCCCGGGTATTAATTCCAATTTCCCCGAAATTTGGTAATTTTTAAAAAACTGACAACACCATTTGTTACGGAGCGAATAGCGATGCGACCACGTGCCGCATGGCCCCGCCCCCCTTCACCCGCGCATACATGCGCGGGTGAAGGGGGCGGGGCTATCGGGTTGCCTACCGCACATGCATTAAGTTACCTCGCTTTTTCGAAATAATATTTATTTTTTTTGGCGGATTTTTTTTTAAGTTTAGCCCGGCTTTGTAGGCATTATTAGAATCAGTTGACGATACCTAACAATACATTCACGGATCGGACAGGTTTTTCTTTACATATTGTATAGCTTAGTGGGTCTACAATTTGAGTGTCTTCAAGGCTAGAGTGAGTAGGCTCTTAAAAAACTAGTACACTTTACCATCAACGATTGCGTCACTGCTTATCATCTAATACCATCCATAATTCATTAAAGAAAAGAGAGGATCCTCCAACCAGACGGGTGTTGTGTCTGTTGGGCTACTGGCCGACTGTTAATGTCGGGAAGTTTGTATGTATGCTAGTTGCGCAGTAAACTCTGCTTGCGCGATGTAGAATTTTGCGTACCGTCTATAATAAGACGTAGTTTACATGTGGCGTTTGTATAGATTCCGCTTTAAACCTTTTTAGGATTTGAGACTGCTGTTCTTACGATAACAGTACTGAAAAAAACGCATTTTCAGCATGGTAGCAGATTCCTGCCTTATATTAGTAGAATCAGCAAAACAAATCAATCGTAAATGTCGAAATATTGTAATATCTTCGAAGGTCCAACAAAATTATACAAAACGTGTTGCAGGAACTTTATACTCCGTCGGTTTACGCAAGTTAGTAAAGGTAAACAAAAAACCGCGTGACTTGGTTGTCATACTGTGTCGCTGTTGTATTCTTAACTTAAGCACCGTTAATAACAATCTAGGAGCATAAGCCAACCTCACCTACTCGTACAGACGACAGCACTTCAAGCTACTACAATCTCTCAGATTTATTTGTTAGGATTTTCAACTTTATCTCTAAAGTATTAAGGCTCAAGATTGATGGGGAACATTTGACAGTTTCGGGTAGCTTGGCCTGCTGTCATTCGTACTACACCCTGTTTTCGACCGACGAGGCTTTGAGAACTCTCTGACCCGCTCAAGATCAGCGCGAATTCTAAATCTATACTAATATATAAAGCTGAAGAGTTTGTTTATTTGTTTGTTCGCGTTAATCTCGGAAACTACTGGTCCGATTTGATTTTTTTTTTTGCGTTGGATCGCCCATTAATCCAGGAAGGCTTTTGGCATCACGCTGCGACCAATAGGAGCGGAGCATAACTAACTCTACGCGAACGAAGTCGCTGGCGGCCGCTAGTCTCCTATAAATATAAATAAATAAATAAATAAATAAATATATACGGACCAATCATACAGATTGAGCTAGCCCCAAAGTAAGTTCGAGACTTGTGTTATGGGATACTAACTCAACGATACTATATTTATAATAGATACATATATAGATAAACATTCAAGACCCAGGCCAATCAGGAAAAGATCGTTTTCCATCATGACCTGGCCGGGGATCGAACCCGGGGCCTCCACGTCGCAGGCAGGCGTGTTGACCGCTGTAATATAATATATAATAAGCAATATTTAAGACTATACAGAAAAAAAAAAACAAATGACATAGTCAAATTTAGCAACGCTATTATCGATTTATATCTTTGTCAAATTGAAGGGTAGAACTATGACGTAACATGACAACCGAAGTGACTTGTGTTACGTTTATTTGGTTAACTAAGTTACGTGGTTGTTTTGTTTACCTCCAGTTTATTTTATAAACAGATGAAGTATAGACAGAAATTATGGAGATTTGTTTTGAAGGAACTTATCAAAATTCGGCCAAATCCGTGTCACTACAAGTTTAGTATCTATGTATATTGTTATTTCAGTATTTAGCAAAAAAATCAAAGACATAATATATGCATGCCACCTTACACTGGGCCCGCGCGGTGGATTACTGCCCATTACCTCTAACCGAGTAGAAGCCTGTCTCAGCAGTGGAAATATTTTAGCAAGAAAATATTGTTCTGTTATTTTGATTTTGAAAGTAAAATGACAGATATTACCCCCAAGCTCTTCAACCTGTATATTAATGCGCTGATAGAGAGGTTCAGCAGCACACATGTTGGTTGCCATATTGGAGGTGTGTGCCTTAACAATATCAGTTATGCTGATGACATGGTGCTGCTGAGCGCCTCCGTCTGTGGGGTGTCGAAGTTAATTGGCATGTGCAAAAGATATGCTGAGGAACATGGTTTGTTGTATAACACGAAAAAGAGCGAATGCATGGTCTTTCAGGCAAGGACGTGTCCAGATTACTTGCCCACAATTAAGCTCAACGGATGCCCACTTAAGAAAGTTGATACATTTAAATATCTTGGACATTTATTAACCTCTGACTTGAAAGACGATGCCGACATTGAAAGGGAACGTAGGGCGCTGTCTGTTCGTGCGAATATGATAGCACGCAGATTTGCTCGGTGTTCAAGCGGCGTCAAAATAGCCCTATTCAGGGCATTCTGTACGTCCTTCTACACGAGCAGTCTGTGGGTAGACTACACGCAGAAACAGTACAGTGCTCTACGTGTCCAGTACAACAACGCGTTCAGGGTGCTCTTGGGGCTGCCTCGCTTCTGTAGTGCCTCGGGGATGTTTGCGGAGGCGCGTGTGGATTGTTTCCACACAATCATGCGCAAGCGGTGCACATCCCTGGAGCATAGGGTGCGGGGCAGCCGCAACAGTATCCTGAGCGCTTTTGCTGAACGGCTCGACTGCCAGTACCTCAATCACTGTCGCATGATTCACGTGCAGAAAAATGTTAAGTTTTTATTTTAATATTAGATTTGGTTTTGACACGATGTATTATTTTAATTCTATTTGACATAATTTATTATTGTTTTGATTATTATTATTGGTTACTAACATCTAACATTAGTTATAAGTAATAAATTGTTACTAACAAAACTATGGACTTTGTGGTCTAAAATAAAAGACTTATTATTTTGTTTATTATTATTATAGAATACTATAATCTGTCATTTTACTTTCCTATAGTTTATGTACTAATACAGAAGGACAATTTCATCATTATCATCATTTCAGGCGAATGACGTACACTGCTGGACATAGGACCTTCACTAGGTTGTCGGTCCACCTTGTTGGGGGTCTACCCACAAAGAGATGTCAGCACATTCGTGCTGGCGGGCCTTTGTCCAGCAGTGGACCTCTATAGGCTGAAGAAGAGAAGAAGAAGAAAGCTACTAGAGTTAATTTTAGAAACCTTAAAGAGGTCGTCAGTTCCTTAAACGCTACCAAAATGTGTCTACCAAATCTGAAAGGTTTCCTAATAAGTTTATACGTAGTAACATATTACACTTATGTATAAACCTTCCTCTTTAATCACTCTATCTATTAAAAAAACCGCATCAAAATTCGTTGCGTAGTTTTAAAGTTTTAATTATACAAAGGGACATAGGGAAAGAGAAAGTGACTTTGTTTTATAATATGTAGTGATAAACCAGCACTTGACCGAAATCCCGCCTGATGATGAGCAGTGATGCAATCTTTGATGGTAAAGCGCACTAGTTTATAAAGAGCCTATCCACTCTAGCTTTGAAGACACTTATGTTGAAACTCGCCGTACGACGGGTCGTTAGATGGTGGAATGGAGATGTGGGAATTAAATCATGCAATTCCCTCCACACTCAACAAAATCATCCTATAGAACACAGAAAGGCTAACTACTCTTCGCCTGTGCCCCAGGCTTTGGAGCTAAATCTGGGTCGCCAATTAGCCTGTTCGCACGCTGGTCCCCTAAATCCAAAGTAGCCAGGTGGCATTATGCAGTACCAGCCCAGATGTGGCTGCAGTACTCCACACACAAACAGATCTGTGATTTGTATAACATTAGAAGCTGTCCTAGTGTGAAATACCGCCGGACCTTTTCTATAGGTAATGCTAAGTTTCCTGGTAGCCATTGTCTGTGTATCTGTTGTTATTGTTTGTTTTTAATTTGATATTTATTAAAATTGTTATAATTCATTCGAAAGTTGGATGTTGTACATCTCTGTTTCTATGAACCTCTTTAAAATCTAACGCGAACGGAGTACAAGTGCATATTAAATGAAATATTTTGATATTGTTATTTTGGAGAACACTTAAAAATCCGCTCTGCTTATGAAATAATTATAAGAAATATTATAATGCCCTCAATTAAGACAAGCACTTGTCTTAAATGAGAATATTTTTTTAAAGCAGAATGAACTCGATTAAAGACGGTGTATTCGTATGTTTAGGAAACTTCCTAAACATACGAATACACCGTCTTTAATCGAGTGTGCCCGTGATCTTTTATCTCCCATATAAATGGCCTGACACGGGACAATGGGTCACCGGTATTCTAAAACAGTTTATACCAAAAAGATTTGGGATCGCGTCCAACCAAGCTTAGACTCGCCCCGAAGGAGGAGTAATCTTCTTTCCCCTTTATCTTCTATCTTTTCCTACTTGTATAATAAATGCGGAAGTTTTTGAGGTTATAGGTTTTTTTTTAAAGGCTTTGCCCCACGTGGGTTGTGTATGTTTTTTTTTTTCATATTATAAACCAGCGCTTGACCGCAATCCTGCCTGATGGTAAGCAGTGACGCAATCGTTGATGGTAAAGCGCACTAGTTTATTAAGAGCCTATTCACTCTAGCCTTGAAGACACTCAAATTGTAGTCCGACGGAAACACCGCCGCTGGCAAATTGTTCCGGTCCCTCGATGTACGCGGTATAAAGGAGGAGGCGAAACGCTTCGTCCGGATCGTAGTGGTGTTAACAACGTAAGGGTGGAAACCAGCCGTACGACGGGTCGTCCGCTGGTGGAACGGAGATGGGGGAATTAAATCATGCAATTCTCTCGCACACTCCCCGAAATGCATCCTTTAAAACACCGAAAGGCTACACTCTACGCCTGTGCTCTAGGCTTGTATGTATAGATAGATGGTTGTTTGTTACTCTTTCGTGTAAAAACTACTGAACGGATTTCGATGAAATTTGGTACACAGTTGGTTTATAACCAGAAATAATACATAGGATAGTTTTAATTGCGATATTCCTATGGGATTGAAAACTATTCGGATGAAACCGTAGGGTGCAGCTTGTGCCTGGATATTCTAGTATTAGTTAGTTTAGTAGATAGTAAAAGCGTTGTTGTATAATATTCACAGAAAAGTGTCAATTAAACTTGTTCATTGAGTCCAAGGCCAAGGTGGCTGCCAGGATACTTAACGTTATCGCAAAGGTTCGCCGGTACTTCACACCAGGGCAGCTTCTAATGATGTACAGTCAAGACCAAAAGTCGAGTTACAATCTCACAAAACTATGGCCAAGCAATACTAGTTGTAGTTACGACCTTCTTCTATAATAAAGTTTGATACACACTCATACACTTTGACAACTTGCTGCCCGCTTATGATTGTTAGGTACTACTTACTAATTTCAACGCTCACAGTAAGTGTTTAAATAGCCTAGCGGTTCTCGCCTTGATAGGCGTTCAAGGTGGTTCGAGTTCAAATCTAATAACTTACAAAATCTTTTTGAAATGTTTTTTGGTGAGTTATGAATGCTGACAACAATAATATGTAAAAATACCGATCCGCAACTTAACGATGATACTTTATTTTAAGATTTTTTTTTATATTAGAATCATTATAAAAAGATGACGGTAGATTTGAAACAAACTGAACAAAAAATATTCCACTACCTACAATAACTATTATTAACTACAATAACTCAAATAATATTACTTAGCTTTTGTTGGTTGGTGAACATATAGTTACGAGTTCGTGTTATTAGTTTCACTTTTTTAATCAATATGCAGGCATATGCAGCAATATATCTCAAATATCATAATATGAAACCGGCTTTTGTGTAAGTTGTTTTTATTATTATTTGGGTAAGGTGCAAACCAATCGCTTGTTGCAAGTGTGTAATAAAATTGTTATTGTTTTAGAGAAATACTGTAAGCCAAAGTCAAGAGGTTGGAGGACGAAGGTGGCTTATGTGTCGAGACAAGTGGAACGAAACAACAATATTTACCGTTGAATAAACCTTTAAATCTTGCGAAGAAGGGAGGTTGCATTTGTGGTTTAAAAATAAACTGGCGAGAATGGTGGAGACTTATCGAGCTAAACAAAAAAAAAACAATTTATAACAATCACAGTGCAGAAGTGTCCTACAAGGTGTTTTAAATATATACCATTATATATCTTAATAACGGACTCTAAACCAACTCGTAAAGTAATTTAGCTAAGTGACAGTAATATGTTCGGTTGGCTTAATGGCTAACAGATGTCGCCTTTTGCAATTTCAATACAAATTACTTTTGGTAAATTATAAAAACAATAATTTCGGAATTCGATAAGAAATAAGTTAGTTTACTTTTGAACTAAGAAAGCGCTTGAAGATTATAATCTCATGCCTTCAAACTCCGGAAAAAAGGCACTGCAGGATGGCAGCACTAGTAACATGCTATTTACGCAAAAAAATTGTAATTGTAATAAGCACTGTTTTGTGTTCTAAGTATAGATTATTTTATGATTGTAATAATATTCAGGTTAAGCTTCAATCCTCTTTTCTTTAAGAAAATGAATAATTAAGCTATAACCTCTTTAATTATAACATATAATACTATAACTTTCATATCTAAAAACCAAAAATGTTTATTATATTTTTTACCATAATAATATCATAAGTTTGTCAAGGATTACTTTTATATAAAATATTACAATGCTGCCATTTGCAACGTTTGTTTCATTTATTAGTATAAGTATATCTATACCGAATAATATATAACTTTATAATAGCATTATAATGTGCTTATTGTTTTATTTTTATATATTTTTTATTATATTACATCTATAGTAAACTAAAACATATAATAAAAACCTATTTTGGTATAAATATTCAGTAAATTTTCCTATTCGTTTAAATATTATTTGCAAACATTTTTACTTTAAAATACAAATCAGTTATCATAATTTTAAATTATATGAAACAACAAAAAGATTTGCCTTTATTAAGGATCGAACCCACAATCGCTCGCTTATGATAGCACCATTGTTAAGTGCGGCCGCTAACTTAACTTCAAATGAAGTAACAAAATTTTGCATTACTTAGAAAGACGAAGACTGCGATAAAAAAATAATGCGGTAGTGTGCGTGGCCGGTTTAGCGCAGGCGACAGTAGTCTTTAAGGTGGGAATGGACGCATAATTTTTGAACGAAGAAAATAAGTATGTACATACTTATTTTCTTCGTTCAAAAATTATGTGGGATGGAATGCGGGACATGCGGGATGCGTTAGGCGATTTGCGGGACTATTTTATTAAATACTAGCTTTCCGCCCGCGGCTTCGCCCGCGTAAATTTCGGTTATATCGCGCTTTTTAGATATCCCTCGGGAACATCAAATTTTTCCGGGATAAAAGTTAGCCTATGTCCTTTCTCAGGGTCTAAAGATGCTTTCCGCCTGCGTCTTCGCCCGCGTGGTGTTCGGTTATATCGCGCTTTTTAGATTTCCTTCGGGAATATCAAATTTTTCCGGGATAACAGGTAGCCTAGGTTTTTTCTCAGGGTCCAAAGATTGTCTGTGCCAAATTTCATCAAAATCGGTTGAGAGGTGTAGGCGGGAAAGCGTAACAGACAGACAGACAGACAGACAGACAGACAGACAGAGTTACTTTCGCATTTATAATATTAGTATGGATAAACAAGCGCTTGACCGCATCCCGCCTGATGGCAAGCAGCGATGCGATCATTGATGGTAAAGCGCGCTAGTTTATTAAGAACCTATTCACTCTAGCCTTGAAGACACTCAAATTGTAATGTGACGGAAACACCGTCGCTGGCAAACTGTTCCAGTCCCTCGATGTACGCGGTATAAAAGAGGAAGCGAAACGCTTCGTCCGGGTCGCAGTGGTATCAACAACGTAAGGGTGGGAACTCGCCGTACGACGGGTCGTCCGATGGTGGAACGGTGATGGGGGAATTAAATCATGCAATTCCCTTGCACACTCACCAGAATGCAACCTATAGAAGACCGAAAGGCTGGCTACTTTACGCCTGTGCTCCAGGCTTTGGAGACCGTTTCCAGTTAAGTCTGGGTCGCCAATCAGCCTCTTCGCACGCCTCTCCACTGAATCCAAAGTATCCAGGTGACATTTCGCAGCACCAGCCCAAATGTGGCTGCAGTACTCCACACACGAGCGGACCTGTGCTTTGTACAACATTAGAAGCCGCCCCGGTGTGAAGTACCGCCGGACCTTTGCGATAACGCCAAGTTTTCTAGCAGCCACCCTGGCCTTGGACTCAATGAACCGCCCAAAGTTAAGGTTCGAGGAAATCTCTACTCCCAAAAGCTGAAGGCGGTTGGCGCACTCCAAGGATACATTCTGAAAAGTAGGAGCCAAGGTGAACGGGCTCCTTTTGGCGGTGAAAAGACACGCCTGTGTTTTGGCGGCATTGAATGCTACAAGATTGGCTTTGCCCCATTCGGAGACCGCCTGTAGTGCAGCACTCGTACGCTCTACCATAGCCTCTCTTTCGGACCAGATTGCTTCCTTACTAGCCCGAGCTTCCGGCAGATATCTCTCCACAACTGTGCTGTCATCCGCATACCCATAGATACCGGGCATCAGCAGATCATTAATATGCAGCAGGAACAGAGTTGCAGAGAGAACAGACCCCTGAGGAACACCGGCATTGGTCGACATGGGCTCCCATGAGCATCCGTCGACAACAACTCGGAGGGACCGTTCAGTCAGGAAGTCTTTAACCCAGCCAGTCAGGCCAGCGGAAACGCCGTACGCTGGAAGCTTACTCAAAAGGCCAGCGTGCCATACCCGGCCGAAGGCCTTCGAGACATCAAGGGAGACGGCAATCGCTTCCCCATTTTTCTCGAGGGCCTCGCCCCACAAGTGAGTGGCATACACTAGTAGGTCCCCAGTTGACCGATTGCGCCGAAAACCGTACTGTCGGTCACCGAGGAGATCGTTACCTTCCAGGTAAGCCAAGAGGCGCGAATTCAATACACGCTCCATAATCTTGCAGAGTATGGAGGTTACCGAAATCGGCCGATAGTTGGTAGGATCGGCACGACTACCCTTTTTGGGCACGGGCTGCACGTTGGCAAACTTCCAGGACTTGGGCACTATACCAGTCCCAAATGAGAGGCGATACAGGCGCGTCAATACAGGAGACAACTCGGGTGCACATGCCTTAAGAACAATCGCTGGTATACCATCTGGACCACTGGCCTTATTCACGTCCAGACGACACAGTGCTCTCAGGACCTCCTTGTTCCTAATGCGAACCTCCGGCATTGAAGCTCCGCAATGAGGTAAATTAGGTGGAGTAGCACTGCCAGTATCAAGACGCGAACTATGGGCAAAGAGAGATGCAAAGAGACCTGCTTTCTTTCTCGCCGTATGGGCCAGTGTTCCATCAGGCCTCACCAGCGGAGGCAGTGTGGTTCGACAGAAGTTCGCCTCGACCGATTTGGCAAGGGACCAAAAAGATCTGCTACCGGATGGCTGCGCAGATAGCTTGTTGCCAATATGGGTAATACGGTCGAAGCTAGCCCTCTTAAGCGCCTTTTTGTAGGACTTGGCAGCACGGTTAAAGGCTCTCTTCTTTGAGCTTAGATCCGGAGCTCTGCGGTCACGAGCGTCAACCCAGGTGAGAAATGCCGCGTGCTTATGCTGTTCAGCTTGGACACAATCGGCATTGAACCATGGGCGAGAAATTTAAACAAATAAGTATTTTTACGTTTTCAGGATTCTGTTCACGTCTCAGAACCCTTTTAGTCCCGTTATGCCCATGCGTCCGTACTCGGCTGACCTTGTAAACAATGTTAGAAAGATGAAGCTACATAAACATATTCATGGACGAATGTGTATTTACCACATCGAAAAATGCTTTATTTAAATCACTTTTCAGTTTTTTTTGTCTTTCTAATGGCTATGTTTTTTTTTCTGACATGGCTTAATAATAGTTTTCTTCTGTTTTGCTCATAATGAAATGGAAAGAAAAAGATGAAACTAAACATAAATTTTGTTTAGTAGACATGTCGGATGCTGCAATAATGATGTTGCAAAATGGAGCGTTGTCGATTCGTCCAATATCCAAGGCGAGTACAATGCTCCAGAAAAGATTGAAACATATCTACACTGTCCCTGATTTTTACTCACCTACGTGAGTGGACATCTAGGAAGTATAATAGATGTGTTTGCGTTCAGATCGTCAAGAGTGTAGACCCGACGATCTGAACGCAATTCGCATGAGAAACCGCAATAAAGGAAGCCTAATTGCCATTTTTATAGCGGCGTCCACGGATGGAGCCAAACAGCATAATGTTACTACTTTATACGGCCTACCCAAAAATGTTCCTTTGGTACTTACTATTTGTCGAATCGTTGAGCTCCTTACCTACGTCCTCAATTGAGCTGCTCGTGATGTGATCTAAGTACCCTTCCACTTCATCTGGATCTCGTTATATAAAATGATCTAATTCTATAGATAGGTATACGTAGTTTCATCTAGGCGACAAAGAAATGTCATAATATCGGCTGCCGGCAGAAGTTACCACCCACCAGACAAAGTCTTGCCGCTAAGTGATTCGTCATGTTCCGGCATGATGTCGGGTGAAACCGTGCCGAGGACGGGTCTGAGCAGTTTTGTTGCGATGTGTGCCGGATACGATGAGCAAAATGTTGTATCGAGACATTACATCACCTCGTTCAACTGCTGTCTTCCTTCCTATTCACTCAGTTTTCTTAAGTGAATAGGCTTTTAATAAATTAGCTCGCTTTACCATCAACGATTGCATCACTGCTTACCATCAGGAGGGAGTGCGGTCAGGCACTAGTTTATAATTATTAAAAAAAAGATTGTCTTATTCAATTTAAAATTATAGAACTTTTTAACTTACGTAAATATTATTAATAGTCTTTATTAAAGACTATTAATAATATTTAAAGATACTTAATTAATAATATTTATTAAAGATATTTAATAACATTTATTAAAGACTATTAATAACGTAAATATTATTAATAGTCTTTATTAAAGACTATTAATAATATTTACGTAAGTTTAAAAATAATAATATAATATGTGTAAAATCTCAGTGGAATATAAATATTATGTATTTGGAAAATTGTTTCCATTGTTTCCTGAGTTTCTTTTTACCAGAGATATTATTCTTCGTTTTTCCTGAGTAGTAAGATAATTCATAAATTTATAATTCACAAACTTTAGAACACGTCGAATTCATATAGTTTATGAAATGTGGCCGGCATGTCAAAATGTTAGCTGCGCCCGCCGCTTTCACCCGCGTAAGTATCGGTCCCGTGGGAGTATATCAAAACTAAAGTTCTTGTAAGGTAATTGTTATTCATTTTTAACCGACTTCAAAAAAAGGAGGTTATCAATTCGTCCCGTATGTATGTAAGCCAAATTTCAAGTGTATGTATGTATGTATGTTTTTATGTTTGAGCGCGCGTTTGGAATTACAAGTCCGATTTAAGTGATTCTTTTTTCGTTGTAGGTACTATTTATTGTTCAACTTAGGGAATACAAAAATTTCAACAAAATCGGTTCAGTAGGTTTTGAGATAGGGTTTTTTTATTGATGAGAACTTATTCTAACATGGGTTATGGCTGCCACTATTATTATGAGGTGAAAAAGTAATTTTCGAATTTCACTAAGACACTGAAAAGCATGAAATAAAAGCTTTTTACAAAAAAAAACATAGAAATCTACTTAAAAAAAAAATTAACTTTTGTCATGCCTCTAGCAGTGGGTGGGAGCTAAATAAACAACAGAAACCTCGGGACACCGACTTCTTGAGGCATGACAAAATAAAAAAATAAAATTCCTTCTAAGTGTTTTTTTTAAGTCGGTTTCTATTTTTTTGTAATTAATATAAATGTTTTGCTGATTTAAGCTTTTATAGTATTAATTTGTATTGTACGAGATCTATGATACAAAGTATCATGCTTGCAAAAGAATTCTCGTTGACATTTTCTTAGCTCTCGCTGGAAACTTGCTGGTTATTTATGTCGTGTGAAGGACGCAGTGAAGACACAATACAGTTTTATCCTTACCTTTAACATATACTATGGACCCTGAAGAGTACTAGACCTTGGTAATCATATCAGCTAGCATTGAGGACAGCTAGTGTTCGGGAAATTTCACGTGTGACTTTTATAATCATATGATTTTTTATAATATAAAATTTGTTTTCACATATGCTGTGGATCGTCGGTGTCGTTTCCATAAGTCGTTTTGGAAAGTGGGGATCGTCGAACGGTCACTTCGGATTGAGACACGGAACAAGGCACTTCTCCGAGGCGAAACTGTCGGTTTGCATATTTAAAATGTTAATGTCAAGATTGGAGGCTATATCTAAACTTCGTGATTTAATTCAAAACTCACCTACGAAATGGACCACCTTTACCATCTCATCAAAATGCGGACGACTCTACCGCTCCGCCGTCGCTGATGTCGACATAATATGTAATATGTATACTATATATATATTTTTTTATGAATTTCTCCCATATCTCCGGAGGGTGCCGTTGTACCTTTTTAGCTACTCCTCAAAGAGGGGACTTACCGCTATTGTGGCGTGCCCAGCACTGGGTTTCAACAACCGCACTCTCCATATCGCCATGAGATCCCGCCGAGCTTAGTCCGCCGTACCGTGATTTCTCGCGGCACAGGTCTTGGCCGAGCCCCTTTGGCATTCTAATCTGTGTTTTATATTTTGATACTTTTAGGTCTATTTCTTTTGCTGTAATGTCAATTGTCACGTAGCAAAAATATAGCAGCAGGCGACATCTCTTAGACACGGGCTAAACTCGTGTCACATATTTTGATCGAGCCGAGAGATGGCGTTGCGCGAAAGTACGGTCGATAATATAATAAATAAATTCAAATAAGGAACGACCGGGTTAAATAAAAATAAAGAGGAAATAGGATAAATAAATATTAAAAATAAGAACCAACTCATGAGTCTGAAATTAAAATACAAGTCGCGGAACGCACTAGTCTATGGTTCAGGAAAAGACAATTGGGGTGGGTCGATCGCTGGCCAAAGAAGTTTCGAGAAGAACGATTGATGTCGTGCTCGGTGGTGGCTGGTCTGCTGATGTTGCTGGTACGCAAGGAAGGCGTGTTTGCGCCATAACCTTATGGGGTTGAGCGTCTAGTGATTTGGCTGATATTTCCGTGAGTATTCATTTCTATACCCGGAATATTTCTCCCTATGTTTTCTTGTTCTATAGTGCTGACTTAGGTCAAATGTTGTTCTAGATTTGGCTCTTTTGGCGGGCCTAGGGCAGGAATCCTTGTGGAGGCGTCGCATCCTGACTTGCCTCAGGTGGCCTTGATTCCGATCGGATCAGGCTTGTTTGGAGTATTTGGAGTAGAAGTGTGCTGAACCCTGGTGGTACGGCCCATCCAATTCTCTTTCGACGACGACTAGACAGGTATAAGCTGTCATAATTTCTTTGCTCCGGGTGTTCCCGAAATACCTAATCCCGCAGGCCGCGTTCAACCGTGCATTAATCTGACACCCGTCAGTTAGTGAAGCCAAAGGTCTTTGTACCGTAAACCAGAAGCGTTAGTCAGGAGAGCTAATCAGAAACGTAGACTTATCAAGTCTTGTTGATATAATTATGTTGTGTACAACCTGGGATAACTTTTGTAACGACTGAGCTGTGGTCACAACGGTTCACCTCACGAATCCTTCGTCAAGCGACCCTGAGCTTGATGAATTGTCTCATGTGGATTCCCTGTCCCACTCCGACCCGAGACGGAGTGAGTCAGGAAATCGACTAGGTAAGTAAGGAGATTGTTTTGTCATATATTTATGACACAGGATAATTATAAAATAAACTTGTAATTGTATTCATTTATTGTTTTATTTAATACTCCTAGCTACCAAGTATTTACATAATTAAATTTACTGTAACTGCCGGGTAAGGGTAAAATTAGCCACCCAGAGTCATAACGTTACACAATAAATGCATTTTTTTTTCTTTCTAGTGCTAATCACTCTGAAATTAACTTAATTGTCATTGGAGTTGATTGGAGTAAAGTTGATTATATTTGTAATTTAAAATTGGTGGTGTGAAGCAGTGTGAAGCACTGAGCACTTTTACTGTTTTACTATGTATTTTGTAATTTAATATTACATACACATATGTCATCATCATCATTCACATATGTATACAACGTTATTTTTTTCTTTATAGGAAACCTAAATAGTTTGTTCAGAACAAACATTTTTACACCACGTTATATTTTTCCCAAATACATTTAGAAATTGTTGCAGTGTGGTTACCGAGCGCACACAGCTGACAGTAGATCATAGTACTAGGAGCACAGAGAGACAGTAGCGCCGATTCTGTTGTTCACAAACTAAACTAATTTTAAGTTAAGTCCATCTTTTTCTTTCCATTTCGTTAAGAAAAGGACAGAAGAGCAATTATCAGTTTGATCCTGTCAAATTAAGATACTCCATAGACAGTTTAGACGCGATTAAAAACATGGCGACTAAAAATACGCCAGTTTACGTCAGGAGCGCACTAATTTGACAGGTCTAACTAAACTGACATTTTGTCTTCTGTCCTTTTCATAATAATATAGAAAGAAAGAGATGGACTGAGCTTAAATTTAATTTAGTTTATGAACAAAGGAATGGGGGCCAGAGTCTTCCCGCGCTGGGTGACTGGTGCGTTGACCATATTTTTGTTGGGACAACCAAGTAACATAACAAGCTAATAACTTTGTGATTTTTCATGATCATCATCATTATCATCAACCTTTTATCGTCCCACTGCTGGGCACAGATCTCCTCTCATACAGAGAAGGATTGAGCGTAATCACCACGCTTGCTCAATGCGGGTTGGCGATTTCAGACTTAAAGTCCAGGTTTCCTCAAGATGTTTTCCTTCACCTTCAGTCATTGATGTCCAAGATATACTTAGAAAGTACATATAACTTTAGAAAATTTACATTAGTACTTGCCTGACCTGGAATCGAACCCGCGCACTCATACTTGAGAGGCTGGTGTTTTAACCACTAGGCCACCACGACATATTTTTCATGATATCTTTTTGAAATTTTGTACATAGATTCTTTACTCAAAAATATGAATACGTGTTTTGGGTTTCGCATATTCAAAAAATAACGTTGTGTATTATATTTCAATTATGTTAATTTAATTAATAAACAACACCTATATGTCAGTAGGGTTAGGTACACATAAAACCAAAAGTGTTAGTATTCATTTCGTTTATTTCACAATAAATGATAAGTACAATTAATGCAATTTTAATAAATTAATATTTTAATTAAGGCAAATGCTTAGTTATTTAAATGCGAAATTAGCATTATTGTACAAGTTAGTAAGTACATCTAAAGTTAACATGTTATAAATAAATAAATAGCTTTTATTTACATTAATAATACGTATACACTTAATTAATCGAAAAATAATATAATAAAAGTTGACAAATATCGAGCTGTGTTTTGTCTGTCAAAAAATACGCAGACGGGAATATTTAGCTCATTGTGTTTGACTTATTTTGCGCTTACTTTTTTTTTACTTTTTTAACAAGTCAAGTTTTATTTTTCTTTGGTACTTTTTGTCAACTTTTACAGAAACAAAACTTATTACACTTTTCCGAGGCTTTTCTTTGCATTTTGGTGGGTAAGTATCATTACCGGAGCTTACGTTTTGACACCTTTTAACTTGCGTACAAAAAACTTAACAATTATAAATATTACCGTTTGTTAAAGATGTTTTAACAGACTTGAATTGTAAATATAAGTGTATTAACTCGGCTGTTGCCGAATCAAAGTGGGTAACATAATATTATGTACATTTTATATTGTACAATCACACACACAAGTCTTATGATGTACTTTTTTTTTGGTGCGCTCCGATTTATTCTCCCGCATTTTAGAAGTCATCTTTTATCTTTCCTAGATATTAGATTGTGTAATAAGCCTCATTTTATGGTTATTTGTTGAGGTAAGTATCGCCGTTTTCTCCATTCAGTGTCATTGATCCAATTGAATTAATCCTTTTTGACAATAGCCTGAAAAGTATTCGTACTTTAATTTCTTTTAACTTTAGTATATGTTTACTTTCATTAAAAGAATGGTTTACTCAGTTCCAAACGATTGTCTTGAATCGATTGACTGAAAAGAAAGGGTACATTGATATTATTAGTTATGAAATTATTTACAAAAGTGTTTAATAAAATTAGAAGAATTATTAGTAAAAAGGCAAATACAGAGACTGTCTCAAAATTCATGAACATTAACTTGATGCAATTATCATTGGAATACATAATCGCGTATTCAGTAGCCTCTACACTTTCCTTGATGTTTTTCCACTTTGACTGTGACATATCATGTTGTTATGATTTAAAACTATAGATTTTGATCTGTTACAACTAATTTTGACTTATCAAAAGAATAAATCAAATGACTCCTTTAAAGTAGGTATCTAATAAATATAAATTATATTCTGGCATTATAGCTCAAGTACAAAAATATCAAGTAACTTTTGGAGGCCACTGTACTTAACATTTCTCTATTGCATAAAATGAATAGGTAAATACATGAATTCAGAAACAGTCTATAAAATTAAAAATAAAAATAAAGTCTCACGGGTGAAATTATGTGAGAATCATTTACAATATTTTTATCACAACTTCTCAGACCCGTCCACCGTAACTACGATATACAATATTCATAAATGAAATAAATTTAAGAAGCCAGTTAGTAATGTTTTGTTGAAAAACAAATTGCTGTAATAAAAATACGGATATTTATTGATATTGGCAATAAAAAGCGAATAAACGTGAAAATATAGGTGCACAGATATCAACTGAATCTAATATATTAACTTTAAACCACCCCATTTATGTATTTAAAGCTCCGGCCAAACCCGCGCTACAAGTAAGCGGGACGCGAAACGAGAGCGTCGACGTAGCTTTGAGAAAATGACGCTCCTGCTCTGGGCAGAGCGGAAGGACGTGTAAGACTTTTACTGACTAAAACCCACCCGAGTTCCTTCACTTGCCTGTGTGCCAGGGCCGCGCTATCTCTTCCGAACAACTGCCAGCCCTGGCAAGAACAAGTGCAAGCGCGTCTGCCGCGCAACCCTTTTCGCAATCGCTTAGTCTTGCAAGTTTGGCCAAGGCTTAAAGCTAACAAATTTACTTTTCGTTTGAAAGTGCCAGGTGTTCTAACATGCAAATTGTGTTTTATATAAAGTTAAATAAACTAAGTATTAGTCAAAATAATTTCACAAGCAAATGTTATAGTGCAGTTTTATAAAAAGGTTAACTTTTGTTTAAATTAAATGGATAGCAAATTGATATAAAAACTTAGAAAACGTATTATTAAAAGTATGTAATAAGCTTTCACTATTGTTTATCAAAGGCTTACTTATTGGACAAAAAGCATAATTTAATAAATAATTAGCAGCTCGGCTCCTTTTTTGTCTAATTAAGTAAATATGTAACACACTATTAGTATCTGTAGGTTCCACATTAACAAAACATCAGTAATCATTGCTATAAATACCTTGAAAATAAGTAGTTACTTTTAATAAAAAGGAAAACATAACGTTTTGTAAAACGCTGCAAATCGAGAAAATTTTGCAACACTCACACATACCGTCATTAAATATAGAACAATTAGAGGAAAAAACCCTTAACCCCGGTGTTAATATGAGAAGTCAACCTTCATAACAAATTTTTTAATTACTCATAACTTGAAATAACCCAACTCATAAAATAATGTTGGGCCAATATTCCCCTCAGCGAAGCCAACATTGTACAATTTAGCCCTGAACTTGACTTTGACGCTCAAACAAATTAACAATACTGGGAAAAGTTTTTTATCCCAGAAAATACTCATTTGAAAGGTCCAGGCCCTGAGGTAATGCTTGTTCTGTTTTGTTATGGTCTGTTGGGAGAGGAAAATCTGAATAAAAATTATTGTTCCTTACCGACGACAAACATTTTCCAATATTTACAAATATTGGTCCTTCCTAATGGACGAACAATTTAAAACTTTAATACTTCTTCATCATCATTATCAATTTTTTATCGTCCCACTGCTGGGCACAGGTCTCCTTTCATATAAAGAAGAATTGAAACACCACGCTTGCTCAATGCGGGTTGGCGATTTCGGACTTAAAGTGCAGATTTCCTCAAGATGTTTTCCTTCACCATGTAATCAGTCATTAGTGTCCAAAATATAGTTAGAAAGTACATATAACTTTAGAAAAGTTACATTGGTACTTGCCTGACCTGGAATCGAACCCGCACACTCATACTTGAGAGGCTGGTGTTTCAACCACTAGGCCACCAGGACATATACTAACTTTAATACATCTACTTGATAAATATAATATAGTGTTGGTAAGACATCGTCCCGTTTTTTCAGGATAGGAAATCATCAAATGACCATCTTCCTCTCTGGGCGGAGCGGAAGGGCCTGTCAGACATTTACTAACTAAAACTCATCCGAGATCCTTTACTTGTCTGTCTGCCTTTTTATCGCTTTCGAACCACCCACAGCCCTTAATATAACTCAGAATCAGAAGACTGTAGTTTTATAAATATTCTACATCTATATCTCTTTGTTGAGCAGACACAATATATTCCGAACATATTATGGAGCAATGGATTAGCAATAAGCTTCAAAATGATTCCAACTGATAGTAATGCTATGTTACGCAATTAGGGTGCTGATTGTTACCTACCTGCCTTGTAGAAAAATAAAAGCGATTTTAAAATCAGAAAAGGGCAGATTCAACCCCCATTTAATTTATCAAAAGACCGGCTGCCTATGAAACCTACTTGCCGCACCCTTTAGATTAATGTCCACCCTTATAACTTGTATGTTCAAGCCAAAAATATTACTAAAATAAAATGAATAGGTCTTTTAGCCTTTACTTATACTAATAAAACTTCTAAAAGGGCTACGGTTGCGTCATAAATACGCGATACCTTTTTCTAAAGTTCTCTTTTACTCAAACAGGTTTTGTTCATAGTTTCAGTTTTTATATAACTTCGCTGAGGCTTGTGGGACTTAACATTTCTATGTTAAAAAGGTAAAGGTATATTAACTTTAGTGCCTTTTTAGTTTGATGAAAGTTTATATGCGTGCTTTTATTTTGTTCTAAAATTTAAACTTACATACCTGCTACAATAAAAATATCTACGCATGATCAAATTCAATTATTCCAATGTTATCTCAACCGTTGTGAAACCGACAAAAGGCAGTGTCTCGAGACAAAAGTCTTTGACCAGTGTGTGTTGCCAGTGATGACTTATGGAATTGAGACGTGGTCGCTAAAAATGGGCTTTATAAGAAGGCTCAAAGTTACTCAAAGGGCAATGGAGAGGGCTATGCTTGGGGTTTCACTGCGCGATCGAATCAGGAGTGAGGAGATCCGCAAAAGAACAAGAGTAATCGACATAGCCCGAAGAATCGCAACACTAAAGTGGCAGTGGGCTGTGTACAATGCCCGTAGGACCGATGCCCGATGGGGCTGACGGGTTCTTGAGTGGCGACCACGCACCGGAAGACGCAGCGTGGGCAGGCCCCCGACAAGGTGGACCGACTACCTGGTGAAAGTCGCGGGAAACCGCTGGATGCGGGAGGCGCAGGACCGGTCGTCGTGGAGAATCTTGGGGGAGGCCTATGTCCAGCAGTGGACGTCTTTCGGGTGAAATGATAATGACGATAATTGTGAAACCATTTGCTATTCTGAATCTGCACCCTAATTGCGTTACACACTATTTCTATCACTTGGAATCATTTTGAAGCATATTGCTTATCCATTGCTGTATGTGTTCGAAAATGTGTCTGCTCAACAACGTAAATAACGCAATGAATGTTGCTGAACTGTCAAATTGAAGCTCATTGCTACTGATGGTGTGTTAAGTAATTACCCTACGGGTATACCAACTAGGTAGGTCCAACTTCGAGAAAGAGGTGTCTCGTCGAATCCAGCTCGGCTGGGCAGCGTTCAGGAAGCTACGGTACATCTTCTCGTCGTCCAAGATACCACAGTGTCTCAAGACTAAAGTCTTTGACCAGTGTGTGTTGCTAGTGATGACTTACGGAACTGAAACGTGGTCGCTCACAATGGGCCTCATACAAAGGCTCAGAGTCACACAAATGGCAATGCAAAGAGCTATGCTCGGAGTTCCTCTGCGTGATCGAATCAGAAGTGAGGAGATCCGCACAAGAACCAAAGTCACCGACATAGCTCTTCGAGTCGCTAAAATTAAGTGGCAGTGGGCAGGGCACATTGCTCGTAGAACCGATGACCGATGGAGCAGTAAGGTTCTGGAGTGGCGGCCACGTACTGGAAGACGCAGTGTAGGGAGGTCCCCAACAAGGTGGACCGATGACCTGGTGAAGGTCGCGGGAAACCGATGGATGCGGGCAGCAAAAGACAGGTCATCGTGAAAAACCTTGGGGGAGGCCTTTGTCCAGCAGTGGATATCTATAGGCTGAAGAAGAAGAAGATGTTTGGGAAGGCTCGTGTTGATGGCTTTCATACCATTATACGAAAGAGAATCGCCTCCTTGCTACACAGAGTACGGGGCACCACTAGCAACATCTTGAAAGTTCTACTCAATGATGCTGGGTTCTGATTAGACAATATGGAGTGTTTGACTGAGCCCAAAATTATTGCAGCATTTTTTTTTATTTTATTAATACTGTTGTATCCCTTATTTCTATACATAAGGTTATAAGCTTTTTGTTGTACTAACCAAATATAGATACTGACCCAAATAAAATATTTGAATTTGAATAAAACGAACACAAACTCGGTTTAGTGCTCTGTTGAAAAAAAGAATATAATAATACCTATTGTTAGTATATTTTGCTACAGAGGCAACAGAAGTATATTACAGCAGATACATACAGAAGAGCAGAGCAGAAGTATATACAGAACAGATAAGTCTTATATTAACTATTCCGTGCATCTAGCCATTATTGTTCATGGAGTCTTAGTAACAGTCTCCTTTTAGCCCTTTAACTAAGGAACAATAAAAATAACGTTCTTTTTTATGGTGTCATGCATTTGGCCTAATTATTTAGAAGTTAGATGCGTTAGGATTCTAGAGCCCGAAGAAAAATATGAAAACCCCGGCAGACGATACGATGTAACAAATGCAATGCGATGCGATGCAATAAATCGGGAAAATAAGAAATTTCACGCGATGGAAGTCGTGGGCAGATACAAGTACAGCCTGATGCGTTTGCGCATCGGTACCAACAGTATTCTCAGTGTGTTCACAGAACTGTGAGGTTCGCTGTTATGTACCTAGCTCCACACTGAGATCTAATTATGTACTCGTACATCTGTGTCTCTAGTAACCTTACATTAGAACTAAGATTTTATAACTAACTAACATTAGAAGTTAAGTATTGTGACTAACCCCATGGACTTCTGTCTGTAATAAAATTATTTATAAAATTTTCTACTCTTTTGTAGAAGTATATAGTAATTTATTTTCTGTGTGAAGGTATTTTATGAGCTGTATCGAACATTGTAATCCTACTAAAAAGCTAATAAATGCTAAGTCACGTCTAGGTTTAAAAAAATATGTTCGCCGTCATTTTAATATTGTCAAGTAGACTTGGCTCGATTTTCTGAGAATTCAATTTAAATTCCTGTTTTATTTTCACGGATCATTTTTCAGGCGGGTGGTTTTACAAATACAATATTTAAAAATAAATAATAAATACCCTGAGAAATGTGATCTTAGTCGATGAAAATAATTACAGTAAACTTTGTCGACCAATGTGAGCTTTCTTAATTAAATATTATGGAAAAGGCTATGTAAAATATTAATTACTATTAATTTTAACACTGTCATTAGATTCTAAAGGCAATTATGCTAGTATAATTATTTGTAAAGGTGATATCATAACGATACACGGACCAATCAAGGGGAAATACTAAAGTAAAAAGTACATTGCAGAATTATCCAAATTTGACTTAGGTTTAATATTATTTATTTAGATCTATTATAATCAAGTTAAGTCAAGTAGGTAATATACGTAAGTAACACATGGCACTCGTCGTTTTAGACTATTTAGCCCCATTTAAACAATCCATGCTTCTTGCTTGCGGCATACTATGAAATTGAAGCAACAAAAATGCCTTGCACCGTCTAACTATTGTTCAAACGACGCCATTTTAATTACTGTTCTGACTTTGTATTACATACAGCCTGTAAGCTTCGCACTGCTGGGTCTTCTCTCTTTGAAAAGTAGTATGTGGCTGCGACTTACCGAGGCGTATAGACGACACCACATCAAGCTACTACAGTTTGTCAGATTTCTTTATTAGATTTTCAACTTTATCTCTAAAGTTTTAAGGTTTAAGGTTGATTGGAATTTACTTGACAGTTTCAGATAGCTTGACCCTCTGTCGTCCGTACATAAGTCGCGTGTTCAATGCCAAACAGGCAAATTTACTTTGTGTATGTAATAATTTCATCACCGTTGCTCCCAAAACCACGAAGAAAGATATCGTGATAAAACGTCTTAGAACCAAAAAATTAAAGTCAAACTCTAATTTATTAGAAAGATATGTTATACCTACAAACGCGTTCTGTGTCTTCGTCGTCCACTTCCTCTCACAGAGAGATGCTCTGTGAGAGATGATGATCTTGTTGATCATTATAGGGATTATGCAATTTAAAGGTCGATTCCAACGCATCAGGTATATCAGAGTTTAAGAGTGGACTCTAGTGCCGAGGAATTTGAGAAATAGGTATTTGAAGAAACTATTACCGTCGCGCCGCTTTCAACCTTTCCCCGTAAAGTGCCAAAGGGACAGTTGCAACTCAGGCTGATTTTAGCTGCTGATGCTGATGATGTTTCGTATTCCGCTTTTTCTTTTGCAAAACACGACAGATCTCAATCATTGTTATATCAAAATTTAGAGCATGAGTATACCTACGCCTCAATTATTTTCTTTTTTGTCAAAAACGTATCACATTTGTGTAATAGTCATCTGAACACCGCGGTAAAAATGGGTTATTTTTAGGGATTTTGAAACATCATATTTATTTTATTAATTATGTTTTCGAAAAATCAAATAATATAATCGCGGCGTATAATCTATGTGTGAAATTGTAGAAAAAGAAATTATTGCTCTAAAAGCATTATCTACGAAGAAAACAGCGGAATACGTTTGTATGGAAAAAACGCCACTAGAGTCCCGTCTTAAGACCAACCAATGTGCCTCATAAGCCTCGTTTCTGGATCGAATATTATTGACTCTTCAAAATTTAGTGCGAGTCAATGATCTGATTGGCTGTTAATAAGTCATTAAACCCATCAGAGCAAAAGAAATTATTGCTCTAAAAGCATTATCTACGAAGAAAACAGCGGAATACGTTTGTATGGAAAAAACGCCACTAGAGTCCCGTCTTAAGACCAACCAATGTGCCTCATAAGCCTCGTTTCTGGATCGAATATTATTGACTCTTCAAAATTTAGTGCGAGTCAATGATCTGATTGGCTGTTAATAAGTCATTAAACCCATCAGAGCAAAAGAAATTATTGCTCTAAAAGCATTATCTACGAAGAAAACAGCGGAATACGTTTGTATGGAAAAAACGCCACTAGAGTCCCGTCTTAAGACCAACCAATGTACCAATGTGTAGGTGGTGAGGTTTCTCGAACGAGAAAAAGTACAAAAATATGCTTAAAAATTATCAAACGTGCGCAACCTGCTCTGATGGGTTTAATGACTTATTAACAGCCAATCAGATCATTGACTCGCACTAAATTTTGAAGCGTCAATAATATTCGATCCAGAAACGAGGCTTATGAGGTACAAGCTTCTAGAATATGAAAATGTTTCGTGATATTTTAAAATCGTGTTCAGTCTTTGAAAGGTTTTTCGCCCAATGAGGTCGCGTAGCCAGTCACTTAATCCATTTCTTTTGCAACGAAATGAAATGAAATCGTTTATTAAGCAAGTAGGATCACTTTTACACGTCATTTATTTCGGCGTTTATTTTTTTGTATTTTTTTTTTAACTAGATGGAGCCGGCATTTCCTAACTGACTACCTCTGACAGGAAATAGCCGAAAAAAACTCAGGGATCATCATCTTTTATCAAATCCAGACATTAAAAATGAAAACGTTTACAATCATTTACGTAATTAAAAAAAAAATGTTTAAAATGTCTACATTACGCATATTGCTTAATAACAATGCTTAGCAGAGCGAGTAGCGCAGTCCCAAGCTTTGTATGCAACCATTGTATCGGAAAAATAGTATCCAAAAATCTCAACTAGCAAAGTCTATTATTCTATCGTTAGCGTTTCAACGTTATTTTGCTAAGCGTTTTTCGCAGAATATGAAATACAGTTACACTAGCGAACTTTAGTCAATCTCTGTATAGATATTCAATAAAGTGAAAACGATGCATCCGATATAATCGTTTTTCATGAAAATGACGATGGAATAAAATAGTAAAAACCACTGGAACTGCCCGAGATATTCGTTCTTTGCACGACATCCAGTTTTCCTCTTCGATAACGCGTGTAAAGCGATGTTGTTTCCTTTTTTACAAAGGCAAGTTTTCCGCTACAATAAGGGCGTATCTAAGGAAAAGAAACATGTAATATAAGCCTTACTAAACGAAAAAGTAAGGCTTGCTTTTTTCCTCATACACGCCAGTTTTTGCTAACGACACTTTTGGCCTGATTAAATTCTGTTCGAATGGCTACTTTGTAACGTCGGCCATTAAAAAGGAAATTTTATGAAAGTATATTTTGTTTTTTTTTTCTGTCCACAAAAAAATAATGATTCTTTTTTATTTTTATTTCTCCTTAAAAATTGTGCCCTTTTTATACGGCGGAAGTTTTGGCTTGACTTATGAATCGGTGACATTTCTCACCATAAAAATTAATTGTAGTTTAAATCTACATTAAAACTAAAAAACTCAATCTTTTAAGAATGGGATTAGGTATTCGAAACTTAAATGGTGTTCCATTACAAAAAAATCATGCAATTTGTAATTGAATGCTTGTCTTCAACAAGCAGAAGTGCACATGCAGTAAATACATTTATACTCACACTAAGAAGTCCGTCTAAGGCTGACCGCGAAATTCAAATTTTCTTACTTCTTAAAAAAATTATTATTTTAAAATCATTATAATTCTGCAAACACGCTTGTTGCGGTTGCAATAACACTTGATGAACAAACAAGCTAGCACTAACCTCCACATTGCCATAAACGCAAGTGAACTTGAATTTCGCGGGCTATCCTAGAGCATTCGACAAATCGAAATCTCACCAAAAAATCCCCAGTCAAAAGAAGTCAGAAAAGTCAATAAAGTCATTACAATCAAGAAAAACAAAAGACAGGTTTGAATAATTTAATCATGCAACATGCTTTAATATATTTAGTCGTTCACCTGAGAAGAAGAGAATAACTTCTTCAATCCAATAATGGTTGACAATAATAGGGCTATCTTGGAGATCAGGAGGGCCTTCCCGACCATTAGGGCCAAGACTTTGAAGGTCAAGGCTCCGAACAGGCCGAACTTCAGTGCAGCTAGAGCCAACACGGGCCCAAATGGCTTCTGACGGCCTCTGCCGCTCTCATATACTTTTGGTGGCTTCATTGATACACCTGGAATTAAAAGTAAAAATGGTTGTATACGGTGCCTGCAAAAACTATAAGTACCTATATGTATACAATATGTAAAGAAAACCCTATCCGACCCATAAGGATAATAAACGTTAGGTAAACACATGACCAAATAAAATATGAAATTCTAGGTAATCATCATAGTAACAATACCTACTAATGAATTTTGAAATATTATTTTTTTACGCGAATTAATTCCAACTTCCCCAAAAATTGGTGATTTTTAAAAAAGGGACAACACCATTTCTGAGGGTATTATTAAGAGCGAATAGCGATGCGGCGCGCCGTGTGCCCTGCCCCCCTTCGCCCGCGCATGTATTATCTACCGCAAATGTATTAAGTTACCTCTTTTTGCGAAACAATGTTAATTTTTTTAGGGGATTTTTTTTTTAAGTTTTATACCTAACAGTACCTTCACGGATCGGACAGGATTTTCTTTACATATTGTATATTCTTAATGTAACGGGGATCCTTTAACCTATTCTGTGGAAAACATGGTTTGAATATGTTTTTTTTTTTTTACATATTATAAACCAGCGCTTGACCGCAATCCTGCAATGATGTAAGCAGTGCTGTAAGCAGTGACGCAATCGATGATGGTAAAGCGCACTAGTTTAGTAAGAGCCTATTCACTCTAGCCTTGAAGACACTCAAATTGTACTCCGACGGAAACACCGCCGCTGGCAAATTGTTCCAGTCCCTCGATGTACGCGGTATAAAGGAGGAGGCGAAACGCTTCATCCAGATCGTAGTGGTGTTAACAACGTAAGGGTGGAAACCAGCCGTACGACGGGTTGTCCGCTGGTGGAACGGAGAAAAATGATGATGTTGATAAATGAATGAAAAAATAAATACAAAACAAAAAAGTATACGTAGGGAAGCTTTACTAAGCGTGTATGCTTCAATTGTTAATTTTTTATACGTTTTTTGAGTGTCACACACATAACAGTGAAAAGTGTAAGGCAAAAAAGTGTGCGGTCCGTCACCAACTTTTTTCAGCACCACACACAATAAAAATAATTCTCCCAACAATTTATCATTTCAAACAATATTGCTTTAGGCAGCAGTGGTCTAGTAGTATTAATCGGTCTCGATATTTTTCTTTTTTATTTTTCGATTTTTTATTTCAATAATATATAAACTAGTTGCTTGACCGCAATCCCGCCTGATGGTAAGCAGTGATCAGGCGGGATTGCATTTAAGCACTAGTTTATAATTATACTAGCTTTCCGCCCGCGGCTTCGCCCGCGTAAATTTCGGTTATATCGCGCTTTTTAGATTTCCCTCGGGAACATCAAATTTTTCCGGGATAAAAGGTAGCCTATGTCCTTTCTCAGGGTCTAAAGATTGTGTGCTTTCCGCCCGCGTCTTCGCCCGCGTGGTGTTCGGTTATATCGCGCTTTTTAGATTTCCCTCGGGAATATCAAATTTTTCCGGGATAACAGGTAGCCTATGTTTTTTCTCAGGGTCCAAAGATTGTCTGTGCCAAATTTCATCAAAATCGGTTGAGAGGTTTAGGCGGGAAAGCGTAACAGACAGACAGACAGACAGACAGAGTTACTTTCGCATTTATAATATTAGTATGGATGGATAAAAAAAAAACTGGCTTCAGCTGAATAGATACTAGTGACATACATAGAGCTACTGCTTATCTGACCTCCACAAACAAGTTACTGGAGAATAAGATATTGGTAAAAGTGATTGTCAGACTTTTGGACTTCTGGCGATTCATAACGGTTTAACGTACTTTCTGAAGCACTAAAGTTCACTCTTCACGTTTCTGGTAGGTACTATCTCCGCGGCCGCAGACACCAATTGCTAGCTGTGCCTATATGGCGATGGCCCGTGCGTCATCCCCTATTCCTCGTGCTCTTTCCGCACTAAATAGCCTCATGAAAGCTAACCCATTCGGGTGATATATTCGCAGATGAATTCAAAATTTTAATGCGCGCTTGCTTAGCGTTTTGCGAAAACAAAATTTAATTAGTTCGTTTATTATGTTTTTTTTTTAAATATTAGTTTTATTTTATTTTTGTTTTTATTGTTACTCTGCTATGTCTTTTTTTTTTGTTTATGTTTTGATTTGTTTTATCAATTTTATTATGTAGGTATTTGTGTTATTTTGTATTATTAATGTAATTGGATTTTGGAAGCCATATTAACATAAATAAATAAATAAAAGCTTTCTCAGACATTGTAATTCATTATGCTGTTTATATCTTAGCCTAAGTTGCCTTGAAAATATAAATTCTCTTTGTTATTGCCAAGACACTAGAATAATCCAATTACACTCTCAGATTCACATCCTAAATTAATCCTTAGGGATGTGCTCCAGTAATCCACTTAGGACGAAACGATTATTACACCTGACTAAGCTAGAGGTGTCCGGCAGGTCAAGCTACCCGAAACTGTCAATAAAATTGTTCCTGATCAATCTAGAGTCTTATTTATTGTTTAAGTGATGAAATTAAAAATCTTTAAATTAACTACTATTAACCACTATAGACGGATTTCAAGGCAAGTCAAATTTTTAGAGAGTTAGGACACGGTTTTTTGGCAATTACACTGTAAATTTTGTCAGCCTCTACTGCGTGGTTTATTCAAAAACTAGCGGCCGCCAGCGACTTCCTTCGCGCGGAGTTAGTTATGCTCTGCTCCTATTGGTCGCAGCGTGATGTTATATAGCTGAAAGCCTTCCTGGATTAATGTGCTATTCAACGCAAAAATAATTTTTCAAATCTCACCCGTAGTTCCTGAAATTACCGCGTTGAAACAAACAGACAAACTCTTCAGCTTTATATATTAGTATAGAAGTATAGATAAGTCCTCGTTCATACTTTGTTTAGTAATTAGGTTCATATATCTTCTGCGAAATTTCCTTGGAGGGGCAGCTGCCCTCCCCTGCCCCTGGGTACGCTTATGCTTTTCTGCACTGTTTTCAATTTTCAGTCGTAGTACTTACCAACACCTAGGCTTCCATCCTTCTCCTGTTTGCCAGAGATGACCAGGTCTGCATCATTGAGCAGCCTGTACCTCAAGGACCTGGAGCTGACGAAGTGCCACAGCTTATCCATGATGAGCTGCTGCGCTTGGTCTTCAAGTGATGTACCGGCTCTCGCTAAGGTTTCTGACTTGACTGGAATTTCTGCTGCGATGCCATGGCTGAAAAATATATTTTGGTTAGTTAGATTTTTTAAAATTGAAATTGGAATGCGAACATTCTTAAAAATACACAAAATATGTTAAAGTTTTTGAAAATACACTTCAATAAAACTTGAATCATAATTTATTAATTATATTTCTAAAGAAACCAGCCAGCAAGATCGTTCCACATTTCTTTTTGCGGGCTTTGTGAAGAAACGAGTATAATATATTAACAAGGCTTCGATTCTTGAAACCATCAAAAAGACCGTGTCCGTCAAGAATGTGGGGACCTATTTTTGGAAGATCTGGCAAGAGTGTAATAAATGCCATAAATTGAGCCCGAATGGTCATCAATTTTGGCGGCGACCACTTATCCGATATCATTTTCTCGACTTAACAGAAGAAAAATTAAGGCATCAAAGGCACATTATGCCGACGCAAAAACAATGTCAGTCATAAAAAAACAGTCAAAGAACACTGGGTGACAAACTTGGCGCCATTTTGTAAAAAAATAGGTACCGCACTAGTTGTAGCTGTGTAAACAAACCTTTTTGATCAAGATAATGAAACATTAAAAACCAGTAAGTAACGAGTCTTGTACAACAAGAAACTTTAGATCCAAATAGAAAAAAACTTTTCCTTTAGAAAAAGTACGAAAAGAATGCTCTGGGTGCTGAAGAATTTGACGTAGTCTAAGATAAAAGTTTTTCATTAATGACGGTATAACTTAGGGTTGTGTACTTTGGAATTCTTTCGGAGAAGTATCCCAGAGGCTTGGAATTGTAGACTTTTCTCGTAAGTTTTTATTTATTTTTAACTACCCTTAATTTGGAAGTTCTCTTTGAAAAACTTCCCAGGTTCAATGGTTTGAAGAAACCGTCGTTGCGTATGGATTGGTGGGCGGGATCCTACCTTTTCTACGAAGGGTGAGTGAACTTTACAGCCTGTGACCTTTGCTCAGCGTTAATCCTAGTCGCATCCGAACTTTCGTATGGCAACCGGGACCAACGACTTAACGTGCTTTCCGAGGTACGACCAGAACAGTACAAATATTCATATTCATGCATACAAATATTTGCGCTGAGCGAGGATCGAATACGCGCCTCCATGTACAGCGGCCGCCTCCGCTACCGCTACGCCACGGAGGCTGTCAGTTGACAACCCTGACCTCTGTGAGACAAAAAGGCTTGAGTTTGAGCAAGCTTCCAATTTTACAGATTTAATGTTTATTTTTTATTATCTTGTTGCTGTTTTATAAATGTTAACGATTTCTATAGCATGCATTTTAGATAGTGTGTGAGGGAATTGTATGACTTAATTCCCCCATCTCCGTTCCATCATCGGACGATCCAGCGTACGACGAGTGTGAGGGTGGACCCCTTACGTTGTTGACACTATTACGATCAGGATGAAGCGTTTCGTCCCGTTTTTTATACCGCTTATATCGAGGGACGGGAACAATTTGCCAGTGGCGGTGTTTCCATCTGTCTACAATTTAAGTGTCTTCAAGGCTAGAGTGCCAGTGGTTTCATGCCTCTAGCCGCCACAGGAGATGCCCTAGTCGGGAGACAACATCGAACTGCCGGCCAGGGGATTAATTAAATGGTTAGGGACATTAATAAATTGTATGTAATATATACAATTACATTTATTTTCTTTGTTAATTAATCTATGTAGGTATTACATATTTTAATTACTTTGAATATGAAGATTATGACAAAAAATTTCTCTGTTCTATTAGTTTTGTCATGGTCTGGCATTTAGAGTAATTAATATTGCTTTGGCTTGGGTTTTGTTCGTGGAAACGTTGAGCTCCTTTCGAAAACCAAGCGTTAAATACTCGTTCGTCGTAAGAGTAACGTTACGACGTACCTATTATAACGCTGTTAAATTGAGGAGTACATCTATGTTGTCTAGAACATTATGATAATTGCATAACAATCTGCCAATAGCAATGGGTTTCATTTTCATTGCGATATTCACATTTTTGAAGGCTATTTTTTTGAATATGGAACAGTGCAACAACAATGAATTAGCAATATGCTTCAAAATTATTCCAATTGATAGCAACAGTGTGTTACGCAATTAGGTATTATGATTAGTCACGTGGTTTTTTGTTACTATTTAGTTCACTATCTAAACTGATGGATCACAGTCATACTATACTTGGGATTTATATAGCGCCTATTTGAGAATGAATACATAGAAGTCACGCAATTTCAAGAAGATTCACAGTATGATTTCAGGCTTAAGTTGTCTAAAAATGCTTGTAATTTCACTAAATATTTAAAAATTTCTGACATTTATTTGTCACCGAAATAGGACTATAACTAGATTTTGAAAGTTTTAAATTACAGTCTTCTGTTCTTTTGTAATTAAACGTTATAAAGTTGTTATTACAAAATGCTACTCAAACTATAAACTCTACGTAACATTTGATTGCAAATGTATTTAAATATATCAACAAAGTTAAGTCATTGTTCGAGGATCATTCTATAATACGTAATCAGCCTAGAATGTTCTCACTCCTGGGACACAGGCCTCCTCTCGGCGAGAGGGAGTGGGCCTTAATCTACCACGCGGGCCCAGTGCGGGTTGGTAGATGTCACCTACATATCTTCGAAGTTATGCCGGTTTCCTCACGATGGTTTTCCTGCACTGTTTTGAGAGCAGTGGTGATGAAATATTTACACAAAGTAAAGCGCCTGATGGGGTTCGATACCACTAGGCCACTTACTGACAGCAGCAATTGGTTTCGTTTTGAGAGTTCAATAACATACATTGCTGTGTTTACGTTGTTAAGAAGACACATTTTTGAACACATGGAACACTGAATTAGCAATATACTTCGAAATTATTTATGTTAAGAAGTATGTTACGCAATAGAGGTGTGTCCTGGGTAAAAAAAAATGATTCTATTTAGTCCGTCATTTAGATTATAGAAAAATGATTCTATTTAGTCCGTCATTTAGAGAATAGAAAAATGATTCTATTTAGTCCGTCATTTAGATTATAGAAAAATGATTCTATTTAGTCCGTCATTTAGATTATAGAAAAAAACTTTTTTACAAAAAAACAACCGACTTCCAAAAACCACTACAAAGTGAAAAATAACTAATTTCGGAAGTCGGGTGTCTTTGGTTTTGTATATTCATTTTTGACACCGACTTCCGAAATTAGTTATTTTTCACTTTGTAGTGGTTTTTGGAAGTCGGTTGTTTTTTTGTAAAAAAGTTTTTATTTTACACTTTTTAGTTGTTGAAAGTACTATGTATTCGGTCCATTTGCATCCGGTCAGACTGGAAGCTGACGCAAATATAGTTAGGAAACGATGTAATTTTGTTTACTTTAATTTTTACCCGTAATTATTCCCTCAACCGCCTATGGTCTTCGTCTTCAAATTTACTGCAGACCATTATTTTAACCCAATGGGTGCAAAGGTCTATAAATGAATTGAGTCCAAATACAAGGTAGCTACTGTAAATCGTTTAGGAGTTCCCTGAACTGACCTTTGTCATCATCATCAGCTCCCTAATGACAGTCACCACCCATCTAGGTGTAAGGTTCTTGTCAATACAAATTATTCAAGCACAAACACAAGGTAGCTGCTGTGAATTGTTGAGGAGTTCCTTCGACTGTCTCCCGGCTCCATCGTCAGATCTACTCCAGACCTTTACTAAATTGTAGTGCTTTTAAATACTTAATGAAAATGCTAAGAAATGCACTAGTCGCCCCTGCAATTTTTGAAAGTTTCCCTTGTTTCCTCTGGTCTTCCATCATCAAACCCTGATATCCTTATAATGGGACCACCTTGGGAACGTCTTCTTTCCAACAGAAAAAGAATTATCAAAATCGGTTCATAAACGACGAAGTTATGCGCGAACAAACATATATACGGTCGAATTGAGTAACCTCCTCCTTTTTGAAGTCGGTTAAAAATGATTCTATTTAGTCCGTCATTTAGATTATAGACAAATGATTCTATTTAGTCCGTCATTTAGAGTATAGAAAAATGATTCTATTTAGTCCGTCATTTAGATTATAGAAAAATATTGGATTGAATAGTGGGGGCTGGTAAAGTCACTCCTCGCTTAAAACTATAGCGTGCAGTGACGTTACACGAGTATTCAACGCACTGTATTGTCTTATTTTTTTGTTTTTATGAAAAAATACCTGTCTAGTTATTTTTTTAGTTATCTGACTGACGGACTAATTAGTTTTGTTTGTCAACTACCCTATTAGAGTGCCGGCCTAAAACTTCAACTCAGTAGTGACTTTTTGTGATAGTTTGCTTACCTCTCATCGACAATCATAACATCTTCGCCGAGCTGGAAGGATGCTGTCCTGAGCATCCTATCGACGTAGCCCACCAGCTCGATGGCTATACACGAGGACGTCTCCCGCTGCACACATTTGTTCGTCAGACCTCGCTTCAGGGTTTCTTCTGGCGATTTTGTCTAGAAAGAGGATATAAAGGAATGTAAGTTTGGAAATCAAATTATATCAATAAAACGTTGCTGAAGTTCGGCTTCAGATTTAGAAAATACTTGCGCTATTTACATTGTAAGAAAAAAAATAAGTTTAGTGTAACTTTTTCTTTTCATTCCATTAAGAAAAGGACAGAAGTTACATACTTATTTCACAGCTAATAATTAATTGTTGATGAGCCAAATAAATATATTACAATAAGTTAAAGAATTAAACATTCAACCATGACGTAAAACATTTTGAGAAAAGAACATTTCGAGAAAATTACATTACGGAAAAAGGACATTTTGAGAAAGGACAAAAAGGACATTATGAGAAAGGACATTTCGAGAAAAGGACATGATGCGATGAGACGAAACAAATTAACGAATTAAGAACTTAATAACTACAACACAACAGGGGGTGGGTACGAAATCCAAACTCATTCATAAGCTATATGGCTTATAGTAAAAGAAATAGGAACAGGAAATATTTATTTCACAGGTTATACAGTAAGCAGGTTAACAAGAATATATAAATAAGTATTTAGGGTAGAGCATTACAATTTGATAAAGGTCTGGAGTAGATCTGATGATGGAGCCGGGAGACAGTCGAAGGAACTCCTCAACAATTCACAGCAACTACGTTGTGTTTGGGCTTGATTAATTTGTATTGATAAGAACTTTACACCTAGATGGGTTGTGACTGTCATAAGAGCTCTGATGATGAACGTAAAGGCCAGTTCCGGGAACACCTCAATGGTTTACAGTAGCTACTTTGTGTTTGTTTTAATTCATTTATATTGATGAGAACTTTGCACCCATTGGGTTAAAATAATGGTCTGCAGTAAATCTGATGATATCAGTCCATAGGCAGTCGAGAGAATTCTTCAAAATTACGGGTAAAAATTAAAATAAACAAAATTACGTCGATTCCCAACTATATTTGTCGATTCCCAACTATATTTGCGTCAGCTTCCAGTCTGACTGGATGTAACTGAATGCATAGTACCTACTTTTCACAACTAAAAAGTGTAAAATAAAAACATTTTTACAAAAAAAAACAACCGACTTCTAAAAACTAATTTCGGAAGTCGGTGTCAAAAACTAATATACAAAAACCAAAGACACCGACTTTCGGAATTAGTTATTTTTCACTTTGTGGTGGTTTTTAGAAGTCGGTTGTTTTTTTTTTTGTAAAAAAGTTTTTTTTATTCTTACTATACCAATTTTTCTTTAAAACTCTAACAAATGTCTTAGTCGTACCTAATCATGAATTACGGTGATAATTCGTATGGAACTTACACAAGGAATTTTGAGAAATATTTATGAATCTATTTGTTCTTCAAATTCATGCTATGTTTATATCGGTCGTTCGCGGAAGTGCTATTCAAATCAGTGCTCTAAGTGGAATACCTTTTCAAAAGGAAAGCGACTTAATAAAATAAATATAATCTTAATTTAGCTATTTTCGTGAGAGCAGGCAATTTCATAGATACACGATTTCAAGGAAAATTAACTTAAGTAAATAAAATAAAATATGTTTATTTTTCTCACAATGTTTGTGTATTTCTATCTTCCCTTGTGGCAATGGTGCCGTCATGTTTTTAGAGGTCAAAATAATGACAAATATACGTTTTTTTTAATTGTACACTAGTCAATCCCACTTGATGGTAAGCAGTGATGCGTTGATGGTAAAGCGCGATTATATTTATTTTAAGAGCCTATTCACTCAAAAAAACTGAGTGAATAGAAATAAAGACGGTAGTTGAACGAGACGATGCAATGTTAAACCCAACAATGCGACCAACGATGCTGCGCCAGACGGAGACTGATCTGGAGACCCTCCACGACCAAACTCCCGACACAACAACATTAGGCACATCGTACCCGGTACACATCGCAGCACAACTGCTGAGACCCGTCCTCCGTACGGTTTCACCAGACATCATGAATCACCACGAATTGCTTGGCACCAAGACTTTACGCAATAGTTTTGTGTTCGTACGGTCAATTTCATTTCATAGTTAAACTCAGTGAGAGTTTAACGGTGAGATGAAAACGATATATCAACAAAGGTGGTAAGAGCTTGAAATGAAGGGTGATTCCACCTGCAGAACGGTTCTGTAAAACAAATCACCGTGACAACTTACTAAGTGTTGAAATGACCTGTTATTCTCACTAATGATTGAGATAGACACTATTCACACCTCACCCTAAGATCACTTTAGCTAACATTTCACGGAGAAAATTTTCCAATCACTATCATCATCATCATATTCTCAGCGTTAATTCAGCTTTGGAGTCTGGGGTCCGCTTTACCAGTCTAACTACTGATTTTGGCTAAACTTCGATATTTTCCGTGAAGCGACTTTTCGATCGGCTTCTGCTAGTATCGGGCGGGGTTGCGGTCAAGCGCTAGTTTATGATTTATAAAAAAAGAAAAACGTAATTTTCTTATCAAAATCTCAATGTAATAGAATAGACCAGCTCAATTATTACAATTAAACCAGCCACGAGCACAGGATACAATACAGGTTGCCTATCAATGTGAATCAATGGACATGTTCACAATAATATAGTAAATCCATTGTTAGACTCATCACGTCTAAAATTTTTAGCGGATTCACGTCGTTATTTTTTTTTTTTTAAGAATTCAAAACATATACCAATTATTTTTCGACATGTTCTCATTTAAATTGTGGAGTTACGGGAAATAAAGAAAAAATACTTTTTAAATTAATGTAACATATCTACGCTGGGAGTTACATGGATGGTTACATTTTCGACGTCAATGTTCCTGCCACCGCGTGCAATGAAGACACATTCAATTAAATTAATTAATAGTTTAACCACTAATTAATTAAATTGTTACCTTTGAGGGAGCAAAAACAAAAACATTATCCTCACTAAAATGGATTACAAAGGACAAAATACTTACAACGGACGAACAACTAATAGTTGATTCGGATTCAACTTTAAAGGCTTAAAACGGGACGTAATCTATTGAAATAGTTTGGCTGTGGTTTTGAAGTTTGTGGGGATGAAAGAGAACCACTGTCTGATGACAATGGTTTCTGATGGTCAAGCCTGTAAAACATAGTTTATTAAAGGTCAGTTAAATTATATTAGTTTACAATATAAAGGCTGTAACAATAGAGCCATGGGATCCGAATGTCCACATAGTTTTTGGAGACATCGCAATTGGTCGATACTTCACATGACTATGGACTTCAGGTCACTTATTCGATCTTCAAAAATATCTATAATAATATATCATCGATACTAATATGTAAAACTGAAGAGTTTGTTTGAACGCGCTAATCTCAGGAACTACGGGTCAGATTTCAAAAATTATTTTTGCCTTGGATAGCCCATTGATCCAGGAAGGCTTTAGGCTATATACGATGTTGGTCGTGTTGGGTCTAACATTTCATCAACTCGCTAAACTGCCGTCTTCCTTCCTATTCACTAAGTTTTTTTTGTGTGAATAGATATAAACTAGCGTGCTATACCACCAACGACTGTTTCACTGCTTACCATTAGGCATGATTGCGGATAAGAACTAGCTTATAATTATACATAAAAAAACAGTTTTAAGTACCACTTGTGGAGCGTTTTAATACACCTATTTCTCTTTATTTATAAAATCATCATTGTAGACAATCACTTATTACAAGTAGAAAAAACAATTAATTACACTTTCAAATTCTATTTCCCATAAACACAAGACAACAAGGAAACCTCGTATAACTTCCTCGGAAATGTAATACAATGTCTTCACAAAAAGTTACCACACAACGCGACGTTGTCAGATGATCAATGATTCTTGTCGAAATCTTACTCTTTTGTTTGGATGTTTGTTAATCTTTCATGAAAAAACTACAAAACTGTTTGGATGGAAAATTTGGCCCACAGATGGTTTCTCTCTAGAATTAACTTGAATGATGTTGGACATTCATACAAGGGCACATTTCCCGCAAAACAGATAGCCGATGTGACGTAGCATTCGAAGGTCTTCAAAGTGGACGATGAATTTGTGAAGGTAGCAGGAACCCATTGAATATGAGAAGCACAGAACCGCACCCATTACAATCATTTTGAAGCCTATTGCTTATCCATTGCTCCGTATATTTTAAACATGTATCTGCTCAACAACGTAAATCACGCAATGAATGTTGTTAAACTGTCAAAATGATACCCACAGCTATTATTAGAGTATTACGTAATTACCCAGCTGGTCGAAGTGGAGGTAGTTATGGGGGGCTTTTCTGCCAGTGGACGTTGGCTAAGTTTATGGTAAGGATAAATTTCAAACTAATAAATATTTTATAAATTTCACTTTTACTAACTTCAGATGGTTTACTTAGAAGAACTTTTCAATATTGGTTAACACCATCTAAAATGCCAAAGATGATTAATGGACGAAAATTTGCCTTTTGAAACTGTTTTACATAATTTAGCGAGTAATCAAAGTGCTTAATATTTTACGAAAATAAATTATTTTTAGTGATAGCTGAAAGAGAGTTGCCGCGAGAACATTTAAGCGGCGTGTGATTGGAGAGCCTGTCGATGATACAAACAACACCTAAGTTTTACACTTCCCGTAACCCAAAGACTTTTTTTTATTAGTCATCAAATAATCTCTCCCGCTCTGCGCGGAGCGGAAGGGCGTGTCAGACTTTTACTGTATAAAACCCTCCCGTGTTCCTTCACTTGCCTGTGCGCCAGGGCCACGATTTCTTTTTTAAACAACCCGCAACCCTCGGCCGGAAGGCATCGGTCTTCGTAGACCTCGTCATGATGTGCTGACATCTCTTTGAGGTGCGCGTGAAACACAACGCGCCGTCGACTCGGGCCTGGTCCTTACCGGGCGGCGAGCGATGGGCAGCCCCCGAGTAACTCAAATACTGACTTTTACTTTGGGCAGAAAGATTGCCATACAACGAGACATTGGCGCTAGTCTCTTAGACACAATTCGACAGCGATACGGAGTAATATTTCAAAGATTGCCATACAACGAGACATTGGCGCTAGTCTCTTAGACACAATTCGACAGCGATACGGAGTAATATTTCAAAGATTGCCATACAACGAGACATTGGCGCTAGTCTCTTAGACACAATTCGACAGCGATACGGAGTAATATTTCAAAGATTGCCATACAACGAGACATTGGCGCTAGTCTCTTAGACACAATTCGACAGCGATACGGAGTAATATTTCAAAGATTGCCATACAACGAGACATTGGCGCTAGTCTCTTAGACACAATTCGACAGCGATACGGAGTAATATTTCAAAGCAATATTTTAGTTTATAAATCGTTTAGGTTAGGTGTTATATTTTTATTCTAACCGATTTGTTTGGTTCACAAATTCAACTAAATTTAAGTTCAGTGAATTTAATTTCATTAGTTAAAGTACAGAAATGAAATATTAGTTCATCTCTGTCAAATAAGTCAGCATTTACATAAATTGGCGTATTTTAATACGGCAAGGTCGCCGACATAGCTCTTAAGGTCACTAAAATTAAGTCGCAGTGGGTGGGGCACATTGCACGTAGAACCGATAGGCCCCCAACAAGGTGGACCGATGACCTGGTGAAGGTCGCGAGAAGCCGATGGATGCGGGCAGCACAAGACCGGTCATTGTGAAAATCCTAAGGAGAGGCCTTTAACCAGCAGTGGATTTCTATAGCTAAAGAAGTCGCAAAATATTTAATCACGTCTAAAATATATATAGAGTATAGATATTTTAATTTGATAGGATGAAACTTGTATTCATCTACTGTCATTTTCTCAATCCATACTAATATTATAAATGCGAAAGTAACTCTCTCTGCTGTCTGTCTGTTACGCTTTCCCGCTTAAACCTCTCAATCGATTTTGATGAAATTTGGCACAGACAATCTTTAGACCCTGAGAAAGGACATAGGCTACCTTTTATTGAAAAAAATAAATATGATGTTCCCGAGGGAAATCTAAAAAGCGCGATATAACCGAAATCCACGCGGGCGAAGCCGAGGGCGGAAAGCTAGTAAAATATAAAGAAAAAGATGAGTTGCACTTTAATTTAGTTTGTTCATAAGAGAATGGGTACTATTATCGATAAAACTAATCCACACCTTCTTTTATTGACGATACAATTCCCACGCCTCACGAACTACTGGCCTACTTTCCAGACAAATGATATGTTGTATTGAGTGACAACGCCCAAGGCGTAGGAGAGAGCGGGCACTTTCTTTAAGAGAGTGTTTTGCACTAATTATAAGGAGACACTGGTTATTAGAGCTTGTGCACGCAAAACGTGGTGTGAGTCGAAGTCAATACGAGGTTGATGTGTTTTAATATAATTATTTGTGGAAGTAATTGGAGTGGTTTAAATAATTTACTGATTTGTGAATCTTAAGTTATCATGCATGTTATTCGTAGTGGTTAAAACACCTGCCTCTCAAGTATGAGTGTACCGGTTCAATTCCAGGTTAGGCAAGTAACAATGTAACTTTTCTAAGTTATATGTAGGTATTTTCTAAGTAAGTCATCCATCATTGAATCAGGAATCAGTCATTGGTATGACTGATTCCTGATTATTTATTTATATGATTTGATGATGATTTATTATTTTTTTTTGAAGATTACAAGATGAAGGACTACAATTTGAGTGTCTTCAAGGCTAGAGTGAATAGGCTCTTAATAAACTAGTGCGCTTTACCAACAACGATTGCGTCACTGCTTACCATCAGGCAGGATTGCGGTCAAGCGCTAGTTTATAATATATATATATAAAAAAAACGTCTTGAGGAAGCCTGGACTTTAAGTCTGAAATGGCCAACCCGCATTGAGCAAGGGTGGTGATTACAGCAGTGGAACGATAAAAAGGTTGATGATGATGACGTTATCAAGTTATTTAAACATTTGCAGTCAGATGTTTATCTAATTGCGTGCTGGTTTATCAAATCTGTGTTTAATTCAACCATTTGTATAGTAACAAATCTATAGAAAATGTGCTTTTTTTTGGCAATGAATACCCTATTATTTTAAATATATATATGTATCGCCTCTCATTTAGGACTGGTATAGTGCCAAAGTCCTGGAGGCTTGCTAACGCGCAGCCCGTGCCTAAGAAAGGTAGTCGTGCCGATCCTGCCAACTATCGGCCGATTTCGATCACCTCCATACTTTGCAAAATTATGGAGCGTGTATTGAACTCGCGCCTCTTGGCATACCTGGAAGGTAACAATCTCCTCAGTGACCGACAATACGGGTTTCGCTGCAATCGGTCAACTGGGGACCTACTAGTGTATGCCACTCACTTGTGGGGCGAGGCCCTCGAGAAGAATGGGGAAGCGATTGCTGTCTCCCTTGATGTCTCGAAGGCCTTCGACCGGGTATGGCACGCTGGCCTTTTGAGTAAGCTTCCAGCGTACGGCATTTCCCCTAGCCTGACTGGCTGGGTAAAAGACTTCCTGACTGAACGGTCCCTCCGAGTTGTTGTCGACGGATGCTCTTCTGAGCCCATGTCAACTAATGCCGGTGTTCCTCAGGGGTTTGTTCTCTCTGCAACTCTGTTCCTGCTGCATATTAACGATCTGCTGATGCCAGGTATCTATGGGTATGCAGATGACAGCACAGTTGTAGAGAGATACCTGCCGGATGCTCGGGCTAGTAGGGAATCAATCCGGTCCGAAAGAGAGGCCATGGTTGAGCGAACGAGTGTTGCACTGCAGGCAGTCTCCGAATGGGGCAATGCCAATCTTGTAGCATTCAATGCCGCCAAAACACAAGCGTGTCTTTTCACCGCCAAAAGGAGCCCGTTCACCTTGGCTCCTACTTTTCGAAATGTGTCCTTGGAGTGTTCCGACCGCCTTCAGCTTTTGGGAGTTGAGATTTCCTCGAACCTTAACTTTGGGCGGTTCATTGAGTCCAAGGCCAAGGTGCCTGCCAGGAAACTTGGCGTTATCGCAAAGGTCCGGCAGTACTTCACACCTGGACAGCTTCTAATGTTATACAAATCACAGGTCCGTTCGTGTGTGGAGTACTGCAGTCACATTTGGGCTGGTGCTGCTAAGTGTCACCTGACAGCTTTGGATTCGATGGAGAGGCGTGCGAAGAGGCTGATTGGTGACCCTGATCTAACTCGAAATGGTCTCCAAAGCCACACACACACCCACACCCACACCACACACACACACACACACACACACACACACACAGGCACACCACCACACACATACCACACCACACCACAGGCATAGAGTAGCCAGCCTTTCGGTGTTCTATAGGATGCATTTTGGGGAGTGTGCGAGGGAATTGCATGATTTAATTCCCCCATCTCCGTTCCACCATCGACGACCCGTCGTACGGCTGGTTTCCACCCTTACGTTGTTAACACCACTACGATCCGGACGAAGCGTTTCGCCTCCTCCTTTATACCGCGTACATCGAGGGACTGGAACAATTTGCCAGCGGCGGTGTTTCCGTCAGACTACAATTTGAGTGTCTTCAAGGCTAAAGTGAATAGGCTCTTAATAAACTAGTGCGCTTTACCATCAACGATTGCGTCACTGCTTACCATCAGGCAGGGTTGCCTTCAAGCGCTAGTTAATTTTTTTTTTTTTTTTTAATACTTATAAACTAGTGCTTGACTGCAATCCCGCCTGATGGTAAGCAGTGATGCAATCGTTGATGGTAAAGCGCACTAGCTTATTAAGCCTATTCACTCAAAAAACTTCAGTGAATAGGAAGGAAGACGGCAGTTGAGCAAGGTGATGCAATGTTTAACCCAACAACACGATCAACGATGCTGCGCCAGAGGATGATCTGGAGACCCTCCACGACCAAACTCCCGACACAACAACATTAGGCACATCGTACCCGGCACACATCGCAACACAACTGCTCAGACCCGTCCACCGTACGGCTTCACCAGACATCATGCCGGAACACGACGAATCGCTTGGCGGCAAGACTTTGTCTGGTGGGAATAATATATATAAATAAAAAAAAAAAATTTGGCTGAGTTTAACTGTTGATAAAAATGGCCTTTATGCAAACAATAATATTTCCTTCCAGACGAAATTGAATAATTTTATTTCAGTTTTCATTTTAATTGGATAATCAATATCATCGACTTTATCAAAATGGTTAAGGAATACTGTAGTTTTGAATCTGTAGATATTCTTTTGTTACTTAATAATCTAAAAAAACACGTTTACAATACACACGTGATAGAATTGAAACCTTCTTATATGTTGGTTTTAAGATAATAAAAAGTAAAGAAGTTTTGTAAATTAGTCGTCGTGAGAATTTTCCTTTTACAAGACACAACACTACAGAAATTAATGGGCATTCAGGGAATGCGTTAAAATTGCAAGAAAAAAAAAAACATATTTGAAAATCGCATTTCGCTTGTGACTTATAAGTCAATCAACGACGACAATGAAACTGTAGCATCGACGGGAGTCGTTAATTGTTTAGCGACAAGTGAAAACGTAATTATAAAGTTCCGATGTGTAGCCACGAGCCAAGACCACGGTGGTGTGAACAGTTATCAAGGTGAACAATATGGATAAAACTGTACCTACAATTTTGTTTGGCTTTTTTTAATTAGTCTATACTATTCCACTGAATTGACAACACTAAAATGGCATGGGGATGGGGCCGGCGGGTTCTCAAGTGGAGACCACGCACTGGAAGACGCAGCATGGGTCCCCTGACAAGGTGGACCGACGACCTAGTGAAGGTTGCGGGAAACCGCTGGATGCGGGAGGCGCAGGACCGGTCGTCGCAGAGATCCTTGGGGGAGGCCTATGTCCAACAGTGGTCTTTCGGCTGAAATGATGGTGATGATGATGATTCCACTGCTGGACAAAGGACTCTCCAAATCCAGAAACGTTTATCCCGAGGCACGTCGAACCAGCCCTCCCGGTACGCGTTTAGATCGTGTTGCCCTCTCTGCCCAGGATTGTCTCGGCGGCGCCGTTTATCTTCAGGTAGCCATTGTGGGGAGGCTTTTGAAGACCCAGCGGTCATCGTGTCCGGCTGATGTGACCCGTTATTTGAGCCTGGCAGCATACTTTTCAACATCGATTATGCCCGTTATGGAACGCAGCGTGGTATTTCGAAGTTTGTGATGTTTAAAAACACTCAGAATATGCGCTCCTTGGCTTTTTTGGTAAACTTCCAGGCGATTTATTTACTCTTATAAGACAGGATATTTGTTCGGTTTTTGACTGATCGGAAAAATGCTCATGTAATTCTGTAGTCATCATAAATCATGGGGCATCTGATATTATTCTGAATGCTTTACTTTGAAATTGATTGAGAATTTTCACATTTCAGTTCTTAGCAGAGCCCACCGCCCTATTAAAAAAATATTTCAGGACATCTAAGAACGTTATTTGGTCTGATTTATTTAATGACAAGCTTCGCCCGATTTTCTGCTGGGAACGCCACAAAAAATAGCTTATAAACACCTCTTTGTTACTTTCAAGCCTTTTATGAAATCCAATTAGTGTGAAAGGGACAAAAACATAGGTACAGATATACAAAATTACATACAAAATAAATATATTAATTAGAACGTGACTTTTATCTTCTCTTCATCTCAGCGTTAATCCTAGTATCTGAAGCTTTTCAGTTTTGGAGTCTGGGGTCCGCTTTACCAGTCAAGCTACTGACTTTGGCTAAACCTTCCATATTTTCCGTGAAGCGTCTGCCGTCGAATCTCCAAAACTCGAAGGCGATATCGAAGCATTGCAGTTAGACCAATTGTTGGATTTTCGAAGGCTCCAATAATCCGTAACGACTGCCATGTAGATATTCGCATAGCAACCGGGACCAACAGCTTAACGTGCTTTCTTAGGCACGACCAGACCAGTGCAAATATTCATATTCGTGCATACAAATATTTGCAGTGCGCGAGGATCTAACCTGCGCCTCCTTGCGCAGCGGCCGCGTTCGGTACCGCCACGCCACGAAGGCTGTCAAGAATGTGACTTTTATATAACGGGTTATATTCTCTTAACCCTTTATTTTTAGAGTTCCGTATCGAAAAAGTAAAAACGGGAGCCTATTACTAAGACTTTACTGTATCTCACGAACCGTGTTAACTGGACAGTTAAGTACTAGACAGAAATTTTTACTAATGGTGTATTTTTGTTGGAGCTATACCAAGAAATACTAAAAGCATTTTTTTCTCTTAAAGATAATAGTATGGAACGTGTGCGGGGTTAGTATGTGGATTGTACTAATTTCTTTTTGTGTTTCCTCAGTCAGTCGCACCACACCGTCAGGAATTTAGAGCTAATTTGCTTATTCGAAACAAATTAGAAGTTGCAGTCGTAAAACTGGGCCGCGCCGAAAGTTCCATAAAGTTTAGAGGAAAATTTTGCTGCTCGCTAAAGTTTACACACGTCACTGTACGGTATTTGCTTTTTCACAGATTATAACTTTCCACGTCTGTCTATGTCTGTAAGATTAAAATTACCAAACGCAAAATACGCGTCATCGTCATTAGTTAAGAGGGGAGTCTAGTGGCGTTTTCTCCCTACAAAGGTATTCCACTGTTTTCTTCGTGGGTAACGCTTTAAGACAATGATTTTTTTCTACAATTTCACACCTTAATTATAGGCGCCCCTATTATTTGATTTTTTCGAAAATATGATGTTACAAAATCCCGAAAAATAACCCATTTTAACGCAATGTTCAGACACAAATGCGAATGCTATACACAAATGTGATAAGTTTTTTACACAAATGTGATAAGTTTTTTACAAAAAAGAAAATAATAGAGGCATAGGTATACTCATCCTCTAAATTTTGATTTAAAAATAATTGAGACCTGTCGTGTTTTGAAAAACAAAACAGCGGAATACGAAACATCTTTTGGTCAACGTTTTTGTAGGTAAAATCAGCCTGAGTTGCAACTGTCCCTTTTGCACTTTACGGGGAAAGGTTGAAAGCGGCGCGACGGCAATAGTTTCTTCAAATACCTGTTTCTCAAATTCCTCGGCACTAGAGTCTACTCTTGCATTATAAGGATCTGGCTACTGGATATTGACTATGAAAGTACAGAAAGCATCATCCAAACCACACTACAATAATCACAATTTCTCACACTGAACCCACATGAACTTACACAAAACACTTGCTCCATGAAACACCCTTACACCTTCATACACTATACACTTTCCTACAATTACGTCACCTCAGATTGCACTTCTCGACTGCACCTTTTATTTTGTTTCTAGATTTACCTCTCATTTCAAAATATGTTTCTAATTTATAGTAATACATAAAGCTGAAGAGGTTGTCGCTAATCTCAGGAACTAGGTACTGCTCCAATTTAAAAAAATCTTTTTGCGTTGGATAGTCCATTAATCCAGGAAGGTTTTAGGCTATATAACATAACGCTGCGACCAATAGGAGCGGAGCATAACTAACTCCACGCGAACGCAGTAGCTGGCGGCCGGTCGTAGTGATATATGTAGGTATAAAATTATTCTCGATGCCGTTACAAATGATAAATGTTTAAAGGGGTGTGAGTCTGGAGATCTGTATTACAGGTTCCGAATCTAGTTCAGACTCCAGCTTTCACAAAGGTTCGAGCATACGGCAAAATTGTATTTACACATTATTGTAACAATGTTCCTTAGTAGAACGAAGTGCATCTGTTTCATTCCATTTCGTTAAGAAAAGGATAGAAGATAACATTTTAGTTTAATCCTGTCAAATTAAGTTACACCGTGGACAGTTTAGACGCGATTACAATCATGGCGACCAAAAATACGCCAATTTACTTGAGGAGCGGACTAGTTTGACAGGTCTAAACTAACATTTCATCTTCTGTCCTTTTCTTAATTAAATAGAAAGGAAAAGATAAACTAAACTTAAATTTAATTTAGTTTGGTTTAATTTGGTTTGGTTTGGTCTGGTGAAGCCGTACGGAAGACGGGTCTGAGCAGTTGTGTTGCGATGTGTACCGGGTACGATGTGCCTAATGTTGTTGTGTCGGGAGTTTGGTCGTGGAGGCTCTCCAGATCATCCTCTGGCGCAGCATCGTTGGTCGTGTTGTTGGGTTAAACATTGCATCACCTCGCTCAACTGCCGTTTTCCTTCCTATTCACTCAGTTTTTTTGAGTGAATAGTCTTAATAAGCTAGTGCGTTTTACCATCAACGATTGCATCACTGCTTACCATCAGGCGGGATTGCAATCAAGCACTAGATTATAACTAAAAAAAAAAAAAAAAGTTTATGTACAAGGGAATCAGGGACATTACCGAAGATTTAAATTAAAAGTATCTTATATGTTTTGAGAGCATTGTATGTCAACAACGCATTCAGGGTGCTCCTGAGGCTGCTTCTATAAATAAAAGCCACCAGGAATAAACGGCGTGACAGCTTATATATTTTTGCAATTCTGCTTTTGCCTAAACGGCGGCCAACTAACGGCCTAATTGATCAAAATCAAAAGCCATTTATTCAAATTGGGCTGATTCTCAGCACCTTTTGAACGTCAATATTACAAAAGACAGTCCCCCCAAAACGCCCGCCCTTCGCCACTTCGTAGTGCTTTCGCTGGGAAGAAGAAGTAGCGTGCAAACTCCCCAGCAGCACAGCTGTCTATTCATTAAAAAAAAAAACACACGGCTTTATACAATACTATGGAGGTACAGTAATGAACACAAGAAAACACAACAACAATGAAATTATTAATCATATCCCAGCTGGCTATGCCAAAACACCAGCAAAACAAAAAAGGATTTTCAATAAATTATAGTTCAGGTTGAAACTGTAATCAGTAAAACTGCTAGCCAGGACACTTGACCAAATGGGTTAATTTCGAACTGTGACAAACTGCGCAAAAGCCAAGATTGCATGGCGTGGCGAGCACTTCTTCCAAAGGTCAGGCATTTGACTAAATGGTTAACTTAACCAGTTGACTGGACATTTACTTCACAATCCCATGGATTTCCAAGCGAGCCGTCAAAAGTCCAAAACTTGGTCTAACTGCAATGCTTCGATATCGCCTTCGGGTTGTGGAGGTCAGACGGCAGTCGCTTCACGGATAATATCGAAGTTTACCCAAAATCAGCCTTTAGACTGGTAAAGCGGACCCCAGACTCCAACGATGAAAAACCTTCGGATGCGACTGGGATTAAAGTCGAGATGATGATGAATCCCAAAGATTACCAAAAAAAATCCTAACCTTGCTTCATGGGTTTTTTTATGTTATGTGTACATTTTTTGGCTAATATTTGTTTTTTAAGCAAAAACTTCTTCAGCATATAGAGTTTTCAAAGCCTATGAAACGAAAAACCATAGCAAAGAGAGGCAGACACAATTTTAAAACACTCCGGTTCAGATTTCACGTGGGAGAAAATTAAATACGAAGCATTATACATTCGCTTCATTATCTAGAAACCAAAATTTTTGAAGGTTTTTTTAATAGGTAATTATAAACTAGTGCTTGACTATAATCCCGCCTGATGGTAAGCAGTGATGCAATCGTTGATGGTAAATCACACAAGTTTATTAAGCCTATTCACTTAAAAATCTTAGCGAGTAGGAAGGAAGACGTCAGTTGAGCGAGGTGATGCAATGTTAAACCCAACAACACGATCAACGCAGCTGCACCAGAGGGAGACTAATCTAGAGACCCTCCACGATCAAACTACCGACACAATAACATTTGGCGCATCGTACCCGGCACACATCGCAATACAACTGCTCAGACCCGTCCTCCGTACGGCTTCACCAGACATCATGTCGGAACACGACGAATCGCTTGGCGGCAAGACTTTGTCTGGTGGGTGGTAACTTCTGCCGGCAGCCGATATTATGGCCTACCACCGAGAAAAGGTTTCTATTCTACGAGGGTAAATTGCACGCAAGCTTTTTGTTAAATTTGGGTCTTTAAACTTTTATATAAATTACCAACCCGCAATAGGCCAGCGTTGTAGTTTACGGCTCCCTGAGAGGAGGCCTTTGTCCCAACAGTGGGACCATTATGGACTGATTATTTAAAAAATCTTATTGAAAACAGCTTGAAGACTATTTTTGCATTTGTAAATTGTAATAACATCCATTTCAGAAAAAAGAATACTAAATAGACTGCAGGCAGTACTGTTATACTTTTTATGTTCCTGTATGTTTCTATCTACCGACATAGCCTGAAGAATGCAACACTAAAGCGGCAGTGGGCCGGCCACATTGCCCGTAGGACTGATGCCCGATGGGGCCGGGGCGCGCGACGGGTTCTCGAGTGGCGACGAACGCGCTAATCTCAGGAACTACTGGTCCTATTTGAAAAAATATTTTTGCGTTGGATAGCCCATTAGTCCAGGAAGGCTTTAGGCTATAATCACACTGCGACCAATAGCGAGCGACCAATAAGAGCGGAGCATAACTAACTCCACGCGAACGAAGTCGCTGGCGGCCGCTAGTATTGATATAAAAATAATTGAGATCTGTGGTGTTTCGAAAAAGTAAATAGCGGGATACTAAACGTCTTTTAATCATCGTTTTGTCATTGTTTTTGTAGGTATAATCAGCTTGAGCTGCAATTGCCCCTTTCGAATTTTACACTTTTCCTACATTTCCTCGGCGCTAGAGTACCTATTTTTCAAATTCCTCAGCACTAGAGTCCCCTCTTAATCTGTGTAATAAGTTCACATAGAATTTTATCGGATACCAAATCAACGAAATCGCCAGCAAAAGTATAATTAAACACACACAAACACTAAACAGACATCATTAATTATTATAGGTACTGTTCTTCTACCAACATCTTCATATCCACTTTGAGCATTCATACATAATATCAACAGGGATTATGGGATGAAGGTATGTTATCCTGTCTACTTCCTTTTGTGCTTAATGGTGGCGTCAGGATAATATAATTAATATACCTAGTGCTTTGGGAACCAGGAGATAATTATAACGTAATAGCGAGATCTTTCTTGAAGGTTTGTTTATGATCGGAGAATGAATTTAATACGGGTTCGGGTGAATATTTAGGATTATGTCAATTTTATTTTTGAAATCAATGTTTATCTTATTTTTTTTTTTTATGTTTGACTTGTCGTGGTGGCCTTGTGGTTAAAACACCAGCCTCTCAAGTATGAGTGAGCGGGCTCGATTCTAGGCGAGGCAAGTACCAATATAGCTTTTCTAAGTTTAAGTTGATATAAACTTTTTTTTTTAAATTATAAAAAGTGGTAGTTATTAGAAAATAACTACTTATTATAATTAAAAAAAAATATCTTGGACACCAATGACTGATTACAAGGTGAAGGAAAACATCTTGAAGTAACCTAGACTTTCAAGTCTGAAATCGCCAATCCGCCTTGACCAAGCGTGGTGATTACGCTCAATCTTTCTCTGTATGAGAGGGGACCTATGCCCAGCAGTGGGACGATAAAAAAAGATTGATGTTGACGAGTTTATGTTGTTGATTAATTTACGTTTTTTTTTTTAATAACATACTAGGTGTACAGTATTGACCTTGATATTTCAACTTGTTATAGATACATATATATGACCCTACGAGATAGACTCCAACGAGGAGTGGAATCCACAAGTAGAAATACAAAATTATCATTCCAAATTAAAATTATTGTCAATTATATATGACAATAATTTTAAAAGTATTTTTATTCGGTTAAATACTCACGACCTCTCAAGTTCAACTATGAGATGCCATAATAAACTGTTTAGTTACTAATACATGTAATAAGAAACGATTTTTTTAAATATAATAGTAAATTAGATCTTGACCGCAATCACGCCTGATAGTGAGCAGTGATGCAATCGTTGATGGTAAAGCGCGCTAGTTTATTAAGAGCCTATTCATTGGAACCAAAAACTGAGTGAATAGGATGGAAGACGGCAGTTGAGCGAGGTGATGCAATGTTAAACCCAACAACACGACCAACGAGGGAGATTGATCTGGGTACCTTCCACGACCAAACTCGCGACACAACAACATTGAGCATATCGTATCCGGCACACATCGCAACATAACCGCTCAGACCCGTCCTCCATACGGCTTCACCCGACATAATGCCAGAACACGACCAATCGGTTGGCGCAAGACTTTGTCTGGTGGATGGTAACTTCTGCGGGCAGCCGACGTTACGGCCATTATTATTTTTAAACAGAACTAAAAACTATAAATATTCTAAGAGCAGCATTCTAATTGCTTAACACAGCATAAATCTCAATCTAAAACTTGTTGAGGTATATTGTTAATTCATTGCTTCGTATGTACGAATAAATCGTCCACTCAATAAAGTAAATAGCGCAATAAATACTGTTGGATTGTCACAATAAAGTCCTACTGCTACTGATGTTTTGTAACACGCAATTATACCACTGCCAAGGCTGCTATCTCAGCACATGTTGCGATATTTTAAAAATATTTTTTCATAATACTAAATTTACTTTATTTCAATTTCATTAAGAAAAGGACAGAAGATAACATTTTAGTTTAGTCCTGTCAAATTAATACTTTCACAGATATTTTAAAACATGTGAGTCTATTGTAAGATATACAGTATGTTAACTAACAGAGGGCGTTCCCGTTAACCCGAAATAGTATAGCATACATACATGCTAAAAAAAATATTTTCATTCGAAAACAAAATGTTTTAAATTTTTTTATAAAATTATTTTATAAATTATTGAATATAAAATATTCAATAAAAATTTTAAATTGACATGTAAAAGAAACACACTGTACACGCGAACATGAAAGACGGCAACGTCGCAATTTATTTATACATGACGACTACTATTTTGATTTAAAACAGGAGGTTTCAAATTTATTTCCAATTAGAATTTTTTTTATTCGGATTTTTTTATGCTTATTTTTCTATGCTGATAATTTTATTTTAATCTATTAATGATATATATTAACGAGTTTAAGGGAACGCCCTCTGTTATTTAACATACTTTAATATAAAGTAAGGGCAAGGGCTAGATGGGCACGCCACAATAGCGGCGATAAGTCCCCTCTTCGAGGAGTGGCTAGAGAGGCGCCACGGCTGATTCAAGAGGATCCTATTCTGTATGAGGCAGGAGGAAACACCAGGGTGTCACCACTGTGGGGATCACCCTGAGGACACGGTGGAGCATATGATGGAGTTTTGCCTGGCTTGAGTAGAGCACCACAGTGTCCTCATGGCGGCGATCGGCGGCGATCTCTCGAGTCCAGCCCTAACCCAGGCCATGGGCCAGAGTGAGAGTGCATGGTAGGCCGTCACCTCCTGCGAAGGAATGATGCTGGCAAAGAAGGAGGCGGAGCGCATGATTGAGCGAACATCCCAGCGCCCTCACGGCTCTAGCCGTGCTAGGAGACGATGATTTCCCGTGCAGAAGAATAATTATAAAACATGTTGATTTGACATGTTTTTTCTAAATCGCAAAAGTAAGAAGTTGTCGTTGTTGATCCGAAAAATCCGAAATAGATTATTATGCTTGAGATAATTTTGTTATTACATTAATTAGTAATAATTTAGCTGAAGACCACCAATTGGAAAACAGGTGGGACGCTCTCAGGCTAGATGGAGCGACGATCTTCGCAGGATGGCTGGTAATAGCTGAATGAGAGTTGCCGAAAATCGAGTTGAATAGCGTGAAATGAGAGAGGTCTATGTCCAGCAGTGGACTGGTATTAGGCTGAGCATAATGATAAATAGGTACAAAATCAAAATCAATAGTTATTTATTCAAAACAGGCCGAGAATTAGCACTTTTCGAAGATCAGGACTACGTAAGACAGTCCTTTAAAACGCCCGCTTTTCATCAGTTCCAAGTTGTTGTTTATAATAAGATTTCTAAACTGTTGGTCAGTTTTGCTAAATATTAATCTAAATATAATAACAGTTAAGTATCTCTAGTTTTCTAGTTCATTTAATGTACATAGTTACAAACATTTTAAGACACTACCGAGCTTAGGCAGTTCATTTAAAACATTTTAACCGAGCCCACCCACTGAACCGCCCAAAGTTAAGGTTTGAGTTTGGGCAAATCTCAACTCCCAAAAGCTGAAGGCAGTCGGTGCACTCCAAGAATGGATTCCCAAAAACAGAAGCCAAGATGATCGGATTGTCATTTGGATTATTATTAGTAACTAGCTTTCGGCCCGCGGCTTCGCCCGCGTGGAGTTCGGTTATATCGCGCTGTTTTAGATTTCCCTCGGGTACATCAAATTTTTCCGGGATAAAAGGTAGCCTATGTTATTAGTAATATTATAGTATGGATTGTCATTTGTATTAGCTGCCAGCTCTCTATCTCGGCTGGCTGAACATTTTGATATACCTCCTTTGGCAGATACTAATTGAATAGTTGTGTTCTTTTTTTTTTTGTATTTTATCATCTTTGTTTAATTTTTTTTTCTATGTCTAACACATATAACGAAATGTAATAACTATTGGACTACTAAATGTACCTAATCGCCATTCTGTAGATAGTTTGCTAATTCAGTTTACAACAGCGCACTCTTACAAACATATTAGATATGCCGTGAACAAGTTCCCCAAGCAATTACAATAAATGCTGGCACCATAACTAATAAAATAAAGTGCCACTTATAAAATTAGATTAAGTACTTTTAGTGATGACCATAAAATATCGCTAACTATCAAAGAAGGCTATATATTATGAGAAATATGTAAACATCATTAATTTGTTAACAGCTGAAATTGACGTGTAATTCAATTTATGTCCCATAATTCAGTTATTATGGCTGAGTAATTGAAAGTAATTTAATCTTTTTTATTTTTAGGGTACTATATCTAAAAAGTTACCTTTGGATAGTACTAAGGAAAAAGTTCACACATTGGTCAATCAGGTTTGATTGTTAGGCTTTGAGGCATGCACGCCTCAAAGAGATGTCAGGACATCGTGACGGGGTCCACTTAGACCAATGCCCCCTGGGTCAGGGTTGCGGGTTGGTTAAAAAAGAAACCGTGGCCCTGGCGCATAGGCAAGTAAAGAAACACGGGTGAGTTTTAGTCAGTAAATTCTGACACGCCCTTCCGCTCTGGACAGAGCGGGAGAGGTCATTTGATGATTTTCCATCCCAAACAAAAAAAAGGCTTTCAGACTAGCTATCACCACACCTGTCATAGTTCCACGAATGACTGCATGGACTCATGACTTAATGAAGCATGGACTGTTCTTGGTATGTGAAAATAGTCACCCGCGACTGGAATAGCTTATCTTTAGCAAAAAGCACATGTATAAATAATTAAATTTAATTTTAATTTAATTTTCTCGGTGGTAGGCCATAACATCGGCTGCCGGCAGAAGTTACCACCCACCTCACAAAGTCTTGCCGCCAAACGATTCGTCGTGTTGAGGCATGATGACTGGTGAAGCCGTACGGAGGACGGGCCTGAGCACTTGTGTTACTATGTGTGGCGGGTACGATGCGCCAAATGTTGTTGTGTCGGGAGTTTGGTCGTGGAGAGTCTCCAGATCAATCTCCTTCTAGCGCAGCTTCGTTTGGTCGTGTTGGTCTTGGGTTTAACATTGCATCACCTCGCTCAACTGCCGTCATCCTTCCTATTCCTTAGTTTTTGAAGTGAATAAGCGTAATAAACTAGTGCGGTTTACCATCAACGATTGCATCACTGCTTACCATCAGGCGGGATTGCAGTCAAGCACTAGTTAATAATAACTAAAAAAAAAAATGAAGTTCAGAACATTCTACATGATGAAGAAAGTCTCTCATTAAAAGGATACGTGATTAAATCACGAGCTTGCAAAGTAATGACGTCATTGCCATCCTTCTAATAAGACACTTCACCCCATGCAGGGACATAGGGCGAAATCTATTAGAACGATGGCTTCTTATATACCTATCTATGAGAGCGGAACTAATTGGGCGCTCTAATGCAATCTCTACCAGACAACCTTAAAATAGACAGAGATTTACCTGAAACTTAAATGGGACTGTCGTTGGTGCATTTTATACATACTAGCTGCTGCCCGCGACTCCGTCCGAGTGAACTACATTTTATAAGCGCCTGTTAAAATAATGGGAGCAATATGTACGTCCGCGTTCGCTCCCATTTTCGCAATATTTTTTGTCACTGCTGGGCTCCTATTGGTCATAGCGGGATGTTATATAGCTTATTTCCTTTCTCAGGCTCTAGACTATCTGTGTACCAAATTTCATTACAATCGGTTCAGCAGTTTTAGCGTGAAAGCCGGACAGACAGATAGACAGAGATACTTTCGCATTTATAATATTAATACTAATATTATAAATGCGAAAGTATCTCTGTCTGTCTGATAATACACTAAAATAGATACATATATGTATATCCAAAATTATGCTTACATACTGAATATACATATAAATCAGCAACGGAAACAATGTTCGTGTGTAATGTTCCTTCAGGAGTATAATATATTCTAAGAATATTTTAAGTAAGCAGTCATGCAACGTTGATGGTAAAGCGCCCTAGTTTATTAAGAGCCTATTCTCTCTAGCCTTGGAGACACTTAAATTGTAGTACGACAAATTATTTCAGTCCCTCGATGTGTCCCGTGATATAAAAGAAGAATCTACGCTTCGTTCAGATCATTGTGGTTTCAAAAAGGGTGGTAAGTTGCCGTAAGACGGGTCGTCCAGTGATGGAATGAAGATGGGGGAATTAAATCATGCAATTCCCTCGCACGCTCTCTAAAATGCATACTCTACGCCTCTAAATACTAGTCTTTGGAAACCGTTTTGAGCTAAATCTGGTTCGTCAATTAGTCTCTTCGCACACCTTCGCACGCCTCTTCACTGAATCTAAAGTATCCAGGCGACATTTTGTAGCACCAGCCTAAATGTGGCTGCAGTACTTCACTCACGAACGGACCTCTGCTTTGTATAACATTAAAATCTGCCCTAGTGTATAGCCCGAGCAGCCGGCGGGTATCTCTACACAACTGTGCTGTTATCTGCATACCCATAGATACCGGGCATCAGCTGGTCGTTAATATGCAGCAGGAACAGAGTTGCAGAGAGAACAGACCTCTGAGGAAAAGCAGACATGCGTCGACAACAACTCGGAGGGACCATTTAGTCAGGAAGTCTTCTACCCAGGAAATCAGACCAGCGGAAATGCCGTACTCAAAAGGCTAGCGTGCTATACCCGGTCGAAAGCCTTTGAGACATCAACGGAGAAGGCAATCGCTTTCCCATTTTTTTCGTGGCCACTCAACCCACAAGTGAGTGGCATACACTGGTAGGCCCTAGCTGACCGATTGCGGCGAAACCCGTACTGTCGGTCACTGAGGAGATCGTTACCTTCCAGATATGCCAAGAGCCGCGAGTTCAACACACGATCCATAACCTTGCAGAGACCTCCATAAGGTTATTGACATCGGCTGATAGTTGGTAGTATTGGCACTTAGTTCGGTATTAAGTTCTCACTTTAATGTTAAAAACTTTGCCTTCTCTAAATAAAGTTCGAAATACAAATACAGATACAAAAGCTAGAACTAAATTTAGAATTCGTTTTTTGATAAGGCGGAGTCTCGTGCCTCGAAATAAATTGGTAAATAATAAGGGCCTGGCGCTAGACTGATTGTAGAACTCTCGTGCTTTAAACTCCCTGTAAAGACTCTCGAAGATCTACGAAAGACTGCTATAGCTAGAGGTGTGATACATTATTAATTATGGAGTTAACTGTAATAATTAATTAAGTTACGCATAGCTTGCGCTCGCGCCGATATCCGTTATGATACACACGGGCGATCAGGTCGGCTGATGTTACTGTGAAACATGCTTTCATTAAAACGGGAACAATTTTGTACTCAATTTCTTATTAATAATGTTCCCACTGCTGGGCTAACTAGAAAAAACCGACCATATGGGAAGCGGACTCGTGGACGAAGGATTAATATTTATACAAAAAAAAAGTTATTCCGTTTTTAGTAGTTAATGTTATGAGGGCAGAAGAAATGCATCATCTGCGAAATTAGCTATCACGATATAAAGATTAGTGATAGACAGAAAGTGGAGTCTAAAAATATTTTCAAGTAACCTTTCTATAATTATGCGAATATTCTCATTATCCCTCCTCTCCGTTCCATCATCGGACGACCTGTAGTACGAGGAGTTTCCACCCTTACGTTGTTGACACCACAACAATCCGAACGAAGCGGTTCGCGAAGGAAGCGGGTAAGAAGGCAAATCGTGCCAGTCTCTCGGTCAGTGTTTCCGTCGGACTACAATTTAAGTGTCTTCAAGACAAGTATGAATAGTCTTTTAATAAACTAGCGCGCTTTACCATCAACGATTGCATTACTGCTTACCATCAGGCGGGATTGCGGTCAACCACTACTTCATAATTTATATAAAAAAAAATATTAGTACGGCTGTAATTATGTAGCCACAGATCTAGTATTATTAAAAAAGAAAATGAAAATACTATTCTTCTTATTTTTCTTCTTCAGCCTATAGAGGTTCCCTGATGGACAAAGGCCTCCTTCAAGGCTTTCCACAATTACCGGTCTTGTGCTCAGCAGGTCATGGTCCACCTTGTTGGGGGCCTCCCTACGCTGCGTCTTCCGGTACTTGGCTACCACTTCAGAACCTTACTGCCCCATCGGTCATCGGTTATATGTGCAATGTGACCCACCCACTGCCACTTAATTTTAGCGACTCGAAGAGCTATGTCGGTGACTTCGGTTCTTTTGCGGATCTCCTCATCACGCAGAGAAACTCCGAGAAAAACTCTTTCCATCGTTCTGTGTGCGACCTTGAGCCTTCGTATGAGGCCCGTTGTGAGCGACCGTTTCAGTTCCGTAAGTCATCACTGGCAACACACATTGGTCAAAGACTTTAGTCGTGAGACACTGCGGTAAAAATATTATGAGACGCTGAAACATATTTCAGCGTCTCATAATATTTTTACCGCAGCTTTTTTAATAGCAGCTGCAGCATACTGCAGCTGCTATTGTTGGAATATTTTATAACACACATTCACTTCCCTAACCTTTTTTTGTTAGTTTTGGAAGGAAAATCATCAAATGACCACTCCCGCTCTAGGCGGAGCAGAAGGGCGTGTCAGACTTTTACTGACTAAAACCCACCCCTGTTCTTTCACTTGCCCGTGCGCCAGGGCCACGGTTTCATTTTTAACCAACCCACAACTTACCTAACCTTCATCTTACAATTATCATTTGACTAGCCTTGTGCCAAATACGTTGGTGTCTTCACCGTACAACTGAGTGACGATTAAATAAATTTAATGATGTTTTCCTATACCTACGTGTTGCTTTTCAGCCTAATTTGAATTAATGACTTTTGACTTTGATTCCAGCCGTGAGAACTCTTTAGGGTTCCGTACTTATTTCAAAAGGTAAATCGAGGTTTTTTTTTAAAAGATCACTTCTGGTCGCCTTTCAGATACTTCTTATTACGTGAGAGATAATACTTTTTTTTAAATAATTATTAACTAGTGCTTGCTAGTGCTTGGTTATAGCGCACTAGTTTAATAAGCCCATTCACTCAAAAAATTTAGTGAATAGGAAGGAAGACGGCAGTTGAGCGAGGTGATGTAATGTTTAACCCAGAGGGAGATCGATCTGGAGGCCCTCCACGACCAAACTCCCGACACAGCATCATTTGGCGCATAGTACCTGGCACACATCGCCATATAACTGCTCAGATCCGTCCTCCGTTCGGCTTTCATTGTTTAATAAAGAAATAAAGGAAAAAAGACAGAAAAAGAAAAGTAAACTTGTTATAGGAATATGCGTCACATTCAAGCAGAACTGCTATCGCTCAGAATTATGCTGCTGCCTTGAAAAATACGGCGAGAGGGAGTGGGCCGTAATCTACCACGTTGACCCAGTGCGGGTTGGTAGATGTCATATATCTTCAAAATTTTTGCTCGTAGGACATGCCAGTTTTCTCACAATGCTTTCCTTCACCGTTTTGAGAGCCGTGGTATTGAAATAATTTACACAAAGTAAAGCGCCTGCTGGGGATCGAACCTACGACCAACTACAACTACAACAAAAGTAGTAGTAGTAAGTTGCGGATACCACTAGGTCACCAGTATATCTCAGCACAATGCATCATAATAATTCAAAGAAAATTTATTAACAGTCGCGTTGCGTGCGCGCACTCAAGTGCAGCAGAGAACCGCTTTCAATCAAATACCGATAATAATAATGTGTGGCATTCGTTGTAATGTGATAATTAGCTGGATCATATAGCTTTCCACGCTCTGTCTTAATGAGATTGTTGTCTTCTAATTCTTGTTCTTCTTCTTCTCAATCTATAGGAGGTCCACTGCTGGACAGAGGTCTCCCCCAAGGCTTTCATTCCATTCATTCAATGCCCTCCGCATTGCCATAATTCCCACGCTTGGAAGGCGGGTTGGGGATCGCAGTAATTTGATATTCCGCAGGAGAAACGCTGCTGCCCGCTTCCATCGTGAGAGTTCCCTTAGTCGCCTCTTACGATACCCACGGGAAATATCTTCCCGTGTTCGGTTGGTGCTATTCTATGCCCGGTAGCATACGGGATCGGGTCTTTTAATTAAATTTGTATTTTTCATGCTTATTTGTTCCCCCTTCTGGGAAGTCCTCATCCTTGTGATATACCTTATCAGCTGGCAGGATCATAACGGGTTGGCAGATGTCACATTTAGTCCATTTTTTGGTTTTGAGACATATTGGTTTCTTCATGATATTTTCCTTCACCGTTTTGAGAACAGTGGTGATTCAATTATTTACACCAAGTAATTTTTGTTCTGAACGTGTCAATGCAAAAACAAATTACATAAAGTGAAGTGCTTGTATGTAGTCTATAACTTGAGATTATTGACTTTTGACGGCTTAATCTGTTGCTATTAAAGGTTTTTTGGTGAAACTGTTCAAAGTTTCAAATCAGAAATGACGAGATCCTCAAAAGAGCGAGAGTAACCGACATAGCCTGAAGAATTGCAACACAAGTGGCAGTATGCCGGGCAGATTGCCCGTAGGACTGATGCCCGATGGGGCTGACCAGTTCTCTGGAGATCTTTGGGAGAGGCCTATGTAAAGCAGTAGACGTCTTTCGGCTGAAATGGTGACGATGATGTTCAAAGTTTTGACTGGCATAAAGTGATTGGTAATTAAAAAGAGAGGGTTATGCTCAGCACGGAGTGAAGTAGAAATGTCGAAGGTGATTATGGTAATTTGAATATTTCGGAGATGTACTTTTATTCAATCTGCCTAGCCTTTTTCCAACTACGGTGCGGTCAGCATCCAGTCTGACCGAATGCAGATGAGTCCGGTCTAACGATAGCCATTCAGTCTTTTGGACTTTAGACTATTCAAGATGACCTCACATGCTTAGGTAAGAAGCTTAGTAAGAAGTACTTGTCAGTGGTAATTAAATAATGAACACAATGTTAAACATCTGAGTTCAAACCTACGACCTACAACTCGTAAGTCGCAGCCGATACCAGTGGGTCACCAGCTCCTGCAAGTTAACACTATATCAATAGCAATGAGCTTCATGTTGACAGTTCAACAACATTCATTGCATTATTTATGTCGTCTAGCAGACACAATTTCGAACATACAGGGCAATGGATTAGAATGCTTCAAAATGGTTCGGTGCTGCTTTTATAAATTATATTAGACTAGCTTTCCGCCCGCGGCTACGCCCGCGTGGAGTTCGGTTATATCGGGTTTTTTAGATTTCCCTCAGGATATTAAATTTTTCCGGGATTAAAAGTACCCTATTATTTAATCCGGACTTCTAACTTTACGTCTGCAAAATTTCAAAGCAATCGGTTCAGTAGTTACGGCGTGAAAGTAGAACAAACAAACAAACTCACTTTCCCATTTATAATATTAAGTAAGGATAAATGGCACAATACAGTATCAAAATTAAAAAAAAATCACAATCAAAGCATTTATTTCAAATAATCCAGTCACAGGCACTTTTAAATTGTCAGAAGGTCGGTCAGTCAATAAGATGAAGCTAGTCGCCCATTCCAAAGAGTAGGTACCTACGGAGAAGAACGGGCAAGAAACTATTGTTTCAAGCTATTGTTACAAATATTTAATTACATCATTCATGTTCAAATCAACCGTGTGAGAACGATGCAGAAATATATTGTACGCTGAGAGCGTCCAATATGGAAAACACACAAAAATCAATTCAGAAATTAAAATACGCCGTGGCAGCTAAGAGATGACCAGTCCCCTCCGACGGCGTCCATTCACGAACATGACGTATGGATCAGCATCAGTCAGCTCAACCATATTGAAGGGAACCTAATGACCCAACACACACGCCACCACCAGCGAGACATTTGAGTGAGCATGGCATACTCTCAACAGCCAGAGCACAATCAACCCAACAAATAGATGCCTTACAGCACACTCGTACATTGTGCTCACACTAGCTAGTATGATTTTACTGTGGAAATACGTTCATGTTGTTGTGTTTATTATTATTTGCTGTCATCTTTCTTAGACGAATGAAAAACGAATAAGGAAAAGCACACTTAAAAGCATTCGTTAGCTTGGGGTTACACGAATTTCTTTTCAACCACACACACACACACACGTCTTCATCACAACTTCTTTCCATGAAGAAGAACCCATAGAATCTTTCTTAAAGCGAAATGTATTTTATTTATCTTTAAGCAGTTGGTACAGGTTTGTCATTTTTAGATCTTTGACCGTCGTTACTGGTCTTCAGAAGGCCGAAAGTATGACAACCAGCCAAGGACTATCGTACCGACTTGAGTTGCGAAGGTCAGATAGGCCTTCGCTCCATGGAAAATACTGGTATTCAGCTGTACCCGGTTAGACTGAAAGCTGACCACAATAGTTCAATATTTAAAGGTCGATAATATCTAAGCGGCTTGTTGACACTTCCCGTGACCCAAGTGCTGGCTTGGCGAGAAGCTAAGCATTGCCACTCATCGCGGCAATGCCGCCAGTCTCTTGGGTACATTTACCAGTCGACAGCGATGCCGAAGAGTTTTTTGATGCTGTGTTTTAATTTATTAATAGTTATAATTACGGTAATAGTTTTATTTAGTCATTTTAATTTAATAGTTTGTAGTTTATTTGGTTTTATAAGTTTGTAAATATTACCTGAAATCATTAAATAAATAACGTCGATTAAAAGCGCACTACCTTTCTCCTATTATGTGAGAATTTGTTTATTATATATATTTTAGTATTATGTATATATTGAAGTATACTTATATAATTATTTTTGGATTATATGTTTAGGTATATACTTCAATGTTATTACTTTTATATTTAACATAATAAGCACACATTTTATTTCCTCCTTGTTCTTACACACTATTCTCCTTTCGCAGGTCTGCTGAAAAAAAATTCTTAAGAAATAAGCTGCACCTCAGAGTCACACAAAAGGCAATGGAAAGAGCTAAGCTCGGAGGTTCTCTGTGTGATCGAATAAGAAATGAGGAGATCCGCAGAAGAACCAAAGTTACCGACATAGCTCTGCGAGTCGTTAAACTTAAGTGGCAGTAGCAGGGCACATTGCTCGTAGAACCGATGGCCGATGGGGCAGTAAGGTTCTGGAGTGGCGGCTACGGCCACTGGAAGATGCAGCGTAGGGAGGCCCTCAACAAGGTGGACCGATGATCTGGTGAAGGTCGCGGGAAGCCGATGGATGCGGGCAGCACAAGACCGGTCAGCGTGGAAAGCCTCGGGGAAGGCCATTGTCCAGCAGTGGACATCTATAGGCTGAAGAAGAAGCTGCACCTTTGGACTCAGATCTTAATTTTGTCATATCCTTATGTATTTTATTGTGTGTATATAAATAATAAAATAAATAAATATATAGTTGGTAAAAGGCTGGTGATGATGTGTTAAATTATGTAAATTCTTTAACTGCAATTTGTTTAATTTTTAAATTGCAAAAAAAAAACTTCAGTAAGTCCGAGGTGGACTTGTGCACGAAGTATTTCATACCATTATCTATATTTATAAATCACTTTATTGTAAGTGAGCCCCATTCAACTATTTTATTTTATTTTCATTAATTATTTAGTTCTAAAGTGAATATATAACTAAATATTCTGTGAATGTAGAGATCAGACGGCAGTCCCTTCAAGGAAAATATCGAAGTTTAGCCAAATCAGCAGTGAGACTGGTAAAGCGTTGGATGCGACTGGGATTAACTCTTAGATGATGATTCTGTGAATATTTCAAGCGTCTGTCTTTTTTAAATATAAATTATAAAGTAAGTAGTGATGGAATCGTTGATGCTAAAGCGCGCTAGTCTATTAGGAGCCCATTCACTCTATCCTTGAAAACACTTAAATTGTAGTCCGGAAACGGATACGGAAACACCACCGGCGGACAAAAAAACGGGTGCTTCTATTGTTAATATCGAGCAAAAATCGGCAAACAAAGCCCGTTTGTTCCTAAAGAGCTTTATTTAAATACATTTTTTATTCTGTTTTTAGTAACAGAAGTACTTCATCATAAATACAACTGTTCAGCTATTACGCTTCAAGAAATACACCATATTGATGGACAGACAGTTTGTTGCTGTCTTGGCAATAAGGTCCCTTTAAAAACGAAACTTGAACAGAAAATGAACCCTGAAAACAAGAGCATTTGAATTTTGTAAGGTACTCTGAAGCATTATCCGTAATACAAGATACAAATTGATTTAATTAGGTAGGTACAAAAGAAAACAAGCTTGAATAATTCTTGGAATGCTTTTGAATAGCAAATCGACACACAACGAGATACATAATTCCTCTGATGTTCACGAATAAAAAGCTCTTCAATAAAAACGAAGTTCCGACAAAGAGATTCGCCATAAATTTGAACAAAGGCATTTTCCGATAATCTCTCAATAATTGAATATTATCCCTGCTTAAGTTATGAAATTCCTTTTTTTCTGTTGCCTGTGAAGGGATTACTTACGCGAATGAAAATAAATTTTTTATACAGTTGAGACTTGAAATTTATAATTAAAGTCATTATTATTCAAACATTTTCAGTGGCAAACATTTCCAATATCGTTTTAATCTTATCCCGCATACGTTTACAGTTTCTATGTGTATACAACGTGTAACAAAAAGGGTATATACATACCAAGGGCATGGCATCTTTAGATGATATCAAACGATATCGGAAAGGTTTCAACTCAAAATAAAATACTCAAAAAATTGGTACCAAATTTTCGGTTTCGTGTGTTTCTTAAAATAAATCATAACAAACGTGGCAGCACACTACATACGTTAATAACTACTCGTTACCCGTCACGTTACTTGCCAAAATCCGATAAATGTCTTCAGTATCTCTGTGCGACTAGTATGATAGTAGCCTATCACAGGCGGTGTTTTTCCTCATAACTTCCTAACATAAAGAGATAGGATTAAAAATCCCTTCCAATATCGTTTGATATCATGTAAAGATGCCATGCCTTTGTTATGTATATACCCTTTATGTTACACGTTGTATATGTGCATGATGAGCAAATAAATGTATCCATTGTTCTCAAAATAAATAAGTTCAATGAATCTTGTTCTTTCTATACCTAACTACCGGCCGCCAGCGACTTCGTTCGCGTGGAGTTAGTTATGCTCCGCTCCTAGTGGTCGCAGCGTGATGTTATATAGCCTAAAGCCTTCCTGAATTAATGGGCTATCCAACGCAAAAATATTTTTTCGACTCGGACCAGTACTACCCGAGATTAGCGCGAACAAACAAACAAACAAACATACAAACAAACTCTTCAGCTTTATATATTAGTATGGATATGGCGGTGGTAGGCCATAAAATCGGCTGCCGGCAGAAGTTACCACCCACCAGACAAAGTCTTACCGCCAAGCGATTCGACGTGTTCCGGCATGATGTCTGGTGAAGCCGTACGGAGGACGGGTCTGAGCAGTTGTGTTGCGATGGGTGCCAGGTACGATGCGTCAAATGTTGTTGTGTCGGGAGTTTGGTCGTGCAGGGTCTCCACATCAATCTCCCTCTGGCGCAGCACCGTTGGTCGTCTTGTTGGGTTTAACATTGCACCACATCGCTCAACTGCCGTCTTCCTTCCTATTCACTAAGGTTTTTTTAGTGAATAAGCTTAATAAACTAGCGCGCTTTACCATCAACGATTGCATCACTGCTTACCATCAGGCGGGATTGCAGTCAAGCGCTAGTTTATAATTATTAAAAAAAAAATATAACAAGGATGCCTTGAGCTTAAATTTAGATTAGTTTTTGAACAATATAATAGATGTTTTTTTTTCTGAGCTAATTATAATTGACTTTTCCCGCTCTCTGTGGAATACAAGGTCGTGTCAGAGTTTTACTGACTAAAACCCACCCGTGTTCCTTCATCTACCTGTTCCAGGGGCCAAGGTATTAGTTTTATAACGAATAAACCGCAAAACAATGTCCAGATTCTGGGCAATTGACAGAATGGAAAAATTTCCAAATGCATTCAACTGTTGATTAAAAAATAAAAAAAAATAAAAATAAAAAAAATAAAAAAGTGGAGTCTGTAGAAGCAATTTTTGACATCTTACACTTTGAATGAATAATTATTGACTGTCGATAAAATATTCAGCGAAAAAATAGTACTCCGACTATTTTGAAAATATGATTGGCTTGTAAAAGTGTTTCTGCAAATTTACATAGAGAAATAAAACCATTTTATCCTTTTAAACATTCCAAAGATGAAATCTAATGATGAAATGGTCATATTTTTTGCCAAATTGACAAAGTATAAAAAAGGAATTATTAATGAATGCCCGCTAATAAGACTGAAAATATTTTAAGAAATTCCGTTATATAGATTAATTAATACAATTTTAATTAGTTTCATTTTCTTTCTGAAGACCAAAATCAGTTTTAATTGACATTTTAATAAATTGGTGTCTGTAGGTACTGCGTATAATTTGAAAAGTCTAATCAAAGAAAACCTCGGGGACTGATTACTTCCAGTTGAGAAGTAATTAATTTAATTAGGTGCGAATTGATTTCAGACGAGCCATCCACAATTCTGTTAAGAACTTTGAATACAATAATTTATTTTAGTCGTTCTACATAACGTATAATTCTAATTTTATTGAATTGATAATTTTATGTATTATACCTAATAAAATTATAGACGATTAAAAAGTATAGGTATTCAATTTTATTTAAAGACCATTAAAAAAAGTATGTAATGTCGATATTTAGGTATACATTTTTACTAATAAAAATTTTCACGCTCGTAAATCAATGATTAAAAACACTTAGTTATCAATAACAAAAGCACAATCCTCAGACAAGTATCAACAAAAAAAAATATCTCACCTCGTTATCGATTTCACTCGCTCTCACGATACCAAAAATCAGGACCGCTAATAGAAACGCGCTCTTCATTTTTATCGATATAATTGTCTTTTCACTTCACTAACACAAAATCAATCGATGGTGCAATTGGCTCACGTGTATACCAAATGCTTGAAAGTGCAATAGTATAGTTTTATATATGAAGACGCTTCACTGACTCGCTGCAGTGGGGCTTGACTGCATTAGGAAGAAACTGTGCACTTTTGTCTGTATGTCTGTACATAGTTTTGGAATGATACTATATGAAACGGGAAAAATACTTGTAGCTATGTTATTATTTCGATAAGATTAAGACATTTTTTTTTACTTCAAAACTTTACAAGTCTCCTGTTTTCAAGTTCTCCTGTGTGTGTGTTCTGCTCTTCTGTTCTGTCTCCTGCTTATTATGGAGAGAAGTGGAAAAAATATCCTTTTTCTTACTCCTCCGCTATTCTTTTCTGATTAATTTCGTTGCGGGACCCAAGACAGTTGAATCGTTTCTCCGGGACTCGTCGAGCTTCATTGCTCGGCGTTTTTCTGGCGGTCTCCACTGTTGATTCTGGCTTTCAGGAGTTGCTGTGGGTTGGGAACAGTGTGGCGGGTTTTGTCCCAAAAATCATAAATTATTCAATGATTTATTCATTCCCCTGTTAATTCATAAATTACGATTAAAGTTAAATGACGTTTAAACGTCAAAATTGTTCACATATTAAATTTATATAGCGTTTATGTATTAAGGGGACAGTTAAACATGGTTTCACAAAGACTACTTATTGTAATCCAGTAAATTATTAATAATTTTTGTTTTAATTCTCTCTAATTAAATAAATGGTATAGTTTATCGTTATCATCATTATTAGGTGTTCGTATCGAAATTGTAAAGACATGGCCTATTTACTGACTCTGAAACGCCGCTGTCGGTCACCTGCGGGGTTAAATAGCGTAACAAACTATCAGCAGCAATGGGTTTCATTTGCACAGTTCCATAACGTTAATTACGTTATTTACGTTGTTGAGTAGACATTTTGCGAACATATGGTGCAAAGGATTAGTAATAAGTATGCTTAAAAAAATATTTAAATTGATACTATAACCAACGCCAAGCTCAATAAAGAACAGAGGTAAACAAACCAATTTAGGGTTATCACAACTTACATTTTACAAATCTCCTATTATAACATGCTAATATATAATAAAATAATAACTCGGTGTTTCGAAAAACCATTAAAAAGTCGACATTAATTATATGTGATAGCCCACAAAAAGAATCATGTATGTATCATATCACACTCGGGACAATAGATGGCAGTGTACTCAATTAATCTTGTCATAACATATTTTTAGGGTTCCGTACCTCAAAAGGAAAAAACGGAACCCTTATAGGATCACTTTGTTGTCCGTCTGTCTGTCTGTCTGTCTGTCTGTCAAGACCCTTTATCTCAAAAACGCGTGGACGTATCAAGCTGAAATTCACATGAAATACTCGAGTCTATTGTCCCTGTAATCTGTAAAAATATCAAACTTCTAAGCCAAGCCAATCAAAAGATACAGCCGATTATGTCGATATTTTCAACAAATTTTAGACACTCGCAAAGGAATCAAAACCTACAGGATACTTCCCGTAAACTCAGAATCTTGAAATTTGGCATCAAGGATTGTCATACAATGCAAATATAGGAAAAATTGCGAAAATCTCATTTTTTTAGTTATATAATATAATAAACATATTTTAATAAAATGGAACTTACTACCTTATTTCTCACGAACAAATAAAGTTATCAAATTGAAATTTATACCAAATACCTAGATCTATTGTCCCTTTAAGCTGTGAAAATATCAAACTTCTAAGCCAAGCGAATCAAAAGATACAGCCGGTATGTCGATATTTTCAACAAATTTACGACACTCGCAAAGGAATCAAAACCTACAGGATACTTCCCGTAAACTCAGAATCTTGAAATTTGGCATGAAGGATTGTCATATAATGCAAATATAGGAAAAATTGCGAAAAACACATTTTTTTAGTTATGTAATATACTAAACACATTTTAATAAAATGAAACTTACTACATTATTGCTCACGAACTAATAAAGGTATCAAATTGAAATTTATACCAAATACCTAGGTCTATTGTCCCTTTAAGCAGTGAAAAAAATCAAACTTCTAAGTTAAAGCGATCAAATGATACAGCAGTTTATACCGACACCTTAGACGAATTTCCGTCACACGCTAGGGAATCAAAACCTACAAGGTACTTCCCGTGAACTCAGAATCTTGAAATTCGGCACGAAGCAACGTTATATTATAGTACAGACAGATAAAGGAAAAATTGTAAAAATGATAAATTTGAAGTTACATAAAATATTAAAATATTATTTTTGCTTACATGACATAAAATATTTTTTTTAATAATTATAAACTTACTACCTACCCTTTTTCACATGAAAGCGTAGAGATATTAAAGTTGAAATTCATATCAAACACTTCTTAAATCTAATTGCCTCTAAACTGTGAAAAATTCTAAATCAATGCTAGTATTATAAATGCGAAAGTAACTCTGTCTGTCTGTTACGCTTTCCCGCCCAAACCTCTCAACCGATTTTGATGAAGTTTGGCACAGACAATCTTTAGACCCTGAGAAAGAACATAGGCTACCTTTTATCCCGGAAAAATTTGATGTTCCCGAGGAGAATTTAAACAGCGCGATATAACCAAACTCCACGCGGGCGAAGCCGCTGGCGGAAAGCTAGTACGTCATAAATTGTAAACCGCTACCTTTGTACGGCGGAACCCTCGGTGTGCGAGTCCGACTCGCATTTGGCCGGTTTTTTTTTAGGTTAAGATAAGATGTCTTCTAACCATTATATTGCTGTTATCTTCTTTTAGAATGCGTATTTCTCGATGCACGACGCATGGATGTAATATGACAATGTAGAGAGGACATAGATGCCGGTCGTGGCCGGCCGGTCAAGCGCTCCCTGGTGGCCCTCTAGTGATCTCTTTAAGAAACATTTTTGCTCGACGGTCTACCCGAATTGAGCTGGACTCATTTTGTTGTTCACCTTTAGGTGTCTGTATGTAGTATTCTATAATCTGTGATGAAATCCAGGTATTAAATACATTTTGTGGAATTCAGTCAATGAATAAAGTTGATGCATTTGTCAATACAATCTTGCGTATTTTAATTCCTTTCAAATCAACTGCATAAAACATGCATTGTAATACTTTTAAGTATGGGAAGAATATATATGTATCAAAAAATGTAACCTATTAGGAAATTAGCTTACATGTGTCATATTTCATTCAAATCGGTTAAGTGTTCTATGCAAATCATAAATACCTAAACATAAATAAACTGTTTACATTAGTAGGAAGTAGGATTATTACTTTTATGAAAATGTATCTAAAAAAGGTTGTTAACAACTGTCTTTTGGCGTAAACAACCCGTTGCCAAGCAACGGTTACTTTTATTCTTTTTCCGATTTGGTTTTTATAGTGGTATGGCAGTATACAATATGTAAAGAAAACCCTGTCCGATCCGTGAAGGTCTTGTTAGGTATCGTTAACTGATTCTTATAATGCCTACAAAGCCGGGCTAAACTTAAAAAAAAATCTCCCAAAAAAAATAAATATTATTTCGAAAAAACGAGGTAACTTAATTCATGTGCGGTAGGCAACCCGATAGGCATACATGCGCGGGTGAAGGGGGGCGGGGATGCGGCACGTGGTCGCATCGCTATTCGCTCCGTCACAAATGGTGTTGTCAGTTTTTTAAAAATTACCAAATTTCGGGGAAATTGGAATTAATACCTAATACCCGGGAAAAAAAGATTATTTCAAAATTCATTATTATTGTTGCTGTGATGATTATGTAATTTTTTTATATTATATTTGGTCAAGTGTTTACCTAACATTTATTATACTTATGGGTCGGACAGGGTTTTCTTTACATATTGTATATTTTTACAGATGTTGCGGCTATAACAACACATACAAAAAACTTTTGTGGGTATCGGTTCAGAACCCTAGATATATGTAGGTAATACATACAAGAAAATACATGCATGGTGAGATTTTGACATATTTTTTATAATTGGAAACTAGTGCTGTACCGTGTGGTACCGGGCTTAGAATAGTAGCATCCCATATATATCCATGGGTGTCGTAAGAGGTGACTAAGGGAGAGTTCTCTTAGTCGCCTCACCAGTCTACTTACCAGGGAAGCGGGTAGCAGCGCTTCTCTTGGGGAATATCAAACTACTGCGCAGCCCGCCTGCCAAGCGTGGGTATTATGGAAAACCCCAAAGTAATGAAAGCCTTGGGGGAGGCCTTTGTCCAGCAGTGGATCTCTATAGCCTGAAGAAAAAACTAGTACTTGACCGCAATCCCGTCTGATGGTAAGCAGTGATGCAATCGTTGACGGCGTTAAGGCGCTGTGCTCAGTAAAAATAGGCTTCAAAAAACAGTTTTCCAAATTGATTGAGTGATTTCATTTTTTGAGCAGCCAAAAATTTATATGTTAATCTGGATTATATGTAGCAGGAAACCATTGTTTTCAAAACACGTTTTGAATTAATTTTCTCGATAGAAAAAAATCATAGAGTAACCACTAAAATTGAATTTATAACCGTTGTAACTGTATTATTTATCATCAAATCTTGATAAAATTGAGAAGAGCGATGTAAAATATAATAGTAAATGAAACCATTGTTTTTGTTTATCGATTTAACTAAGATATTCTAAAATAAATAATGTATTTAATGATAAATAACGTGAACGAAACGTCGCTCCATCGCGGCGTCCATTGCCTTCTCTTTCACTTCTATGCTTAGCGACAGAGACCGCTGAGGCGCGCTGCTTGACGGACCTATGTCAGTTTTTGCTTTACCCCGCACAGAAAATAATTATATTTACGTGTCTGTTTGTTGATGAATAATCATATTTCGTTTTTGCCCGGGTTTAAACCCCAGGTTTACATTATATGCTTTTTGTAGGTTTTAATTGAAATAAATGCTTTTTAATTTACTGTTGTAATTTTGCCGATATTTTATTTGATTTTTTTCTGTAATTATTCTTTCTTTTTACTTTTTCGCGGCAAATTTTTCTTCACCTGTATGTGTTCGGGTTCAAACCCCTGCTTTACGTTGTATGCTTTTGTTGGATTTCTTATTTGCATTTTTTTTTATTTAATTATTATTAATTTAGCCGATTTTTTGTAGTAATTGTTCCATCTTTTTAAATATAGAAGTATTTATCATTTCTAGAAATTACTATTTATAAACAGGTGTTTAGAGTAACTGTTAAAAAAAATACATTTTCGGATATTTAAAAAAAATAAAAGATTTTTGAGATTGGAGGCACAATAAAAAGGACATAACACAAAAAATTTAAGCAGAACGGACAAAGCGCATTATAAAAATAAAAAAGAAAACAAAAGTAATAATAAAAAATGAAAATATGTAAAAAATATACATTTTCGAAAATCGCAAGGTAAAGTAAACGGATGTGGGATTCGAACCTGGTGCTCGCCGTGGATGTCTAATGCGAACCGGGACTGTGACGAACAGAGCCAATCATGCTTCGCGGTTGGGTTGTGAAATTACGCTTCTAAATGTAGATGGAACAGAGAATGGTTGGTATAGATTTAATAGAACGTGCGTATAAGAAAACAAAAGTAATAATAAAAAATGAAAATATGTAAAAAATATATATTTTCGAAAATCGCAAAGTAAAGTAAACGGATGTGGGATTCGAACCTGGTGCTCGCCGCGGATGTCTAATGCGAACCGGGACTGTGACGAACAGAGCCAATCATGCTTCGCGGTTGGGTTGTGAAATTACGCTTCTAAATGTAGATGGAATAGGGAATGGTTGGTATAGATTTAATAGAACGTGCGTATTTCTCGATGCACGACGCATCACGCATCGATGTACTCGCGCGGAGCGCCCCGCAGTGGGCGGGGCTAGTCGTGTCCCACTTCGTCTGCTTCACCCCCTCAAATACCTAAAAGTTGTCTATTCACAGCGTCTTAAAGCGCGCCAGTTTATTAAGAGCCTATTCACTCTAGCTTTGAAAACACTTAAATTGTAGTCAGACGGAAACATCGCCGCTGGCAAATTATTCTAGTCCCTCGATGAACTCGGTATAAAAGAAGAGGCGAAATGCATCTTTCGGATCGTAATAGTGTCAACAACTTAAGGGTGGATACTCGCCGTATGACGGGACGACCGATGAAGAAATGGAGATGGGGGAATTAAGAAATGCAATTCCCCCTCACACTCTCCAAAATGCATCATTTAAAACACCGCCAGGCTTCCAGGCTTTGGAGACGGTTTTGAACCAAATCTGGGTCGCCTATCAGCCTCTAAGCACACCTCTCCACCAAATCCAAAGTTGCCAGTTGGCAATTTGCAGCATCAGCCCAAATGAACCCTATCTCGATGTAATACTTTGTTATATATTTTAGAAATAAATACCCTAACTCTGGTCTTCTGACAGAGCCCGCTGGGATGCCATGACACGCTTGAGTTAATAAGTCATTACCTCTCTTAGCCAATTAGTACCCGAGATAAAAACATTAAAATAAAAACTCGTTAAACATCAGAGGACCACTGAATTAATTTTACGAACTTTTATAATCTGTGATCTCCGTCGCAATCTCTCAAAAATACCTGTAATTTCTCCTGTAGTCTCTACATTGCGACTAGAGATTGAATATTATACAACATGTAAAGTAATTAACGTACCACCTTTGTTTTTTTTTTTTTTTTTTCATCCAATGGAAATCTCTACCAGACCGTCCTCCGTCTGGGGGTCGACGGAGGGTGTGCCGGGCTCACCGGCTAAAACCACTGGAGCGTTCCTCTTCTTGCCTATGGCCAGGGGTGCGGGTTCTGGTTTGCCATAACGCCGCATCCCCAGCAGGCCTTGACCCGCCGCGCGCGAGATCGGCGGGTCCCTCTGCCCCGCCTCCTTCCATCAGGTAGGCGTGTAGGAACAGCCACTACACGCCTACTCCGGCCCTAGCGACGGGCGTCGGACTCCCCCGGTCCTCGGCCCGTCGGTCTCTCGATACGGAGGAAGCGGATCGACCTCGGCGTCCCTCCTCCTCCGGCCAGCGCGCCGTCGGCGGGACGGGAGAGTGCTCAGTGCCTCTCTCTCCCGTTCGGCCGTCTCCTTCGCAGAGATTATCTCCTCGCAGAAGGAGACGACCGCGTCCCATGACTCCTCGCTGTCGATCATGGCTCTGACCACGGCCGGCAGCTAGAGGTCGTTTCCGCCAATCGCTGCGGTGAGTGCACGGCGCTCCTCGTCCCACGCTGGACACTCCTCTAGGGTGTGCCGCGCCGTGTCCTCTGCCCCGCCACCGCAGTGATGGCACGCCGGTGTCGGCTCCCGACCGATACGACACAGGTAACTGCCCAAACACCCGTGTCCGGTCAGCACCTGCGTCGCACGGAAGGTGAGCGCCCCATGCCGTTTCCGGTCGATCCACTCCTCCATGCAGGGTCTTACCGCCGCTATGACGGCGTGCCCTGCGCTGGGTTGCGCAAGTCTCTCTCGCCACTCCGCCACCAGGACTTGGCGGAGCTCGGACCGCTTCGCCTCCATCACTCTCGGCAGAAACGATCTTTCGCCCCGCTCTCGGGCCCCCTCGCGCCACTTGTAAAGCGACGCGAGGGCTCGGGCCTCGAGATCCCAGGGCGCCGATCCGGCTAGGAGGCAGGCCGCCTCGTAAGAGATCGTGCGGTATCCTCTTATTACCCTGACTGCCGTCGCTCTCTGCGGCCCGTGGATGACCGCAAAATTGCGAGGCGACAGGTGATCCGCCCACACTGGGGCCCCGTAAAGGGCCATCGACCGCACGACTCCTAGGTACAACCTCTGGCACGATGAGTCGGGCCCCCCCAGGTTCGGCAGCAGCCGTGATAGCGCGGCCGCGGCCGTTCTCAGTTTGGGGGCCAGTTGCCGGAAGTGCGGCCCGAAGTTCCACCTGCCGTCGAGGACGAGACCGAGATATCTCATTGCCGCCCCGACGGTAATGCGAACGCCTCCTACCTCGATGTATGAGCCCGCAGGTGGACCCCGCCGAGCCCCGTGGAAACACAGGGCCTCGGATTTGTTGAGGGCCACCTCCAGGCCCAGACGCCGCATCCTCTGGACCACTTGCGCAACCCCTGCCATCGCTAGGATGGCTGCGTCGCGATACGTCCTCCCTCGCGCAGTGACGAGCGTGTCGTCAGCGTAGCACGTGACGACGACGCCGTGGAGGAGCGCGCCACGCAGCACCCAATCGTAACCGATGTTCCACAGGAGTGGGCCTAGAACCGACTCCTGTGGAACACCGCACGTTGTGTCTCGCCGATGCCAGTCACCACCGTGACCCGGGTAAATAACATGCCTCTCTGCAAGGTAGGCCCCGACTGTTTGGCGGAGCTAGGGCGGCACCCCGTGGAATCGGAGCGCCTCCCTAATGCAGCTCCAGGGCAGGGTGTTGAACGCATTGGCGATATCCAATGACACCGCCAACACCATCTCGCCCCGAGAGACGGCACTCTCCGCCGCGGCCTTCACGCGCATTATGGCGTCGACTGTGGAGCGCCCTTGGCGAAAGCCGAACTGGTCGTCCGCTAGGTCCGGCCCGATCGTGTTTAGATGGCGGACGAGGCGGTCTGCAATTACTCTTTCAAAGACGCAGACGCTTTCGCAGACGGCGAATCCGCCGGGCGCCCCGCCTTTTTCAGTAGGACCAGTTGGCCCGTCTTCCATGGACGGGGAAACTGGCCCCGCTCCAGGCACGCGCTGAAAAGGCCTATCAGTCGAGGCCCGAGAGCCTCCGCGGCCAGGACCCACGCTCGGCCAGGAATGCCGTCTGGCCCTGGGGCGGTGTTCTTGGCTTGAAGCCGGGACACCGCCGCTCTCAGCTCTGCCCGGGTCACGTCGGGATTAACGTACCACCTCAAACAACCCTAATTATGTTAGGTATGGTCATAATACATACCTACATAGAATTTTTAACTTAACATGTGTATGCATTGTTATTTATAAAATTAATTATACCAATTCTTGGACAACGGAGACCTTAACGTTCTGGGAATAAGATTTTTTTTTCTTTATTTTGTACTAGCTGTGCCCCGCGGTTTCACCCGCGTAAGTTTCGAACCGAAAGAGCTCAGTTGATATAAAATAAGCGCCTGTTAAAATAATGGCAGCAATATATACGTCCGCGTTAGCTCCCGTTTTCGCAACATTTTTTGTTCCTGCTCTGCTCCTATTGGTCATAGCGGGATGATTTATAGCCTATATCCTTTTTCAGGCTCTAGACTAACTGTGTACCAAATTTCATTACAATCGGTTCAGTAGTTTTGACGTGAAAGCCGGACAGACAGACAGACAGAGATACTTTCGCATTTATAATATTAGTATGGATTGAATGATTAAATTTGTATGAATACAAGTGAAACTGCGATTTTAAAAATCTGTACACAGGGTTAATATGACAATAATTTCCGTAGTTTAAATTATTTTTGGGACATAAAATTACCTGTACTAATAATGATAGGTATTAACCGATTCAGTACTTAAACGATTCTGTACAAACTATTTTCAGGAAGTCTGTTAGTTAATTCACATGTTGTAGATTTAGAGAAATGGCCTTCATTACAAAAACAGATTTTTGCGTGCATTCGTTACTGAATTATCATATCGATACTTTTATGAAGATGTACAAAAAATCTGATCTACAAACCCATACAACAAATCAAAACAGATATTTAGGTACTCATACTTCAAAACTAACAATGGCCTACATCTTTCTTGTTTTATATCAATACCAGTCGCGCCGGTAGAATTTCACTAGTAAATTTATTTTAAACTTGATTTTTACTAACTAGTTACTCACGAAATTGACAACTCATTAGAAATGAGCCGCGGCATCTGCAAAAAAATAATTAAAAAACCCTCGGACATAAACATAACTAAGCAAAAAAAAAAAAAACATATAGGTTCAGCCGTTCCGGAGCCACGAATCCATCACAGACAAACACATGAACTTGTCAAACTTATAAAACCCCGTCATTTTTACGTCGACGGTTATAATCTAATTTGTTAAATGGCTTTGGGTCTTTGTCCGATGGGATGTCCCATCGGAAAATAACAAATTCAGACTTATAACCTATTATCCAAATAAATGCTTTCATTAGGTACCTAATTTGACAAGTAATCTACAAGATTGATCTCTTAGAATCCCTTCAAATATCTGACGGTAATTGGTTTTCTGTCATAGGCCGTTGCCGGGAACTGGTTACCCTGAAACTAATCATAATTATTGAACGGAGGTCCTCTAGGCACCCTAAAGCCTAACCGTTTAGTTTAATTATTAATTTTGACATTTTCTTACGAATTTCTGAAAGTGTTTTATAGAGGTACTTTCCGTTTTTGATCCCTTGTAAAAACTTTCTCTAAATTGCTCACTAGAGATAGATTGGTTTATTTATAAACGATAAATAAGGTTAGTTGACCTCTTACGTCAATAATGTATGGTTCCACAGTTACTAATTCTATGTTGCTGATGTTATAAATGCGAAGTTTGTGAAGATGAATGGATGTGTGGATGGATGAACCACGGCACGGACTTGGATCAAATCTGGTACACAAATAGTTTATAACTGGGATTATAACAATTTTTATACTGATATTCTCACGGATGCCTAAGTATTGCGGGTTTGCTGCTAATCCATACTAATATTATAAATGCGAAAGTAACTCTGTCTGTCTGTCTGTTACGCTTTCCCGCTTAAACCTCTCAACCGATTTTGATCAAAATTTGGCACAGACAATCTTTAGACCCTGAGAAAGAACATAGGCTACATTTTATCCCGGAAAATTTTGATGTTCCCGAGGGATATCTAAAAAGCGCGATATAACCGAACTCCACGCGGGCGAAGCCGAGGGCGGAAAGTTATATTATAAACGCATGGGCGTTTATAATATTATTAGCAGCAAACCCGCAATACTTACGCATCCGAAAAATCTTTTTTTTTTAATAGATTTGTTATAATATATTCATAGTAGTATAAGCAATTAAATTTAAATTAATCACTTACTTTAACAAAGAAGCAAGATGTGTAAATATAAAAATATCCAGACAAAACCGTAGGTCAAACTTAACGCATGCGTAAAGGTATGTAATTATGTATTCCACGTATTGGCGTAACAGAATGCATCAGCTGCTTCTTATCCGGCGCCATTTTGTAAAAGTCAGCTGAGTTATACGGATAACGATATTAGTGCAAGAATTAGAGTCGATTCATCTTCTAGTAGTTGTATTTTTGTAAGAATAAATTATTGAATTTAATCGTAAAGATTTGTTACTTCAAATTTTTGGATGTTGAAAATGGCATCTTTAGAGATTTCTTCATCACCTATTGTACGTATTTATTCTTGTTTAGTTTTATTGTATTGGTTATTTAGTCTTAATAGATTATATTGTAAGTATATATGATGTTTATTATTGAAGAATATTCTATTCTATCAACATCACCCTGATAGCCTGCAGGCCACTGCTGGACATAGGCCTCTCCTATGGCCTCATCCGGGTGTGATTATAGATTAGATATAGCCATAACTTTATATATATTAGATATAGCCTAGGGGCGTACTAATTATATAGAACAGCGGACAATACAGAAGATACCTACATTTTTCAGATTTTCTGAGTAAATATATTTATTAGGAAACACTTGAGCGAAGATATCTTTAACTTCGTATTTTATAATAATACCTGTAAATAATTTCACATAGAACAATATCAAGAACTCATTTCCCGACAGAAATAACAAAACTGAAAATAAAGTAAATAATCTCTGGGATTTGAAAGAAAGATAAATGATTTTATTGGCATTACAACAAAAGAAAAACACATTTAAACTATAAAATAAAGATTGGACCTTCCTAACTAGATAGTGTGTCCCAGGTATACGTATAGGCTCTTTCATCACCATCATTTCAGCCGAAAGACGTCCACTGCTGGACATAAGCCTCCCCCAAGGTTCTCCTCGACGACCGGTCCTGCGCCTCCCGCATCCAGCGGTTTCCCGCGACCTTCACCAGGTCGTCGGTCCACCTTGTCGGGGGCTTACCCACGCTACGTCTTCGTCTAGGCTCTTTACTTTGTATAAATTATGTCATCACTACTGCTCTTAAAACGGTAATGGAAAACATCGTGAGGTAAACCAGCATGTCCTAGAGCCAGAACTTTAAAGACATGTGACTTCTACCAACCCGAAGTGGGCCTTGTGGTAGATTACGGCCCACCCCGTCTCACCGAGAGGAGAGCAGTGTCCCAGAAGTGGGGACATTATAGGCTGATATATGGATATGCAGCAGTCATGGTGGCCTAGTGGTTAAAACACCAGCTTCTCAAGTATGAGTGTGCAGGTTCGATTCCAGGTCGGGCAAGAACCAATGTAACTTTTCTAAAGTTGTATGTACTTTTCAAGTATATCTTGGACACCAATGACTGAAGGTGAAGGAAAACATCTTGAGCAAACCTGAATTTTAAGTCTGAAATCGCCAACCTTCATTGAGCAAGCGTGGTGATTACGCTCAATGCTTCTCTGTATGAGAGGAGACCTGTGCCTAGCAGTGGAACAATAAAAAGGTTGATGGTGATGATATGAATATGGAAGTAGCTTACGGCCGGTAATTAAACCAACATAATACATCATCCTACCTAATATTATAAATCGGAAAGTGAGATTGTTTGTTCCGCTTCCACGCCGTAACTACTGAACTGATTGCTTTAAAATTCTGCAGACGTAAATTCCGGATTAAATAATAGGGTACTTTTTAACCCGGAAAAAGTTGATTTTCCTCGGGGATATAATTTTTTTCCGCCGCGAGCGGAATGCTAGTCTTATATAAACATCATGCTGCTAAAAGCCAGCATCATAATATTAAGGATTCAGGTCGTTGCGTCGTTCACCAAACCGACACTTTTAAAACAACAATCACAAGAACAAAACTACCATAGTTATGAACAGCAAAATTTTCCAATGTCCCAAGAAATGCCACCAAGAACACTTACATTGTAATAAAAAGTATTATATCAGACTTATACTTTCCGTTGTACAATTTATTTTGCTAGTATTGGAAAATGTGTTTGGCATAGTTTTGCCCGGGCACAAGTTTTAGTATAACATGGTATACCATTTTATTGGCTTTCCAGCATACCGACTTACCGGGAACTTTTAGTCTTTTGGAATCCCGCCAGCAATTGCCGTGATGGACGAGGTACGGAATTTTAATATAAGAAATATTTTAACTTCAAGTATGATAGAAGATTTTAAGTAACTGTTGACGACCAAGCTATAATAAACTGAAAAATATTGTTTCAGATTGTTCTATTCCATTCTCTTTTTATTTATGGCAAATGAAGCGGATGTCGACTGTAATAAGCTTCATTTTGTTGATTTCAAGATGAAGTGCAATCTTGAAACGGAACAAATCTGCCCTGAAATTGCGTAAAACAAATTATCAGTAGCAATGGGTTTCATTTTGACAGTTCAACAACATTTATTGCTTTATTTACGCTATTGAGCAGATATATTTTCAAATATGTGGATCAATGGATTAGCATTATGCTCCAAAATGATTCCAATTTCTAGTAGTAGTGTGTTACGCAATTAAAGTGCTGTGTTGTCTATGACCCTGCACCCTAAGTGCGTAACGTACTATTATTATGAGTGTCAATTAAAGTGCTGTGTTGTCTATGACCCTGCACCCTAAGTGCGTAACGTACTATTATTATGAGTGTCAATTAAAGTGCTGTGTTGTCTATGACCCTGCACCCTAAGTGCGTAACGTACTATTACTATGAGTGTCAATTAAAGCGCTGTGTTGTCTATGACCCTGCACCCTAAGTGCGTAATGTACTATTACTATGAGTGTCAATTAAAGTGCTGTATTGTCTATGACCCTGCACCCTAAGTGCGTAACGTGCTATTACTATGAGTGTCAATTAAAGTGCTGTGTTGTCTATGACCCTGCACCCTAAGTGCGTAACGTACTATTACTATGAGTGTCAATTAGAGTGCTGTGTTGTCTATGACCCTGCACCCTAAGTGCGTAACGTACTATTACTATGAGTGTCAATTACAGTGCTGTGTTGTCTATGACACTGCACCCTAAGTGCGTAACGTGCTATTACTATGAGTGTCTATTAATGTCTAGGAAAGAAAGATTTTTCCTAGACATTTCAAGCAACATATTCCAGTTATTAACCATTTTTAGGATATCGTGACCAAAGTGTTTAAATTCTATTTCTAAGATCCCACTGCCTGATTGTATGTTTGTCACTAGATTATATCTCATGAATCCTCACAGTTTAAATTTTCTGTTGCCGTTAAACGAACAAAATTTCTAAAGTCAGAACTTTTTATTTTGTATAAATTATTCGTGCGAGAATCCGACTCGAAGAAGTTTTCAATGATTCGCAATTTGACGTTTATCCCAAAAATGTGTGAACAATATCACTTATTAACCATTTTCTAATTAATAACTAGTAACATACGTCAAAGCAACCAAGCAATTTTTTCCACCAACGCTCAAAATGAAATATTACCTAACCATTTAGCAATACTGAAGACATGTTTAAAGCGTGCCCATTCACAGTAAATTACAGAATAACTGTAAATGTTATAAGAAGTCACTTTTTTGTGCGCATGCGTGACAAAGTTAATAATGACTAGCTGCGCCCAGCGGTTTCACCCGCGTAGGTATCGATGTTTTTTTTTTTATATGCTCCGCTCCTATTTTTTTATATATACGGACAAATCACACAGATTGAGCTAGCCCCAAAGTAAGTTCGAGACTGTGTTATGGGATACTAACTCAACGATACTATATTTATAATAGATGCATATATAGATTAACATCCAAGACCCAGGGCAATCAGGAAAAGATCGTTTTTCCATCATGACCTGGCCGGGGATCGAACCCGGGGCCTCCACGTCGAAGGCAGGCGTGTTGACCGCTACTCCACGGAGCTCGACATATTAGTTGCAGTATGATATTATAGCCTTTAGCCTTCCTGGATTAATGGGCTATCCAACGCAAAAATAATTTTTCAAATCGGACCAGGAGTTACCGAGATTAGCGCGTTCAAACAAACAGACTAACTCTTCAGATTTATATATTAGTACTAGCGGCCGCCAGCGACTACGTTTGCGTGTAGTAGTTATGCTCCACTCCCATTGGTTGCAGCGTGATGTTATACAGCCTAAAGCCTTCCTGGATTAATGGGCTATCCAACGCAAAAAGAAATTTTCAAATCCGACCAGTAGTTCCTGAGATTAGCGCGTTCAAACAAACAAACATACATACAAACAAACTCTTCAGCTTTATATATTAGTATAGATAGAGTATAGATTAAAATTATATCTTTTTTTTTTTTGCCGAAGGTTGGTCACCTTTGGCGTGTAGACTGTGGACAGACCGTAATGCTGTCAACTCTTTGGCAAAAAAATTAATCATTTAGTAGAATACCAATGTCCCGTGTGGTATTATTTTTAATTAGAGTTGCATAAATTGCTTTCATATGATAATGATATTTTTTTCTTTATTTTTATTGCAATTATACCATGGCAGTCGTGGTGGCCTAGTGGTTAAACACCAGCCTCTGAAGTATGTGCGGGTTCGATTCCAGGTCAGGTAAGTACCAATGTAACTTTTCTAAGTTATATGTACTTTGTAAGTATATCTTGGACACTAATGACAGATTACAAGGTGAAGGAAAACAACTTGAGGAAACCTGGACTTTATTAAGTCTGAAATCGCCAACCCGCATTGAGCAAGCGTGGTGATTACGCTTAATAATCCTTCTCTGCATGAGAGGAGACCTGCGCCCAGCAGTGGGACGATGAAAGGGTTGATGATGATGATATTATGGTATACTAAGTCGTGACTACGTGACCAAAAACGGTTTTGGTTACATATTTCCTCGATATATAGACTGTAAAATAGGCGCACATTAGGCATATTGAATTTGAAATACGGAGAGAAACCACGAGCAAGCACAGCCAAATAATGAAGAGGTTGGACTTACAGGGGGCTTCAGGCAATGTACTCCTGGTGTGCTGGAGTGGATGGAGGCCTCCACCAGATGTTCAGCGTAGACTTGTCGATAAGCTCACCGGAAGAAAGCCGAGTTATTATTTCTTTACTTTATGTGCCATCTTAATTAATTATTGACATGATTGCTCAAATTGTGACATGTACGTCTTACGTATTATAGACTTTATTATTATTTTGTTTATTGACTTTGAAGGATATTTGTATGCCTTTTGGCTGGATATACCATGAACCTATATTTTTCCGGATGAAGCGTTTCTCCTCGTTGTTTATACTGCGTAGGTACATCTAGGAATTGGAATAATTTGCCTGCAGATGTCTTTCCGGTGTTTTCAGGGCTAGAGTGAATAGTTGCATTATAAACTAGTGCGCTTTACCATCAACGATTACATCAGTGTTTAACATCACCAGTACTCACTACCAGGTGAGCCCTGGTGCGGATTGATTGGACAAGCCTATTTCACAAAGTTTTCATTTACCGTTTTATGGGAAGTAGTGAGAAATTAATTTAATTTAGAGCAGCACCTGTCAGAATTCAAACCTACGACTAACAACACATAAGTCAGGGCACGCTCCGAATCCAGTCAGGAGTTTTACTATATAGAAATACATAATTTTTCAACCTACACGCACTCGTGTTGTGGATTACGGCCCACTATCTCGCTCTGAGAGGAAGTTTCTGGCGCAACAATAAAAATATTACTCCCTGTTCATATAGTCATCAAACCATGGTTTTGTTCTTAATGGTTGGTTATAACTGTTTCTATATTTTACTTCGATAGTCTTACCATCGCTTTACCATCAAAGATTGCATCTCTGCTTACCATCGGGCGGGATTGCGGTCAAGTACTAGTTTATAAATATTGTTACGAATGGACCTTATGTCGATGGCATAAGGTTCAATATCGCGTGACATGCAGTGTGTCACTTTTAAGCCCTATTTTTTTCTAGATCAAGACATTTTCTAGGTACAATAATAAAACGCATTGCTAGACTTAGGACGGCCTATCGAATGGTACAGGTCTCAACAGTTTTGTCAACAAAGTGTCGACATCGAAATTTCTAGAAACCCGTTTCCGAGAATTACCGTAGGTACTTCCGAGTGACCTCGAAGTTATGTGCTATTATTATTACGTCTAGAGGAATCTGGAATGTTCGATCAGCTGGACTATATATACCGCCGCGACACCGGCACAGAGTCAGTCTACACTCGACTAGCGATACGAAAACAGCGACAGTTAAGAAGCGATCCTCGAGAATACCTACTGCGACAACTGTAACGAGAACTGTGAGTACTACGGGAAGTAATATCTGTAGCGTTATTGTGTGTTTACAACACGGACTTCGTGAACATAAGGGAAGACTTCGGTGCAACGTCAGCGATATTCTACTTGTCATTGCCTACAATCGACTGTACCTTCGTTGCCAATAAACTTCGTAACCCTTAACCGGCGTTTAAGTACCCCTAGCCCATAACAATTGGTGTCAGAAGCGGCATGCCGGTCACGCCAAGGGAAGACGAAAGGGTTCGCACGCGACGACAAGCAGCGATGGATTTGGCGCGTCAAGAGGAAGCATCGCTTAGTGTCCCTGTACGCGTAGAAGATGCGGCCGTCATAACACCGACGAATGTAAGTGCTCCTAGTACCACCACTATTCCTGGAACCAGCGGATGCGATTTATCTGCATTACTGGCCCACTTGACGGCTCAAATAAAAGGTATAGCAGAATCCCAGGCAGAAATACAACAATCTCAGGCAAAATCCCAGGCAGAAATCCAGTCACAAATAAGACAATCCCAGCAACTAGTATTGGAACTAAACGGAAAGTGGGAAAAAACTAAAGAAGAGGTCAACGAGCTCAAAGTAAAAACAACACAACAAGATGCACGTATGGACCAGCAAGATACGCGCATAGACAAACAAGAAGCGCGTATGGACCACCAAGATACGCGTATAGACAAACAGGATGCTCGTATAGACAAACATGATGCACGTTTCGAGACACTAGACAGCACCATCATGGAGTGTGAGAAAGAAATAAAATTCCTCCATGATAAGGTACAGAAAGGAGGCATCAAAGGGGTGATACCTAGTGCTTTGCCGACGTTCCAAGTACCTCATTTTGACGGTACAACGTCATGGGTGGCCTTCCGTCTACAGTTTGAAAAAGTCGCAAAAGGCAACAATTGGGACGACGATCAAGCTCTAACGGCCCTTATGCTTGCTTTGCGTGGTGATGCCATACGAATCCTCGAGAATATTTCCGGCGATTGCAATACCCTAGCCTGTCTGTTAGAAGCGTTAGAGACTAGATATGGAGAGAAACACCTGGAACATGTCTACAGGGCTCAACTCCGCGAACGCATACAGAAGAGCAGCGAGGGTTTGCAACAATGGGCCACGGAAATAGAACGTATGGTTCGGAAGGCGTATGCATCAACACCGGGATTGATTGGCGCTACTACTCTACGATTATTTACCGATGGGATTCGAGATGCGGAAGTCAGGGCTGCGGTTCGTCTGGGGCACCATCAGACCCTGAAGGCCGCTTTGACGCATGCTCTGGAGGTGGAAGCAGTACGTCAAGATGGCCCACAACACGACCGTATTCGAGAAGTGACCGCACATATGAAAGTCCGACGAGGACCAACTTGCTATGGGTGCGGCGAAAAGGGGCACATTCGAATTGATTGTCCCAGGAAGGCTAAGGGAAGAAGAACTTCTTGGTCACGTGAGGAGGCCGCGGTGATGGCGTGGCGCAAGCGCGATGCGAAGGTCGAGCCCGAGCGCCCGTGCGAGCGAATCGAGTGGCGCGAGCGGAGCGACTGGAGCGGGCACCGCGAGCGACCCGCTGAACGAGAGCGGGAACGCGTCAAGGACCGGGAGCGAGACCGAGACCGGGAACGCGAACGTCCCGGCAAGCAAGAACACGAGCGCGAGCGGTCGCGCGGAAGGTCGTGGAGTGACGCAGACGCAAGGCGGGACAAGGAAGTCGAGGACGAGGCGCGTAAGAGGAAGCGCCTCGAGAAAAAGGCAAGACAAAAGGACCGCCGTCGCCAGGTTACTTCAGGAAGTAAGGGCCGACATTATGACAAACAAGAAGAGAACGTACGGATTATCCAGGTGAACGCTTTGGACGAAGACTGGGATAATCAATCATTGGAAGACGCACAAAAGGAAGATAGTGACTTGAAGACAGTAATCGAATGGAAACAACGTGGCCATAGGCCCGCTTGGAGTGAAATATCAGCGCTTAGCCCAACAGTAAAAAGTTACTGGGCTCAGTGGGACAGCCTGATAATTGATAATGGAGTTCTCAAGAGGAAATGGGAATCACCCAGTGGACAGGAGGTCACCTTGCAGATAGTTGTTCCCGGTGATAAAGTCGCGTCAGTACTACGACAGGTGCACGACGGAGTATCCGGAGGACATCTTGGAGTAAAGAAAACCCTGGAGAAGGTGAGAAAAAGATTCTATTGGGTGCATTGCCGCGAAGACGTAGAGGACTGGTGTAGAAAATGTGTAGCTTGCTCCTCAGTAAAGGGACCGCAAACGAGAGCCAGAGGTCGGCTGAAAGTGTACAATGTTGGTGCACCATGGGAAAGAGTTGCTGTCGATATAGCTGGGCCATTCCCTGTTACTGAAGAAGGGAATAGGTATATCATCGTCATGCAAGACTATTTCAGCAAATGGCCAGAAGCTTTTGCAGTACCTAACCAGGAAGCTCATACAGTCGCCAAAAAGCTAGTTCACGAGGTGTTCTGTCGATTTGGCGTTCCCTTGGAGTTACACTCTGACCAGGGTAGAAACTTCGAGTCTTCACTATTTCAAGAGGTTTGCCAACTACTCGGGATACATAAGACTCGTACAACACCGTATCACCCACAGTCAGATGGAATGGTCGAAAGATTCAATCAGACGTTGGAGAATCATTTGGCCAAAGTAGTGGAAGAACATCAAAGGGATTGGGACCAATACATTCCACTCTTTTTAATGTCATACCGCTCAGCAACACATGACAGCACAAATTGCACACCGGCGAAAGTCAACTTCGGCCGAGAAATTAGACTACCCATAGATGCACTAACCGGAACACCTCCCGATACTCCTATCCTAGCCGTCGACTATGTGGCCGACCTGCGGCGTAAATTAGATGGAATACATGAGCTAGTGAGAGAGAATGGTCTGAAAACCAGTGAGAAGATGAAGATCCGATACGACCGCAAAGCTAACGTGCCCGGATTTGAAGAGGGAACTTTAGTATGGTTACACAATCCCATTAGAAGAAAAGGAAAGAGTCAAAGTTCCAAGCCAAATGGGAGGGTCCGTACACGATAGTAACCAGAATAAACGATGTCACCTACCGGATTAAGAAAGGACCTAGAGGGAAGCTGAAGGTCGTACACGTTGACCGCCTAGCTCGCTATTATGGATCAAATCATGCTCGGGACGAGCATGACTAAGAAGGGGGCAATGTTACGAATGGACCTTATGTCGATGGCATAAGGTTCAATATCGCGTGACATGCAGTGTGTCACTTTTAAGCCCTATTTTTTCTAGATCTAGACATTTTCTAGGTACAATAATAAAACGCATTGCTAGACTTAGGACGGCCTATCGAATGGTACAGGTCTCAACAGTTTTGTCAACAAAGTGTCGACATCGAAATTTCTAGAAACCCGTTTCCGGGAATTACCGTAGGTACTTCCGAGTGACCTCGAAGTTATGTGCTATTATTATTACGTCTAGAGGAATCTGGAATGTTCGATCAGCTGGACTATATATACCGCCGCGACACCGGCACAGAGTCAGTCTACACTCGACTAGCGATACGAAAACAGCGACAGTTAAGAAGCGATCCTCGAGAATACCTACTGCGACAACTGTAACGAGAACTGTGAGTACTACGGGAAGTAATATCTGTAGCGTTATTGTGTGTTTACAACACGGACTTCGTGAACATAAGGGAAGACTTCGGTGCAACGTCAGCGATATTCTACTTGTCATTGCCTACAATCGACTGTACCTTCGTTGCCAATAAACTTCGTAACCCTTAACCGGCGTTTAAGTACCCCTAGCCCGTAACAATATAAACATTTAAAAAAAATATGTGTAAGCTGTCACGCCCTTTATGGCTGGAGGATTTTATCAACGTAGAAGAAAGTCTTGTACCCCATACAAGATGATAATTAAACTAAACACAAGCAAAAAAGAACAAATTTCATAAAAACTGGAACAAAATATCAGAAAATTTTAGGATCCTATCTCAACAGGATATTAAGTTTTGTCTTCATTAACGGTTTATTTATTTTTTCTTTAGTAGTTACCTACCATTCTATTTATTAGTATGTGTATTGATATTGATAGCTGTCATTAAGGGAAATAATTTAATTAGATGTTCTATTGTATAGAAGCAAGTGTTACTAACTGAACAGACAGCTGTGCTGCTGGGGAGTTTGTTCCGCCACTTTTTCTTCCCAGCGAAAGCCCTAGGAAGTGGTGAAGAGCGGGCGTTTTAGAAGACTCATCATCATCTCAGCGTTAATCCCAGTCGCATCCGAAGCTTTTCCAGCTTTAGAGTCTAGGGTCCCCTTTACCAGTGGAACTGCTCATTTTTGGCTAAACTTCGATATTTTCCGCGAAACGACTGCCGTCTGACCTCCACAACCCGAAGGTGAAATCGAAGCAGTGCAGTTAGACTTTTTGAGGGCTCCAACAACCCGTAACGACTGCCATTAGATGTTCGTATGGCAACCGAGACCAACGGCATAACGTGCTTTCCGAGGTACGACCAGACCAGTGCGAATATTCATATTAATGCATACAAATATTTACACTGCGCGGGGATCGAAACCGCGCCTCCTTGCGCAGCGGCCGCGTTCTCTACTGGGAGGCTGTCACGGAGGCTGTCAAGGGCGTTTTGGAAGACTGTCTTAATGAAATTTTGACGTCCGAAGTGTGCTAATTTATATTAAAGACTAGCTTTCCGCCCGCGGCTTCGCCCGCGTGGAGGTCGGTTATATCGCGCTTTTTAGATTTCCCTCGGGAACATCATTTTTTTCCGGGATAAAAGGTAGCCTATGTTCTTTCTCAGGGTCTAAAGATTGTCTGTGCCAAATTTCATTAAAATCGGTTGAGAGGTTTAAGCGGGAAAGCGTAACAGACAGACAGACAGACAGACAGAGTTACTTTCGCATTTATAATATTAGTATGGATTTTTGATTTTGAATTAACTAAAATAATTGAATACATTGAACAAAATGCTAATATAAACTTCTGTAGTGGTTCTCGATAGAAAAAAAAAAACAAACAATTTTACTTCAAGAGGTTGAAAGCTTTTCTCTCTTCAATAATTAATCATTTACTCCAAGATACTAAATTCCATCGCCCATTTAATGAAAGGTCTTATTCGGAATTAATTTAAAATGTTCATTATCTGTGATGGATGGGAACAAGATGTGTCACTTTTCCGCCCTCCATTATTGTAACATTAGACGCTAATTTCATCAGGACATCTCTTTGAGAATCTCGTGACTGAGACTCATTTAATATCTTCAAGTTGTAATCATTTTAGGTCTTAGACAGTCACCCTCTTCTTCTTTGCCCTTGATCATTATGAGACTGTACGGCGAGTCTCCACCCTTATGTTGTTGACAACACTACGATCTGGACGAAGCGTTTCGCCTCATCTTTTATACCGCGTACATCGAGAGGCTACAATTTGTCTTCAAGGCTAGAGTGAATAGTGATTGAACGATTTGTTTTAGTTGGTAGTTTGGATAAAGACGTCCACTGCTGGACATGGGCCTCCCCCAAGGATTTCCACGACGATCGACCCCGCGCCTCCCGCATCCAGCGGTTACACCAGATCGTCCGTCTACCTTGTCGGGGGCCTACCTACGCAGCATCTTCCGGTGCGTGGTCGCCACTCGAGAACCCGTCGACCCCATCGGGTCTCGGTCCAACGGGCAATGTGCCCGGCCCACTGCCACTTAAGTGTTGCAATTCTTCGGGCTACGTCGGTTACTCTCGTTCTTCTTCGCATCTTCTCATTTCTGATTTGATCACGCAGTGAAACTCCAAGCAGGGCCCTCTTCATTGCCCTTTGAGTGATCTTGAGCTTTCTTATAAGGCCTATTGTTAACGACTACGTATCGGTGCCATAAGTCACATTATTAATACAATATGAATTAATCATTTTACACTGGCGTTTTACCATTAAATCATTTTAAATTATCACAAATCACAATGAAAAAGCAATAAATACAGTAAAAGATATAATTGATGTACTATTTATATTGTATTTCAGAAATCCGTAATATTACGAACAATGACATTTCAATTAATTATTAGGAACAGTAAATAAAAATAATGTACATTAAAGCATGCAGAGCAAACGAATGAGTTTTTCGTTAATAATAATAATAATAATCCTTTATTTGCGAGAATGTAGGTGTACAAAATAGTAAGCTGTTCAGAAAAATAAAAGTCCCAGTTACATTCTACCAATAGATGTGGTGTGCAAATATTTAAATTTACATAATTACAAAATGTTAAACTTATCACATTATATTAGCTACTCAAACAATTTATAAAATGTTAGATTGTATATAATAATTGAAATTTCCATAATCATTAGATTTTATAATGTCAAAACAAAATTAATGCTATTAAGTCAATGTCAAATTAGAATAAATAAAATATAATCAGAAACAAATTTATTGACATTACTTTCTTTCAACATAAGTCAAAAATTCATTTACAGTGTAAAACTGTTTTTCTTTTAGCTACTGTATCAATTTCTTTTTAAATATAAGCAAAGGTAGTTCTTTAAATGCGTTTGGTAATTTATTATATACCTTAATAGCCATGACATAGGAATTTCTTTTATACAAATTAAGCTTGCATTGTGGCAAGCAGAGCCTATGTCTGTCTCTAGAGGCAACATTCCTTTTGGTTACATCTGTATGCTTAATAAAATTTTCAGGATGTTGTCGTACTAGTAAGCACAATTCTTTAATATACATACATGCTAAAGGTAATATATTGTATTTTTTAAAAAGAGGCTTACGTTGTTTGGGTAGTAGTAGAGGTAGACAGTTGACTGTTGTTAAAGACGGTACGTTATTTTTTGCCTCTCAGTTTTAAAATAAAAAAAAGTGGTAAAAAGTGGAGATTATGACATTAATATACTGTTAACTCGAAGACAGTAAAGTGACCTAGTGAATGGTGTGATTTCTTTTTTAAATAACATATGTAGACTGAAGTTATATTAGAATTAAGTTCTGGAAAAAAAAAATCATATTTAAAAAGTGTGTTTAACGAACTCTGTCCATGACCTACGACAACCCGCGGCGCGCTCGATACCTCCCGCGCCAACCGCTACTGCCCCCGTCGTCGCCCGCGCATTACTCACAACCCAGAGCGTAGCCAGCACAAATTTCGACGCAACAACTAAAGTCTCGTTGGCAGAGCGGTGCACGTAGCAGCTTTGCTACACTGCACGCCGTGGTCATTGGATCAAACCCCGCAAGTTGTAATGTTTTTTTTTTGGTATATTTAGAGTGAATATTCAAATTGTTTTAGCGGATTAGTTCAAATAAAGTCCAGTAACTGATCGCTTATTATTAAGAGCTGCGGGTGACAGAAAATGGCGAATATGGAAATTGATAATATTACCTTCCGCAAACCATTAAGGGCAAAGTCGGTTGATAATATCCTAGATACCAACATAAGCAATAACAGCGCAATACTCGATAGCACAATGATGAGTTTGCCAAGTACTACAATGAATGATAGCGACGATGTTACTAGTTATAAAGAAACCATAAAAAAGTTAACCAGGGAATTAGAAGGCGCCCACTTAGAAATCGAAAATCTAAATAGCGAAAATTTTAAACTGAAAATGGATATAGGTCAATATCAAAGAATAATTGAAACTTATAAAAAGGTGAACCTATTAGATGCTAAGACCTTTTCGCCGAGGTCAGCGCGCAATAGAAACAGGCTAAGAACAAGCTGTATTTCTACTCCGACCAAGCTAAGTCTTGCGCCTTCAATGACTCACCAATCAGACAATGCCGCAACAGTACAGGCGTCAAGTGATGCTGGGGACATTTCTTTTAATACAGCCGGCTCAACATCTAGTTTTGACACAATGCAGCCCGCTCAACCACAACTTTGTGAAAAGAGCAAGAAAGACGATTTTAAAAGGTTATATTCGATGGACCAACGAAAGTCCCACCACAACATCACGGAAGATATTGCCCATAGAGGTTTATTTGACATACAAAAAGAGAGTGACAAACATAATATTATAATCTTCGGTGACCAGCAGGCCCAGGGACTGAATAAGATTATGACTCGTACTAGATTATACAAATGGAACGACATCTATAAAATTACTTCTTTCATCAAGCCCCATGCAACAAGTGCTCAGATTCTAAATAGCTGCAACGACGGCCTCTTAAAGACATTGACCAGGGATGACATTATAGTCTTAGTGATAGGGTCCAATGATAAAAACCCTTACTCTTTTATGACGGAATTATGTAACACACTATATAAACTGCGTAATAATACTGTGTACATTACTAACGTTCAATATAACCCTTACCTGAACGAAACAACAATCAATTACAATCTTGAGCTAATTCTACAAAACTACAGAAATTGTAAATACATAAAAATACACAATTCTGAACTCCAACATAATACTTTCACGAAAAATTAACACCAGAATTATCTGGCACATTTATGTTTAAAATTGAACACTAGAATTGATTACAAAAAATACCAAGTGGAGATACTAAATCAATTTAAAAAGAAGCACGATATCCAAAACAAAATAAATACACATACGGCACCGCGAAAACATACACAAACCAAAATTACTGCTTTCTTTGACAAAATAAGGCAATACAAAAATACCAAGGAAACTGGGTTTTTTCTCGAACGAAAATAATAGAACGGCTCTCACCTTAATTCATCAAAATATTGCTGGTGTACTTAAGAAACAAGAATTCATCGAGGTAGCCATCGCGAACTTACAAAAGGAACTTGGTTCCGTAGATATTATATGTTTAACAGAAACGTTCCTTAAAAGCGGTTGTGAATCTAACCTTAGGATTAATAATTATAAACTGGTATCCTTCTTTTCTCGAGCAAACCAACGCCGGGGAGGCTCATGTATCCTATTGAAAAACAACCTACAATTCAGAGAAATTAAAAATCTCACCCAGCCTATCCCCCTTCAATTCGAATGCTGTGCTATTGAAATTATTAAATTTAATCTTATAGTGGTATGTATATATAGAACACCTACGCGTGATACGTCGATATTCTTGAACAATCTGGAACAAGTAACCAATAAATTGTGTAGGAAAAAAAGCAAAAAAGTTATCATATGTGGCGACTGGAATATAGACATACTGAAAACAAACAAAACGTCTAATGATCTAATTTCCATTCTTAATAATAACAATCTTAAAAACCATATAAAATTACCTACGAGAAAAACCGCATGCTTGGACTTAATTGTAAGTAACATACATGACGGTAAACCTGGATTTCACTATCTAGCGCTTTCAGACCATGAAACTGCACAAACAATAACAGTTAACTTAGTTACTGATTATCAAGTTAAAGACATGCACAACTTCTGGTTTAAAAGTATACGAGAACTCAGTGACGAAAATATACTTAAATTTAAAAACTGCTTGACAAACCTATCGTTTTCTGAAATATACGAAGCCCAAAATACAAATGACGCATTCGATAAACTACACGATACAATTACTTTGTTTTACAATTTATGCTTCCCTATAGTGAAAGTCAAAAATACTTTAAAAACAATAAAAAATAGGGGTCTAACCAAAGGCATAAAAAGATGCTGCACAAAAAAAACGGACATTGTACCTTAAATATAACATTCAGAAACATAATAAAAAACAAAATAAAAAAAAATATGACGACTACGCGCGAATACTGAAAAGATGTATATATAATGCACAGCAGATTAATAGCATGCGCTACATTAATAAAGCCAAAAATACGTGCAAGGCAGCATGGAACATGATTAAGACAGAGACAAATAATATGACATATAATTCTGAAATTGACATTATTAATATTAATGGTAAAATGTATGACTTATTAATCGTTCGCACGTGTTCTTGGCAAAATTGTGGCGTCTCTCCCACAAAGGCCATTAATCAAGAATTGAATTGAATTGAAAATGTATGACAACCCAAACGAAATTTGTAATTTATTTAATGAATATTTTGTATCCCTAACCAATTTCACAAAAACTACTCATAAAAATATCCAGGACACTAAAATAACAATTCCTCAAAATCCAAATAGCATTTTTCTTACACCAGTGGATGAATCCGATGTTTACAAAATAATCCATAATTTAAGAAACACTAACTCGACTGGGTATGACGACTTAAGTACTAAAGTGCTAAAAAGATGTGCGAAGAGTCTAATATCACCTCTAGCTTTCATTATAAACCTTTCCATACCAGAAGGAGTATTCCCAAATCGTTTAAAAACATCGGTTTTAAAACCTATATATAAGAAAGGTGACAAAACGAACATGAACAATTACCGCCCAATAACTCTAACCCCCGTTTTATCGAAAATACTTGAAAAAGTTATGTGTATTAAAGTGGAGAACTTTTTGACAAAATATGAGATTCTCAAAAAAGAACAATTCGGTTTTAGGAGGGGTAGCTCCACGGCATTAGCATGTTTCTCGCTATTGAAACATATAACCGAAGGCCTAAATCAAAAATCAAAAATAAGCTGTGTATTTCTAGACATGACAAAAGCTTTTGACTATGTCTGTCATAGAACACTACTCACGAAACTTGCACATTATGGAATCCGAGGGAAAGCCAACGACTGGTTCAAAAGCTATCTTGCTGAAAGATTACAATATGTGGAAATAACCAAAACCTGTAAACAGGAGCAAAAAATGTTTCGGTCGGGATACAAACAAAATAATTATGGCACGCCACAGGGAGGGATTTTATCCCCGCTTCTCTTTCTGATATACATTAACGACCTGCCCGAAGCAGTAGGCAAAGATTGCATATTATTCGCCGATGACCGACTACTTTAATAATCAAGAGTGAAAATAATACAAACTTGGAAAAGGATACCGTCCTAGCGCTGAACAATGCAGTAAATTATCTAATAAAAAATAACTTAAAAATTAATATGACTAAAACAAATATAATACAATTTCAAACATACAAATCGAATACAATAAATAATCTAGACATCCAATACAAAGACTCTTACTTAACTACTGTGGATAATTGTGTATTTTTGGGTATAACAGTTGACAAAAATTGCAACTGGAAACCACATATTGACAAAGTTGTTGTAAAAATTGATCGTTTTGTCTATGTGCTAAAAAGGATTCGACAAACAACTAATCATGATACGGCAATGCTTGCATACCATGGCTATGTATCGTCCGTACTTCGGATACGGTCTAATAATTTGGGGGAACTCAGTGGAGGTTGATAGAGCATTTAAATCCCAAAAAAAAATGCATCCGAGCAATCTGTGGAGCTCATTTTTTAGACAGCTGTAAGCCATTGTTTCAAAGATTAAACATCCTGCCTTTACCATGTCTATACATTTTTGAAACATGCACTTTTGTAAAAAGAAATTACAATTTATTTGAGACTCTGGAAGACAGGCCAAATAGCCGAACACGACATAAAAACAAACTTCGTTTACCACAAATAAAATTAAAATTATTTAAGAAAAATGAATATTGTATGTGCATAATCATTTATAATAAATTACCAAATAGTTTACAAGAATTACCTTTGACATTATTTAAGAAAATGCTATTTAAATTTTTGTTGTCAAAAAATTATTATAGGATTAAGGACTATTTAGAAGACAAATTGATGGAATTTAGATAACGTAATTTTATTAATAAATTTGCACGCCATATATGGCAGGATACGCTGGAAAAAATGCATTGTAACACCCTTTGACCGTATTTTAGCAAATAAACATTTTTGATTTGATTTGATTTGTCGAAAATCTTAACATAAATTAAAATGTAGCATTGAAAATCACTTTAAAGATATCCTCATTAAGTTTCTGATATGTATTAAACTTTTAAACTCAATGGTAAGCTTATTTATTTTATAACTTTCGGAACGACATAAGCCTAGTTCTTGTAATTTAAAACGTTCTAAATCTAGCCACAGTGACATGTCAGCAACAAAAAAAGATGTCCAAAACTTACGAAAATGTATCAAAATTAGAGATATATATATATATATATATATATATATACTAGCTGACCCGGCGAACTTCGTTCCGCCTTAAAGGATATTGCCTTTAAGGCGACATGACTACTTTTTAAATTAGGATAATTTTAAATAAATAAATATTATTATTCAATGATTCTTTATTTGGGAGCACAATCCTAGCGGTTCTCCGGAAATCTTTAATGTGCTAAAATACTCGCAAACAACATTCATTGGCCCAATGCGAACGCCATTGCGCTATATTATATGCGTATTGAAACGCTGCCCGATTCAAATCAATATTTGATGAATTTCTTATTGTGCTTCGTAAATTATCTAGCGCTTGATCTCTGAAGTTTACTCGACGATTTCGCATTGCCAACTGCGCCGTTTCACGGGCTGCCTCCCTTTGCTCTGGTGACTGAGAAGCACGAAGTCGAGCCATACTAAGGCTGCGCTCTTCAAGCGCAATTTCTTGCTCTTCTTCAATTCTTTTTTTTTTGTTTTGGATGGGAAATTATCAAATGACCTCTTCCACTCTGGGCGGAGCGGAAAGGCGTGTCAGACTTTTATTGACTAAAACCCACCCGTGTTCCTTCACTTGCCTGTGCAACGGCCAGTGCCATGGTTTCATTTTTAAACAACCCGCAACCCTGTTGCCCAGTCCTCGTGGACCCCGTCAAGGTGTGCTGACATCTCTTTGAGGCGCGTGTGAAACACAACGCGCCGTCAACCCGGGCCTGGTTCTTACCAGGAGGCTAGTTGCCTATCGCTCGCCGCCCGCAAGTCCGCGCCGGGAGTCCGATGTTGTCTCCCGACCAGGGCGCTTCCTGCAGCGGTTTGAGGCGTGAAGGTAGTGGGATTTCCGCTCCCTCACGCGCTCCGCCTCCTCCTTTGCCAGCATCTCTGCTTCACAGAAGGAGGTGAAAGCTTGCCATGCACTCTTGCTCCGGACTATGGCCCGGACCAGGGCCGGACGCGAGAGATCGCCGCCGATCGCCGCCTCGAGGACACGGCTGTGCTCTACCCAAGCCGGGCAGTGGCAGACCTCTACCGTATGCTCCACCGTGTCCTCAGGGCGATGCACACAGTGGTCAGCCTGGCGTTTCCTCCCGCCTTATACGGAACAGGAACCTCCCGAAACAGCCGTGTCCGGTGAGGACCAACGTCAGTCGCAAGGTGAGGACGCCGTTGCGCCTCTCTAGCTACTCCTCAAAGAGAGGACTTACCACCGCTATTGTGGCGTGCTCAGTGCTGGATTGCAACAATCACACTTTCCATGTCGCCATGAGATCCCGCCGGAGCTCTGTCCGCTATATTGCGATTTTTCGCGGCAACAGAGCTATGCCTCCTCTCGTCACTCCCAAATGTGGGCAAGGGATAGTGTTTCTCCACAATTTAATGGATGTTGTTATACATATAAACGTTACTTTTTAATTACTCTATTTATTAAAAGAAACCTCATCAAAATCTGTTTCGCAGTTTTAAAGATTTAATCATACAAAGGGACATAGGGAAAGAGAAAGTAACTTTGTTTTATAGTATGTAGTGAAATGGTAAATGGCACAAATCAAATCAAAGCATTTATTTCAAATAAACCAGTTACAGGCACTTTTGAATTGTCAGAAGGTCGGTCAGTCAATAAGATGAAGCTAGTCGCCCATTCCAAAGAGTAGGTACCTATGGAAAAGAACGGGCAAGAAAGTCCATGGACACTCTTTTAAATTTTCAGGCTATTGTTACAAATATTTGATTACATCATTCATGTTGAAATCAACCGTGTGAGAACGATGCAGAAATATATTGTATGCTGAGAGCGTCCATTATGGAAACACACAAAAATCAATTCAGAAATTAAAATATGCCGTGGCAGCTAAGAGATGACCAATCCCCTCCGACGGCGTCCGTTCACGAACATGACGTATGGATCAGCATCATACAGCTCAACCATATTGAAGGGAACCTAATGACCCAACACACACGCCACCATCAGCGAGACATTTGAGTGAGCATGACATACTCTCAACAGCCAGAGCACATTCAAGTCAATAAAAAAGACTAACCCAATAAATAAACGCCTTACAACAATACACTATTAGAAATTTTGAAGTTGAAGTTTGCTTTGGGGCTTTTATTAAAAAAATAAAACCGGCAGAGAGTATTTATATTCCTTGCTTTAAATGAATGCATCAACATTAAACCGGTAAGACTTTTTATTAATAAGATGAGTAGTGCAGCAGTGTGTTTGTACCATTATTAACAAATGAATCGCTAACTTATATTTTGACTGAGTTGTTTTGTTATTCCATGTCAGTTGCATTTTGTTATACCATGTCTTATGTCACGTCACACGGGAACGACGGGAACAACGGGAACGGGATAAAAAGTATCCTATGTGATATGTCCTTCTCCCAGTTCTTATCTATCTCCCTACCAATTTTGAGCCATACTGGTTAAGCGGTTCTTGAGTTATGAATAGAGTAACTAACACGACATTCATTTATGTACATAGACTTCATTCAAATCGGAGCAGCCCTTTAGGATTAATTCAGTGACGTAGGTACACACGTACAGCAGATTTAGGAATATACCCATGGAAAGCATTGTCATCTACATTTGTAACAAAGATATCATCTCTCTCTCTACCCGTAGAGCTCTTGTTTCAGTCTCTTTAAGTTAAATAAAAAATCTTAAATATTTATTTATTTCTATTTTTTTTCTCTTTTAGTTCATGAGTACAATTTTAGTTAAATAATATTTTTTTTTATTTTTTCCCCTTTTAATTCTTATGTACAATTTTCTTTTTAAGTAACTACAAAAATTAAAAAAAAAACTATAAACTTGTCTAAAAACAAAAAAAAAAAAACTTGTGATTGGCCGGGTTTGAACCGAGGAACACCAACCATGGCGAGTAGACCATACCACTTTCGACTACGCCACAGCCGCTATGTCAAGCCGCGCGAAATTAGCGCCCATATTATGCGTGAAATATTGCGAAAGAGAAAACTCGAAAACATGCGCTTCCCCAGACATAAGACTGAGCTAGATCGATTTCTCGTCCCCGAAAAGCCCCACATATTAAATTTCAGCTAAATCGTTAGTGCCGTTTCCGAGATCACATGCTTGTTCAAGCGATCAGCGCCATCTGCCGGGCTGATTTGTGAATCTAAACAATCCAGGTCGCCACTCAAACGCATACAGAAAAAATCATTAAAATCGGTTAAGCCGTTTAGGAGGAGTTCAATGACATACACACGTACAGCAGAATTATATATATAAAGATATATATATATATACATTTCGAAGCGTTTCGCCTCGTCTTTCATACCGCGTACATCGAGGGACTGGAACAATTTGCCAGCGGCGGTGTTTCCGTCGGACTACAATTTGAGTGTCTTCAAGGCTAGAGTGAATAGGCTCTTAATAAACTGGTGCACTTTACCATCATCGATTGCATCACTCCTCACCATCAGGCTGGATTGCGGTCAAGCGCTAGTTTATAATAATAATAATAATAAAACACGGCAACACCAACGTCAACGTCAACGTTTATTTTTTCTCATCGCATTTTTATTTAAAATTATTTTATTAGAAGCTGTTTTATATTTATTTTAAGAAGTAAAAAGACGTAAAAATCAGAACCTATACATATACAACGCAAATAAATTTTTGAATATGTTTTTAACAAAAATAGCCAAGAAAACCTGTGACATCTGTTATGTCAAACCGAAAAATATTGGAAAAAAATAGAAAATAATATCGAAGATGTTGACAAGATCTGCCGCTCGCCGTGCACGCTCACCACCTCCGGACTCGTCGCCCAGCTCCGCCTCGCCGCCGCCGGTCTCCAGCCCCACTGTGAACGCTGTGATGACCCCGGCCGCGGCAGTTGCGTTGAGCTCGAGCGACGAATATTTCTCTCCGCCGACGACGCCACCACCTGTTCGCCGACGACGGGGAGGACGCCGGCCGCCGGACTGCTTGGGACCTCGAGGCCCACCGGCCTCTGATAGGGCCCCCGCTACCGGTGGAAATGTGCAGCGCATGAAATGGACTCAATCAATCAACGAGAACGTCATGCGCGCATACTTTGGGGCTACAGAGGGGGGAAGTAACTTGACTGCGTACCGTGGTCGGATGCTCTCTCTGTTTCAGGTGCTTGAGCCAGCTGTCAACGTGTCGGCGCAACGACTGTCGGATCAGGTGCGGGTCATCCAGCGTAACCATATGCTGGATGATGTGGTGCTTGATCGCCTACGCCTCGAGTCACGGAATAGCCATGTTACGCCTGCTTCATCACTGGTCGCGGTACAACTTAACAGTGTTCCATCGCGACCCAACCTCGTCGATGAAGAGGATGATGATGAGGCTATATCCGTGACTCCTCAATGCAATGAAAAAGTAAGGAGCGCTTTGGAGGATGCTTTCCGTGAGTACCGCTCTACTCCGCCTGAACTTAGACCACGTTTACCTCGATTGCCCATGCATAAAAAAAACAAGGCGCTGGTGTGTGCTCTAGACTCTCAGCTGTCTAATTATTTAAAGGACAGCAAAGATCTGGCTGATACACATTCAATCTTGTACTGTGGAGCTGTTGCGATATGTCGTGTGGCTCATGTCAAATTCCCAGACAGTGACAGAGCCACACGACCAAAACCAGCTGTACCAGCTTGGCAGTGCAGGATTGAACGTCGTATCGGAGAGACTAGAGCACTCATTGGCAAGCTTATTAGTTTCAGGGAGGGCAATACACGCCCTAGAGTGATGCGCTTTGTGAGGCGGGCATTCTCGGGGACTGATGTTAGTACCCGAGACTATTTGTTACGCGTCACAGAGCGCATCGACTTTCTTAAACAGAAAATATATGCATGGGCAAACCGTATTCGTCGGTACAGGCGAAGAGTGGAGCGGTATTCTCAGAATCGCAATTTCCAAAGTGATGAAAGGTGGGTCTATAGAGCTTGGGAGCGATCAGACCAAGGTGTCACTGACACGTGCCTACCAGATGATGATGCCACGCGTTCATTCTGGCGCAATATCTGGTCGGTGCCTGTCAGTCACACCGAAGGTGGTTGGACTCGGGATGTTGAGCGAGCCTGCGATCCAGTACCAGAAATGGGGGCTATTACCATCTGCCCCCAAGATGTAGCTCGTGCAGTCCGTCCGTTGCCTAATTGGAAGTCTCCAGGGCCGGATGGGCTGCATAACTTTTGGATTAAATGGTTTTCCGGGTCGCACGCTTGCTTGGCATCTCAGTTCCAGACTGCTTTAGAGTCTGGTTCGCTACCCCAGTTCCTAACAACAGGAATAACCCACCTGCTCCATAAATCAGGTAGCACCGCGGAACCCAAAAATTATAGGCCGATCACATGTTTACCGACGGTCTATAAAGTTCTTACATCCATTTTGAAAGCAAAAATTAATACGCATATTGACAGCAACTCCATCATGTCTGCCTCTCAAAATGGATGTAGGAACGGGTCCCGCGGTACTAAGGAGCTACTCCTTATTGATATGGCCATCAGCCAGCAGGTTCGTCGTTCCCGAAAGGATCTGTCGACATGTTGGATAGATTACAAGAAGGCCTATGACTCTGTGCCACATACATGGCTCATGCGGGTGCTAGAGTTGTATAAAGTAGATGCAACTTTGCGCACCTTCCTGATGACATGTATGTCACAATGGAGAACAGTCCTTCGCTATCCAGGATGTCCAAATATTCAGAGGAATAGCGAACCGATAAGGATTGAGCGAGGTATATTTCAGGGCGATAGTTTGAGCCCACTTTGGTTTTGCTTAGCACTGAATCCTCTAAGCACACTATTGGAGGATTCAGGTCTAGGCTATCGGTTGAGGAGAGGTGGTCAGGTTATATCGCACCTCCTCTACATGGATGACCTGAAACTTTTTGCTCACACCAATTCACAACTGAAGGAGCTACTGAAAATTACTGAAACTTTCAGTAGCGCCATCAGGATGGAATTCGGTGTGGACAAATGTACCGCACATGTGTATACCACACATGCATGTACAGCGAGGAGAGATTGTGGAATCCGTGGGAACCCAACTCACTGGTTCCATAAACCTTAGATCCCTCTCTGCATCCGAAACCTATAAGTATTTGGGTATGTCGGAAGCGTTGGGTATCAATGTTACTGACATGAAGCAATCGTTGAAGGAACGCTTCTTTGGCCGCCTGAAAAAAGTACTTAATAGTCTTCTATCAGGCGGAAATAAGGTGCGCGCTTTCAACGGTTGGGTCATGCCGGTATTGATGTACTCTTTCGGCATACTCAAATGGACTCAGACCGAACTTGACGCCCTGGATCAGAGGGTCCGTACGTTGTTGACTGCAAATCGATTGCATCACCCACGGTCGTCGGTTATGAGACTGTATATCCCGCGAAAATGTGGAGGTCGAGGCTTTTTAAACGCTAAGACACTCCACAATCGCGAGGTATGCAGTCTCAGGGAATACTTCCTGAAAACTGACGTAGGAATGCATCGAGATGTGGTCGCGGTTGACAAGGGCCTCACTCCGCTCTCCTTGGCTAAAGAGAACTGGCGCAAACCAGTAGTGCTTGAAACTAACGATCGCATGGAGGTATGGCAGAGCAAGGAGCTTCACGGACGCTTTTCCGAGCCCTACGCGGGCCGGATGTAGATTTTCAAGCGTCCGTAGCCTGGCTACGTTACGGTGACCTCTTTGGGGAAACCGAAGGTTTTGTCTGTGCAATTATGGACGAAGTTATGATGACGAACAATTACCGGAAATTCATTGTGAAAGACGGCACAGTTGACATTTGTCGGGCATGTCACCGGCCGGGTGAATCAATCAGACATATTATTTCCGGGTGTTCTCGTCTAGCTAATGGAGAGTACTTGCATAGACACAACCTTGTAGCCAGGATAATTCATCAACAACTTGCTCTGAAATACAACCTTGTGGAATCGGAGGTGCCGTACTACAGGTATATGCCCGACCCAGTTCTCGAAAATGGCCATATCACATTGTACTGGGATCGATCCATCATCACTGACAGGACTATTGTTGCCAATAAGCCTGATATAGTGATGGTGGATCGATCAGAGCGGCGTGCAATGATTGTTGACATAACCATCCCGCATGATGAGAACCTCGTGAAAGCCGAGAAAGATAAACAAATAAAGTACCTTGATTTGGCTCACGAGGTTGTCGACATGTGGGAAGTGGATTCAGCAATCATTGTACCGATAGTCGTGACAGCCAATGGCTTAATAGCCAAGAGCCTCGACCAACACCTCAGGAGGCTCTCGTTAGGCGGCTGGATCAAGGGCTTGATTCAGAAAGCGGTACTGCTGGACACGGCTCGCATTGTCAGGAAGTTCCTCTCTCTGGAGCCCTGACCGCCGGTAGCTTGGACCCTGTTCCCGATACCGGTGGGCTACTATTTTTTATATTTTTAAATGTTTTTGTTTTTTTTTTACAAATATTTAAAAATGTAAATTATATGTAAGAAAGGTAAATAAAAGAAATAATAATAATAAAAATGTCTGAACTATATACGTTTCAAGGGACTTCAAAACTCTTTGTGGTTGAAACCCTCTGCTTGAGGGGTCTGAGTGCTCATCCAAGGTCTTTTTAAGGAAATCTCAAAACGGCTTGTTGACACTTCCCCTGACTTAGGCCAGAAGCGTTACCATTCGACAATGATGCGGAAGAAATTTTCAACGCTTTGTTGAATAAGTTAGGAAACACCCTCTAGTCATATCACACCTCGTTTCACCAAAGGTTTAGTTTAACGATGGTGCAGTCTATATGGGCGCCGTCAGTGGGGACTGGTCATCTCATAGATGCTGCGACTTATTTTCATTTCTGAATTGCTTTTGTTTTCTATAACGGATGATTTTTATGTATATCTACATTGTTTCTGTGTCGTTCTCGCAAGGATAAATGCCACATGAATTACAATATCATATTGTTGAAGCAATTTTGTGATTTTAAAAGTGTGCCCATGGAATTTCTTGTCTAACCTTCTGTTATGAAGAACCTACGCTTTGGCACGGGTACTAGCTTCATCTTTCTGACTTCTTCGATTTTCCGACTGACCAAACACTTGACAATTCAAATTATATGTTTGCATTTTTTGTAACATCATAAAATGCTTGACCGCGATCCCGCCTGATTAGTTTATTCCGAGCTAGTTTATTAAGAGCCTATTCACTCTGGCCTTGAAGAACTTACATTGTAGTCAGACGGAAACACCACCGCAGGTAAATTGCTACAGTCCTTCGATTTAGGTACACGGTTTAAAAGACGAGGTGAAAAGCTTCGTCCCAATTGTAGTAGAGTCAACAACGTAAGGTTGGATAATCGCCGTACTCGGTCGTCCGATGACTGAACGGAGATGTCGGAATTAAGGTATAACACGATACCAAGGCTTCTGGCACAGACACACGAAGAAACATACGAACGGGGGTGAAATATATATAAATGGTTTGCATAAGTACATCAGATCAACAAAAATCATCATCATCATCTCCGCGTTAATCCCAGTCGCATTCAAAACTTTTTCAGGTTTGGAGGCTGGAGTCCGCTTTATCAGTCCAACTGATGATTTTGGCTGAATTTCGATATTTTCAGTGAAGCAACTGCCGTCTGACCTCCACAACCCAAGACGATATCGAAGCATTAAGACACAGACAGATCAACAATAATAAACCTTCAAATTGGAAATCTGTAAGCCCAACTAAAAATAGTAACTTCCAACAGTTTTCCATCGCTCATGTATATTCGTAGACCTAATAGATCGATAATGACGATACTGGTATTCGGTTGCGTGTGCGACTGTCGTGACGTACTTTCCACACGAGACATTTACAAGATCATTGCAGCACGAAAGTATTTTTTTAGGATTCCTTGTTAGAGCATGTTAGACTTTTATATAAAACTTTGAACCAGCCAAGTTTGTAAATAAAAGTTTGTTACATAATAGAATTAATAGACACTAATGACCAACATCGTAATGTCGTGGTGGCCTAGTCGTTAAAACACCAGCCTCTCAAGTATGAGTGCGCAGGTTCGATTCCAGGTCAGGCTACTTGCAATGTAACTTTTCTAAAGTTATATATACTTTCGAAGTATATCTTGGACACCAATGACTGAAGGTGTGAAGGGAAGGGACTTTAAGTCTAAAATCGCCAACCCGCATTGAGCAAACGTGGTGATTATGCTCAATACTTCTCTGTATGAGAGGAGACCTGTGCCGACCGAAACTTACGAGTTATATTTTTTTTCCGGGGTAGTAAATCCTTACGGATGTACGCCGCCCTGGGGCGGGCGACGAGGTCTGTCAGACTCTTACTAGTCAGTAAACCACTAGTCCACCAGTGTGAGATATAGAAGGATTGGGCAAAACCTTAAATAATGGTAGACCGAATGTTGGAGGACAATCTAACAGATGTGTATCTGACACTACTGATGATGGGTATCTGACACTACTGTTGATGGGTATCTGACACTACTGATGATGGGTATCTGACACTACTGATGATGGGTATCTGACACTGATGATGGGTATCTGACACTACTAATGATGGGTATCTGATGCTACTGATGATGGGTATCTGACACTACTGATGTTGGGTATCTGACACTACTGATGATGGGTATCTGACACTACTGATGATGGGTATCTGATACTACTGATGACGGGTATCTGACACTACTGATGATGGGTATCTGAGACAAGAATGTTTAAGTTAAATATTGAATGAGAAACACAATTAAAACAATTCTCTTCTTTCATTCAGTTTCAACAAGATTCCAATAGAAATTCAGATTAAAAATTTTCCTAATTAAAACCACGCTAATTTCGGATTTTGGCATTTTCAGTTGACGTAACTTGAGTACTTACGACTATATAGTACCTTTTGACGACTCTTGAAAGTTTATTTCGATTCTGAGGACCTTCCGAACATCACTTTTATAACTTTTTATGAAAGAAGCCCGCAGCTGTTACCTTAGACTACTTTCTTTTTAATATTCCGTACTAGCTTTGGATATTTTTTTTAGTATGAATATGGATATATATGCAAATAGTCTGGCACTTTCTTTTATGTGGATAAAACCTCTTAGTTCACGAGATCAAATACCTATTAAAGACATCTGGAGGTCGAGAAGATATACGGTATTGATTGCCTACTTTACATAAATTTTCGTTGTTTTTAACAGTAAGTTCATGGACCCCAGTGTTATTAGAATGTAATTTTATATCTTCAATACTTTTTAATTTTAGTCATCTGGAATACTTCTGTTTTATGGAATTGAAAACCATTATTTCATAAATCATCATCATCATCATCTCAGCGTTAATCCCATTCGCATCCGTAGCTTGTCAGCTTTGGAGTCTGGGGTCCGCTTTACCACTCTAACTGCTGATTTTGGCTAAACTTCGGTATTTTATGTGAAACGGCTGCCGTCTGACCTCCACAACCCGAAGGCGATATCTAAGCATTGCAGTTAAACCAATTGTTAGACTTTTGAGGGCTCCAACAACCCGTAACGACTTCCACTAGATGTTCGTATGGTAACCGGGACCAATGGCGTAACGTGCTTTTCGAGGCAAGACCAGATCAGTGCAAATATTCATATACATGCGTCATGCATATATAAATATTTGCACTGTGCGGGGATCGAACACGGCCGCGTTCGCTACCATTACGCCACGGAGGCTGTCAGCCATTATTTCATAAAAATGCATACAAAATCAGCCTATAATGTTTCTACTGGTGATAGACAGACCTCTTCTCGCTGAGAGGAGTAGGTCGTGATTACGGCCCAGCGCGGGTTGGTAGATGTCACAACATTATCGAATTTTCCCTCTTTCAGAACGAGTAGGTTTCCTGGCGATGTTTTCTTTAACCGTTTTTGGGTCTGTAAAGTCTGTTGGGAGCAATAATTTACACTAAGAAAAGCACTTGACTGGTTTTGACCCTACAACCTCCAACTCTGTCCCACTGTTGGGTAAAAGCCTCCTTCTCATATTTCTCCACTAGTTAAATATTTTTTCTAGATAAATATTGTAGTTATGTTAGCCATACTGGATAATTTTTACCTCTATGTCTATCATCATCAACAACCTTTTTATCGTCCCACTTCTGGGCACAAGTCTCCTCTCATTTAAAGAAGGATTGAGCATAATCACCACGCTTGCTCAATGCGGGTTTGCGATTTCAGACTTAAAAGTCCGGGTTTAATCAAGATGTTTCCCTTCACCTTCGAACTAATCAGTCATTGGTGTCCAAGATATACTTACAAAGTACATATAACTTAGAAAAGTTACATTAGTACTTATCTGACCTGGAATCGAACACACTCATACTTGAGAGGCTGGCGTTTTAACTATTAGGCCAGTACGACTTCACTCCACTTCGACTTGTCTATGCCTCTTAGTAACCCTAAAGAACAGTCCCCAGATTTTCCTGAAAAATAACTCTAAAGAGAAAAGCGACGGAACCCGTCCATGATCAAGTCGGTCTTGGTGAGTTTTTCATATGATTTTCCCCGATGTAATGCCGTGTTAATTCTTCATACCGTCAGTGGAGGACTCTCGTTCTTTTTCAACAATCCTATGTTTATTTATGGAGATAATAATTGGATTCCAATTGGATTGATTTTGAAAGGGGTGTATTGGGAAATCTAAATTGACTATGTTCTCAAATAATACAAATAACACGTAGAAACTGTATTATTTATAAGGAAAAATATTACAATTAGTTTTAGCCTTTTAGCCTCCACACAAAGATTCTCTGTGTCGTGAAGAATATATTTAAATTTAAATTAAGTTTTAACGAACGTTATTTCTAGTTAAACAAATATGTACGTTATTGTAATGGGAATTAAAAAGATTTCAGCATGCCTAGGCCAAAAAATGTAAAAAATAAACAAAAATGTTTACAGTTTTAGCGTTAACTGAACTTAAATATGTACGAATTAAAGTTGTTATGGTTGGTGGTACCATGAATTCACAAAAAAAAAGTTTTTTTTGAAACGTTGCTCCAGACCCGGAGCTACTACGTGTAGGGCATATAAATGTGTTTTCCGTGTGGGAATCGAACCCGCGACACGCAGCCTAGTAGTCAATAGCTTAACCACTGCGTGAATTATTTATTTATTTTAGTATTTTCCTAATTTAAGTTTAAAAATAATATTATACACAAATCTATACAAGAGGAATGAAAATAACTAAAGGCCATCAAAAATTCATCCGCATCGCTGTTAACAGGAAATGTGCCCAAAAGGCTGGCAGCATTGCCACGTTGCATGGCGATGCAGATTCTTTGGCCAAAAAATAGCCCAGCCCTCTGGTCAGGTGAAAAGTCGATTAAACGCTTGGCGATGTCTCGAAATAATAGGTGTGCACTCGGACCCCATGGTCCTAGTGGTTCAACCTCAAACGGCTCGAACATATAGGTTCCATTGAGATTGGAGTAATTACTTGATTTTAAAATATGTAAATACTAGCTTTCCGCCCGCGGATTCGCCCTCGTGGATTTCGGTTATATCGCGCTTTTTAGATTTCCCTCGGGAATATCAATTTTTTTCGGGATAAAAGGTAGCCTATTTCCTTTCTCAGGGTCTAAAGATTGTCTGTGCCAAATTTCATCAAATTCGGTTGAGAGGTTTAAGCGGGAAAGCGTAACAGACAGACAGACAGAGTTACTTTCGATTTTTTTGCATTTGCATTTAAACTAAACGTGTCAACCCAGGATCGATCTCTAAAGGATGCATTTTGGTGAGTTTGCGAGGGATTGGCATGATTCAATTCCCCCATCTCCGTTCCACCATCGGACGACCCGTTGTACGGCGAATTTCCACCCTAACGTTGTTAACACCACCACGATCTGGATGAAGCGTTTTGCCTCCTCTTTCATACCACGTACATCGAGGGACTGGCACAATTTGCCAGTGGCAGTGTTTCCGCCGGCCTACAATTTGAGTGTATTCAAGACTAGAGTGAATAGTTTCTTAATAAACTATGCGATGATTGCGTCACTACATACTACCTGGCGGGATTGCGGTCAACCACTAGTTTATAATGTAGGTACTAGCTTTCCGTCCGCAACTTCGCCCGCTTAGAGTTTGGTTATATCGCGCTTTTTAGATTTCCCTCGGGAATATCAAATTTTGCGGGATAAAAAGTAGGTACCCTATTATTTAATCCAGACTTCTAACTTTACGTCTGCAAAATTTCAAAGCAATCGGTTTAGTAGTTACGGCGTAAAAGCGGAACAAACAAATAAACTCACTTTTCGATTTATAATATTAGTAAGGATAAAAAAAATGGATCAGCCAACTTCTTTGGTGCCATAACCAGTGTTCATTAGTCCCTTTAATGAACAGCCATTACACGATATTAGATGTGCCATCGTTTGTGGAACAGCACCATTTACACACCGTGTTGGAGTCACAATCTCACCCCCCAAAACCCCTACACTCCCCCTTTCGATTGGAAAGGACGTAACATTTCTGACGCGAAAATATATACAACGTGTAACAAAAAGGGTATATACATACCAAGGGCATGGCATCTTTTGATGATATCAAACGATATCGGAAGGGTTTCAACTCAAAATAAAATACTCAAAAAATTGGTACCAAATTTTCGGTTTCGTGTGTTTCTTAAAATCAAATCATAAAAACGTGGCAGCACACTACATACGTTAATAACTACTCGTTACACGTCACGTTACTTGCCAAAATCCGATAAATGTCTTCAATATCTCTGTGCGACTAGTATGACAGTATTAGAATTAGAATTAGAATTTATTTATTTGTAAGAATATTGTAGTTACAAGTTGTTACATACAATTCACGTCCAAAATATTCTGCTGTCTTTCAGCGTACAAACATTTTTAAGCAGTAAAAATAAATTGATTAAAAATTAAATAATTAATGAATTATACATGTATTAAAAAGTCAAATAAATTAAGAAAAACATAATTATACAAACTACTATTGTCCAAATACCCATATCATATACATTATTACTGTCACTAATAATAATTTTAAAAAGTATGATTTAAAAATTCATTAACAGAATAAAAACACATGTCTAAAAGCCAAGCAAACATTTTACATTTAAATTTATCAATTGGTAACATTCTGAACGCAGGTGGTAATTTATTATAAATTTTTATTGTCATACAACTGGCATTTCTACTGTAGAGATGTAGTCGCTGAGTAGGAACTAACAGTTTCCCAGAATTTTTTCTTTTCAGTCTTTCCGATACATGTTCACTCAGTGAGTATAAATGAGGATATTTTTTCACAAATAGGCAAACCTCAAAAATATATAGACAGGGAAGTGGAAGAATTTTTAATTATTTAAATAATGGTCTGCAATGGTCTAAGTATTCTGCTCCACTCATGGCCCGGATACACTTTTTTTGTACTTTGAACTCTCTGTCCACGTCCACCGAATTTCTCCATATAACAAGGCCGTAACGCAATATTGATGAAACGTACCCATGATAGGCATTTAGGACTGTCTTTTTGCTGGATACTAATCTCAACTTGCGGAGAGCATATACAAACTTATCAAGCCTACTGCATACTCTTTCTACATGATCCTTCCAATTCAGTTTGTTGTCAATTATTATACCCAAAAATAAAGCTGATGGTTCCGGTTGCAAAATTGTATTGCCATATTGAATTATTGTTGGTGTAGCTAACAAGTTGCATGTTTGAAATTGTACCACTTTGGTTTTATTTATATTAACATGAAGATTATTGTCACTTAACCAGTTAATTACATTAATTAATTCAGTCTTAGTACAATCTTCTATGTCAGTTTTGTTGGAACATTTTATCACTAAAGTGGTATCGTCCGCAAATTGTATACATTCACATTTTAAACATTTCATTAGGTCATTTATATATAATACAAATAATAGCGGACCCAGTATGCTTCCCTGTGGAACGCCAGAACTGTTATTTTTTAATTCTGAGCAAGACATCTTCCTCGTTTTTTTTTCTATTCTAGATATAACAGTTCTCTGTTGGCGATCAGACAAAAAACTCTTAAGCCATGCATGAGCCTTGCTTCTTATTCCATACTTTTCTATTTTGTGGAGTAGACGTTCATGTGATACAAAATCAAATGCTTTGCTCATATCCAAGAATACCGACAATGCAGACATTTTATTATTAAGAGCTTCAGTGATTAGTTTTACTAAGGAAAAACAGGCCAGAGTTGTTGAATAGTTTTTTCTGAAGCCAAACTGAGTCTCCACAATCAGGTTATGTTTATTTAAGTAGCCTATCACAGGCGGTGTTTTTCCTCATAACTTCCTAACATAAAGAGATAGGATTAAAAAACCCTTCCAATATCGTTTGATATCATGTAAAGATGCCATGCCTTTGTTATGTATATACCCTTTATGTTACACGTTGTATACATACATACGGACAAATCACACAGATTGAGCTAGCCTCAATGTAAGTTCGAGACTTGTGTAATGGGATACTGACTCAACGATAATATATTTATAATAGATACATAAATATATTGATAAACATCCAAGACCCAGGCCAATCAGGAAAAGTTAATCGTTTTCCATCATGACCTGCCAAATAAATTATAATCTTCTTCTTCTTCCTCAGCCTATAGATGTCTACTGCTGGACAAAGGCCTCCCCCAAGGCTTTCCACGCTGACCGGTCTTGTACTGCCCGCATCCATCGGCTTCCCGCGACCTTCACCAGGTCATCGGTCCACCTTGTTGGGGGCCTCCCTACGCTGCGTCTTCTAGTACGTGGCCGCCACTCCAGAACCTTACTGCTCCATCAACATCGGTTGAGTTATACACATCAACACAGGCACCTGTTGTAAGCCTAGCTAATGATCCTAGAGCCAGACTAACCCGACACTACACCGACGATATCCCGGACGTCAGCCTGTACGAGATTGGTATGGCCCTGAAACAGCTCAAGAACGATAAGGCGGCTGGAAATGATGGAATTACGGCTGAGCTTCTGAATGCGGGTGGCAAACTGGTTCTTAAAGCGCTTCAGAAGCTATTTAATTCCGTCATTCTTAAAGGTGAAACGCCTGAGGCGTGACACAGGAGCGTGGTAGTTTTGTTTTTCTAAAAAGGTGACAATACCTTCCTGAAAAACTACAGACCGATATCCCTCCTGAGCCATGTCTACAAGCTGTTTTCTAGGGTCATCACGAATCGTATCGCTCGCAGGTTCGACGACTTCTAGACTTCCGAACAAGCAGGCTTCCGAAATGGCTTTAGCACCATAGACCACATACATACACTGCGGCAAGTTATACAAAAGTCCGAGGAGTATAACAAACCACTATGCTTGGCGTTTGTGGACTATGAGAAGGCCTTCGATTCGATTGAGACTTGGGCGGTGCTACAGTCTCTCCAGCGGTGCCAAATTGACCATCGATACATTGAGGTGATAAAGTGTTTGTACAAAAACGCCACCATGTCAGTCCGTCTCCAGATATCGAGGACTCGAAACCGATCCAACTGCAGCGTGGAGTGAGACAAGGAGATGAAATAAATAATAAATTCGTATAAATAGGTCGATGTAAATATAATCTGGGGAAAAGAGGTAGGTACTATATTTTATTTTACGGGTTTGATATCCGCATTTAGTCCTTCCGTGGACCATTGTGCGTAAAAGGGCTACTATGGATTAACGCAAAATCCAGTACTATTGCGCTATTCCTGAGCAGACTATGTTCTATCTCCTAGAATGCCCAACTTTACAGAGTGGACTCTAGTGGCGAGGAATTTGAGAAATAGGTATTTGAAGAAACTATTGCCGTCGCGCCGCTTTCAACCTTTCTCCTTTCCCCGAAAAGTGCGAAAGGGACAGTTGCAACTCAGGCTGAATTTACCCACAAAAAAGTTGACCAAAAGATGTTTCGTATACCGCTGTTTTTTTTTTTCAAAACATGACAGATTTCAATTATTTTTATATCAAAATTTAGAGGATGAATATATCTTTGCCTCTATTATTCTCTTTTCTGTCAAAAACTTATCACATTTGTGCATTGATACCTTAGTTTAATATTATATCAATGACTTTGTGTAATAGTCGTCTGAACATCGCAGTAAAAATGGGTTATTTTCGGGATTTTGAAACATCATATTTCTTTTATTATTATTTTTATTTTATAATTAAGTATTCGAAAAAATCAAATAATAGGGGCGCGTATATTCACGGTGTGAAATTGTAGAAAAAAAATCATTGCTCTAAAAGCGTTATCCACGAAAAAAACAGCGGAATACGTTTGTATGGAGAAACCGCCACTAGAGTCCTCCCCTCTTACGCCGTAATTAATATGGCCAACGGCGATGAAACAGATTTACTGTCAAAAAGAAAAAAAGATTAAGAACGGGAAATTACATAAAGCAACATATGTATATTTCGGAAGTCATTTTATTTGATTGGTTCATACTCTAATAAATACAGATCATACTAACTCGATTTGAGTCGATAGCTCTACATCACATTTCGATTCGACTGATCTGACGTCAAAGGATTTTGAATATTGGCAAAATCATTGACGAAAAAAAATGTTAAACAGATTGATTGTAATAGATCGTTCTTAGCGATAAGACGGCTCATTGTGTCACCTTTTTTTTTAAATCTTCATATTTGATCATCATCATCTCGGCGTTAATCCCAGTCGCATCTGAAGCTTATTTCAGCTTTGGACTTCGATATCTTCCGTGCCGTCTGACCTCCGCAACCCGAAGGCGATATCGAAACATTGCAGTTAAACCAATTGTTGGACTTTTGAGGGCTCCAACAACCCGTGACAACTGCCACTAGATGTTCGTATGGCAACCGGGCCAACGGCTTAAGGTGCTTTTCGAGGCACGATCAGACCAGTGCAAATATTTATATTCATGCATACAAATATTTGCATTGCACGGATAAAATCTTCATGTTTATATTCTGTAATTTATATGGTGTAGGTGCACAATAAAGAATATTCTATTCTATTCTCTAAAATAGTCATTTCAAGGCAAATACTGATATTCAGTTGCATCCGGTTGGACTGGAAGCTGATCCCAACATATTCTGAGTTTTTGTCGACGGATACTCATCGGAGCCCATGTCAACTAATGCCGGTGTTCCTCAGGGGTCTGTTATCTCTGAAACCCTGTTCTTGCTGCATATTAACGACCTTCTGATGCCCAGTATCTATGGGTATGCAGATGACAGCGCAGTTGTGGAGAGATACCTGCTGGGTGCCCGGGCTAGTAAGGAATCAATCTGGTCCAAAAGAGAGGCTATGGTAGAGCGTATGAATGTTGCACTACAGGCAGTTTCCGAATAGGGCGAAGCTAATCTTGTAGCATTCAACGCCACCAAAACACAAGCGTGTCTATTCAACGCCAAACGGAGCCCGTTTACCTTAGTTCCTACTTTTCCAAATGTATCCATCCCAAAAGCTAATGGCGGCCAATGCACTCCGCATTGGCCGCCATTAGCTTTTGGGAGTTGAGATTTCCTCAAGTTCACTAAGTACAAAGCCAAGGTAGCTGCGAGGAAATTTAGCCATATTTCAATTGTCCGGCTGTACTTCACACCAGGACAGCTTCTAAGCGCAGGTCTGATCGTGGTCCGTTCGTGCGTTGGGTACTGCAGCCACTTTTAGGCAGGTGCTGCTAAAGTGCGCTAGTTTATTAAGAGCCTATTCACTCTTGCCTTGAAGACACTCAAATTGTAGCCCGACGGAAACACCGCCGCTGGCAAATTGTTCCAGTCCCTCAATGTGCGTGGTATAAAAGAGGAGGCGAAACGTTTCGTCCCAATCGTAGTGATGTCAGTAACGTAAGGTTGGACGCTCGCAGTACTCGGTCGTCCGATGACGGAACGGAGAAGGGGGAATTAAATCATGCAATTCCCTCGCACACTCTCCAAAATGCATCATAAAAACACCGAAAGGCTAGCTACTCTACGCCTGTGCTAACGCGCTGTGCGCGTGTGTGCGCTGTGCGCGCCTGTGCTGTGTGTACGTGTGTGCTTTGGGGACTGAATTGAGTTAAAGCTGATTATGTTATGTATGTGTTATGTTATAATTTTAAATCAAAATCAAAACTCCGTTATTCAAATTAGGCTGACAATCAGCACTATTTGACTATCAATATTACATAAGAGAGTCCCTCAAAACGCCTGCTCTTCGCCACTGTTTAGTGCTTTCGCTACTATAACTTGCTAAATTAAAAAGTATTCCATGATGTAGAATGACAACTGAAGTGACTCTATTACGCTTAGTGACTGATTAAGTCTTTGTTTACTTTTAGTTAACTGCCTTAACCATTGGAGTATGGATTTTAAACAATTCTAATTACGGGAATAGGCTTTTATAATGTAAACGTAAACTAAATTAAAGGAGTGTTTAAGGATTATATATTCTGCTTTATAATAAATTCTGCCTTCTCCCGTGGGAAGAAGGCTTATGTATGTATGTATGGTTTTATTAATTTCATCCCAGTCCCTTAGTTCATTTGCTTTCAATTTGAAGGGTTTTGGGATTCTATATTCAAAGGATAGAAACACTCTATTTATTACTAACATTCCGCTGTTTTTTTTTTTGTTTTAGAAACACTCTATTGAGGATAGAAACACTCTATTTATTACTAACATTCCGCTGTATTTTTTTTTTGTTTTATAAACTACTCATCATCATCATCAGCTTCTACTCGTTCACTGCTGGACATAGGCCTCCTTCATGGCATGCCAACAAGCTCGACCCTGAGCAGTTCTTCGCCAGCCACTACCAGCCACATTTTTGATGTCGTCACTCCATCTCACCCAAGGGCGTCCTACGCTACGTTTGCCGAGACGCGGTCTCCACTTGAGGGCTCGTTTACCTCAACGGTTGCCGGTCCTGGGGCATATGTGACCAGCTATTTGCCACTTCAGCTTGCTAATCCTCTCAGCTATGTCAGTGACTCTAGTTTTCTGTCGGATCACCTCATTTCTCATGCGGTCCTTTAGAGAGACGCCCAACATAGCCCGCTTTAAACTTATAGACTAGTCTGACCGTTAGTGTCCACGTCTCGGCTCCGTAAGTCATGACGGGTAGGACGCACTGGTTGAAGATTTTGGTCTTCAAACACTATTTGTATATAAACTAGTGCTTGACAGCAGTCCCGCCTGATGGTAAGCAGTGAAATTGAGTGAATAGGAAGGAAAACGGCAGTTAAGCCAATGCAATGTTCAATCACACATCGCAACGCCTCTCCTCAGACCCGTCCTCCGTACAGCTTCACCAGACATCTGGACGTGTCTGGTGAATGGTAACTTCTGCCGGTAGCCGATGTTATAACCTACCATCGAGAAATTGTCGGTAATCAGGCTGTATTTCATGAACTACGGCCACTCTGTTTGATTATGTGTTACAATTCATACTTGATGTGAACGAACGATCGTTCATTTATACTTGATGTGAACGAACGATCGTTCATTCATACTTGATGTGAACGAACGATCGTTCATTCATACTTGATGTGAACGAACGATCGTTCATTCATACTTGATGTGAACGAACGATCGTTCATTCATACTTGATGTGAACGAACGATCGTTCATTCATACTTGATGTGAACGAACGATCGTTCATTCATTTCGATTTCCAGAGATGATGTGTTTCTGTTGTCATTATAACAAACAATTACTAAAACAGGTTATTTTTTTAATTACTACTTAGTATAGATAAAGATTTTATAAATAACTAGCTGCGCTGCGCGGTTTCACCCGCGTAGGTTTCGATATGTTTTTTTTTATATGCTCCGCTCTTATTAGTCACAGCGTATTGTTATATAGCCTAAAGTCTTCCTGGCTTAATGGGCTATCCAACGCGGAATCCAAACGGATCAGTAGTTCCTGAGATTAGCGTTTAAACAAATAAACAAACTTTTCAGCTTTATATATTAGTATAGATGGGAAATTGAGTTTGTTTGTTCCGCTTTCACGCCGTAACTACTGAACCGATTGCTTTGAAATTTTGCAGACGTAGGTAAAGTTAGAAGTCCAGATTAAATAATAGGGTACTTTTTATCCCGGAAAAAATTGATATTCCCGAGGGAATTCTAAAAAGCGCGATATAACCAAACACCACGCGGGCGAAGCCGCGGGCGGAAAGCTAGTGATTTTATAAATAATAACATTGCTAAAATTTAATTAAAGAAAACAGTGTGAGTTAAATTCACAACTGGCTTTTATTTTTAGCTCCAATATCTTTTGTACAGGAGACACCACGTCAAGCTGCTACAATTTGTCAAATTCCTTTAGCTGTAGCGATAAAGTTTAAGGTGGAGTGGAAGTATTTGACAATCTCGGGTAGCTTGACATGCTGTCATCCATACCTGGCACAGTCGGTGGTCTTTACCGTACGATGTATAAGCCGCGTCGTATCCAGAATCATCCATACAGCACTGAAGAATATGGTAATCACTGCCTGCAAATCATAGTTCTTCACGGTCTTTCATGGCCACTTTATGATAAAGTTGAGGTACTTATAAAATAAATTAGAATAAAATGAACGGTCAGCATTTCTTCAATCGAAATAATCATATTTGAGTTCTATTTTATGGTAAGTTTTACGAGCGTCCGCTGGAGCTGATCTCTGCAAAAACTACTGATACAAAATTATTTAATAATCCAATAAAAAAATTACCTAAGTATTATAAAGCGATTCTCGACACAGGAGTTCTTTCTAAGTAGAGACTTAGAGAGAACCCTTATTTATTTTTATTATATTATTTACTAGCTTTCCGCCTGCGGTTTCGCTCGTGTGGCGTGGGGGTTATATCGCGCTTTTTAGATTTACCTCTGGAATATCAAATTTTCCGGGATAAAAAGTAGCCTATGTCCTTTCTCAGGGTCCAAAGATTGTCTGTGCCAGATTTCACAAAAATCGGTTGAGAGGTTTAAGCGGGAAAGCGTAACAGACAAACAGACGTACAGACAGTAAGACAGAGTTACTTTCGAATTTATAATATTAGTATGGATAGTATGGATGTACCCACAATAAAACACATAAGGAATTATGTCAAAATTAAGATCTAAGTGCAAAGATGCTTAATTCTTAAGAATTAGATTAGAGCTTATATTTTAAGAAGATGTTTTGTCAAGAAAAGTGACAGATAATAAATAAAATCGTAGCAGCAAAAACACATTGGTGCAGGTTTTTTTTTGGGAAAGCTAAGATGAGTGACACGCGCATTTTTCATTGGACTTTTAAAATTATTTATAGTGTCGTCTACTAAATAAAAGCGGGTGATTTGTGTAGTAAAAAGTGCATTCAGTAAATAATCCATAAAGAACACTAAAATATCGCAGCATAGTGGCCACATCATGACTTTGCATCAAACCTCTCTCATAGACGGTTCACGCGGCCATCTTTTTCAACTGTCATTGGCGATATCTGCCATTATTGTGTAATATTTTTTTTAAAGAATTTCTATAATTTGTTACACGTGTTATTGGCAAAATTGTGGTATCTATTCCACAGAGGCCATTGATCAAGAGTTGAGGTTGAATCTCACCTTGAGAAAAGAAGAAGAAGAACACAGTGGTGCAACAAACCCGCCACACATATCCCACCCACTGGAACTCCTGAAAGCCAGAATCAACAGTGGAGACCGCCAGAAAAACGCCGAGCAATGAAGCTCGACGAGTCCCGGAGAAACGATTCAACTGTCTTGGGTCCCGCAACGAAATTAATCAGAAAATAATAGAAAATGCAAGTAATTTCGGCTGATTCGTGGTTTTAGAATAGTCAGCCAATGACTGAAAACTTCTTTGAGACTTGTGTTCCTCATTATTACATGTAGACGTGACTATGGCATGTTTCAAGATACAAGATATATTTTTTTGCAAAACTATGCATTACTACTCATCATCCCAGCGTTAATCCCAGTCGCATCCGAAGCCTTTTCAGCTTTGGAGTCTGGGGTCCGCTTTACCAGTCCAACTGCTGGTATGGCTAAACTTCGACATTTTCCGTGATGCAGTTAGACCAATTGTTGGACTTTTGAGATCTCCAACAACCCGTAACGACTGCCACTAGATGTTTCTATGGCAACCGGGACCAACGGCTTAACGTGCTTTCCGAGGCACGACCAGACCAGTGCAAATATACATATTCATGCATACAAATACTTGCACTGTGCCGGGATCGAACCCGCGCCACCTTGCGCAGCGGCCGCGTCTGCTACCGCTACGCCACGGAGGCTGTCAAAACTATGCATTACTACTATACTACTAAATCCTCAAACGTTTTCAGTAAGTACGGTAATTTGAAATTCGAGAGCCTTACTTATGTAAATTGAACCAGAGACAAAGAATCATCTCTGTATACAGCATTTTGTTTTGTCGCCCAGGCCTTTTAAGAGGCTTAGAGCTTCACAGCTCATAAGACATTTGTGTGTACCTTCGTATTATTTCCACAAAACACGCAATGGAAGGCTATTACTGCAGTGAGCTCAGTGACAATGGAACGTGAACAATCTACCCATTGAAAGCTTTTGCCTAGCAACTGGTGGATGACACATGGATGCAAATGTTGGAACACTTTTTATACAAGGTCTAACATAAAAGATATGTTATAGGCAAGGCAGGTTTGGATTATTTGTAACGATATTGGCTCATAAGAAAGCTCAAGGTCGCACAGAGAGCTATGGAGAGGGCTATTCTAGGTGTTTCTCTACGTGATCGAATTAGGAATGAGGAGATCCGTAGAAGAACTAAAGTCGCCGACATAGCTCAGCGGATTAGCTCTCTGAAGTGGCAGTGGGCAGGGCAAATAGCTCGTAGAGCCGATGTCGGACGCCCACCGACTAGGTGGTCGGATGGCCTGACCAAAATCGCAGGGAAACGCTGGATGCAGGCCGCGTCCAACCGTTCTTTTTGGAAATCCTTGTAGGAGGCCTATGTCCAGCCGTGGACTTCATGTGGCTGAGATGATGATGATGACGATGATATTGGAATGATTTCAGTTCAAATTAAATTTTGGATTAATGTCGAATTTTCGGTTTCATCTTTTTTGGTTATATCACATTAGCGACCCTCCCCGGCTTCGCTCGGGAGTATTGCTGATACTAAATACACTACAGAAAAATTGTGAACGTTGTATAAAAAATATAGCAGCCTGCTGCTCCCGCCCCACCTGGCCGGCCCGTACCGCCGTAAACGTGACGCGCCGCAATTTTTAAATCTGTAATATCTTCGAAAATAATCATTTAAATCATATGCTGTAAAGGGCGATATAGATATTCCTTCCTCAGCCTATACAACGTGTAACATAAAGGGTACCTATATACATAACAAGGGTATGGCATCTTTACATGATATCAAACGATATTGGAAGGGTTTTTCAATCCTATTTCTTTATGTTGGGAAGTTATGAGGAAAAACACCGCCTATGATAGGCTACTATCATACTAGTCGCACAGAGATATTGAAGACATTTATCTGATTTTTGCAAGTAACGTGACGTGTAACGAGTAGTTTTTAACGTTTGTGGTGTGGTGCCACGTTTGTTATAATTTAATTTTAAGAAACACATGAAAACGAAAATTTGGTACTTACCAATTTTTTGAGTATTTTATTTTGAGTTGAAACCCTTCCAATATCGTTTGATATCATCTAAAGATACCATGCCCTTGGTATGTACATACCCTTTATGTTACACGTTGTAGATGTCCACTGCTGGACAAAGGCCTCCCCCAAGGCTTTCCACGATGACCGGTCTTGTGCTGCCCGCATCCATCGGCTTCCCTTCACCAGGTCATCGGTCCACCTTGTTGGGGGCCTCCCTACGCTGCGTCTTCCAGTACGTGGCCGCTACTCCAGAACCTTACTGCCACATCGGCCATCGGTTCTACGAGCAATGTGCCCTGCCCACTGCCACTTAAGTTTAGCTATGTACTGCTATGTACATGTATGTAGCTATGTACATGTATGTTTAGATATGTACTAGATCAAAAATGTATTTATGGTACTAAATTGGATAAGGATTAATGCCGTATTGGATAAAATACTACGCTTCTAAAATTCGCCGGTTTTTGTCCTAAAAAGTAAATTTAAAAAAATAATTGTGGGATATCCGTAAGAGATAGACATATACCACTGCGGACTTTTTTGTAGACTTTTTCAATGTATACCTGTACAGTATTTAGTAGGTACATTAGTTTGATAAATCTCGTAGGGTTCAACCTGCGTTTCACAGCAAACGCGAAAAAAAATAGTATTTCTTCAAAATGTAATGGATGTTATCTATCATACATATAAACCATCCTCTTTAATCACTCTATCTATTAAAGAAAACCGGCATCAAAATACGTTGCGTAGTTTTAAAGATTTAATCATACAAAGGGATACAGAGAAAGAGAATGTGACTTTGTTTAACAATAATTATGTATAACAAACGTATCAATGCACTACGTAAGGCTATAACTACACATTACACGTCACGTTGGTTACCATCATCATCATCATCATCTCAGTCACATGAAGTCCACTGCTGGACATAAGCCTCCCCTAAGGATTTCCAAAAAGTACGGTTGGACGCGGCCTGCATCCAGCGCTTCCCTGCGATTTTGGTCAGATCATCCGACCACCTAGTCCGTGGGCGTCCGACGCTGCGCTTGCCGGTACTTGGTCGCCATTCAAGAGCCTTTCTGCCACCTCGGCCATCGACTCTACGAGCTAAGTGCCCCGCCACTTCAGAGAGCTAATCTGTTGGGATATGTCGGCGGCTTTAGTTCTTAACTGTAGTTACCTACCAATAACACGATAGTCTTTCGATAATTCTGTGCACGTTGTAAGCCGGAAGGCAGTGTTCTTTCCTCGATGTTCTTAATTATCGAACAAGAGATAGGGTTATCCCCTAAGGGTACCCTATCTCTATATAGTTTGATGAGTATGAGTTATATAGTTTGATTTCACCCAAAGAAGCTTTGCTGTTGTCATGTAGATACCCTTTCTTTTATGCATTGCATTTATGTTCCTAAGTAGCTTTTTCATGTTCATTTTATTTTAAACTAACATCTGATGTGCTGGTGTTTGAACCAACAGGATTCAGATCAGTGTCGATGATATATCGCGAACCGAACATTCAGTCAATGATAATCAATCTCTACTCACTCTGCAACCGATTGTAAGGTATGTCCTCCGGTCCGCGAGAAATCGCAGTATAGCGGACAGAGCTCCAGTGGGATCTCATGGCGATATGAAGAGTGCGATTGTCGCTACTCAGTGCTGGGCACGCCACAATAAGGGAGGTCAGTCGGTTTCCTCCTTGAACAGTGGCTAGAGATGCACTACGGCACCCTCACCTTCCGCCTGACGCAGGTCCTCACCGGACACGGCTGCTTCGGGAGGTTTTTGTTTCGTATAAGGCGGGAGGAAACGCCAGGGTGTCACCAATGTGGGGTTCGCTCTGGGGATACAGTGTTACATACGGTGAAGGTCTGGCCGGCTTGGGTAGAGCACCGCCGTGTACTCGTGGCGGCGGTTGGCGGTGATCTCTCGCGGCCAGCCCTGGTCCAGGCCATGGTCCGGAGCGAGAGTGCATGGCAGGCCGTCACCTTCTTTTGCGAAGCAATGATGCTGACAAAGGAGGAGGCGGAGCGCGTGAGGGAGCAGGAATCACTCATGCTTCTAGCCGCCTCAGGTGACGCCTTGGTCGGGCGTCAACATCGAACTCCCGGCCATCGTAGGCGCGGGCTTGCGGGCGGCGAGGAGTGGGCAGCTTCCCGCCCGGTAAACACCAGGCTCGGGTCGACGCGACCGCGACGGTGCGTTGTGTTTCACGCACGCCTCTAAGAGATGTCAGCACATCGTGACGGGGTGAACACAAAGACCGATGCCTCCTGGGTCACGGTTGGTTAAAAAAGAAACCGTGGCCCTGGCGCACAGGCAAATGAAGAAACACGGATGGGTTCTAGTTAATAAAAACTTGACACGCTCTTCCGCTCCGCCCAGAGCGGCAGAAGTCAATTGTTGATTTTTTCAATCCAGAACAAAAAAAAAAGTCCTTCCATGATAAATGAACCACCTAACACCAAAAGAGTTATTCCATTTGAACCGGTAGTTCCTGAGATTCACGTTCAAATAAACCCTTCAAGTATACAATATGTAAAAAAAACTCTGTCCGACCCATAAGGATAATAAAGGTTAGGTAAACACTTGACCAAATATAATATAAAATTTTACATAATCATCACAGTAACAATAATAATGAATTTTGAAATAATCTTTTTTTCCCGGGTATTAATTCCAATTTCCCCGAAATTTGGTCATTTTTAAAAAACTGACAACACCATTTGTGACGGATCGAATAGCGATGCGACCACGTGCCGCATGCCCCGCCCCCCTTCACCCGCGCATACATGCGCGGGTGAAGGGGGGCGGGGCTATCGGGTTGTCTACCGCACATGCATTAAGTTACCTCGCTTTTTCGAAATAATATTTATTTTTTTTTGGGGATTTTTTTTTAAGTTTAGCCCAGCTTTGTAGGCATTATTAGAATCAGTTAACGATACCTAACAATACCTTCACGGATCGGACAGGGTTTTCTTTACATATTGTATAAATAATAGACATAGTGAGATAAAAATAATAAACATGCTATAATACATGATATAAAACGTATGAACAATGATATTTAACAAAGTACTTATAATGTGAACAGATATTACTGTGTATTTAGTATGTATATTTTTATATTCATAACTACATATATCAATTACTATGACTTAATAAGCAACTAAGGTCTAAAAGTGAACTACCCATTTAGCGAGCGGTCTATCTTCTTATACACTCAGTTACAAAAAAAAAGATCTTGAATTTAAATATCATCATCATCATCATTATCATCAACCATTTTATCGTCCCACTGCTGGGCACAAGTCTCCTCTCATACAGAGAAGGATTGAGCGTAATCACCACGCTTTCTCCAAAAAAGAAAGTCCAGGTTTCCTCAAGATGTTTTTCTTCACCTTCAGTCACTGTTGTCCAAGATATACTTAGAAAGTACATATAACTTTAGAAAAGTTACATTGGTACTTGCCTGACCTGGAATCGAACCCGCGCACTCATACTTGAGAGACTGGTGTTTTAATCACTAGGCCACCACGACATTTAAGAAATTCAATTTAAATATACACACGCTCATACAGTTTGCCTGGAAAAGTGTTCACCAAACTAAACACGCGTTTGTCACATACCGTTCCCCATTCAAACAGGAAGCAAATTTTGAAGGAATTCGCCATCACAGACTATTGTCTCTCAAGAATCTAGTCACGGAAATGATTCTATCTGGAGTCTAGGTAGAACTTGGGCGCATTGTGACTTTAGAAACTGAACTATATTGAAGCGAAACTACATTCACGGCATTAAATACTAGCTACAAACTATTACCACAGTATAAAAATCATACAGTACGTCGACGTCTTTGATCTCGTGTAAAATGCCGACATCGTCTAGACAGTAACGCATCGGCCAGGGTTGTCATAAATAAACAATATTTATGAATTTATTTATTTATTGCAGATCAACATCGATAGCTGTATTATATTTAATTAATTTGCTATTTTTACTAAGGGAACAACTCGAGACAGATTTAAGTTAATTAGATGGCATTTCGTAACCAGCGCCCCAATCGACCTCGGAATTAACAACCACATCATATTAATACACATTTAAATTGACGTCCGCCATTTTGGAATTCAGAGAGGATAGCTTTTTCATAACTGTGGTGCTTCGACAATTATATTTACTTAAAATTGACACCCATGTTAAATTATAAAAAAATGACGTCCGCCATTTTGATTGTCAAAAAGGATGGCTTCTTCAATACAAGCACCCCAATTATACTTAAAATTGACACTCATGTCAAATTATAAAACAAAGAAATAAAAAAACAAACACGTGTTAGCCCTTAATGATAAATACCGAGCTACGAACATCGTTTTGTTCGCAGCTCGGGTGCCGCTTACCCGCGTCTCGTCCCTCACACCCCGCACGATTGCTCTGTCTAGACGTCTTCGTCGGACGACTGTATGATTTTTAGACTGTGCTATCAGAGTATAAAGAGGGACACTATTACACAACGTTTTTCTTTATAAACTGAATACAGTTTGTTTACAATAAGCAACTGAATCAATTCCAATCATTTCTAAACCATGTCATATGTTTCCCAAATACATTTAGAAATTGTTGCATAGTACTAGGCGCGGGAGATAGTTCAACGCACCGTCCCACACGCCGCGCCACTGCAGGCGCGATCCTATGGGCGAGCGGTGCGTTGACCATATTTTTGGGACAACCAGGTGATAACAAGCCCATAACTTTGTGGTTTTTGATGATATCTTTTTGAAATTTTGAACACAGATTCTTTACTTACACGTGTTTCGGCTTTCGCATAAACAAAAAAAAAACAGAATAGAAATTGAGCTATGAATAAGCTAAAGGAACTTATGTCGACAAATATCACATTTCTCTAAAATGCCATTCTATAGAAGACTAGCTTTCCGCCCGCGGCTTCGCCCGCGGCTTCGCCCGCGTAGAGTTCGGTTATATCGCGCTTTTTAGATTTCCCTCGGGAACATCAAATTTTTCCGGGATAAAAGGTAGCCTATGTTCTTTCTCAGGGTCTAAAGATTGTCTGTGCCAAATTTCATCAAAATCGGTTGAGAGGTTTCAGCGGGAAAGCGTAACAGACAGACAGACAGACAGACCGACAGACAGACAGACAGAGTTACTTTCGCATTTATAATATTAGTATGGATAATAATAATGATGATGATGATGTTCCGACCGATTTCGGCCACAGCGACCACTTCGACTCCTAGCCGATGATTTGGCGCTCATGCGCCCGAAGATGACCTATGTAGCCTATCTTGGCGGCGAAACTTCGTGCACACTGAGGGTACGTAAGCACGTTGTTGACGTAGTTATATGTGATGGCAGCAGGTGGGCGAGCCTTTAATTGGTCGCGTTTGGCATCGAGGACAGCTTTGCGCTGCTCCTCAAACTCGCGCACTTGTCCGTACACCATTCGCCATTCTGGCCGTTTTGCTGCCAAACACTCCCATTCAGAGGGTTCTATATTGCATCTCTTCATGTGCCGTTTTAAGACATCCTTGAAAAAAAAATTATAAATATTGATATTTTCCAGCTAAATGAGACAGCGCCTGACATCAATTGATGTATGTTCGTAATGTTTTAATCACGTCTAATTTGTCTAGGGTATCTTAAAATCGACGGAACTAAACTAATATTTTATCAAAATAAAAATCAATAAAAAATCATTTATTCAAAATAGGCTGAGAATCAGCACTTTTTGAACGCCATTATTACATAAGACAGTCCCCCAAAACGCCCGCCCTGCGACACTTCCTAGTGCATTTGCTGGGAAGAAGAAGTGGCGGAACAAACTCCCCAGCACCACAGCTGTCTGTTCATTAAAAAAAACACATGACTTTATGCAAAATACTATGTACACAGGATAAATATCTTTTGTCCTTTTCATCCCTATTACTAATTTTATAAATGCGAAAGTATCTCTGTCTGTCTGTCTGGCTTTCACGCCAAAACTACTAAACCGATTGTAATGAAATTTGGTACACAGATAGTCTAGAGCCTGAGAAAGGACATAGGCTATATAAGATCTCCCTATGATCAATAGGAGCAGAGCAGTAACAAAAAATATAGCGAAAACGGGAGCTAACGCGGACGTACATATTACTCCCATTATTTCAACAGTATTTTATATCAACTGAGCTCTTTTTAATTTACGGGAATCACCGCATGCTGTACGATAAAGTCCACGCGGTCGGAGTCGCGGGAAACAGCTAGAATTGAAATGTAAAGAAAAGTGTGCACTTAACTTAAAATTTGGTTTAATTTGTAAACTACTATCGAGTCGACTCTGTAGTGGTATCTACAAAACGGCCCATGCGAACAACGCATCATACGACGTCGCACGGATGCTACATTTCGTAAGCAGAGTTTACCGTGCAACTAACATAATATATGTATAACTAGCTGCTGCCCGCGACTGTTTACAGCGCGCGGTGGTTTTCGTTTCCGTGGGAATGTTCATGTCGAAAAAAAAATAAAAAGAAGCTCAGTTGATATAAAATAAGCGCCTGTTAAAATAATGGGAGCAATATGTACTTCCGAGTTTGCTCCAGTTTTTGCAACATTTTTTGTTACTACATTGGTCATAGTGGGATGTTATTAAGCATACTTAGGGCGGGTTGTTTCAAACGGTTGGTTATCGTAACATGATACGTACGTCAAAAAGTTACGTTAACGAATGCTGTTTAACGTTCGTTAAATGCCGCGGCTACATTAGCAGGCGAAGATTCGTTTCGCGTTGGCGCGCAAAATATCCGTTGTCGGACATGCACGATGTTGTTATCTACATTGGCGGGCGAAGATTCAGAAATCGGCCTACGGCGAATATTCGTTGTTTATTTGTGCGGCCGAAACGATGGAGGAAGCAGTGGCTTTGCATTATATGTCAATAAATTATGATTTATTACATGTTTACAAAACAAATAAAACAAAAACAATGAAAAAAATGTGCAAAAAGAACGTCAGTCCGACTTCAAAGTCTGGACGACATTGAAGTGACGTAGGTGTGACCACTCCAGCGAATATTGTCGCGACAAGTCCTTTGAAGCGCGCCACTTTACCGACAGCGCCCCGAAGCTACATCGTCTGCGCACGAATACATTGCGTTGCGTTGCAACGATGTACTAGCCCCGCACGATGATATTGCGATGGAACCTTGTCACAATAACAGCTTTGTGACGTCATCTGTCACACAAAAGGACAGCTAGCAAAAGAATGTTAAACGCAAAATTAATAAACTGGGGTTAAGGGTTTATTTGTATTTTATAATTTTATTATACATACACTCTTTATACCTACTCACCCATATTCTGACAAATAAATTTTCATTATTAATAATTTCAAGGAAATAATTCTTGTAGACGTAAGAAAAATATACATAATCGAATATCTTTCTTACATGTATACTAATTTTTTCTAACAACATTTCTGTTAATTTGCGAGCGGGAATTGAACCAGAGTCCACTGTGTAGCAGTCATGTTTTAATTACTACCTACATCTATCAGCTTATAAATAAAACCAGGATAGTATGTAAAAAAATGTTTATATTTTTTTCAATATATTTATTCAATTCCAACTCTTTTTTGGTAGCAAACAATGCTACCAAAAAAGAGTTGGAATTGAATTGGTAGCCTAAATCACATTTAATTATTTTTCTTAATGTAGTTTCACTACCAGTATAATTAAGGTCTACTTTTGAAGCCACCAATATTTTGCGCATTGTGGGTATTTTTCTCCTCACCGTATACATTGAATGTATAATATTTCTTAAAGCTGTTAAGGGAAACCCGTCGAAATATTCCTTCTTTTGTCTTTTTCCTTTAGTAGGAGTTCTCAATTTGCTGCCACTGGCTGTTTCTGACTCATGCTGTCGTCGCAATTTCGTCACAGTATTTTTTGCAACGCCTGTGGCACATGCCACACGCTCCGTGACTTTAGTAGAATTTTGCAAAATATTTTTAATAACTATTAGCAGTTACTTCGGTATTAAAATGTCCTCAGTAGCACTTTTTAAAGCACCGTTTATACTTTCAAAAACTAACTTACAGTCCTTGTCCACTTTAATTACACAAGTCAAAAAAAAAAAAAAAATTTTTTTGGGTTTGTTATTAAATTAATATTTTCTGATTTTTTACAACTAAAAGTAACCAGAAACTTCGTTCATTGCAAATAAAGTTTGCTTTTGTACAATTTACGATGAAAAATAAATATTTTAATATTTTGGCAGCAAAAACAAGCGTGGCTCAGCCTTAAAGCAGTGATCCATGGCTTTCTTGGCAATAAAAAAGCTGCAAATTATAAAGAGCTTATTTCTAATATGCTTGAGAATTTCAAACTCATGGGATGCAGAATGTCCCTTAAAGTACATATGCTACATGCTCACTTAGACCAGTTTAAAGATAACTTAGGGGCATATTCAGAAGAGCAAGGAGAACGCTTTCACCAAGATATGATAAACTTTGAACAACGTTATCAAGGACAATATAATGAGAATATGATGGGTGACTACATTTGGAGTCTAATACGAGAAGCTTCCTACTTACACAGAAGAAAAACAAAAAATATTCATTTCTAAAGTTTCTTACTGATTCTTTTTATGTATTTGGAGATTTATCTTCATTGTTCTTTGTAAATAAAGGTGATTAACATATAAATTAAAGTTCTTTTTCTTGCTTTTGTATTCTACTGAATTAAAAAAATAAGATTTTCTTAAAATTAGAAATTGCGTTCTGTTTGCTACAAAAGCAAACTTTATCAAATAAAAGTATTTTTTTATTGTTAAGTTAGACATTATTAATCAAAATCAGCACCACAGAACTCAGACTCAAAAATCGTGTTGACTTGTGTTATAATTTCACGAGCACGACTGTTAATTAATTTCTTACTCATTTTAACGAGTTACAGCTAACAAAACTAAACAACAAAACCCAAGAACAACAATAAAACAGGATAACAAAAACAAAAAGCTAACAAAAATATTCGATATGCCTAAGTGGGTAAGCGCGGACTGAACTTGCGAACGGTACCGGCGGGGCGAGTTCGACTACGTCACCAAGATGGCCGCCAATCGCAATATCATCGTGCGGGGCTTATACCCGGTCACATACATACATCGCCGTAGCCCGAATTATTTTTTATTGTTGTGGGAAATAACTTCGTGTCATTTTATAAATTAAGTCCGTTTATACTAGAAAACTGTGTACCTATAGAAAAGCTATACTTTGAAGAAAAATGGATACATTTTATTTTTATTTTATTTATTTGGGACAAAAAACTATTATATGTTACAATATTAATAGCCGGCTAAAGTATAATACATAGTAAACAAAGAAACATTGTCGTCCTCCGTGGCGCAGCGGTCAACACGCCTGCCTGCGACGCGGAGGCCCCGGGTTCGATCCCTGGCCAGGTCATGATGGAAAACGATCTTTTCCTGATTGGCCTGGGTCTTGGATCTCTATCTATATATGTATCTATTATAAGTATAGTATCGTTGAGTTAGTATCCCATAACACAAGTCTCGAACTTACTTTGGGACTAATTCAATCTGTGTGATTTGTCCGTATATATTTATTTATTTATTTATTTATTTATATAATCCACACCATACACACCAAAGTAAGTAAATTACTACACTCACTCGTACTACTACATACACTTAAACATAGTTACTATGTTTAAGGTCTTAATAAGTAGGTAAGTATATGTTAAACATTGCAATCTAACAAAACACGTATATTCTATAATGTAAACATTTTTTTTTTCAGAGAACGTAAAGAAAATAAAACATGACGTGTAAAAGTGATCAGTGATCCTACTTGCTTAATAAACGATTTCATTTCACTAACTTCACAAAAAATGAGAAAGATCGCTTTCAATCTTCGATTGAAAAATATAAAGATGTGTTGTTCTGTAAAAAAACAGACAACAACAGTAATTAAAAAAAAATACAAAACTTGGGCTGCTAAACACCATTCTTTTTCTTTTTACGATACTTGTATCATCATCAGATCAACTACTATCGTCAACTCGCGAATACAAAAAGGGAGTATAAGTTGTTTTCACTATTTGACACCACGGCGGACTAAACACAACTTGACAAAAGTTACGTTAACCAGTGCTCAGACCATCGGTTAACGTAATCGTATTTTTTTGCGTGCGTTAACGTTTACGTATTGTGAAACAACTCATTTTTTGGCTTGACGATAGTTAGCACCATTTTTAACTTTTACGCATGCGTTAAGTGAACGTGAAACAACCCGTCAGCGTACCTTTTTTGCGTGCGTTAACGTTTACGTATTGTGAAACAACCCATTTTTTTGACTTAACGATAGTTAGCACCATTTTTAACTTTTACGCGTGCGTTAAGTGAACGTGAAACAACCCGCCCTTAGGCTCTAGACTATCCGTGTACCAAATTGCATTACAATCGGTTCAGTAGATTTGGCATGAAAGCCGGACAGGCGGACAGACAGAGATACTTTCGCATTTATAATATTAGTAACTAGTTGTGCCCCGCGGTTTCACCCGCGTATTCTTCTAGCCGAATGAGCTCGGTTGATATAAACTAAGCGCCTGTTAAAATAATGGGAGCAATATGTAGTACATCCGCGTTAGCTCCCGTTTTCACTACATTTTTTGTTCCTGCTCTGCCCCTATTGGTCATAGCGGGATGTTATTAAGCCTATGTCCTTTCTCAGGCTCTAGACTATCTGTGTACCAAACTTCATTACAATCGGTTCAGTAGGTTTGGCGTGAAAGCCGGACAGACAGACAGAGATACTGTCGCATTTGAAATATTGATGTGGATTTCCAAAAATGAACCGTTGGGCAAGTCCCCGTCAGAAATAACACCTACCTGGTCGGAGGAATCTACCTTTTCTATGGAGGGTGGGTGAACTTTATACCCTGTTTCTTATTGCTCTAAAGGCATCATTACCTACCTAAATGGAAATTCGAGATGATAATCTCTGCACAACATAAATGAACCAAAGAAAGTGCTGACTTGACGTTGTAAGAGATGACATGCGTGCCAACAATCTCACACCACAGGATGCTAAAGATCGCGCGAAATGGATGAAGTCGAGCAGGAAAGCGGACCCCGGGCTCCAATGCGAAAGCTGGGGACGCAACCGGGATACACGCTGAGATGATGACTGATAATTGTAGTAAAAGTTTCCCTTATTTTCTTATGATATACTATAGGCAGGCCCCCAGTAAGGTGGACCGATGACCTGGTGAAGGTTGCGGGAAGCCGATGGATGCGGGTAGCACAAGACCGGCCACTGTATGTGCCTTGGGGGAGACCTTAATCCAGCAGTGGACCTCTTTAATCTGAAGAAGAAGAAGTTACTGCAAAATAAAATATACACAATGGTTCCGCTTCCTTGTTCACAAAATAAGCTAAATTTAAGTTAAGTCCATCTTTTTCTTTCCATTTCATTAAGAAAAGGACAGAACATAATATGTCAGTTTAGACCTGTCAAATTAGTCCGCGCTTAACGTGAATTGATGTATTTTTGGTCGCCATGTTTTTAATTGCGTCTAAACTGTGTTTAGAATACCTATCTTGATTTGGCAGGATTAAACTAAAATGTTATATTCTTTTCTTTTCTTAATAAAATAGAAAGAGAAACATGCTCTTTACTAAAATTTAGTTTAGATTGTTAACAACAGAATCGGCGCCAATGTTGTAATAATTGAATGCTTAAGTTTGGAGTATCACAAGCGCCTGACAAAATAATTAATGCTAAATGTTGTTAATAAAACGAATTGTTATCTTAAAGCTACAGGCGCAAGTAAGCATAACTGTCGTCATTTTTATTTCAAGATCATAAGTTTTAATGTATCTCAAACCGCAAACCTTTTTCTTTTATTATTTTAGTATGAAAGGCTCCAAAATATAAAATTTGAGATATCTCAAAGCGCAATCACGTTGTAGACCGTATAAAACTTATAAAAGTCACGGGTCACTTGAGTGCAGTCGTAAAGTAACGGAAGCAGTGAAATAGTGTTGTCCGTATAATCTCTAGTCCCGGTATCAACACACTTACTTACATGGATTGGGACTTTTTAAACTTTATGATAAGACCTACTTAGTTTAATTTTTTTTTACCTATACTTGACAGAGAATGGACCTTAAGTTACTGAAAGAGTAAATGTTTTGTGTAAAAGAAACTAAACTTACGGATATGATTATTAAGTTATTTGTTCTACGTTGTAAAATAGGTGTAGTCCTATAAAATTAAGATGTTCTAACATGAAATTAATAAGTAAAGTAAAGTAAGTTAAGTCGTGGTAGCCTAGTGGTTGAAACACCAGCCTTTCAAGTATGAGTGCGCAGGTTCGATTCCAGGTCTGGCAAGTACTAATGTAACTTTTCTAAAAGTTATATGTACTTTCTAAGTATATCTTGGACACTAATGACTGAAGGTGAAGGAAAACATCTTGAGGAAACCTGGACTTTAAGTCTGAAATCGCCAACCCGCATTGAGCAAGCGTGGTGATTACGCTCAATCCTGCTCTGTATGAGAGGAGACCTGTACCCAGCAGTGGGACAATAAAAAGGTTGATGATGAACATGAAATTAATAGAAAACACTTCACTATTAAAAGCACTTCCTGAAAGTAGTTTGTTCAGAATCGTTTACTGAATCGGTTTATGTAATTTTTAATATAGGTAATTTTTTATCCCAAAAATAAATAAAACTACGGAAATTATTGTCACGCTAAACCTGTTATTTGTGCAGACTTTTAAAATCGCAGTTTTACTTGTATTCATACAAATTTAATCATTCAATACAAAAGATAAAAACCTTATTCCACGAACATTAAGGTCTTCTTTCTCCAAGAATTGATATAACTAATTAAATAAATAACACACACAAATCAAATTTAAAATTCAGTGTATGTATTATGATTATAACATAATATTCTAATTGGAATTTTGAGGGTATGCGTTATTTACATTACATGTTTTATACTGGTTTAGCCGAGATTGAAAACATGGGTACTGTCGCGGCGTCCAGCCTCCTTTGACTAACAGACTGGCTGGATGACGGACAGACTTTTTAAGTAGGTTGACGGACTCGACTTGCGACTACGAAAAATAAAGGGTGATTTTTCAACAAGAATTGACTTTTGATGCTCTTTTCGACAAAAAAGAGCATCAAAACTTTTTAACTCGAGACGGTCTCCAAAGCCTAGAGCACAGGCGTAGAGTAGCCAGCCTTTCGGTGTTCTATAGGATGCATTTTGGGGAGTGTTCGAGGGAATTGCATGATTTAATTCCCCCAGCTCCGTTCCACCATCGGACGACCCGTCGCACGGCGAGTTTCCACCCTTACGTTGTTAACACTACTACGATCCTAGGCTAGAGTGAATAAGCTCTTAATAAACTAGTGCGCTTTACCATCAACGGTCGCATCACTGCTTACCATCAGGCGGGATTGCGGTCAAGCACTGGTTTATAATTAAAAAAAAAAAAGAGTTGACAACGACCCAACAGGTACTATAAACTCGTCGATTGACGTCAGGCGCTAACTGATTTGACTACTAGTATTTATCTTCTGCCTCTTTAAAAATAAAATAATATTGAGGTTCTCATTAAGCAGTTAGGTGAAGAGCCTGATTCAAAAGGCGGTACTCCTCGATACGGCCCACATCGTGAGGAGGTTCCTGTGTCTGAGTCGTAACCACTGGTAGTTTGCCTCGGGCATCGGTGGATCCACTGTGTTTTTATATTTTTAAATGTTTTATGTGTATTATTTAAGTAAAAATATTTAAAAACATGATTAAATATGTACCTATATATAGACCAGTATATAAAGAAAACGATACACTAATCTTTAATTAAGTTTGGTTTGTTAAAATGCAATAAGCGGTATTGTACCCAGTGGTACCTTATCCAACACTAACTAAGGACATTATTATTTTAAAAAGAATTTACTTTTCAGTATAGACTGACTCGCAATTGGCCACTTTTTACGTCAAAGAAAATATACAGAATGTTATCAAGCGCAGCCTTATTATACTTCAGTCAAACCGTTCGGCGGATAAAGATGTTAATGTTTTGATCTTTGTAATATTAAATTAATTGTACTGGAATAAACCTGGTATATTGAAGATGGATCGATCAGAGCGGCGTGCAATGATTGTTGACATAACCATCCTACACGACGAGAAAAAGCCAAAAAGAAAAAAAATCAAGCATGTTGACTTGGCTCGCGAGATTGTCGACATGTGAGATGTAGATTCAGCATCCACTGTACAGATAGTCATAACAGCCAATGGCTTAATAGCCAAGAGCCTCGACCAACACCTCAGGAGGCTCTCGTTATGCAGCTTTATTAAGGGCTTGATTCAGAAAGGGGTATTTCCGGACACGTCTCGCATTGTAAGGAGATTCCTCTCTATGAAGCCCTGATTGCCGGTAGCCGACCCCATTTCGCGATACCGGTGGGTATCCATACTAATATTATAAATGCGAAAGTATCTCTGTCTGTCTTTTTGCCCGGCTTTAACGCTCAAACTACTGAACCGCAATTTGCAAAATAAAATTTTGCAGACAATGCGAAAGGACATAGGCTATATAATATCCCGCTATGACCAGTAGGAGCAGAGCAATTACAAAAAATGTTGCGAAAACGGGAGCTTTCGTGGACGTACTACATACTGCTCCCATTATTTTAACAGGCGCTTATTTTATATCAACTGAGCTGTTTTTAATTTACGGAAACCACCGCGCGCTGTAAACGGAAGTCCACGCGGACGGAGTCGCGAGCAACAGCTAGTAATTTATATGTTTTATATTTTCATGTTTAAAAATATAATTAAATGTTGTTCTTCTTCTTCTTCTTCTTCAGCCTATAGACGTCCACTGCTGGACAAAGGCCTCCCCCAAGGCTCTCCACGCTGACCGGTCTTGTGCTGCCCGCATCCATCGGCTTCCCGCGACCTTCACCAGATCATCGGTCCACCTTGTTGGGGGCCTCCCTACGCTGCGTCTCCCAGTACGTGGCCGCCACTCCAGAACCTTACTGCCCCATCGGCCATCGGTCCCACGAGCAATGTGCCCCGCCCACTGCCACTTAAGTTTAGCGACTCGCAGAGCTATATCGGTGACTTTGGTTCTTCTGCGAATCTCCTCATTTCTGATTCGATCACGCAGAGAAACTCCTAGCATAGCTCTTTCCATTGCCCTTTGTGTGACTCTGAGCCTTCGTATGAGGCCCATTGTGAGCGACCACGTTTCAGTTCCGTAAGTCATCACTGGCAACACACTGGTCAAAGACTTTAGTCTTGAGACACTGTGGTATCTTGGACGACGAGAAGATGTAGCGTAGCTTCCCGAACGCTGCCCAACCGAGCTGGATTCGCCGAGACACCTATTTCTCGAAGTTGGACCTACCTAGTTGGACTGTTTGTCCCAGGTAAACATACTCGTCAACAACTTCGAGTGCAGAGCAACCAACTACAATTGGAGTGGGTGCGACATGAGAGTTCGACATGATCTTCGTCTTATCCATGTTCATTTTTAGACCCACTTGTTGGGAAGCTCTGCTGAGGTCATTGGGCATTTTGCCCAAGTCTTCCAGGGTCTCAGCCATGACCACGATATCATCTGCGAAACGGAGATTAGTGATGTACTCGCCGTTGATGTTGATGCCAAGTCCTTTCCAGTCCAGGAGCTTAAAGATATCTTCCAACGCAGCAGTGAACAATTTAGGAGATATGACATCTCCTTGTCTCACTCCACGCTGCAGTTGGATCGGTTTCGAGTCCTGATCCTGGAGACGGACTGACATGGTGGCGTTTTTGTACAAACACTTTATTACCTCAATGTATCGATGGTCAATTTGGCACCGCTGGAGAGACTGTAGCACCGCCCAAGTCTCAATCGAATCGAAGGCCTTCTCATAGTCCACAAACGCCAAGCATCACTATGCTTGGCGTTTGTGGACTATGAGAAGGCCGACAAACCACTGTTTGTTATACTCCTCGGACTTCTGTATAACTTGCCGCAGCCTATGAATGTGGTCTATGGTGCTAAAGCCTTTTCGGAAGCCTGCTTGTTCGGGAGGCTGGAAGTCGTCGAACCTGCGAGCGAGACGATTCGTGATGACCCTAGAAACAGCTTGTAGACATGGCTCAGGAGGGATATCGGTCTGTAGTTTTTCAGAAGGGTATTGTCACCTTTTTTGAAAAACAAAACCACCACGCTCCTGTGCCACGCCTTAGGCGTTTCGCCTTTAAGAATGACGGAATTAAATAGTTTCTGAAGCGCTTTAAGAACCGGTTTGCTACCCGCTTTCAGAAGCTCAGCCGTAATTCCATCATCTCCAGCCGCCTTATCGTTCTTGAGCTGTTTCAGGGCCATACCAATCTCGTACAGGCTGACGTCCGGGATATCGTCGGTGTAGTGTCGGGTTAGTCTGGCTCTAAGATCATTAGCCAGGCTTACAACAGGTGCGTGTGTTGATGTGTATAACTCTCCGTAGAATTTCTCAATCTCACCCAAAAGCTCGGGCTTGGAAGTGACGATCCTACTATCCCCAGTCTTCAGCTTCGCAAGTAGACTCTGTCCAACAGACAATTCTCGTGCGAACACTTTGGAGCCTTTGTTCCGCTCGATAGCCTCTTTAATACAATTTGTATTAAATTGGCGTATATCGCGAGTCAGAGACTTTGAGATTTGTCTGTTAAGGCATCTGATACGCGAAGCGTCATCAGGGGATTTTAAGATCACCTCCCGTCTTTCTTCCATTAGCCGGCGGGTGAGACCGGAGATCTTCTTCTGTCTTTTTGAACGGAGGGTTTTGTAGAACTTAGACCCTTCCGTTTGGAGAGTTTCCACAAACCTGTTGTTGTAGTCGTCCACATCTACGCATTCACCGAGGCATTCGAAGCAGAGCGAAGATTAAATGTTGTTAAATATCTTAAAATAAAGGAATAAATAATGCATCCTGCATGCCATTATTAACTAGCGTATGTTCACGCCCGCTTAGCAGACAGTAAAACTTAATTAAAGTTACCACTAGAAAAATATGTGAATTGTGCATAAAATAAAATATAACACGCAGATTAGCAACCCGTACGAATTACTATTAGAATATAATAGAATATTTTTGATTGTGTCATCATCATCATCATCATTTCAGCGTTAATCCCATTCGCACCTGAGGCTTTTACAGCTTTGGAGGCTGAATTTGGCTTATTTTCCATATTTTCCGTGAAGTGACTGCGGTCTTACCTCCACAACCCGAAGGCGATATCGAAGCATTGCAGTTAGACCAATTTTTGGACTTTTGACGGCTCCAACAACCCGTAACGTCTGCCACTAGATGTTCGTATGGCAACCGGGATCAACGGCTTAAAGTTCTTTCCGAGGCACGACCAGACCAATGCAAATATTCATATTCATGCATACAAACATTTTGCTCTGCGCGGGTTCAAACCCGCGCCTCCTTGCGCAGCGTCGCGTTCGTTACTGCTACGCCACGGGGGCTATTTTTTATTGTGTACACTATATAAATTAAAGAACATGAAAATGAAGATTTTACAAAGGGTTGTGATACTAGCAAAATTACTATTTGACATTCCGTACCAAAATAATGTCGACATCCCGAACATAGAGCATTCTTCTCTCTTAGCTGTAGTCTTCGTGAACCGAACAATCATTTATTTCTTGTCCAACCATTCACTTCGCGAAATCCACTACATTCATACGAGCTTTACTGTGTTAGAATGCCAAATAAATTCCTGCATTCACAGAAATCACGTATCCCGGGAATTTGTATCACATCACTAAGCTCCCGAGAGGTCACTCGAGACACATTTTGGTGTTCATATAGGGTGATAAACATCACTATATTTTTATTACCACAAACTTTATTTTTCTTCAGAAATGAAAGGAAACTTCCATGTTTCGTTTCAGGATATAAAGTTTGTCACAGCTGTGTTGTTGAAAGCATGCAAGTGCGAGTTGGACCCGAGCACAAAGGGTTCCATACCATCAATATATGCAACGTTATTTTTTGTATATACGATTCCCGAAACACGACGTGTCCAGTATTTTTATGTAAAGATTTTATGTACAAAATTTCAAGAAGCTATCATGAAAATAAGAGCTACTTTATACGTTATGTTACTTAGTTGTCCCTACAAAAATATGTTCAACGTGCCGCTCGCCCGCTCGCTTCTTAAGCGGCGCGGCGGCGGGGGCCCTAGGACACTATGCTCCGCTGTGAACTGTGTTGTGCGCTCGGTAACCAGACTGCAACATTTTTTAAATTATATTTGGGACTATAACATGGTGTAAAAATTATTGGAATCAATTCAGTTGCTTGTTCTGAACAAACTATATTCAGGTTTCATATAAAGAAGAAATAATTAAAAGGTTACAACACCATTTTAGACATTTTGTTGCTTATTATGAGTAAAGCGACCACATTCCGCGTGCCCTGCCCCCCTTCGCTCGCGCATGCATGCCTGCATGCACATGTATTAAGTTACCTCGCTTTTTCAAAATAATATTTATTTTTAGGGGATTTTTTTTTTAAGATTAGCCCAGCTTTGTAGGCATTAGTGTTATTGTAGAATCAGTTAACGATACCTAACAATACCTTCACGGATCGGGCACGGTTTTCTTTACATAGGTATTGTATATAAAAATACCCATTTCGTGTTTATAATCTCATTCGTATATTCGTCGTTTTTCGACATCATTCATGAAAGTTTCAACTCTCTAGCAATAGCTACCACCTCCACCAGTCAGCCCAGCACCAGCCTATTTCTCCGTAATAACGGAGAAATAGGCTGATGAGAGACAGACAATATATTTGTAGAACATTACCACATGATATATACCTACAGTCCAGGGTGGGCTCATCTATTTATCTTCGCCTTAGCAGGTTTTTCTTTCTAAACCAAGCATACAATTCATGTCCAGATGTAAGATGGCCAGCAGGAATGGACGTCACAGTATTAGTCTGTCCTTAGACCGTTGATAAATGATAGCTTGATAATTGAAAAGAGTGTCCATGAAGTTTCTTGCCCATTCTTCTCTATACATAGGTACCTACTCTTTGGAATGGGCGACTTGCTTCACCTTACTGACTGACCGACCTTCTGACAATTCAAAAGTGCCTGTAACTAGTTTATTTGAAATAAATGCTTTGATTTTGATTTTATTTAGTAAGTAGGTTTGTACAGATTTTGTGTAAATTACTAAAACTGCCAGACCATGCCAAAATTAACGGAGAGAAAAACAAAAACAAAAAATATCGCAATAAAATGACCCACATAATCTTAACATTCATAATAATTAAAGAGACGGCTCGCATTGTGAGGAGGTTCCTCTCTGGAGGCCTGACCGGTAGCTTGGACCCTGCTCGCGATGTCTGTGGGCTATTATTTCCTATATGAATAAATGTTTTTAAACTTTTTATATTCATATATTACGCGTGCCGCTCGTCTGTCAGACTCAAACCCAAAAACTCAAAGCATTTATATTAGTTAAACCATTTACAAGGACTTTTGAACTGACAAAATTAAAAATAAATACTCTGTTAGTTAGTCCAAATATTGAAGCTAGTGGTCCATTCACAACTTAAATATTTTAGTCCGGATGGATGCCTTCTTCAATTAGTGAGCTTTTTTTGTCACGTAATCATTATAGATTGTTGCGACGGGACTCCCACGTCCCCTACCGTCACCTATCCCCCGAAATTTCGCCGATGGGATGTCAAGAGAGGTCGAATCCAAAATCTTTGAAACAATTTTAGTGAGCCCATTGGTGGGAGAAACTCCGACCTCTGGGCTCGGCGGCAACCCTAACGGAGAAGAATACGCAAAAAACTCCAAGGACACTCTTTTAAATCAAGATATTATTATAAAATCCTGGCTACTTTATTCTTGTTGATTAAATATATGAGAACAATGTAAAAATAAATAAAGAAACAATGTTTAATATAAAATTAAAAATGAACCTCAAACAAAAATACCGTACATTTGAGATGTAAATTTATTTTCTCAAATTAACTTTTACAGCCTGCATAATGTTTTTCTTCAATTTTAACAAAAGAAAAGTTGTGAAAGGTCAAAGGGGCTGTTAATGGTCAAGGGAAATGAATTATTGTGCTTTTTACTGCTCAATTTGGACCGGAAGTAGCTGTTGAAATGAAACCCTCCGTTTTTTAATGTCGAGTCTTTAATTATGGGAGTAAAGAGTTAGAATAAATTTTTGAGGTTGACATTTCACCCAGGAAGAATAATTAACATTTTATACAATTTAATATGGCGTCGGAAACTTCAACCGTTTCACTGTCAACTTTTTAGCACTTAGTAAGAAAGATGCATCCCAGGTTGACCAATGTAAGGCAAACCTGTTCAGCTAGAGATTCACAGATGACTCCGCCCTGGAGTGTAGTGTCTTGTTATTCCATGCTTTTTATTGCACGTGTTCTATGTGCCCTGTCGTCTGCACGTTATAAGGATGCTACTTAACATTACTGGCGCCAAATTTATACCTGAATTCCTGGACGGACCTGGATGAACCTGGACGGACTCCAATTATCAATTCCGTTTAGATTGCCGTTGACTCATTAAGAAGACACGTATTTTACTTAGTTATAGGTACTTTAGAATTATAACCCAATTTTTTTTTAAAAAAATATATAAATATATTGGAGTTTAGTCAGCGGTGGCCCTATGGTTTGGGCTGTGACTTACAAGTTGTAGGTCGTAGGTTCGAACCCCGTCAGGCACATTGCTTTGTGTTAACTATTTCATCACCACTGCTCTAAAAACGACGGAGAAAAATATCGTGAGGAAACCGGTATGTTCTATAGCCTAAAACTTTGAAGACATGTGACATCTACAAACCTGCACTGGGCCAGTGTGGTCGATTACGGCCAACTCCTCCTCACTGAGAGGAGACCTGTACCCCAATAGTAGAACATTATAGGATGATATGTATTCGTTTGACTACCCAGAGGGTCGACTTTACAGAGCCATTTCGTAGCCCTCGACAGAGTCTAGTCTGGGTGGTGTTGGAGCAATGATACCCTTACAAAAGCGGTGTGAGAGTCTGGATTGAAACGTTGGACTTCGAACGAATAGTGTGTGCTTAGAAACTGTCTTGCGTATCGTAACATTGAGTTGTGTTAGTGTGTGAGAGACTAAAGTACCACATCCGACATGTTTCAAGTTACACAAATGTCAATTTAATGTTAAAGGCAATTAAGTTGATATCAGAGTGTTTAGCACTGTTATAACTACAAAGTAGCGCTTGACCACAACGCCTGATGGTAAGCAGTGATGCAATCGTTGATGGTAAAGAGCGCTAGTTTATTAAGAGCATATTCACTCAAAGAAACTAAGTGAATAAGAAGGAAGACGGCAGTTGAGCGAGGTGATGCAATGTTAAACTCAATAACACGATCAAAGATGCTGTGCTAGAGGGAGATTGATCTGGAGACACTCCACGACCGACACAACATTTGGTGCATCGTACCCGGCACACATTGCTACACAACTGCTCAGACCCGTCCTCCGTACGGCTTCACCAGACATCGTGCCGGATCATGACGAATCGCTTGGTGGCAAGACTTTGTCTGGTGGGTGGTAACTTCTGCCGGCAGCCGATGTTATAGCCTACCACCCCACGGTTAAGTCGTGGATGGGTTCGATCTTCAAACAGCAAGATCCACTTTCTTGATTTGGACAGCGCCTTGCTCACAGATGTCATAATTTTTTTTTTTGTTTGGGATAGGAAATCATAAAATGCGAAGCGGAAGGCCGTGTCAGACTTTTACTGACTAAAACCCACACGTGTTTCTTCCCTTGCCTGTGCAGCGGCTAGGGCCACGGTTTCTTTTCACCGCCCGCAGACCCGCGTTTACGATGGCTGGGAGTTCGATGTCAACTCCCGACCAGGGGATCTTTGACTGTTGTTATGGGTCGTCTGTAGCCCGAAAGTGCGAATACTAGTCTCACCAAAGAGTTTCGTATTACTAACTGGGCTGTAGAAGTTAGATCGGCAGATACTCCGTGTCAAAATATTATTCAGCTGTATCGGGTCAGACTGGAAGCTAAACCTAACATAGTTGGGATAAAGCTAGACGGATGACGATGAAAATTACTAAAATATAAACAATTGCGTGTGCTGAATTTCAAACCATTATATCGTAATTCGTGGGTGCGTTTACAAACACATAAAGACTCATACACAAACAGCCAGACACGTAACAAGTACATAATTGTAGGCCATACAAATATTGGTTCCGTGCGGGAATCGAACTCTCAAGGGAAGGTTCCGCGGCAGTCGTATATTATCTATAACTAGCTTTCTGCCCGCGGCTTCGCCCGCCTGGTATTAGGTTATATCGCGCTTTTTAAATTTCCCTTGGGAACATCAAATTTTTCCGGGATAAAAAGTACCCTAATAATTAATCCGGACTTTTAACTGTACGTCTGCAAAATTTCAAAGCAGTCGGTTCAGTAGTTACAGTGTGAAAGCGGAACAAACAAATAAACAAACTCACTTTCCGATTTATTATTATTCGATACATTATCCGATATATTATTTACTAGCTTTCCGCCCGCGGCTTCGCCCGCGTGGAGTTCGGTTATATCGCGCTTTTTAGATTTCCCTCGGGAACATCATATTTTTCCGGGATAAAAGGTAGCCTATGTTCTTTCTCAGGGTTCAAAGATTGTCTGTACCAAATTTCATCAAAATCGGTTGAGAGGTTTAAGCGGGAAAGCGTAACAGACAGACAGACAGACAGACAGACCGACAGACAGACAGAGTTACTTTCGCATTTATAATATTAGTATGGATAACATTGGTATAGACTAGTATAGATAATATCGACAGCCTCTGTGGCGTAGCGGTAGCGAACGCGGCCGTTGCGCAAGGAGGCGCGGCTTCGATCCCCGCACAGTGCAAATATTTGTATGCATGAATATGAATATTTGCACTGGTCTGGTCGTGCCTCGGAAAGCACGTTAAGCCGTTGGTCGCCGGTTGCCATACGAACATCTAGTGGCAGTCGTTACGGGTTGTTGGAGCCCTCAAAAGTCTAACAATTGGTCTAACTGCAATGCTTCGACATCGCCTTCGGGTTGTGGAGGTCAGACGGCAGACGCTTCACGGAAAATGTCGAAGTTTAGCCAAAATCAGCAGTTAGACTGGTAAAGTGGACCCCAGACTCCAAAGCTGAAAAAGCTGCGGATGCGACTGGGATTAACGCTGAGATGATGATGAGTATAGATAATATTGCGATATATGCACTAAAAAGTAAACAACTACCGTAAGCTAAATTTTCAGTGCAGATGCGTCTGGTTGCGAGCAACATCGGTTATCGGCAGAAGTTACCACCCACCAGACAGTCAGACAGTCTTGCCACCAAGCGATTCGTCATGTTCCATGATGTCTGGTGTAGCCGTACGGAGGACGGGTCTGAGCAGTTGTTGGTGTGTAGTAATCACTCAGTTTTTTTTAGGCGAATGGGCTCTAACAAACTAGCGTGCTTTATCATCAATGATTGCATCACTGATTGCCATCAATCGGGATTGCGGACAAGCACTAGTTTATAATTATAAAAACAAAAAAAATCGTGATCAGAAGATACAGCAGTTCCTATGAAATGCAGGGCAAAGCGTGTTGTTATCGCTTCAAAATATTTAGAGAAAATATATCCTCAAGCTAACAGATATTCATGAAAGAGAGCAAATGGCGCTTAACTTGAAGATACTTCATTTAATTTATTTGCAGTAAGTAAAAAGGTTAAGAGTGTGCAGTAAATGTTTATGATTCGGAACCGGAGCTGTGATGCATACAGCGGTTTTATGTGCTCATGGTACTAATGTGTTAAGTTATTAAGTTGAAGTATGCATTAACTGAATCGCAGGGCTCTTCCTCATGCCTCTAGCAGCCGCAGGAGACGCCCTGCTAGACGACTCGTACATAGTTTTATTCAGTTTAAGTTACCACTTATGTTGGTGAATGTTGGTTCACCTGTTATTGGCAACTGTATAAGCAGCCTCTTACTCACAACTACTTTATTTGTTATTTTGTATACAGAAGCTGTTGGTGTTCCTTTGTTATTAAATAAAAAATAAATAAATAAATAGCTGGTAAAAGTTAAAAGGTGATGATAGGAATACTTATAAAATCATTCAGATCTTAAAAGTATTCTGTTATTATCTTCTTTAGGGTGTTACCATACCAATCGATCGATATACGATCGATGCCATCGAACGACATCAGTCGACGTTAATCGATTGGTGTGGTAGCTTTAATTGATCGACGGATACCGGTCGACTAATCAATCGATCTGTTATACGAGAACCCGAGAAACAGTTTTTAAAAAAAACACTTTGTTGGTTACACGGAAGTAGTAATTTATTAAGGGCTTTAGCCTTGACACAATTCGGGTTTGAACTTGAATAAAAATGAACTGGCAGACACGCGACAGAATATGATGTAGCCGGCTTAACGGTTGCGCTCGGACTGGCTACCGGACCGCGGGACGCAAAGTTAGCCTAAAGATGATGATAATGCATTTTATACAGAAATCTATATAATCAATATATTACTGTTAATTAAGGGTTTTCCCTAACATTGGGAAACCATAACAGCCCCCCGATTTAGAGTAAACTACGCCTTTAAAAGTGGAGTTTACGTTTAATCTAATGAGATGCATGTTAGCCGATTCGAAGGGAAGGTCCCATACTAATACTTGAGGGGTTAACGTCTAATTCATGATCATTATTTTCAGGGTCTTTATTTTCTCTGAATTTCACTATTCTTTTGTGTATGCCAGTTCTATACAGTTTATAAATAACAAAAGACATTACAGAAATTGTAATTACAGTCATAATACCCGAATAGTACTTTTGATACAAAACAATATGAGGTGTCTCAACTATATTGTTAAGACTTTTCAATATCTCTGGGTTATCATAAGCTAAAGAATCTAAGTTTATATTCTTAAGATTAAGTACAGGTAAGTTCGTAACAATATTATTAAAGGCTTCAATATTACAACAAGAATCATTTAAAATATTATAATTAGAGATAATAGGTTTCATTACGATTTCACGAGTTTCTTGTGGCATTAACCTGGTGTCTTTACAATAGGCAATACATTCAGAAGGTAAGTACAATATACCATTACCACTAAATTCTATTTCTATAGATTGGGGTTATTACATTCAATACTTATTCTAGTTCTTTCTGACATTACAAATAACCATCTGTTATGGCGTAGTGGTTGCCAAATGCTAACGTGACCATGAATAAACTTAGTTTCACAAATCGAAGGGATTGAAGTAAGTACTTTTGTAATGATTTCTGTCTCACAAGAAGGTGTCGCAGAAGAGGAATACAAGATTGACGTTTCGCAAAGGTGACGATCATTATTAACTATTTTGCAATAATCAAGATTATCTAATTTACAGTACATCGACCTGTCCCTGCTTATACCAATATACTTTGAAGATGGAATAATAGTCGAATATGATTTTGGATTATTTTTATCATGAGGAACCAGTGAAGGTAAGTTATGATATACATTTAATTGTATAGGATTAATGAGAGGTATTTTTACTACAAAAACTACTTTTCCTTTATTGAAGTAACTAGATATCTCTGATATATTTAGAATAGTATGTATATTATCTAAGTTTAGAGGAACCGGAAGTTGCTTAGATTCGGGTAAGAATCTGTAATTATCAACCAATTCGGTGTAGACTTCTTTAGGTGTTAGGATAGTGGGATATAAGACATTAGATTTGCTAAACATGACGGAGTTAATTATATCTTCGACCTTGAAGGACAGGGCTAGAAGGCTATTTTCTATCATGGAAGTTACTTCTAGCATACGGGACCTAATACCTAATTCTCTTGAAACGTAAGTTAGATTTAGAATATCTTGAGACATTTATTCGATTGCATTTTCCAGATGTTTTTCATTTAGTTTGATTATAGACAGAGTTTCGTTAAAACATTTAAGGGTAGAGGTGGTGACTAATATATTTTCCTTCATTAAAATAGCTAGTTTCTTTTGATCTGTTTCCACCTCCTTAATAGCATTATCATATCGTATGGCATCGTCCTCATCCATTGTGCCAAATATTTTTTTGGATATAGTACCTACAAATCCTATTAGTGCTGACCTTTTCGACTGGCGCGACGTTAGGTGAAAAATCGCCTCATTGTCATGGGCTATATCTTTAAAACGGGTGTTCAATGGTTCAAAGAGATTTGTACATTCTAAATAATCAAAGACCTTACCATTATCACATACTCGTTTGGCTTTCTCGAGAATAAAACGAAGGTTTAGAATGTGCGGATTAATAAAAGATATATCATATGGAATTACTATGCTGAGGTGACTATCAACTAAACTTAGAGAACCTACAGGGTCGAAGTAGATGCCAGGACTGTTCGTCAAGGGCGTAATGAATTCTTGACCCAGCGCAGAATTACTGCAATAGAATAAAATTAAAATTATAATACACTTAAAACTAGTTCTTAACATATACATAACTAGGGTTACTATGTACTTAACTACGTTTCAGATCTAGGGGCTAATTTGACTTCATCGTAATGGTGCGTCACATGACGTCTATTTATAAGCAAGGTCAAGGTGCTTCTACCATTGACTTTTACAACCTTATACGGTCCTTTCCAAATCGGTGAGAGAGCTTTACGCAGGCGTACATGATTTTTGAGATACACGTAATCTCCAACCTTATATTGAACAAGTCGCGAACGGGTATCGTAATATTGTTTAGATCTTTCCTTAGATCTCTGTATATTTTCAATGGCTTTTTCACGCGAAAGTTTCAGACGATGATGTAGAGACTTAAGATATTCCGGATACGTAAGGTCTGGTTGCAATTCGTAGACAGAATCCGGGATAAAAGGCTTTTGACCAAAGAGGAGCCCGTATGGTGTGAAATTAGTAGTCGAGTGGGTAGAGGTATTATATGCCAACATAGCTGTATAGACATACTTATGCCAATCAGAATGATTTTCATTGACATAAGATTTAAGGCATTCTTTAAGTGTAGAGTGACTGCGTTCAAGTGCACCTTGAGTTTGAGGATGGTATGGGGAAGACCATATTTGTTTTATTTTTAGAAAACTACAGGTTCTTTTAAAAAGTTCTGCAGTAAAGTTTGTGCCTTGGTCAGTTAAGATAGTTTTCGGGATACCGAAAACAGAAATAAAGTGTACTAGACACTCACATGTTTCTTCCGCAGTCGCATTAGCGATAGGGTAAGCGAGGGAGTGTTTAGTGAGGTCGTCTTGTAATGTAACAATGAATTTAAGCTTTGTGAGGCCAGCTTCCGGAAGAGGGCCCACAAGGTCAAGACTAAGTCGTTCAAATGGTTTGGTGGAAGTAGTAGTTATTTGCATTGGTGATCTATTAATTTGTCTTAGGGCCTTATTACTTTGGCATTGGGAACAATCCCTTACGTAAGTTTCGATATCTGTTCGCATGTTTTTCCAGAAATATCTTTCTTTAACTCGATTAAACATTCGCGTTGACCCTAGATGTCCAGCAATAGGAATATCATGGTTTTCGCGAAGTATTTTGGGTATCTCTGAAGGTGTAGGGTAAATTATTGTATTGTGGTAAATATGAACTAGTGTTTGGGTATCGTTAAAGATGTAGCAGAACATGTTGTATATTTTTGCCCAGATGTGTTTGTCGAAAGGATTTTTGAAATCAGTGATGGCTAAATTTAAGTCAGCATCGCTAGACTCGCGTAATATATCGGATCGAAGATTTAGTAAACTTTTATAGATTTCGTCATATGAACTGCTATCAAAATGGTATACTTTAGTGAACAGAAAATATATTGATTTTCCTTTATGATCTATTGAAATAAAGGAATAAAGAGATCTTTCTTTTTCTAAGAAGTCTTTAGAGTTTTCGAGGCTACTTAGTATTTCTTCTATGTAAGGATTTGATGCATCGAGGTCGATGGAAGTAGGTATGACAAGGATGTCACAGTTACTTTTTAGGATGCTTTCATTGTGTTCTATGATTTTAGCGTTACTATTAAAGTTTTTATCGTTCATTGCTTTTAAGAATTTGCTGTAATTGTTGTCACGAAGAGGATTTGTCGTGGTATTCGGGGATTTGTTAGATGTAGATGGCGTAGAAAGATTATCGATTCCTGGCAGTGAATCATCATTTTCTAAGAGCTCTACTGACGGTAGTTTATTGTCAAGGTTTAGGGCATCAGGAGGTAGTTGGATATCGAGATCCTCGAGAGTTAGAGGGCTAAATCGAGATGAGGGGTCCTCTGTGTTTTGATTAGAAGTAGACGGGACAGGATCACTTTCTGATGTTTGAATTGGGTTTACAGGGTATCGCGATAAGGCGTCAGCAGCGGCATTTAATTTTTCTTTTTGATACTCAATTTCATATTCATATTCCATTAATTTCAAGCGCCATCTCTGTAATTTACTACTAGGATCCTTGTGATTAAATAACCACTTTAATGGCCTATGATCTGTAATGATTAGGAATTTTCGCCCATAGAGATAAGGGCGAAAGGTTTTACAACCGAACAGGATGGCGACGAGTTCTTTTTCAGTGGTACTATAGTTACATTCGCTCTTGTTGAGGGTTCGAGAGGCATAGGCTATTGGTTTATCTTTACCGACTGAGCCTTGACTGAGAACTGCACCAATGGCATAATTAGAGGCGTCACAAGTTAAGATGAAAGGGGCAGAAAAGTCCGGATAAATAAGAACAGGAGCAGAGGTAAGTTTATGTTTGAGTTCATCGAAAGCGACTTGTTGTTGATTTTCCCATAGGAAAGGGACGTCCTTTTTTAACAGTTGCGTTAGAGGTTTTGCAATTTTCGCGAAGTTATCAATGAAACGACGATAATAAGACACAAGTCCGAGGAAGGACTTAATGTCCTTGGGAGATTTGGGAGTAGGAAATTGAGTTACCGATCTTATCTTATCAGGGTTAGGTTTTACACCGTCCTTAGTTATTAAATGGCCGAGATATGCGACTTCACGTCGGAGAAACTCGCATTTATCGGGTTGAAGTTTTAGATTGTAATCTCTAAGCCTTTGGAATATTGACGCAAGGTTTTCGATGTGAGAATTCAAGTCATGACTATATATAACTATGTCATCTAGGTACACAAAGCACCTTATGCCTTGAAGGCCTGTGAGAGCTGTATTCATTAAACGTTGGAAGGTAGCGGGTGCGTTTTTTAAGCCGAATGGCATTCTTGTGAACTGATAATGTCCCTGAGGTACACTAAATGCCGTTTTAGAAGCATCTTCTTCATTAATTAAAATTTGATGAAATCCAGATGCAAGGTCAAGGGTAGAGAAGTATTTACTCTGACCCAGCTGATCTAGGATTTCGGATATCTGCGGAATAGGGTAGCTGTCACCAATGGTGATATCATTCAGTTTTCGGTAATCGATAACTATGCGCCATTTTTGCTGACCGGATGCATCAATCTTTTTGGGTACAACCCATATTGGCGAGGACCATGGAGACTCTGAGTGTTTTATGATTCCTTGTTCCAGCATTTGGTCAATTTGTCTTTTGACTTCTTGTTTGTGTACCTCTGGGAACCGATAAGATTTTGTGTTTATTGGATTTTGATCGCTTGTTTTTATATTATGTTTAAGTGCATTTGTATGAGATAGTCTATCACCAGGGATAAAGAATATGTCTGAGTATTCAGAGCAAACATCATGAAGAGTATTTGCTTCTTCAGAGATAAGGTGAGATATTCTAAGAAGGTTTAATACTTCCTGGGTTCGGAGATAAGAGTCTACGTTTTCAATATGACTAACTGCACGCGTGTCTACTGGATTAATAAGTTCGCTTAAGGAACTTAAAGGAGTAAGTGTGATATCTAAATTAGACTTCAAGGTAATAGGGGTTTCAGAGGTATTGATCACTGATAAATTGATTCTTTTATTTTCCTTGACTGCAACTAAGCAATTAGCGATCAACAAGTCTTCGTGATAACACTGGTTTAGTACGAGCCCTTCTTTCACCTCTGGGTTGGACACGGAGCATTCTATGATAGTTTCAGACCTGGGAGGAATTGTGTAAATTGGTTCATTGAAATGTAACTTTATTTCATTTTCACCTATTTTCAAGATTTCACGAGTGTAGTCAATTGTACAGCCAAAGGCGAGTAGCATATCAGTGCCGAGTATACCGTCATAAGGTAAGTATATTCGGGGTATTATATGGAATTTATGTATAACAGTAATTTCATCGTCTATTTTTAATTTAAGCGGAAAGTGGCCCATTGTGGGTGTAGGTTGATTAGTGGGGTCGATACCTTTCAATAGGATTACTTCTGTTGAGATATCGACTGGTATTTGTATGGAAGATTTTTTCAGTACACTCACAGTGGCACCAGAGTCTACGAGGAGAGATATGGTAGTATTCGACACCGAGGAATGGACAAGGATATGAGGTAAGCGTTTCCTAAATGAACCAATATTAATTTCAAAAATTTTTGTTTCAGGTATTGGGTGAGGAGCAGTTGAGTTCGAGGCGATATTAGTGGATACAGAGGGTGCAGAGGATACAGTGCAATGAGTTTGCGGGTCCCTGTCATTAGGGGATACAGAGGATACAGAGGATACAGTGGTGTTGCGATTAATTCGCGAGTCCCTATTTTTAGGGGATACAGAGGATACAGAGGATACAGTGGTGTTGCGATTAATTCGCAAGTCCCTATTTTTAGGGGATACAGAGGATATAGCATTGGTACCTTTGTTACGGCGATATTTTAAAATTTGATGTTTGGGTCTCACGAGGTACCACCGTGAGCCCTTTACTCGTTTAAATCGTCCACTTCGACATTTTCACCTTCGTTACTATTCATCGCGTGAATTTGAGCTTGATTATTTTGGTAACGCTTTGGAAACGGTCTTTGATTATTTAAATCCCTGAAGCGATTATTGAATTCCCGTTTCTTACATTCCTCAATAGTGTGGCCCGTGTTTTTGCAATAGCGGCACACTGGAGGGCCTGATGTTGATGGTTTATTATTATTAAATTCATTTGGATAACTTTGCTGTGTATGATTTCGGTTTTGTTGGAAGCGGCGTTGAGGCCAGCGTCCGTGATTAAGGGAATGGCTGTTAGTTGTTGACGGATTTCGTTTGGAAATAGTATGTAAAATCTTCTCTTCGGACACAGCGAAGCCAATGGCTTCATTTAAAGTTTCAGGGTCACGGCATCTGACTACGGTAGACAATCGAGAATTCAAGCCACTAATAAATGAATATAATGCTAAGTCTTGCATTGCGGCGACACGGCCAGCCAATTCGCCTTTCTTTTTAGTGGGTATTGATATATTAATTTCAGTTAATAGTTTGGCTAGACACGTCTCTACTCGAAGTGCGAACCGGTTAACCGTCTCGCTATTAGACTGACAGCAGTCCTGAAGATCCGAGAGTAGTGCAGCGTAGTGTTTTTTCTCGCCAAATTGATCTTTGAGAAAATCTTCCAGTTGCTGCCAATTTTCGAACTCTTTAATTGAGCACGCACTCTCAGCACGGCCTTCTAATTGGCTTAAAATATATTTTAAAACTATGTCTTGCTGATGTGATGACGTAAGGCCGATTGCATTTCTGCAATTATTTAAAAATGCGCCCAATTTCTCCCGGTTACCATCGAATTTATTTATGAATTTGCTGATGAAATTTATATCTAATTCCTTAGACATGACGACAGGCTCGTCTTTAGGCATTATCGTAGACAAAACAAAGATAAGGCAGAGTGCGAGTGCGCTATTGGAATGGAATGCGGCACTATTCTCGGAACAGTATGATAAGGGCTTAATACACTGGAATTATTTTATCTCCTAAATATTATTAAAAGTACTTATATAGAGTTCAATTATAAGTTTCAATTTACTTTAGAATTACGATGAAATTTGTAAACGAGTATGATCACCAGCACTAATTTTGCAACACGGAATACTGTATTTTTATTCACATGAACACGAAATAACACTTTTTTATAGAATAGATGTACTCACAGGAGCAATGCAACTGTGACGGCGACACGAATCATTTCGGAGCTCGGAGAACTCACTCGAGGTGAGTGGTTGGATTTCGGAGTATGCCCGATTGACAGGCACGTGACGATCTGGTTCAACCAGCAGGATACAGCGATGTTGAATGAAAGGACACAGCGATTTGGAAATTAAGATTTCGGCACTTTTCACGGTCACGGTCACAACACAAAAGTTCACTGAACTGAGGCGTTCCGAGGATTTCCTTTTACTAAAATCCCACCGCTGCCACCAATGTTATACGAGAACCCGAGAAACAGTTTTAAAAAAAAAAACACTTTGTTGGTTACACGGAAGTAGTAATTTATTAAGGGCTTTAGCCTTGACACAATTCGGGTTTGAACTTGAATAAAAAATGAACTGGCAGACACGCGACAGAATATGATGTAGCCGGCTTAACGGTTGCGCTCGGACTGCCCCACAGGAACGCGGGACGCAAAGTTAGCCTAAAGATGATGATAATGCATTTTATACAGAAATCTATATAATCAATATATTACTGTTAATTAAGGGTTTTCCCTAACATTGGGAAACCATAACAGATCGATTGCCGGTCGATGGCATCGGTCGATCGGTCGACGTAGATCGATTGATCCCGGCTATATTTCATCAGTTTCTTTCGAAATGTGTTCACAAAAGGACGCGTTGTTGTTGGCCAGTACGATGTTGCTCGTACTATTACTACGAAGACGCAAACTTCGACTTATCCACTTACCATCGATCGATTGGTCTAGTAGAAACTATCGATTGACATCGACCAATCCATTCTACCATCGATCGATGGCATCAATCGACGATCGCTTGATTGGTGTGGTAATATCCTTAGGGTTTGATATAACTGTTCGATACCGCGTCTCCACTAACTTGTGTATGAGGTCCTGGATGCGAGCTCCGGAACAGGCAGTGTTATTGTTTTTTTTATCTGGAATTTCTTCAGCATGGAGTTTGAATTTGTGTCCAGTATGGCAAGAAGTTCACTCCTTGTCACATGTGACTTAAAAATAATTGGCTAAATCAAAAGACAATTTTATGTTACAACTAGCTTTCCGCCCGCGGCTTCGCCCGCGTGGAGGTCGGTTATATCGCGCTTTTTCAATTTCCCTCGGGAACATCAAATTTTTCCGGGATAAAAGGTAGCCTATGTTCTTTCTCAGGGTCTAAAGATTGTCTGTGCCAAATTTCATCAAAATCGGTTGAGAAGTTTAAGCGGGAAAGCGTAACAGACAGACAGATAGACAGAGTTACTTTCGCATTTATAATATTAGTGTGGATGTAACCTCTGCGAGTTTATTTGTAAGCAAGCAATTAGTATAAACGACGAGATAGACATATAAAATTGAGTTCAGAAATGATTTGATCTGTCAATCAAAACGATTATTATAATTTTATTTTTGTTGGGATGGGAAATCATCAAATGACTTCTCCCGCTCTGGGCGCAGCGGAAGGGCGTGTCAGACTTTTACTAACTAAAACCCACCCGTGTTTCTTCACTTGCCTGTGCGACGGCCAGGGCCACGGTTTCTTGTTCAACCAACCCGCAATCCTGACCTAGGAGGCATCGGTCTTCGTGGACCCCGTCACGATATGCTGAAATCTCTTTGAGGCGCGCGTGAAGCACGACGCGCCGTCGACTCGGGCCTGGTCCTTACCGGGCGGCGAGCTGCCCACTGCTCACCACCCGCAGGCGCGCGCCTACCGTGGCTGGGAGTTTGGTGTCATCTCCCGATCAGGGCGTCTCCGGTGGCGGCTAGTGGCATGAGGGCGCTGGGATTCCCGTTACCTCACGCGATCGGCCTCCACCTTTGCCAGCATTACTGCTTCGCAGAAGGAGGTGACGGCCTGCCATGCACTCTCGCTCCGAACCATGGCCTGGACCAGGGTCGGACGCGAGAGATCCCTGCCGATCGCCGCTACGAGGACACGACGGTGCTATAACCAAGCCGGGCAGACCTCCACCGTATGCTCCACCATGTCCTCAGGGCGAAAAATGATTATCTATGATATGAAATGCGTAACATTTTTATATTGGAATAATTATGGAAGAATATAAAGGTTATTTGATTACTTATATCTCCTGGGGCCCTAATCTGTTATTTTTATAAATTTGTCATTCCATCACGATTCCATTGTCATTGTGCTTAAAAGTTCGTAATCTGCTAAATTCATAATGATCGATAATTGTCTCAGTCGTCACGTAATGGAATTGTGTGTAAAACCCATTATTAGAAATGATTTTCTTAAAACCTACTCAATTTGAACATTTATATGAAGTGAATGAAGTGTCAGTGATTGACCACTGGAAAGTCATAATGACGCCATTTTGTTAGTAAATTACGAAGCTTGTCAAAAACAATCATTATAAGATCACGAATCGACCATTCTGCCACTATTGTAATAGCAGACTAGGGTCCCTGGTACTTTGAAGAACTTGTCTGGTCACTTATAGTACCTACACCACTGCCTTTCCCACTGGGGTTATTTTGTCATGCATTTTTGTTTATACAACATTATTTTTTTATTTATGCGAAACCCGTAACACGTGTTCAGTATTTTTAAGTAAAGAATCTGTGTACAAAATTTCAAAAAGATATAATGAAAAACCACAAAGTTATGAGCTTGTTATTATCTACTTGACTGTCCCAACAAAAATGTGGTCCACGTTCCCCTCAACCGGGCGAGCCGAGCATTGACCTCTAGCGTCAGCTGTTAAACTATGATCTACCGTGCGCGCTTGGTAACCACAGTGCAACAATATGTAAATGTATTTGTGTAAAAATGTTTAAAATCGATTCAGTTGCTTATACTGAATAAACTATATTCAGGTTTCGCACAAACAAAAAATAACATTGTATAACATAAGGAAATTAAATACATACGCATTATTAAATATTTATTAATAAAATCTTTTGTACATTTTTTGTAATAAATTATTAATTTAACTTAAATTATTAACAGTCATTATGATCTGAAATAAATAAATTCATTCAAAGACAGCGCTTGAATATTAAAATAACTTAAAACTATTTCATGAATCTTTCATTTAAATTCTTTTGATGACAAAATGTCTTCATTTTATTACAATATTGGTGGTATACATAACAAAAGGGTTAATACAGGTTTTGTTCTATACTCCATATTTTCCGTTTAATTATTAAAACTTAAGCCTAGAATAAATAAAAATATTAAGCTAAAATGGCCGCTACGCCACAGCTCCCGGTGCGGTGATATAACTAGATGACGGGGTAGGCCTGTGCTTCATCTGGTTATAAGCCCTGTTAGAGGCCCAGTCCTTGCCATAGGGTCCACTGGCTGAATAGGCATAGTTGTTGCTGTAGTCAGCGGATGAGTAGTCGGTGCTGTCGCTGGCTCCGAAATATGAGTAGGACATTGGATGATGGTGTTGCTGGAAAGACAGAAAATAAAAGATATTAATAATTGTTCAGTTTATTAAATGAGCTGTGGGATTTAAGGAAAAAAAAAATACATTTATTAAAACAAGTAATAATAAGGAAACACGCAATGAGGACAATTTGAGAAATAAATATGTGTTTTTTTTTTCTGTTTTGTAAGTTTTCGGAAGGTATCCTTGGAGTGCACTGACCGCCTCCTCCTTTTGGGGTTTGAGACTTCCTCAAACCTGGACTTTGGGCGATTCATTAAGTCCAAAGCCAAAACGGATGCAAGGAAACTAGGCGTTATTGCAAAGATGAGGAGATACTACACTGGGACAGCTTCTAATGTTTAACAAAGCGCAGGTCCGTTCATGTGTGGAGTATTGCAGCCATATTTATTCTCGTACAGTAAAATGCCACCTGTGAAACTAGATTCTGAAACGCCGCCGCCGGCTAACTGTTCCAGTCTCTCGATGTACGCGGTATAGAAGGCGAGTCAATACGCTTTATCAACAACGTTAGGGTAGATACTCGCCGTACGATGGGTTGTCCGATGACGGAACGGAGATGGGGGAATTTAATCATGCAATTCCCTCGTACACTCTCCAAAATGCATCCTATAGAACACCGACAGGCTGGCTACTCTTTGCCTGTGGTCCAGGCTTTGGGGACTTTCTTGTGCTAAATCTGCGTCTCCAATTAGCCTCTTCGCACGCCTCTACATCGAATCCAAAGTTGCTGAGTAGTATTTTGTATGTAACGTAATATTAGAAGTATTTTAATAGATTAAAACTGTGTTCTTAGGATAACGAGAACCGTGTAACGCATTTGAAAAAAGCTTAAATCCGTGGCCTGCAATAGCCTAATTTGACTGATCACCAACCCGTCCAATTAAGAATTCAGCCTTGAATTTTCAATCACTCTCAACCAAAATGTTACGTTGCCCTTTTGACATATTTCTTTCTACGAGATTGACTGCCTCCGTGGCGTAGCGGTAGCGAACGCGGCCGCTGCGCAAGGAGGCGCGGGTTCGATCCCCGCGCAGTGCAAATATTTGTATGCATGAATATGAATATTTGCACTGGTCTGGTCGTGCCTCGGAAAGCACGTTAAGGCGTTGGTCCCGGTTGCCATACGAACATCTAATGGTAGTCGTTACGGGTTGTTGGAGCCCTTAAAAATCCAACAATTGGTCTAACTGCAATACTTCGATATCGCCTTCGGGTTGTGGAGGTCAGACGGCAGTCGCTTCACGCAAAATATCAAAGTTTAGCCAAACTCAGTAGTTAGACTGGTAAAGCGGACCGCAGATTCCAAAACTGAAAAAAAAAAAAGAAACTTTGGGTGCGACTGGGATTAGCGCTGAGATGATGATGGATTTCTTTCTACGAGATTTGTGTGGGTGTAAACGTCATTGTCATTCTCTTAATAAAATGTTGTATGCCAGGCGCGTCACTGGGTGGGGAGTGCCAAAATGCCATACACCCATCCACAGCGAAAAACAATATGGTGAAATGAGGAATTTTCGATTTTGCGGAAACAATATGATTAGTTTTGACAGCACGTTCCACATTATTGTCAAACAATTACAATATGTAAATTAAAAATTACTATATCTCTCGGTGGTAGGCCATAACATCGGCTGCCGGCAGAAGTTACCACCCACCAGACAAAGTCTTGCCGCCAAGCGATTCGTCGTGTTTCGGCATGATCTCTGGTGAAGCCGTACGGAGGACGGGTCTGAGCAGTTGTGTTGCGTTGTGTAGCGGGTTCGATGCGCCAAATGTTGTTGTGTCGGGAGTTTGGTCGTGGAGAGTCTCCAGATCAATCTCCCTCTAGCGCAGCATCGTTTGGTCGTGTTGTTCTTGGGTTTAACATTGCATCACCTTTTTTTTTTTTTTTTTGACGCTGTGGGAATGCATTTACGCACCTTACCCCGAAGGGCGTGTGTGGGACTCGCCCAGCCGAAGCCGGGAATACCCACTAAACCCACAGCGGCACTCCGGCATCGCCATAGTGGCGGGGGAGTGGGAAACTAGCGCAGCCTGAGCTACCTCTCCCCCGCCGGCGAAACCCGCCTAGTAAGGCGGGCCCTCAATTGCCCCTCCTAGGGAGGGGCCGTGGCTCCCGCATGGTGAGCGATGTAAGGCGGGCGTCGGCCTCACGCCCGCCGCTCACCTCAGGGAGGGAGAAAGCGGGCGAAATCCCGCCTTCTCCTCCCCCTACGCCGCCTGCGGAGCGCCGGAGCGAGGGGATCCTCCTCCCGCTCGCGCTCCGCTGCCTCCTTCTGCGACATCACGACCTCGCAGAAGGAGGCCATCGCCACCCAAGCTTCCTCGCTCCCCACCATCTCTCTGACGATGGCGGGCAGCGAGAGGTCCTCTCCAACCGCCGTGACAAGATCGCGGCGCGGCACGGCCCACGACGGGCACACCGCGAGGGTGTGTTCCGCCGTGTCCTCCGCCGCGCCACAACCGTGGCACGACGGTGTCTCCTCTCGTCCTATCCGGTGCAGGTACCTGCCGAAGCAGCCGTGACCGGAGAGTACCTGCACCAGACGGAAGGAGAGGAACCCGTGACGCCTGTCGAGCCAGTCCTCCAGGACCGGCCCGATGGCGTCGAGGGTACGGCGGCCGAAGACGGCGGAGGCGAGGTCCTGTGTCCACTGCTGGACAAGAGCGACCCTCGCCTCCCGCCGGACGGCCTCCCTCAATTCTGGGGCCGGACGCTCGCCCAGCGCCCTGCGCCCCGCCGTCCACTCGTACACTCTGGCGAGCACCCACGCCTCGAGCTCCCAAGGCGGGGTGCCCGCCAGAGCGCACGCCGCTGCGAAGCCCACCGTGCGGTAGGCCCGCGATGCCCGCTGGGCGATGGCCCTTTGGGGCGACCGAAGGGCGGTGAGGTTCTCCCTCCTATGGAGGGAGTCCGCCCAAATCGGGGCCCCATAAAGGGCCATACTCCGCAGTATGCCGGCGTATAGACGCCGGCACCGCATGCTGGGCCCTCCCAAGTTTGGCATCAGCCATGAGAGGGCTCCCGCAGCCTTCAGCAGGCGCGACGACAGCCCGCTAAAGTGCGGGCCGAAGCGCCACCTGCTGTCTAAGATGAGGCCCAGATATTTCATCTGGGCCTCAACCCCGACCCTCACCCCCTCCACATAAATGTGGGCGTCAGGCGGGGGGCGCTGCCGGGGGCCGTGAAAGAACACGGCCTCTGTTTTGTGCAGCGCCACCCTCAAGCCCAGGCGGCGGATCCTTCCCGCCACTAAGGATCCGCCCGCCGATGCCAAACTGGCCGCCTCCCGGAAGGTGCTCCCGCGGGAAGTGAGGAGAGTGTCATCTGCATAGCAGATGACACTCGTGCCTCGAAGGAGGGTTCCCCGCAGGAGCCAGTCATAACCGACGTTCCACAGAAGAGGCCCTAGAACGGAACCCTGTGGAACGCCGGCTCCGACAGCGTATCGACGGAGCTGGCCAGCCCCGTCTACGAGGAGGACAGCACGGTCCTCCAAGTAGCTGGCCAGGAGGCCCCGCAAGTACAGGGGCACTCCGTGGAACCGGAGCGCTTCCAGGATGGTGGAGTGGGGGACGGAATTGAAGGCGTTGGCAATGTCGAATGACACAGCCAACACTCCATCCCCCACTCCCACCGCCTCTGTCACCTGGCCCTTTAGACGGGCCAGGGCGTCCACTGTCGAACGACCAGCACGAAATCCGAACTGGGCGTCCGACAGGTCCGGTCCCACGCTCCGCAGATGCCGCTTGAGACGGCCGGCGATAATCCCCTCGAACATTTTACCGACCTCATCGAGCAAAACGATGGGCCGGTAAGCCGAGGGGGAGTCCGCCGGCCGCCCTTCCTTCCGGAGGAGGCACAGTTGGCCTTCCCGCCATGGTTTCGGGAACCTCCCCGACGCGAAGCACGCGCTGAAGAGGTCCCGAAACCTGCCCTCCATTTCGGTGGCCGCGATGGCCACCACTCGTGCGGGGACACCATCCGGGCCGGGAGCCGTCTTTTTGGCGCGGAGACGAAGAGTCGCCGCGCCAAATTCCTCCTCTGAGACCGGAGGAGGAGGAGTTTCCTCCTCCGGTAGAACCGCTCCCCTTGGCGGGCCCATCATTGGCGGGGTGAAGTGCGGATCCCTGCGCGGAAACAGGGACCGCACCACCCCATCCAGGAGCGCTGGTTCAAGGGTCTCGGCAACCGGGGGACCAATGCGGCGCAGTTTGTTACGCGCCGCCTTATATGGCCTCCCGAATGGGTCGTTGTCGAGACCCTCCAGCAGCTCGGCCCTCGCCGCGTCCTTGGCGGCGCCGATGGCCGACTTGAAGGCCGCCCTCGCCTCTACGTACCTCGCGTAGAGGCGGTCCTCGTCAGCCTGGTCCCGTCGGCGCCGCCGACGCGATCGCGTAAAGGCCCGCCGTGCCGCCACGCAGGTGGCCCGCAGCTCCGCCAACTCCTCCGACCACCAGTACACGGCGCGTCGGGGAGGCGGACGTCTCGACCGAGGCATGCTGGCGTTACACACCTCGGTCAATGACCCCCTCAGTCGGGCCGCCGCCGCGTCCACGTCCAGGACGTCCACGCCGGGACGTGGCCAAAGCCAGTCCTGGACGAACGCGGCCTCCCTTGCCGCCTCCCGATCCAGGTGGGTAAGAGCCCACCTTGGAAACGGGGATCGGCCCGACGAAGAGGGGATGCTGCGGCGCCCCCGTGGGTTCTGGGGGGAGATCTCGAATCGCACGTAACGGTGATCCGAGATCGTCTCCCCCAGCTCCACCCTCCAGTTTCGAATGCGGGCGGCCAGTGCGGGCGTGGCGAAGGTGAGGTCCACTATGGACCCGCCCTGCCGCCGCACGCACGTCTGGACGCTCCCCCTATTCAAGAGGGAGAGACCAGACGTGGCCGCCCACAATTCGACCGCCCGTCCGCGAGCGTCGGTGGCCGGGTTTCCCCAGACCACCGACTTGGCATTCAGGTCTCCCAAAACGGAGACCTGACGTGGCGCCGTCCTCCCGATGACCGCCGTCAGGACCCCGAGGAAATCCTCGAAGTCCTGGAGAGGGCGGTTTGGGGAGAAGTAGACCCCCACAAGGGCCAACCCTCCCCACGCGGCGGCCACGTATCCCGGTCCCCTCTCTAAGAGCGAGAGGGGAGGGGAGTCCGAGGAAGACCGCGCCACGATTGCCACCGAGCCGTCACTGTCTCCCAGCCAATTGCTGGGAGTAAAGTACGGCTCGGCCACCACTGCCACATCCACCAACCACTCGGCCATTGACTGCACCAGTAAGTCCTGGGCAGCCCGGCAGTGGTTGGTGTTTGCCTGCAGGATGCGATGGTCGGTACCCATTATTCGACCATCGCATCACCCTCGGTCACCACCGCTGTTGGGATATCAGCGGGGGAGGTGGCAGCAGCGGCAGGACGGCTTATAGCCGCCTGCGGCTTGCCCTTCTTTGAGGGGGGTCGGCATAAGCTCCCCCCCATCACGTGGTCTGCAGGGCGACCACTGTCGGAGCACGCCGCGCAGTGCGGCTTGGCGGCCTCGCACGAGGCCGCCTTATGCCCCTGTTGCCCGCAGCGGAAGCACGTGTCCGCCCTATCTACTGTGGACGGACACATGGCTCGGGTGTGGCCGATTCCCAAGCACTTGAAGCAGCGCATCGGCGAACATTGCATCACCTCGCTCAACTGCCGTCATCCTTCCTACTCCTAAGTTTTTTAAGTCAATAGGCGCTTTACCATCAACGATTTCACCACTGCTTACCATCAGGCGGGATTGCAGTCAAGCACTAGTTTATAATTATTAAAAATACAAAAAAAAAAAAAAAAAAATACAATGTGAAGACACGCGTTGAACTTTGTGTTCAGTTTTCTTCACATATTCTACCCCATTTAAGTGTTTTCCACACACTCTACAATTGTTGTGAGCAAGTTTTCATAAACTCAGTTTTGCAGCATAAAATCTGTATTTTACGCAGAAAAATCTGTATTTTTGTATTGGATACAAAGGTCCCAAAGATTTCTGAAATTTAGCTAACTAGCTACATAAATGAGAGGTGTTGTGATCTTATAACTTTATATGATAATACAAACAATCCACACTTGGAAGACATTACGACTGATCAAAATCCCAAAATTTAATACTTAATGTTACCAAGAGGTATTTTGTGACCCAGTAACTGGATTAAGGTCAAAAAAGTAGTCACAATTATTTTATTACAGGATAATAAATAAATCATCATCATCATCATCATCTCAGCGTTAATCCCAGTTGCATCCGTAGCTTTTCAGCTTTGGAGTCTGGGGTCCGCTTTACCAGTCTAACTGCTGATTTTGGCTAAACTTCGATATTTTCCGTGAAGGGACTGCCGTCTGACCTCCACAACCCGAAGGCGATATCTAAGCATTACAGTTAGACCAATTGTTAGACTTTTGAGGGCTCCAACAACCCGTAACGACTGCCACTAGATGTTCGTATGGCAACCGGGACCATCGGCTTAACGTGCTTTCCGAGGCACGACCAGATCAGTGCAAATACTCATATTCATGCATACAAATATCTGCACTGTGCGGGGATCGAACCCGCGCCTCCTTGCGCAACGGCCGCGTTCGCATCACACAGATTGAGCTAGCTCGAAAGTTCGATACTTGTGTTATGGAATACTAACTCAACGATACTATATTTATAATAGATAAATATAAAGATAATCATCCAAGATCCAGGCCAATCAGGAAAATATCGTTTTTCCATCATGACCTGGCCAGGGAACGAACCCGGGGCCTCCACGTCGCTATACGACAGTATACGGAGACGACACAAGGATACTTAGGATTTAGCTGCAGCTGGTAAGAATATAACCCTACTCCAACATTATTGAGAAAAGCTTACGCATTTCATGACGATCCAGCAACACGAAATTCTGACTAACGAAGTTTTTACAAACTCTGACATATTAAATTTATCAAGCGCTATGATGAGTCACAATAATAACAAATCACAGTTGCACAATGCTTACAATCTACTTGGAAATATGGAATACATTAAATAAGTCGCTTATCATTGAATTGACAAGAGTTAAGCTCAATAAATACACTTTTATGTATACTTAGGAATATTATGTGACTTTTCCGAATAGGATGCATTTTGTTTTCGTCCATTTTAAGCTGGTCATCGTATTCTGAATCATATTTCCCAAAAAAGCAACCCTCAAGAAACTATCACGACCCCATTGCTAGGGCATGGACCTATAAGAAAAAGAGTCATCAAAGTCATTGATTTTCTGTTCTAGCACATGGCACTGTGTTGAAAATTCAATAAACGAACTAAACTTTATTACTATTCCATTATCATTGTCATATCAGACATAAGACTTCCAGCATCCAGGAGACTCGTCAAGTACCTCCACTTTAACTGGTTCTGTGCTTTTAGCATCCAAGGATGCCATAGAAGTGGCAAATGTTGATCCAAAAAGATATAAAATTCTTTTTTTTATAATTATAAACTAGTGCTCGACTGCAATGCCACCTGGTGGTAAGTACTGATGCAGTCGTTGATGATAAAACTGAGTGAATAGGAAGAAAGACGGCAGTTGAGCGAGGTGATGCTACGTTAAAACCCAACAACACGACCAACGATGCTGCGCCAGAGGGAGTTTGATCTGAACCCCCACGACCAATCTCCCGACACAACAAATTTTGGTGCATCGTACCCGGCACACATCGTAATACAACTGCTCAGACCCGTCCTCCGTAGGACTTTACCAGACATTATACCGGAACACGACGAATCGCTTGGACGCAAGACTTTGTCTGGTGGGTGGTAACTTGTGCCGGCAGCCGATGCTATGGCCTATCACCGAGAAAGACGATCAGACGATCGACTTGAAGAAGAAGAAGTTGTACAAAACAAACAAACAAAACTACTTCTCACAATGATGGTACATCATGTCACCTGTTACAATAATTTCATGTCAAGGACATTGGTATCTCTAAAAGCCCGTATCGAGTGGATTATGCAGATAAATGTATATAGTTTGATGCGTTTGTACTGCTAGTGATAGATAAGCAGTTGGGATTGCGTTTAGATCCTCGATGAGTAACAGCAGATACATGGAAAATAGTAAGGTTGTAGGAGGATAATTCAGACTAGAATAGAATACTTTTTTTATGTACACCATATAGTTTACAGAAGATGAATATGAAGATTTTACAAAGAGCAACAAAAAGCATAACATTTATCCTTTTTGAGGAAAATATTATCTTGTATTTGTAATAATTTTTCTTTTTTAGTACGGTCAAGCACTAGTTTATAATTTTACTAGCTTTCCGCCCGCGGCTTCGCCCGCGTGGAGTTCGGTTATATCGCGCTTTTTAGGTTTCCCTCGGGTAGGTACATCAAATTTTTCCGGGACAAAAGGTAGCCTATGTTCTTTCTCGGGGTCTAAAGATTGTCTGTGCCAAATTTCATCAAAATCGGTTTAGGCGGGAAAGCGTAACAGACAGACAGACAGAGTTACTTTCGCATTTATAATATTACTAAGGATACATAAAAAACCGCAATCCTACCTGGTGGAAAGCAGTGATATAATCGTTGGTGGTAAAGCGCGCCAGTTTATTAAGGCGATTAGTAACGACGATGACCTTGCGCATCTGGGCGGGGCTAGGCAAAAAACCCCGCGCACCCCGCATCATATTTACGTGCACATTTCCTACTCGCTTGCTTCGAGCGCGGATGTCTCGCAACAAACGTAGAATGGCATACGTACCATGTCTATAAAGTATACTATTCTGCCTAAAAAGTACCTAATATGTTACGTGGTATCAAAACTCATGCCCTAAAGTGAAACATATTAGGTAATTTCTTTTATTATGTTGTTTTCGATACTGCGTTGCAGGGATTTTTTTATTTAAAAAAGGGAAAACAAATATTAATTTATAAAAATGATTAATGCAAAATGGTAACCGCTTTATTCTTTTATTTATAGTTATTATTTAGCATTTAGCGTTTTTGGTATAATTCCCATTGATGGATTGGACTTAAAAAAAATCCCGGAACCTCTATCATCTAAATAAAACTCACAGGTCAGACCAAAATAGATGCATATTATTTAGAATACATATTGTTTAAAAATTTAGCTGACCAAATTTTAGGTAATGAACACCTGAGACTAATGAACTTAAAGAATGAAAAAGTTTTTTTTTAAATAAATTATAAACTAGCGCTTGACCGCGATCCCGCCTGATGGTAAGCAGTGACGCAATCGTTGATGGTAAAGCGTACTAGTTTATTAAGAGCCTATTCACTCTAGCCATGAAGACACTCAAATTGTAGTCCGACTGAAACACCGCCGCTGGCAAATTGTTCCAGTCCCGCGATGTACGCGGTATAAAGGAGGAGGCGAAACGCTTCGTCCGGATCGTAGTGGTGTTAACAACGTAACGGTGGAAACTAGCCGTACGACGGTTCGTCCGATGGTGGAACGGAGACGGGGGAATTAAATCATGCAATTCCCTCGCACATTCCCCAAATTGTTTTGATTTACCTACTAGAAAAAAGAATTGGGGAAATTTAATCAAGTTTCTTAAGGATTAAATTACAAGTATCAATTATATATTTTTTTTAGGGAAGGAAAATATTTGTTTTGGACTTAGCAAAAAACTGACGAATTTTTTTCTTGAGATGTTCTTAAGTTTTATTGGAGGAATGAACAGGGTGTGGCCTTAGAAATAACTTTGACCCTTTTCACTTTTTCGCTGCGACACACTAATTTCGAGATATAGCGTCGTCTTAGCCCCTCACATCGTGGGCCGTTTTATCTCGAAAATGGTACGTCGCAGCGAAAATGTGCTAGGGGTCAAAGTTCTTTCATAGTTCTTTCTTTCCTCGCTGGTAGGCCACAACATCGGCTGCCGGCATAAGTTACCACCCACCAGACAAAGTCATGCTGCCACCGTGATGTTCCGGCATGATATCTGGTGAAGCCGGTGAGGACGGGTCTGAGCAGTTGTGTTGCGGTGTGTGCCGGGTACGATGCGCCAAATGATGTTGTGTCGGGAGTTTGGTCGTGGAGGGTAGCGGGATACGAAGCACGGTGCTCCGCTGGCCGACCGCAGGTATTTGGGGGCCCAAGTAGTGTGCCAGCCACACACGAAAGGCTGCCCAACCAACTGCAAAAATCCCAGGGTGGCCCCATCGTGCCGGTTGGCGACCGGACGAGAGGACCCGATGGCGATCCCTGGGTCTGCACTGCAATCTCACTGCACTACACCACCACCTTGAGACTGAGAAGTCCCATCTGCTTTTCTTGACGGAGACCCAGATCAGATGTCCGTCTGATGCGACATACCTCAGCTACCGGGGATACGCATTGGAGGATCATTTAGAGCACTCTGTGTATGTCCGCAATGACATCTGTTGCCGGTGCCTCTGCCACCTCAAAGACCATCACTTCTCGTCCCTATGGCTGTTGGTTGACACTGGTGTCAACAAAATTGTTTACACTTGTGTCTACCGATCGCACAGCGGTGATCAGGAGACAACTCGATTACATGACCACCTCAGTGAGGCTGCTGACAATGCGCTGCACCGGCACCCTGACGCACAGTTCGTCGCTCTGGGGGACTTCAACACCTGCCATCATGACTGGCTTTTCCCGTACGAGAGGACCGACCACGCTGGGAGAGAGGCGCGACACGTCGCGCTTTCAATGGGCCTTTCCCAGCTGGTAGAACGAGCGATTAGGGTGCCTGATGTAGTTGGTCATACCGCCAATTGTCTGAACCTTCTGCTGACAACTGATCCGAACAGATGTATTGTAACAGTTTCCTCACCGTTGAGAACTTCAGACCACTGTCTGGTGAAGTCTGTATCGCCCTTCTCCCCACCAGATCACGACTCTCGGGTTGGGATGAGATACGCCACTTCTTTGCATCTTATCCTTGGCAGCAGGTCTGCTTCTCTTCTAACAATCCGTGAGCTGTGCGGACGCTATAACCGATGTGGTTCCTTGCTATGGAGTATTTTATCCCCTTCAATGACGTGCCCATCGGTGGCTCGGATCGCCCATGGTTCAATGCTAATTGTGTCAAAGGTGAACAGCGTAAGCACACGACATTTCTCACCTGGGTTGACGCTCGTGACCGCGGAGCTCCGGATGAGAGCCTTTAATCGTGCTGCCAAGTCCTACAGAAAGGCGCTTAAGAAGGCTCGTTTCGACCGCATTACCCATATTATCAACAAGTTATCTGCGCTACCATTCGGTAGCAGATCTTTTTGGTCCCTTGCCAAATCGGTCGAGGCGAACTTCTGTCGGCCCACACTCCCTCCGCTGGTTCGGCCTGATGGAACACTGGCTCATACGGCAAGAGAGAAAGCAGGTCTCTTTGCATCTCTCTTTGCCCATAATTCGCGTCTTCATACTTGAAGTGCTACTCCACCTAATTTACCTCATTGCGGAACTTCAATGCCTGAGGTTAGCATTAGGAACAAGGAGGTTCTGAGAGTACTGTGTCGTCTGGACGTGAATAAGGCTAATGGTCCAGATTGTATACCAGCGATTGTTCTTAAAGTATGTGCGCCCGGTGTCTCCTGTATTTACGCGCTTGTATCGGCTCTCGTTTAGGACTGGTATAGTGACCAAGGCCTGAAAGCTCGCCAAAGTGCAGCCCGTGCCTAAAACGGGTAGTCGTAGTCGTGCCGATCCTACCAACTATCGGCCGATTTCGATCACCTCCATACTTTGCAAAATTATGGAGCGTGTGTTGAAGTCGCGCCTCTTGGCACACTTTGAAGGTAACGATCTCCTCATTGACCGACAGTACGGGTTTCGCCACAATCAGTCAACTGGGGACCTTCTAGTGTATGTGGGGCGAGGCCCTCGAGAGAAATGGGGAAGCGATTGCTGTCTCCCTTGATATCTCGAAGGCCTTCGATCGGGTATGGCACGCTGGCCTTTTGAGTAAGCTTCTACGGCATTTCCCCTAGCCTGACTGGCTGGGTAAAAGACTTCCTGATTGAACGGTCCTTCCGAGTTGTTGTCAACGGTTACTCATCTGAGCCCATACCGACTAATGCCGGTGTTCCTCAGGGGTCTGTTCTCCCTGCAACTCTGTTCTTGCTGCATATTAACGATCTGCTGAGGCCCGGTATCTATGGGCATGCAGATGACAGCACAGTTGTGGAGAGATACCTGCCGGATGCTCGGGCTAGTAGGGAATCAATCCGGTTCGAAACACAGGCTATGGTAGAGCGAACGAATGTTGCACTACAGGCAGTCTCCGAATGGGGCAAGGCCAATCTTGAAGCATTCAATGCCGCCAAAACACAGGCGTGTCTTTTCACCGCCAAAAGGAGCCCGTTCACCTTGGCTCCTACTTTTCGAAATGGAGTGTACCGACCGTCTTCAGCTTTTGGGAGTTGAGATTTCCTCGATCCTTAACTTTGGGCGGTTCATTGAGTCCAAGGCCAGGGTGGCTGCCAGGAAACTTGGCGTTATCGCAAAGGTCCGGCAGTAGGTACTTCACACCTGGGCAGCTTCTAATGTTGTACAAAGCACAAGTCCGTTCGTGTGTAGAGTACTGCAGCCACATTTGGGCTGGTACTGCTAAGTGTCACCTGGCTACTTTGGATTCAGTGGAGAGGCGTGCGAAGAGGCTGATTGGTGACCCTGATTTAACTCGAGATGATCTCCAAAGCCTAGAGCACTGGCGTAGAGTAGTTAGCCTTTCTATGTTCTATAGGATACATTTTGAGGAGTGAGCGAGGGAATTGCATGATGTTATACCCCATCTCCGTTCCACCATCGGACGACCCGTCGTACGGAGAGTTTCCACCCTTACGTTGTTAACGCCACTACGATCCGGACAAAGCGTTTCGCTTCATCTTTTATACCGCGTACATCGAAGGACTGGAACAATTTGCCAGCGGTGGTGTTTCCTTCACACTACAATTTGAGTGTCTTCAGGGCTAGAGTGAATAGGCTCTTAATAAACTAGCGCGCTTTACCATCAACAATCGTATCACTTTACCATCAGGCCGGACTGCGGTCAAGCGCTAATTTATAATTTAAAAAAGAAATGACCCGTATAAGAAGTTACCCTCTTGACGCCCTCTACACTATGCAATTAATCTTTTTAGAAAATTAAAAAAAAATCGTCTAAAATTTACTCAAAAAAACTCAAAAACATCGCATAAAGCGTCCAAGCGCGGCAATAAATACTAAGGGCTAATATTTACAATAAATACTAAGGGCTAATATTTACACTTACTCACAGATTTACACTGATCAGAATTTAGAAAATACTAATATTATAAATGGGAAAGTGAGTTTGTTTGTTTGTTCCGCTTTCACGCCGTAACTACTGAACCGATTGCTTTGAAATTTTATAACTGTAATGTTAGAAGTCCGGATTAAATGATAGGGTACTTTTTATCCCGGATAAATTTGATATTCCCGAAGGAATCTAAAAAGCGCGATATAACCGAATCATACTAATATTATAAATGGGAAAGTGTCATACTAATATTATAAATGGGAAAGTGAGTTTGTTTGTTTGTTTGTTCTGCTTTCACACTGTAACTACTGAACCGATTGCTTTGACATTTTGTAGACGTAAAGTTAGAAATCCGGATTAAATGATAGGGTACTTCTTATCCCGAAAAAAAATTGATGTTCCCGAAGGAAATTTGAAAAGCGCGATATAACCGAACTCCACGCGGGCGAAGCCGCGGGCGGAAAGCTAGTATCAAAATAAAACATCATATAAAATCACGTAAAGCGTCCCAGCGCGGCAATAAATGCATACGTCCAATAATTATACACAAAATCCCTAAAAATACTTCGTTGCACTCGAAGTAAGTACCGAGTGTTACAGCTTCCGCTTCCCGCTCATCTATGAAGCTATACTTAGTTCGAGCTATACATAATTATTTTATATTGATCGCAGTTGCGTAATTATTTATGTTAATTTAAATTTATTATGATTACTTTAAATTACTTGGGAGGATTTTAAAACCTTAGTTTATTCTAACTAAAATCACACTTGGAAGTACACTTCCGGTCTTTCGGCCATTAATTTATTAATTTTAGAATTATTGATGCAACTTACGATTACCGCCAACTCTTATTAAAAAATCCTACCGAGCATTAGTCTTCCCACCCATCGGATATTTATTTATTGAATCAAGCATTGTTCAAATAAATAAATATAAACAACTTTCGATAACACTAGCTTCATCTTATTGACTGACCGACCTTCTGACAATTCAAAAGTGCCTGTAACTGGTTTATTTGAAATAAATGATTTGATTTGATGATTTGATTTGATATTTTAGGTTAATCCAAATATCTGTACACAATTATTGACAATTACTAGCGTTACTATTAACTTTTTCTTAATTTTATTCAATACCTGACTACTCGTTAGTATTTTGACTCAATGGTGTATAAACGCTACTGATGTCTGTACTGCTGATCATTAATTAAACAGACTTGTACTGGATCATACTACGTCGTTATTATTTTGCCCGCTTCTGAAGCATGTCTTTACATTAGTATCCTAGGGTGCGCGGAGCAAAAAGTGACACAGCCTCCTCTCACGAGCGCTGGCGCGAGACTGCCGGCCACCCGCGCCCGCGTCCCGCATAGAGCCCCTCTGGACCTCGTAAGGCGGAAACTCGTACGGACACTCATTTTTATTACTTTTCTTATTAAATATTTGATCAATTTTAAAATAGAACTATGATTCTATAGTTCTTACAGGTACACGTTACTGCGAGTAAGAATATTTTAAAAAGTCTAAGCGCTTTAAGAGAAATATCGATTTAAAAGTAAAAAAACGCCGTGTAGAAATATTTTTTTTTGACGTAAATATAGGCCATATGGAAAATAATAAACACTAAATATGTTGTGCTTGAATCTATGATTATAATATATTTTTTTCAAAATTTTTGATCAAGGCATTCTGGAGAAATAAACTTTGAAAGATGAGCGTTTTTGGCCGCTCGAGGGTATCTATCCCCTTAAGAGCCTATTCACTCAAAAAATATTAGTGAATACGGAAGGAAGACGGCAGTTGAGCGAGGTGATGCAATGTTAAACCCAACAACATGACCAACGATGCTGCGTTAGAGAGAAATTGGTCTGGAGACCCTCCATGACCAAACTCCCGACACAACAACATTTGGATCATCGTACCCAGCACATATCGCAACACAACAGCTCAGAGCCATCCACCGTACGGCTTCACCAGACATCATGCCGGAACACGACGAATCGCTCGGCGGCAAGTCTTTGACTGGAATAATTTGAATTTGGAAAAAATATGACAGTATGCTGATTTATCTGTTTTAACAAGGATTGCTATTAAAGAATTCTTTTATCATTTATGTATTGATTTAACAAGAGTTGCTATTAAAAATATTTTATCCCGATATTCCAACTAGACTGAAATTTATGATTGAAACCACAGAGCGCAGCTATCGTACAATAAACGAGAAATTAGCTTTGTGTGTTTGTATATAACTATAAATGTCTAAATAAAAATTATACAATCGACAGGTAAATTTTATTTGTGGCATGAAGTTGATATGTGACTTTATTCGTACAGAATCTATGTATGGAAAGAAAATGTCAAAGTAAAAAAAAAATTGGTGTGATAAAATTATCTGACTTTGCAAAATTCAGGCCTTGGGTTTTAGACATCTTTAATCGATTGAATAAAATTGACCTCTAATAGTTCTAGTATGGAACAATTGATGAAAATATTTTCAAGATAAAACTTATTCTTCTTATAAAAGTTTGTGGGAATTCGTCCTAAGGTCTGATTTTATCAAAGGGAAAGCTTTTAAAGTTGTTCCATACAAAATCTATTCTACGTCATTTAAAAAAAAACTTGTCTATTGCTAGCAATACTATTGACAACAAAAAAACAGTCCAAAAATTTATTTGTGCTTTTGTGTTCTTTATATCCTCCATTAAAACCGATATTTTAGAATTGTCCCAAAGATAATGGGGTACAATCTCGCCTAAAATTACCACAATTGCCGACGCACGTGATGTCGCCCTCCATTTTGTGGTCAGAAACCATTTTGCGGTCACGCCATGCCATAAAATTTGGTGATAAGCCCCGACTTTAGAGAAAAACTGATTCAATATGCAATAACTTCTTGTGGCTTGGTTTATACTTTGGCAGCGATTGTCTAATTAGAATTTAGGTACTATGCTTTGGTACCTACGGTATAAAAAAAAACGTTACAAAAAAACCTATAATTTTATTCTAGGTGCATCGTCCTAACATCCGGAGTCCCCGGAGTAACCGGGAGTTACTTGTATAACCCGTCATTGTAATTATTTTGTTGTTCGACTTCACTATCACTACATAATCATGCCGTGTAAGTTGCAACTTAGATGAAGTGATCTTGAGGTATTATTTAGTTGTATTTTTATAAATTAATTATTGTACTCCAACTTTGAGCCGGTGATCTACCCATGTTATGTACGCCATTATTGTCACATGCATAAGGCCATAAATTAAATTAAATAGTTTAAGTTATTCTAAACGTTAAATGTTTGAGTTGTGGCAGTACTTTTATTAATTAAATAAATAAATGTCAATCCTTATTGTAGCCTAATGGAAAGACTGCAGACTTTAAGCTCATTTCAATTGAGTTTTCACATTTAATTTTAAACAAAATAGATTGGTTGGTCAACATTCAAATTTTTAGCGATTGTTTTAACAATTTAAACATTAGACTTTAATGTTAGACTACTTTTAGTATCCCAACGACCCCAGCCGATCATTTACGTGTGCCTTATTGAAATAAATGATTTGATTTTGGATTTACCTTAGATATTTTTAGTACCTAATTGCGATAGGTATATCATTTGAATTCATTAATGAAAAAGAATCTAATAGATTTGTAGGTCGGTTGTTCTTGACAAAAATATAAGAAAACCTTTCCACAAAATAATTCAGATACAATATCATAATATTCATACCAATGACCTCACAATATATTTCCATAGGAAAAACCAATGAAAAAGGCAAAACAAATAAGATACAGACTAGCGTAACACACTATTAGTATCAATGGCTATCATTTTGACAGATTAATAACATTCTTTGTGTTGTTAAGCAGACATATTTTCTAACATAATAATTATAATGTATTAGCTTACCAATATTCACCGAAATCATTGTGTTTGTGATCGAATTTTGGGAAATTAGAGTGCAGGATTCTATACCACAAAACTATAAAATTAAAAATTTATTTTCGTTCTTGGTGCAAAAGTTAGCCATCGCCATTCAGCGTGGCAATGCGGCAAGCGTTGCGCCCACCTTTGCAGCGGGAACCGGTAGGGGCGGTTTGTATAATTTGACAGGACTTGACTGACATTTATTTTAGGATTTTATATTTTCAGTTAATAAGACTGAAGGTATGGAATCTGGAAGCAAATATCATTCATCATAGTTTAATTTTTATTTTGACATATTTTTAATTGATGATTTTGAATGTACCTATTTAAATGTAGTTTTTATTGTACTGTGATTTGTAAAAATGTGGTTTGAAAATAAAATTACTTGTTTAAGATAAATGAGATATTTATTAACAGGTGCACGCATCAAAGTGCTGTGTAATATGTATAATAAATTATCTTACCTAAAATAAATTTGAGTAATTGTAAATTGTATTCTATTTTTGATTTTTGTGTCATATTTTTTTTAATATTGTTTAACAATCTTGTAGAATTTTAGGTTGAAGTTAAGTGGTCCTGGAGACACGTGTATAAATAAAAAGTATTATCAATTTTTTATTAATAAAATAAGTCTATTTTTCTTTCATTCTGATAAAAAGGGAATCCTATTAGAAAGCCACGTGTAGGAGTATTTTTTAAGAAATCCACACTTTCCCCGAACACCGTAAATAAAACCTTTGCCAGGATGATTCTAAAAAGGTCACCCTTTCAAAATGTCCGAATGAAGATTTATTTTTACTTTGATTATTAGGTAAATCCTCAAGGGAAAGTCCTTTAATTATTTGAAGTAGGCCATTGATCAATGTTGAATAATCATTAGAAAATAAAATGATCAAAGTATTTTAAATTAAAGGGTTTTCTTTTAATGGCAGTGAAAATCGCGTCTCGAGGGACGGTCGGAACCAGAAAATGCGGAAGGAAAAATTGTTGTTTAAAAAACACGTTTATACAATCTGTTGGACTTGTTACAACGAATCTTAAGATCCAAACTCCAGAGTTTTGAGTAAAAAAGTTATTTTGACATAAAAAACGTAGACTTCAATTCTAATTTATCGGAACCTAGCTTTCCGCCCGCGGAAAGTAACTAAAAGAAAAATTATATTCCCGAGGGAAATGTCCCTCGGGAATATAATTTTTCTTTTCAGTAAAAGGTAGCCTTAGTTCTTTCTCAGGGTCTAAAGATTGTCTGTGCAAAATTTCATCAAAATCGGTTGAGAGGTTTAAGCGGGAAAGAGTAACAGACAGACAGAAAGCCAGAGTTACTTTCGTATCTATAATATTAGTATGGATTATGTTATAGATCGGCCGCTTGACTGAGACTATGCGTGAGGTAGTAGAGGCGAGGTGCGGGAGGGGGATAGTTTTGACAAGTCAACGAATCAATGAGCTTATCACGTCATCACACCCTCCCGCACAGAGCTACTACCTCAGGTAATGTTTGAGTTATCCGTATATGATCTATTCATGAGTTACTTTTGTTTTAATTAACATTGCCCGACACTAGGAATTTCTCCTGCATCGTGGGTGCGTTTTCAAACATATAAACTCACACACACACACAGGGTCATACAAATATTTGTTCCGTGCGGGACTCGCACCCGCGATACGCAGCGCAGCAGTCAATAGCTTAACCATTGCGCTAACCGTGCAGTCCTGTTACTGTTGTTCTTATGAATAAATAAATAAAATATAAATCGGTATTCTATAGGATGCATTTTGGAGAATGTGCGCGGGAATTGCATGAATTAATTCCGCCGTCTCCGTTCCATCATCAGACGACCCGTCATTCAGCGACAGCGAGTATGAATCCTTACGTTATTGACAACACTACGATGCAGACGAAGCGTTTCGTCTCGACTTCTATAACGCGTGCATCGAGGGAATGGAACAATTTACGGTCTAACCGATAATTGACGGTCTAACCGTTGGACTACAATTTAAGTGTCTTCAAGGCTTGAGTGAATAGGCTATTAATAATAATTTATTTCAGGCAAGACCCATAACTTTACACAAGCAAAATAATACAAATACAAACTAAGAAAAAAAGAATAAAGAATACAGTAAAAACTTTCATTAAATCATTCTACACAAGAAGTTATAGTTGACATTGCATCAAATACATAAATCATAAAAATAAATAAATCCATGGTAGAAAATGTCAAATAAAATTAAATTCAATGTCAAATAAATTAATAATGCAATAAACAACAAATTAACTAATAAACTACTATATTATCATTAATTAGAATAAATTTTAAAATAAAGTGCTAATTTTATTATTATAATAAGTTAATTAGATGTCAGCTACACTAAATTTACATGCATCATACACAGCCTGGATAATAACATTTTTCGTGTTTCGAATTCTGTCCATAAAGGAAGCGGCCCGCTTTCTCATAACTGCATAGAAGTCATCTACCCTATTCTCCAGTTTATTAATATTCTATATTAATAAACTGGTGCGATTTACCATTAACGAAGCACTAGTTTATAACTTTAAAAAATAATTATTCGTACCTTGCAAGCCTTCAAAGTGCTCAGCACACTCGGCAGCAGAAGAGCAGCCACTAGCAACAACTTCTTGATGAGCAACACTGACAGTAGGATGGGAATCAGCAGTAGTTTCATCTTGAGGACTGCAAACAAGGTCAGCAGAGGCACTATCACTGCTAACTTCTTCTTTTTGCCTCGGGCTGGAAATTAAAGAAAAGGTGATGTTTATTTTGAGAAACTGAATACGTAGTCTCAACTCAAAATCAGCCTATAATGTTTCCACCACCGGGACACAGGCCTCCTTTCGGTTGGAGGGAGTGGGCCGTAATGTACCACGCAGGCCCAATGCGGATAGATGTCACATGTCTTCGAAGTTTTTGCTCTACAACAAAGTGGTTTGTTTACTATATTTTCCTTCACCGTTTTGAGAGCAGTGGTGATGAAATAATTTACATAAGGTAAAGCGCCTGTTGGAGTTCGAACCTACTACGCCACCGCTGCTGTTGTCTCAACTCTTCGTCTTCAGCCTATAGAGGTCCACTGCTGGATAAAGACCTCCCCCAAGGCTTTCCACGATGACCGGTCTCGAGCTGCCCGTATCCATCCGCTTCCCGCGACCTTCACCAGGTCATCGGTCCACCTTGTTTACGACATACTATGCTGCGTCTTCCGGTACGTGGCCGCCACTCCAGAACCTTACTGCCCCATCGGCCATCGGCTCTACGAGCAATGTGCCCCGGCCACTGCCAATTGAGCAGTAGCTAATAAATATTGCAATGTACTTAATGCGACCTATGCAAAGGTCCTTTAAAAGAGTAGCCATGGAATTTTTCGACGGCTCTTCTCCATGGGAAACCAAAAATTGGAACTGTGCACGTAGCTTCTAATGTTTCATAAGTGATTTACATATACAACACGTAAATTAATTAACGCACTTGCTGAAAATAGTTTGTTCAGAATTGTTAACTAAATCGGTCTATATCATCTATCTGTACTAATATACAATATGTTAAGAAAACCCTGTCCGACCCGTGAAGGTATTGTTAGGTATCGATAACTGATTCTACTAATGCCTACAAAACCTGGATAAACTTAAAAAAAAATCCCCCTAAAAAATAAATAACTTAAAATAAATAGGTAATTTCATGGCAAAACAGGCACAGGTCATAACCTCAGTTGACCTCATGCATGTAGGTATAGGTAGTTTATCCACGTTTATCCAGTCTCGAAAGAAACAATGATACTTAGGCAGCTCGTGAAAAGAACATTTTTTTAAGTAGGAAGGTCGTCTGACTCTCCGAATCTATCATTTCATTCGATGAGCATAATGGCTGTGGCGAAGATGTTGTTCCATATTTCGTTCACTAAGAACGATACAGGTCTGGCACCGTCGCACGAGATTAGCACGGACATGCACACAAACAAAAATCAAGTGGTGTCAAATCCGCGCTGGCCACAGTTGATCCACCCTCACCAATCCACTGCTCGCCGAACTGATAATGGAAGTACTCACGTACGGGACAAAAATATGGTGACGCACCGTCATGCTGGAACCACATTAACCACAATCACCTGATCACAATACAGCTAATTGCAGTTGCTACCTTCCATCAGCATGTTACATTACTCTACATTAGGAAACGACATGATCACACAATACATGAATAGTCTTCACGGAAGCGATGTTTACGCGCAACTGATAATTTAAAATAAAAATGATTTTTATTTTATAAAATTGTACCTACGCGGCTGGCCTCGCGGCATCCTTTGGGTAAATAGGGATGTGTAACTGTAAGTAATCAAAATATTGAGTTTCGATCGAAATAATTTACTCGTCTATTTTTGTTATCGATTTAGTATTGTAGTTTCTCATTCTTATTCTCGATTCAACATCGCATGGAATGGTTAAGAACTTTTACAAAACTCAAATTAGTTAGGTACACTGCTGTAAATGAAAATCATGCCAAAGTTTTAATTTCAATTTCGGTCTCAATATCGATGATATTGACCGTTAAAATATTTGTAAAACTTGACTAAAATTGTGTTGCATAAGTCCTTCTCGTCTCTGTTTACTAATACTTGTGTTATAATAATGTTATTAGTTATTCATCGATAAACAAACAAAAGTACTTTTACCATTGGGTAATCTGTGTTTTTAACAAATCATTCAACCAGATACAAGTTTCGATTAATAGCAACAAAAAAACGTTATTACGCAAAAATTTGTGCATCACTAATTATTTTTTTTACGTCGCCGACAAAGCTCATGCGCGACGCCGCCAAGGAAATAAATAATCTAACAAAACAATAAAAGGAAAGCCGAGAATTATACCGCCTAAAACGGTGTTGTAATTTTTTTTTAAATAGCAAATTTTGGGGAAGTTAGCGTAAATTCGCGGGAAAAAAGATAGTTTCAAAATTGCCTAACCTTTAATATCCTTATGGGTCGGACAGGGTTTTCTTTACATATTGTATAAAGCTGAAGTGTTTATTTGTTTTTTTGAACATACTAATTTCAGGAACTACTGGTCCGATTTAAAAAAAAACTTTTTGCTTTCGATAGCCTATTAATTAACGAAGGCTTTATATAATTTCACGCTGGGAGTAATAGGAGAGGAGCATATAAAAGAAAACATATCGAAACCTACGCGGGTGAAACCGCTGGGAGCAGCTAGTTTTTAATATGTATAGATAATTTTTTATACCAAAAATAGCAGAAATTATTGTCATATTAACCCTGTTTTTTTGTACAGACTTTTAAAATCACAATTTTACTTGTATTCATACAAATTTAACCACTCAATACAAAATAATGAAAAAGAACCTTATTCAAAGAACGTTAATGTCTTCGTTCATTTCTAAAACATCACCATCTTTTATGTTCTCACCGGTGCGTATTCATCAGTGATCCATAAAGAATGAATTTGATATAATTCATTACAATCACAATCGTGCCACACAAATCATCAAATTACAGTAAACAAACATTGAACTAGGTACTAATCGCTAAGCATTTACCTCTTAGCTTCACGCCCCAAATTCTACCAAATCATAGAAATTTAATTACACAGTTATTTAGTTCGGTCCAGAACATCTGTCAGAACGGGTCAAATCCCACGATTTGACCCCAATTTTAATGACGTCGACGGTCTATGGAAATTATAATGATATGGTCATTATTTCCCACTTTTAATTGCTTTTCTTTATGGTCTAGTTTCATTGATGGTTCAATTTTTGATTGTGGAAATGGGGTACCGATTATGGAAGTCATAACTGTTTATTGAATGTTAAGAAAATTTGTACGTCGGAGAAAATTCATCATCATCATCAACCTTTCTAACATCCCACTGATGGGCACAGGTCTCCTCTCATACAGAGAAGGATTGAGCGTAATCACCACGCTTGCTCAATGCGGGTTGGCGATTTCAGACTTAAAGTTCAGGTTTCCTCAAGATGTTTTTAGCTTCACCTTTCAATCAATCATTGGTGTCCAAGATATACTTAAAAATTACATATAGCTTAGAAAAGTTACATTGGTACTTGCCTGACCTCGAACCCGCACTCTCATACTTGAGAGGCTGGTGTTTTAACCACTAGACCACCACGACTATTAATGACTGTTTGTTTAGGGAGAAAATTACTGTTTGTTTTTTCTTCTCGCAATTTCCCAACACCCCTGGGGACCCGGATCTTTGAAAGGCGTAAAGGGCGTCAGAGTCATTTAGCAGAGACTTGTTAGACATTTAATTATTTAATTAAGGCACCAGGTGACAATTATCCCTGTTTTTATAATGCTACTTACATACAAAGTAAAATCGAGCTGGTGCTAAAGTGAACAAAATGTCACATTATGAGTTTGGGTTGCTAATGTGAAATACTCCGCAGATCATTGTTTTATGCTAGTGTCTGCCACTATAGTCACCGGAGATACAAAAGATTTCCTATTTTGTCTCTTTTCTGAAATTCAAAGTGTTAAACAAGTTATGTGTAGCAAACCTTCGTGGATTAACGGCTATCCAAAAAAAAAAAAAAATCGGACCAGTAGTTCCTGAGATTAGCGCGTTCAAACAAACAAACAAACTCTTCAGCTTTATATATCAGTATAGATAGACGATATACCTATACTTATATAGTTATGAGATATGTAATAAATATTTATTCTTTGTTTAACGATTTTGGGTTGTGTCCAATCCTTTTATCCAATGTAATAAAAATATTTTTTTTTGCTGTTTTTTCGTGACGCTTCCATGGCTGAAAGGATTTTGATAAAATTTTACACATGAGTAAATCAAGATTCGGAGGAGAACATTGGCTAATTGCTATCCTGAAAAGCGAAAATGCCCGAGTTAACATAGTAATTGTACACCAAGGGGTTCTTATTGCTGAATCACTTGTCATAATTGAACGGTTAAAGGCAAAAAGGTGTTATCCGATAAAATAAAAAAATGACTTTTTTGCATGAATCGATTTATCATCAGTTAAAATCTATGATTCTGTATTTTTAGGGTTCCGTACCTCGAAAGGGAAAAACGGAACCCTTATAGGATCACTTTGTTGTCCGTCTGTCTGTCTGTCTGTCTGTCTGTCACCACCCTTTATCTCAAGAACGCGTGGACGTATCAAGCTGAAATTCACATGAAATACTCGGGTCTATTGTCCCTTTAAGCTGTAAAAATATCAAACTTCTAAGCGAAGCCAATCAAAAGATACAGCCGATTATGTCGATATTTTCAACAAATTTTCGACACTCGCAAAGGAATCAAAACCTACAGGATACTTCCCGTAAACTCAGAATCTTGAAAATTGGCATGAAGCATTGTCATATAATGCAAATATAGGAAAAATTGCGAAAATCACATTTTTTAGTTATATAATATAATAAACATATTTTAATAAAATGGAACTTACTACCTTATTTCTCACGAACGAATAAAGTTATCAAATTGAAATTTATACCAAATACCTAGGTCTATTGTCCCTTTAATCTGGGAAAATATCAAACTTCTAAGCCAAGCCAATCAAAAGATACAGCCGATATGTCGATATTTTCAACAAATTTTCGACAATCGCAAAGGAATCAAAACCTACAGGATACTTCCCGTAAACTCAGAATCTTGAAATTTGGCATGAAGGATTGTCATATAATGCAAATATAGGAAAAATTGCGAAAATCACATTTTTCAGTTATATAATATAATAAACATATTTTAATAAAATGGAACTTACTACCTTATTTCTCACGAACGAATAAAGTTATCAAATTGAAATTTATACCAAATACCTAGGTCTATTGACCCTTTAAGCTGTGAAAATATCAAACTTGTAAGCCAAGCCAATCAAAAGATACAGCCGATATGTCGATATTTTCAACAAATTTTCGACACTCGCAAAGGAATCAAAACCTACAGGATACTTCCCGTAAACTCAGAATCTTGAAATTTGACATGAAGAATTATCATATAATGCAAATATAGGAAAAATTGCGAAAATCACATTTTTTTAGTTATATAATATAATAAACATATTTTAATAAAAAGAAACTTACTACCTTATTTCTCACGAACTAATAAAGGTATCAAATTGAAATTTATACCAAATACCTAGGTCTATTGTCCCTATAAGCATTGAAAAAATCAAACTTCTAAGTTAAAGCGATCAAAAGATACAGGAGTTTATACCGACACCTTAGACGAATTTCCGTCACACGCTAGGGAATCAAAACCTACAAGCAAAGACATTAAAATTATATTTACAATAGACAGGACATCACGAACAAAATCCTAAGCCAATACTTTTATCGACTTGGTTGAAAGTCGCTCAATCTAGTCTGCGAGTCAGGACGTAATTTGTGTCCACCAAGAATAAACATTTTCTAATCAAATATGCCATGTTGCGCTTTGTGTTACTGTACATCTCGTTATAGTAAAACGACTGGACCTAACTTCGGAATGTTTTTCTATGAATTATTTATATTTCGTCTGCAATTCAAATTTTAAAAAATCTTAGTTCTAGAAAATTTTCCATTATTGTAATAAGCGCCCTCTATTGTTGAGTAGTTTTACTATTTTCTTGTAGAGATGTAGTAATGTTGTTTATCGATTTAGTTATCGATAATACTTATTAAGATGAATACATTTTGTTGTATTTTATTGACATTTAAAATATAGCTAAATAAACTTAAAATATTACTATATTTCAAGTTTATTTATTATTAACTCTATTTAAACATAATCATATCATATTAATAAACAAAATTGAATGAACAATTACTATTCATTTATCTAGGTTTTTGTTATTTTTGGTTTCCGAATAAAATAATGTCGTAGGGAAAAAGTGGATACGATTTGTCCAGATAGACCGTAGAGAAGAAAATTGGCTTCCGTCTCATTCGGCGAAATTATGCTCAATGCATTTTAGAAGAGAAGTTATCTACTTTGGAAAGACTTGTCGATCAAATTTAAAAAAAAAAGAATCGGTACCTTGTATTAGAAATGAAATAGTAAGTTACTAATTTCATTACTTTTTTACTTAACCGTAAAAATTGGAATAAAATTTACGGTTAAGTGGATAAGTACATAGATTACATAATTAATTTATAATGAAATATATTCATAAAACATGTAGGTACGTATATGTAATACAATGATTGCGAGCTACTTTGTGATTTTGAGGATTCCGTACCTAAAAGGTAAAACGAACCCTATTCATGAGACTTCTCTGTTCGTCTGTCCGTCTGTCACCAGGCTGTATCTCATAAACCGTAATAGCGAGACAGTTGTAATTTCCAGAGATTGTGTTAGTATTTCTGTTGCCGCTATAACAACAAGTACTAAGAATAAAAATAATAAAATATTTAAGGGGGCTCCCATACAACAAACGTGTATTTTTGCCGTTTTTTGCTCCATATTAATAACGGAAACAGATAGACGCTTAAAATGTTCACAGAATATTTGGTTATATATTCAAATTACAAATAAATAATTAAAATAAAATAAATCCTGGAGGCGGGCTCCCATACAATAACCGTGTTTTTTTTGCCGTTTTTAAAGATAATGGCGTACGAATCTTGTAAAGGTCTTGCTCCAGCAGACTACCATTTTTGTCGTGATTTGGACAATTATCTACGTGACAAGAAGTTTTCTTCCCAGGAGGCAGTTCTGCTTTCACACAGTTTGTGCAGTCTAGATCCTCAGAGTTCTATCACAAAGGCATAAACGACCTTCCTATATATTGATTATAAATGAATTATTTAAAAATTAAAAAATAAGCAATATTTACATTTTCAGTACTAATCGGCAATTTTAAACTTTAACGCCTATTATATTAAAAGAATTATATAAATAAGAAACTTGTAAACTTGAAATTACCCATAATTATTCTGCTTTCTAATTTTTTGTTTCAAGCTATCATAATGCGAAAAAACATCGTCGTAGTAACTTCTTTGAATATTATCGATAACTTTATATCGAAATGATACAAACCCTACCACAGTTTTTTGCATTGCCATTTAAAAATATTTGCAAACAAACGTGTAAAAAGAATAATTTTGCTAAAAACGAAATGCAAACGAAAATTGCAAAACAAAATGCGCTGTATGGCCTAAAAGGTCTACTATACTCAAAAATCGCAATAAACTGAGCGTTAAAATAATTCGTAAGCATAAAACATCTAAAATGCCAATAGACGGTGTCACGGTAAATGAATAGTAGCGAATAAAATTCTAAAACAGTTTTTGTTTGTACAAGACAAGTTTCACTTAATTTATTTACTTTTCAATATTTATTTACCCGATTTGAACTATACTAGGGTATTAAATCGGATCTGGCAACATAGACCACACTGGCCACCTACCGGGCAATAGCTGAATATATTTTATATAAACTTATTTCATTTTTACTATTTGATGTCTCCAATTGTCGATCTAATTTTGCTATATTGTACTAGATGGCGGAACTGAGCCATGGGATCACAGTTTTTCTATGCCATTTTGACACATGCCATCTCTATATATCTTAAATCTCTTTGCCTACAAGGTACTTCCCGTGAACTCAGAATCTTGAAATTCGGCACGAAGCAACGTTATATTATAGTACAGACAGATAAAGGAAAAATTGTGAAAATGATAAATTTGAAGTTACATAAAATATTAAAATATTATTTTTGCTTATATGACATAAAATATTTTTTTAATAATTATAAACTTACTACCTACCCTTTTTCACATGAACGCGTAGAGATATTAAAGTTGAAATTCATATCAAACACTTCTTAAATCTAATTGCCTCTAAACTGTGAAAAATTCTAAATCAATGCTAGTATTATAAATGCGAAAATAACTCTGTCTGTCTGTTACGCTTTCCCGCCTAAACCTCTCAACCGATTTTGATGAAGTTTGGCACAGACAATCTTTAGACCCTGAGAAAGAACATAGGCTACCTTTTATCCCGGAAAAATTTGATGTTCCCGAGGGGAATTTAAACAGCGCGATATAACCGAACTCCACGCGGGCGAAGCCGCTGGCGGAAAGCTAGTACGTCATAAATTGTAAACCGCTACGTTTGTACGGCGGAACCCTCGGTGTGCGAGTCCGACTCGCATTTGGCCGGTTTTTTTTATTTTGTCGGATAACAACTTTGACAGCCTCCGTCGCGTAGCTGTAGCAAACGCGGCCGCTGGGCAAGGAGACGCGGCTTCGATGCCCGCGCAGTGCACATATTTGTATGCATAGGTAAATATGAATATTTGCACTAGTCTGGTCGTGCCTCAGAAATCACGTTAAGCCATTGGTCCAGGTTGCCATACGAACATCTAATAGCAGTCGTTACGGGTTGTTGAAGCTCTCAAAATCGAGCAATTGGTTTAACCGCGACGCTTCGATATCGCTTTCGGGTTGTGGAAGTCAGACGACAGTCGTTTCACGGAAAATATCGAAGTTTAGCCAAATCAGCAGTTAGACTGGTAAAGCGGACCCCAGACTCCAAAGCTGAAAAAGCTTCGGAAGCGACTGGGATTAACGCTGAGATGATGATGATGAACTCTTTTGTACACTCAATCCTTCAACTAGTATAGACCAATACTCACTCCCAGTAGCAATTTGTTTCGTTTTGACAGTGCAATGAAATTCATTTCGTTATTTACGTTGTTGAACAGACACATTTTTCAAACATGCGGAGCAATGGATTAGCAATACGCTTTAAAATGATTTGAATTGATAGTAGTAGTGTTAAGGTCATAGCACACTTAAACGACTCTGCTCCCACCCGGCAAAAATAATATAATTCAAATATGGGCTTTGAATATTGCACTTTAGATATATTTTACACTAGCGGCCGCTAGCGACTTCGTTCGCGTGGTGTTAGGCTCCGTTCCTATTAGCCGCGGCGTGATGTTTTATAGCCTAAAGCCATCCTGGATAAATGGACTATCCGACGCATAAATAATTTTTTATATTTTTTAATAAACAAACAAACAAACTCTTCAGCTTTATATATTAGTACAGATTAATATCATATATTACCGCCCTCAGACTGCTTGGTAGTTGACGTCTCGGCATCGCCGCACCGGCGCCCGCGCCATTTTTATTTTATTTTATTTAATTAGGACAAAAAACAGTTATATGTTACAATATTAATAGTCGGCTAAGGTATAATACATAGTAAACAAACAGATAACCCACAGCAATGTCCACGGAATCATATTCATTGTACAAGACATAAGGAAACGGACGTATACAGAAGGGGACAGTGAGAAAGTAACGAATGATAAAACTAATACTAAAGCCTAAAAATTACACAAACCTCTCTGTGGGCACAATCACGTCACACCAAATATCAGCAAGAAGCCATAGCCATTTTTCTAAATTTGTTCTGCGATCGCCGCTGGTCGACCCAAAATCTTCGTTTTTCACTTTATTATTTCTTGCGCTTTTCTCTTTATCCTCAAGTGCAATAGAAATAATTGCTAGTTCGCGCGTTATAAATCGGGACATTATAAAAAACCGACCACAAATTATGTCAATCGCGGAAAGCTAGAGCGGTCGATGGGTGGTCAGTTGGGCGTTTGCTAGTAATCTCCGCGTGGACTGCTGGGTGCCTGCTATATGTCGCCGCGTGGACTGCGAGCAGTCGTTTTAGTTTAGGGCGGTATTGGAACGGAGTCGTATAAGTGTGCTAGGACCTTTACGTAATTAGGGAGCAGCTTTCTTTGTTTATCTTTCATGAGTTGTGACTACAACATTGTCTCTTTTTTACGCCGTAACCGTTCGGTTTTATTGTTCTTTGTTGTGACATTTTACAGAATTTACAATGTTTTTATGTTCCTTTGCCACGACTGTTCTTTTATTATGTATTTAATTATGTAGTTAGCTTAAATGTTAATTTGACTTTGTATGCAAAATACTTCGTCCTTTAACTTAATGTAATTCTTAGTTTATATACAACATGTCGTGGTGGCCTAGTGGTTAAAACACCAACCTCTCAAGTATGAGTGCGCAGGTTCGATTCCAGGTCAGGCAAGTACCAATGTAACTTTTCTAAAGTTATATGTACTTTCTAAGTATATCTTGGACACCAGTGACTGAAGGTGAAGGAAAACAACTTGAGGAAACCTGGACTTTAAGTCTGAAATCGCCAACCCGCATTGAGCAAGCGTGGTGATTATGCTCAATCCTTCTCTGTATGAGAGGAGACCTGTGCCCAGCAGTGGGACGATAAAAAGGTTGATGATGATGATGATGATGATGATGATACAACATGTAAAGAAAACCCCGTCCGACCCATAAGGATAACAAAGGTTTAGGTAAACAAATGATCAAATAAAATATGAAATTTTACATAATAATCATAGTTAAAATACTAATGAATTTTGAAATAACCTTTTTTTCCCCGAATTAATTCCAACTTCACGTTCAAAGTGACAATACAACATTGGACGGTATTATTATGAGCGATGCGACCGCATGCCGCGTACCCTGCCCCCCTTCGCCCGCGCATGTATTGCCCTAGCGCACATGTATTAAGTTACCTCGTTTTGCGAAATAATATTTATTTTTACGGTTTTTTTTTTTTAATTTTACTTATCGACACGTAAGAATACTTTAACGGATCAGACAGGGTTTTCTTTACATATTTTTTTTTTTATTGGACAAAACCCGCCACACTGTTCCTAACCCACCAACCAACTCCTGAAAGCCAGAATCAACAGTGGAGACCGCCAGAAAAACGCCGAGCAATGAAGCTCGACTAGTCCCGGAGAAACGATTCAATTGTCTTGGGTCCCGCAACGAAATTAATCAGAAAAGAATAGCGGAGGAGTAAGAAAAAAAGATATTTTTTCCTCCATAACAAGCAGGAGACAGAACAGAACTAGGCCAATCGGCACAAAGGGACATTATTGCAACTGGGAGAAGCCCAGATTGCCAAGCACCACGGAATAAAATTATTACATATTTTATGTTGTTGTTCATCAAAATCACACCTTTAGAACGGAATTTTATATTCTGCAGCATTATCTAAGGCAATATTCCTTGCCAACAGTTCCCCAGTACAAACATGGACATTTTTGTATTCTACGCAGAGATAAATTCAAGAAATAGCTGACACTCACTTGGCTAATACAAACAAATGGTGTGCCAAATAACTAATTTCGGAAGTCGGTGTCTGTGGTTTTGTATATTCGTTTTTTGACACCGACTTCCGAAATTAGTTATTTTTCACTTTGTAGTGGTTTTTGGAAGTCGGTTGTTTTTTTTTGTAAAAAAGTTTTTATTTTACATTTTTTAGTTGTTAAAAGTACTATGTATTCAGTTGCATCCGGTCAGACTGGAAGCTGACGCACATATAGTTGGGAAACGACGTAATTTTGTTTATTTTAATTTTTACCCGTAAGTATTCCCTCAACTGCCTGTGGTCTTCATCATCAAATTTACTGCAGACCATTATTTTAACCCAATGGGTGCAAAGGTCTCATCAATATAAATGAATGAAGTCCAACCACAAAGTAGCTACTGTAAACCGTTGAGGAGTTCCCGGAACTGGCCTTTGTCTTCATCATCAGAGCTCTTATGACAGTCACAACCCATCTAAGTGTAAAGTTCTTATCAATACAAATGAATCGAGCCCAAACACAAGGTAGCTGCTATGAATTGTTGAGGAATTCCTTCGACTGTCTGCCGGCTCCATCATCAGATCTACTCCAGACCTTTATTAAATTGTAGTGCTTTATAATACTTACTGAAAATGCTAAGAAATGTACTAGTCGCCCCTGCAATTTTTGAAAGTTCCCCTTGTTTTCTCTGGACTTCCAGCATCAAACCCTGATATCCTTATCATGGTACCACCTTGGGAACGTCTTCTTTCCAACAGAAAAAGAATTATCAAAATCGGTTCATAAACGACGAAGTTACGCGCGAACAAACATAAAAAAAGCATATATACGGTCGAATTGAGTAACCTCCTCCTTTTTGAAGTCGGTTAAAAATCTTGGTGTATGATTTCTGTGGTTATTATAAACCGTACTCAGCTTAAACCAAAGTAATTATTAATGATAATATTCCGAATGCACCTTATGTCAATGGTATAATGTTCAATATTGCGTGAAATGCCTTACGTAACTTTCAAGTTCTATATCTAAAGACCTAGGCATTATAGGGGTACGATTTAAAAAATCATTGCTAGACCTAAGGTGACCTAGCGAATGGTACAGGTTTCATCAATATTGAAAACGACGACTCGAAACTTCGTCTCCTGTAAAATGATCGACGAAAAATCTACTGGAAATCGATCATTATTATTATTACTTCTAGATAGATCTCGAAGGTTCGATTTGATTTTCGTTCGATCGCTTTCATGCCGAAACTACTGAACCGATTGATTTGAAATTTTGCAGTCGTAAAGTTAGAAGTCTGGATTAAATAATAGGATTATTTTTATCTAGGAAAAAAATGATATGCCCCAAGGAAAACAAAAATATTATTTGATTCATAACAGTTCGGTGATAGATGGCGCTGTGTGTCGTTTAAAACAAGGTAATATATTGCAAACGAATATGCACATGTAAACTTTGAAGCTAAATGATACGATAATAATCCCCGAAAATGAAGAATCTAAAAAGTGCTATATAACCGAATTCCACTCGGGTGAAGCCGCGGGTGGAAAGGTAGTAAGTGATAAGTAACAAGCGAAAATTGAGAACATCTGCAGCGACAACTGCAACGAGCACTTGAATGACTACGTGAAGTAACTTCTGTAATGCTGTTATGTGTGTAGGACACGGACTTCGCGGACCTAGAGGGAAGACTTCGGTGCGACATCAGCTATGTTCTACTTGTCATGGCTTACTATCGACTGTACCATCGTTGTCAATAAACTTCGTAAAACTTTTTTTTTTTGGGATGGGAATTCATCAAATGACCTCTCACGCTCTGGCCAGAGCGTAAGGGCGTGTCAGACTTTTACTGGCTAAAAGCCACCCGTATTCCTTCACATGCCTGTAGGCCAGGGCGACGGTTTCTTTTTAACCAACCCGCAACACTGACCCAGATGGCGTCGGTCTTCGTGGATCCCATCACGATGTGCTGACATCTCTTTGAAGCGCGCGCGCGCGTGAAACACATCGCGAGTCGCGTCTACCCGAGCCTGGTCTTTACCGTGCGGCAAGCTGCCCACTGCTCGCCGCCCGCAAGCCCGCGCCTACAGTGGCCGGAAGTTCGATGTTGACTCCAGACCAGGGCGTCTCCTGCGTGTGCCGCACGCGCCGTTGACTCGGGCCTGGTCCTTACCGGGCGGCTAACTGAACTTCGTAACCATTACTATATTATATTATTATTTTATTATTATTATTGTTATAGTATAGTATATTACTCCTAGCCCATAACAATAATAACAAACATTTATTACAGATCATGCCTTAAATTTGATAGTGATAATGTACTTAAATTATAAATTAAATGGGGTATCTAACGGTGAACCGTGATGACTAGACGCTAGAAATTTTCACAGATGATGAATTTCTATAGCCGCTAGAACAGCAAATTTAATACGAAAAACTGTTTTATTTTTTTTTGTGTATAGATAATGGTACGAAACTCTTCGTGAGCGAGACCGACTCGCACTTGACCGGTTTTAAAGGCTCTTATTTTGTTTGAAAAGTTCAGTAATTTATTCTTAGATAAGCAAATTGTTTATTATATTGTTTTAACTGACTCAAAACAGGCTAGCAATAACTGTTGTACTAAATTGTGTGATAACTTATCTACTCGTAAACTTCTTATATAATATTTTTATATCTAATATTTTTTAACTTGGTATTATGAATTGTATTGATTTTTTTTTTTTTCAAATTATTTACTGAATTTAATTTTAACATGGTTTACTTAATATGTTTACGTGCCTTAATTAAGTTAATTAGTATAAGGATTATCTAAACTTAACATCTGTAATTTGTACCTACTTCCTGTGCCAATCTATACTAATTTAAAAAGCTGAAGAGTTTGTTTGTTCGCGCTAATCTCGGTAACTTTGTTTGTTTGTATGTTTGTTAGTTTGTTCGCGCTAATCTCGGTAACTCCTGGTCCGATTTGAAAAATTCTTTTTGCGTTGGATAGCCCATTAATCCGGGAAGGCTTTACGCTATATAACATCACGCTGCGACCAATAGGTACGGAGCATAACTAAACCACGCGAACGAAGTCGCTGGCGGCCGCTAGTAATGAATAAAATAGCTGTTCATTCTCTCACTAAAAATAGATAATTTTTGGAGATCGAAGCTACCAAATATTTCTACGAAAATTACTTTCTTATCGATCGAATATAGGAAAAAACTGTATATATATTTAAGTGGTTCGTTTCAAGCTTCGGAAATGTTTTTATAAAGGTTCGTTGCAATATAAAATTTGAACGTTTGAGAGCTGTCTAGCTAGTAATCTGCTTTATTCTGTTTTCGCGTGCTCACAGGTTTTCGATAGACATCAATACTGTTTTCATTTATTAAGAGACTGCGATAGCAGAGGTAGGGCCAAATACAAAACTTTTAAACGAATGTTAGTACACACCTGTTTTAGGACTGATTTCGCGTTTCTGGATACTTTTAGTCTTAATTTTACCACCGTCATTGTTTTCAATATCTGGGAATCAAACAAAAATATGTAATTTACTATTTGCTCATAATATATTTGTTATTTTAATTTTACAATATCTTAAATGTTTTTTTTTTCGTAATCTACAACAGGATTTTGATTTGGCTGGCAACAATTCAAAACTCCGTACAATGTAAGTATTATAAATGAAATAATTTAGAACTAAGGACTACAAGCCAATAGCAAATCTAAACCACGCGCGCTACGCGAGGGAAAGTTACGTGGCGTCATCGTAAGTCTGTCTGTGTCGACACTTTATTGTGTGCGGTTTTTGTGAAGTACCTAAATTGCCCAGAAAAATGGATTTAATTAGAATATTAGCTATTATAGAGGGCTTAGAAGATGTTGCCGCTCTTCACTAACGCCACGCGCGCAATGCACAACACACGCCGAACATTGAGCTACACCCACCGAACTTTCGGTCCAGCTACGCATCGCGCGATGTGGTGCTTGCTATGCAGAATACGTTAAATGCGTTTTAGCTGAAGAAATTGCCCGAAGGAAGGTAAGGTCCTACGCCGAACGCGGCGTAATTTCGGCTGATGTGTCAGAGAGTACTCGAAATACACTGCGAGCGTATTTAGCCGAACTTTCGGCGCCGTAAGTTCCGCAGATGTGTAGCGACACTCACACACTACATGAAGTTGTAGATCTAATAAGGAAATTTCACAGATTTTAATAGCTTGATGGGCTGTCGTCTGTACTAGCGCTCGCCGAAACGGTCGTTTTATTTACATGATCCCTTTATACATATTATGTACTTAGTAGATACACTTACCATATAAAAAAATTGCAATTCATTTAACTTTGTCTTTGTGATTAAAAGATATATTCTGCCATCCCTCAATGACCTAGAAACCACAGATTAACCAAATTACGTACGCAACCCATTACTTAAGCGACAATACCCTTCTTAACAGCCGCAATCGGCTAAACACAAACTATGAACCTACGCCAAATCTAAACACTGCCAAGAAGGGTGAACAACATCATTAGCATGTTTGATGTGCTCTGTTTGTTTTTGTGGGAGACCGCAAATGAGACTTTCACCCCATAAAATGTGTAACAGAAATCCTATTGCTACCGTAAGTACTAAAGATAACAGCTGGCAAAGTTTGTACTTGAAATAAAATACTCTAAGAATTACAGTGATGTCCATGATATAAATACTAGGAACAGGCACAAATTTATTGTACCTACAACAAGGCTCAAGAAAATAGGTGGCTCTTTCAGATGCCAATGTACCTATACATTTTTACAATGGACTTCCAGAGGTGGTTCAAGATCTGAGCCTGAATAAATTCAAATCCTTCATTAAACGTAAGTTGTGTCAGAAAGCATTTTATAGTGTGAAGGATTATATTGAGGACAAAAAGGCTTGGGCTTGAGCTGCGTCCGATTTCTATACAATGATTGTTCTTTGATTTTTCCTCTTGTAGTTTTAATATGTAATTGTTTATATTATTTAGTCAAAGCCTGTATTACACACTATGTAGCCAAGCATATTGTACGTTACGGAATTGTATCGCTGACAGAGGAGTTCGGCACTTGTGCAGCTGCAGCTGCACAGGAGTTAAACTTTCCACAGATTCAGGAACACTGTTGGAGCTGCTGAACCTTGGACAAAACTATCTTAGCATTGTGTAGATTCAATTTCTTAGTATTGTATAATTGCATGGCAAACGTGTGAGCACAATGTACGAATGTGCTGTAAGGCATTTATTTGTTGGGTTAGTCTTTTTATTGACTTAATTGTGCTCTGGCTGTTGAGAGTATGTCGTGCTCACTCAAATGTCTCGCTGATGGTGGCGTGTGTTTTGGGTCATTGGGTTCCCTTCGATATGGTTGAGCTGAATGATGCTGATCCATACGTCATGTTCGTGAACGGACGCCGTCGGAGAGGACTGGTCATCTCTTAGCTGCCACGGCGTATTTTAATTTCTGAATTGATTTTTGTATGTTTTCCATAATGGACGCTCTCAGCGTACAATATATTTCTGCATCGTTCTCACGCGGTTGATTTCAACATGAATGATGTAATCTAATATTTGTAACAATAGCTTAAAAATTTAAAAGAGTGTCCATGGAGTTTCTTGGCCGTTCTTCTCCATAGGTACCTACTCTTTGGAATGGGCGACTAGCTTCATCTTATTGACTGACCGACCTTCTGACAATTCAAAAGTGCCTGTAACTGGTTTATTTGAAATAAATGATTTGATTTGATTTGATTAAAATCAAACTCTAAGTTTAACACGTTTTTAAAATTTAAATTACAACAAACTTTTAACCGCACTACTTAAGTCAACAATTTTCACAATATTTACAGATAACACGATAAAGTTATGTGCTTCTTTTAATTTAAGAATCCTTCCCCAAAAAAGCCGTCCTCTTAGTATGTATGTTATGGGCTAAGTGATTAATCGCGCATTATCAATAATGCCCGGGCAATATAAATAATGCCCAAATAAGAGTGGGCAATGTGATTACAACTAATCAAATTATCACATTCCCGGGGCATCATGAATAATGCCCGGTGCCTAATGGGCATAGTGTTGTTAAGCATATTTAAATATACTTTCAAATGAATAGGTACTTAGATAGACCGAGCATTACAAGTAATGAAAGCAATTATCGGGTAGAGTAATAATAAATACATATTTACAGATATCACAATACTTACAGATATCACGATAAAGTTATATGCTTCTAGTTATTTCTTGCATAGACACAACCTTGTAGCTAGGATAATTCATCAGCAACTTGCTCTTAAATGCAACCTTGTGGAATCGGAGGTGCCGTACTACAGGTATATGCCCGACCCAGTTCTCGAAAATGCCCATATCACATTGTACTGGGATCGATCCATCATCACTGACAGAACTATTGTTGCCAATAAGCCTGATATAGTGATGGTGGATCGATCAGAGCGGCGTGCAATGATTGTTGACATAACCATCCCGCATGATGAGAACCTCGTGAAAGCCGAGAAAGATAAATAAATCAAGTATCTTGACTTGGCTCACGAGGTTGTCGACCTGTGGGAAGTGAATTCGGCAATCATTGTACCGATAGTCGTGGCAGCCAATGGCTTAATAGCCAAGAGCCTCGACCAACACCTCAGGAGGCTCTCGTTAGGCAGCTGGATCAAGGGCTTGATTCAGAAAGCTGTAATTCTGGACACGGCTCGCATTGTCAGGAAGTTCCTCTCTCTGGAGCCCTGACTGCCGGTAGCTTGGACCCTGTTCCCGATACCGGAGGGCTACTATTTTTTATATTTTTTTAATTTTTTTTATATCTTTATATATATGTCGGAGATCGTCGTTATAATTTTAATAGAAGTTGCTGATTTGATTTATGTAGTAGGCGGCAAACGCTTGTGACGTCATCTTGTGATGGCGGGACATGGACAGAGTCGCTTTGGAAAGTGAGGTTCGGTCGAACGGTGACTTTGTATCGAGACGCGGACCAAGGCACTTCTCCGAACCGAAACTGTCGGATTGCCTATTTAAATTGTTATTATCAAGATTAGAACCCGTACCACCACACCAAGATGCTATCGACCCTACCGCTCTGCCGTCGCTGTCTGCGACATCAGAAGTGGGATAAAGAACTACACTGCTCACATTCTCGTTATAAATCAAGGAACAGAATAACAGTCACGTTTTGCCAATATTTTTATAGTACTTGTGTGTGGGTACTTGTGTGATTACTTGTGCGGTAGTTGTTCATTGCCTTTGTATGAGCTTCTGTAAATGCTGGATGTACTGGCAGTGAGGCTGGAAGTGAACGTCAAGTTGCGAAGTGCGCTCAACTGCTGGCGCAGAGATCGCTCCGCGTGATGGTTCGCTGCAGAAGTGCGCTGCAGGAGAGTGCTGCAAGAGTCCGCTGCAGGAGCGCGCTGCAGGAGTCCGCTGCAGGAGCGCGCTGCAGGAGCGCGCTGCAGGAGCGCGCTGCGGGAGCCCGCTGCAGGACCGCGCTGCAGGAGCCCGCTGCAGGAGCGCGCTGCAGGAATCCGCTGCAGGAGTCCGCTGCAGGAGTCCGCTGCAGGCGTGCACGTGCGGCTGGACGCGGCGCTGGACAGTGCTGGCTGATGCTTGGCGTGCGACTGTGCTGGCTGTTGCTTGGCGAGCGAGGTGCGCTTGCGGAGCATACAAGGTGCGCTTGCGAAGCATGCAAGGTGTGCTTGCGGAGCGCGCAAGGTGCGCTTGCGAAGCGCGCAAGGTACGCTTCCGGAGCGCGCTGCTAGCTGCGTGGTGAATCACATCAATGGCGTGTGGCGCTGTTGGAGCTGCTTGCGGCGCAGCCGGAGCTGCGTGCGTTTTGCGGAATGCCCAAGGTTTCAAGACTTGAGCCTCTACTCTGCAGGCGATGAGAAGGTTTCAAGAAAGCATCTACTCTGCAGGCGATGAGAAGGTTTCAAAATACCCAAAACGTTTGTGGTAACGTAATTGGGTTTTATGAGAGCACGTGGCAGGTGTTTTTGGGGGAAATTGCCATAATCCGGTGAGTCGTACTATTTTTATTTTGATTTCGGTGCTGAATGTTCTCTTGTCAAGCTATCTGTAATTTCATTGGTGTACGTCCACACGCGATGGTACAGGGTATGGGTTAGACATGGTTGTTATTTCACGTAACCAGTTACAATAACCAGTGACGCGATGAGTAACTGAATAGCTAAAGTACTAGTAAATGCGTTATTTCATACACATGTTGTGGCGTAGCCGTATCACGCATCACACCGGCCTAATTTGTTGAATTAACTGTATAGCTACACACTCAAGACATTTAATTTAGTTTCGTTTCGTGAGTAACTGTATAGTTGGTGGACTATCACAGTTACTGAATGACAATAACTAGCTGCAGGAATAACTCGTTTTGTGACGGGTGACGCCGACCAGGTGGCTGGTTGTGTTGCGTTTCTTGGAAAGGGCGTGGCGACCCACACCTAGTATAAAGTAGTGCCAGCGTTGTGTACTGAGCCATTTCTTTGCGATGTGATAATAAGAGTTATTTGAAAATTTTATTTCTTGTACTACCCGAGAAATTGTAAAACAGGATTTCACGATTATAATGTTTGGTTTGTCTTTGATTATTTCAAAACTAAAGTTCACTGTGGTCTATAGTTACGAGCTCACTTGAGCTTCTGTTAATATGTGTGGCTAGACTATTAAATCTTCTCAAGAGAACAAGCGGTAACGAACATAGAAATGAGCGCTATTTACGAAAAATCTAAATTTGATAGAAATGAGCTAAAGTAATGAAATTTAATGTTAGTGATTTGTATGGAGGGCGATGATGGCGATCGTTACCTATTGAAATCGTTGATTGGAAACGGAACTTATAAGTACCCCACGATCGCATACGAAAGTTTTCTCCAAGTAATGTGGCTGCTGAGTTAGATTTTCATAATGTAGAAGATGGTGAGGAGGGTGCCTCCGCCAGCAAATAGAACACGTATCATGGCTATGTGGTCGCACTGCACGCACTAGTCTGTAGTCGTAACTGCAACCCAGTGAGGGGTTGTTCAGAGCGCGATGGGCAGCTAGTGGTGTAGTGGGGACTTGAGTAGATATGGTCGCACTGCACGCACTAGTCTGTGGTGTCGTGACTGCAACCCAGTGAGGGGTTGTGCAGGGCGCGATGGGCAGCTAGTGGTGTGGCGGGGACTCGAGTAGATATGGTCGCACTGCACGCGCTAGTCTGTGGTGTCGTAACTGAAACTCAGTGAGGAGTTGTTCAGGGTGCGATGGGCAGGTGGTGGTGTGGTGGGGACCAGGATCTCAAAGGAGACTATTAGTTGTACGGTCATGTGTTGACCTGGGAGTCGCGGACTCTTAGAGTTGGTCGTATCACAAGAGGTGATGACGATATGGGTGTCAACTATGAGTTGTCACTAGCTACTGTGGTAGCGGGCCATGGTGTGTTTTCTTTTTTTGTGTGTGATTATGATAATTTGATAATTGTGAGGCTTGGAGGAACCTTTTGTGTTTTCTTACTGAAATTTGAGAATAATGAGGCTTGAAGGAAGCTTTTAAGTTGTCAAAATGATTAAGTTTGTTTGGTTTTATAATAGTCATTGTAATTAAACGTGACGTGTGACGGTCAGGTTGGCCGAGTTCTCAATAATGCTTCAGAGACGGTTTTCTGTGTTTTTTTTAAATTTGTTACAGACATGCACAAGGACGTGCAACGGAGAACATCGAAGTTTGGCCGGAATCGGCGGTTGGCCTGGTGAAGAGGACCCCGGACTCCGGGGCTGAAGGAGCTTCGGATATGACTGGGATTGGCGCTGGGATGATGAAGATGCACGAGGACGTGCAAATCGTCAGGCTGGCCGTGTCGGAGGTCGTCGTTATAATTTTAATAGAAGTTGCTGATTTGATTTATGTAGTAGGCGGCAAACGCTTGTGACGTCATCTTGTGATGGCGGGACATGGACAGAGTCGCTTTGGAAAGTGAGGTTCGGTCGAACGGTGACTTTGTATCGAGACGCGGACCAAGGCACTTCTCCGAACCGAAACTGTCGGATTGCCTATTTAAATTGTTATTATCAAGATTAGAACCCGTACCACCACACCAAGATGCTATCGACCCTACCGCTCTGCCGTCGCTGTCTGCGACATATATAATTCTGCTGTACGTGTGTATGTCATTGAACTCCTCCTAAACGGCTTGACCGATTTTAATGAATTTTTCTGTATGCGTTTGAGTGGCGACCTGGATGGTTTAGATTCACAAATCAGACCGGCAGATGGCGCTGATCGCTTGAAGAAGCATATGATCTCGGAAACGGCCCTAACGATTTCGCTGAAATTTAATATGTGGGGTTCTTCGGGGACGAGAAATTGATCTAGCTCAGTTTTATATCTGGGGAAGCGCATATTTTCGAGTTTTCTCTTTCGCAATATTTCACGCATAATATGGGCACTAATTTCGCGCGGCTTGACATAGCGGCTGTGGCGTAGGCGATAGTGGTATGGTCTACTCGCGATGGCTGGTGTTTCTCGGTTCAAACCCGGGCAATCACAAGTTTTTTTTTTTGTTTTAGACAAATTTATAGTTTTTTTTTTAATTTTTGTAGTTACTTAAAAAAAAATTGTACATAAGAACTAAAAGGGAAAAAATAAAAAAAAAACATTTTTTTTCACGTCACTGAATTCCTCCTAAAGGGCTGGTCCGATTTGAATGAAGTCTATGTATATAAATGAAAGTCGTGTTAGTTACTCTATTTATAACTCAAGAACCGCTTAACCACTATGGCTCAAAATTGGTAGGGAGGTAGATAAGAACTGGGAGAAGGACATATCACATAGGATACTTTTTATCCCGTTCCCGTTGTTCCCGTCGTTCCCGTGTGACGTGACATGGAATAACAAAACAACTCAGTCAAAATATAAGTTAGCGGTTCATTTGTTAAAAATGGTACAAACACACTGCTGCACTACTCAGCATATTAAAAAAAAATCTTACCGGTTGAATGTTGATGCATTCATTTAAAGCAAGGAATATAAATACTCTCTGCCGGTTTAATTTTTTTAATAAAAGCCCCAAAGCAAACTTCAACTTCAAAATTTCTAATATTGTATTGCTGTGCTATTTACCACTTCACTACATACTATAAAACAAAGTTACTTTCTCTTTCCCTATGTCACTTTGTATGATTAAATCTTTAAAACTACGAAACAGATTTTGATGAGGTTTCTTTTAATAGATAGAGTAATTAAAAATAAACGTTTATATGTATAATAACATCCATTAAATTGTGTCCATAACCAATCCATAAAATCGCAGTACAGCGGACAGAGCTCCGGCGGGATCTCATGGCGACATGGAAAGTGTGATTGTCGCAATCCAGCACAGAGCACGCCACAATAGCGGCGGTAAGTCCTCTCTTTGAGGAGTAGCTACAGAGGCGCCATGGCGTCCTCACCTTCCGACTGACGTAGGTCCTCACCGGACACGGCTGTTTCGGGAGGTTCCTGTTCCGTATAAGGCGGGAGGAAACGCCAGGGTGACCACTGTGTGCATAGCCCTGAGGACACGGTGGAGCAAATGGTGGAGGTCTGCCTGGCTTGGGTAGAGCACAGCCGTGTCCTCGTGGCGGCGATCGGCGGCGATCTCTCGCGTCCGACCCTGGTCCGGGCCATAGTCCGGAGCAAGAGTGCATGATGGCAAGCTTTCACCTCCTTCTGTGAAGCAGTGATGCTGGCAAAGGAGGAGGCGTAGCGCGTGAGGGAGCGGAAATCTCACTACTCTTACGCCCCAAACCGCCGCAGGAAGCGCCCTGGTCGGGTGGTAATATCGGACTCCCGACCACCGTAGGCGCGGGATTGCGGGCAGCGAGCGATAGGCAGCTCGCCTCCTGGTAAGAACCAGGCCCAAGTTGACGGCGCGTTGTATTTCACACGCGCCTCAAAGAGATGTTAGCACACCTTGACGGGGTCCACGAGGACTGGTCTACAGGGTTGCGGCTTGGTTAAAAAAGAAACCATGGTACTGGCCGTTGCACAGGCAAGTGAAGGAACACGGGTGGGTTTTAGTCTAGGTAAAAGTCTGACACGCCCTTCCGCTCCGCCCAGAGCGGGACAGGTCATTTGATGATTCCCCATCCAAAACAAAAAAAAAAGAACTGAAGAAGAGCAAGAAATTGCACTTGAAGAGTGCAGCCTTAGTATGGCTCGACTTCGTGCTTCTCACGCACCAGAGCAAAGGGAGGCAGCCCATGAAACGGCTCAGTTGGCAATGCGAAATCGTCGAGCAAACCTCAGAGATCAAGCGCTAGATAATAATTTACGAAGCACAAGAAGAAATTCATCAAATACTGATTTGAATCGGGCAGCGTTTCTATACGCATATAATATAGCGCAATGACGTCGCATTGGGCCAATGGATGTTGTTTCCGAGTATTGTAGCACATTAAAGATTTCCGGAGAACCGCCAGGATTGTGCTCCCAAATAAAGAATCATTGAATAATAATATTTATTTATTTAAAATTATCCTAATTTAGAAAGTACTCATGCGCCTTTAAGGCGGAACGAAGTTCGCCGGGTCAGCTAGTATTTATATAAATATTTAAAAATGTAAATCATATGTATGTAATATAAATACATATTTTATAGTTTAGTAGATATTTATTTTTAATAAACAGATTTTGGTTTTACTTCGATCAATTTACGAAGGGCTACAATTAGAAGTCTCGGCAAACGTAGCGTAGGACGCCGGGCGAGATGGAGCGACGACATCAAAAAGGTGGCTGGTAGTGACTGGCGGAGAACTGCTCAGGATCGAGCCTGTTGGCGTGCCATGAAGGAGGCCTATGTCCAGCAGTGGACGAGTAGAGGCTGATGATGATGATGATGACATTTAGAAGCAAAAGTCTATAGTAGTTTCAATGCAGTTTGGAAGTATTTCAAACGCTGATAATCTTCGGGTGGTTTCGACTTTGAATGTTTGACCTTTTTAACCATCTCAATTAACTCATCCTTTGGTCAAAACGCCGATTTATATCGTTTATTTTTACGACATCCATGGTTTTCTTTGCGCACTCATGTAACATGCATTAATTACTATTAACTGTAACACACACTGTTTAACTGTTTGACAATAAATTATAAGAGTAAAACCGAATTTATTTTCAATGCGAATCGAAATCAAAATAATGAGCCGAATTGGCATCGTGTGGCTATTGCAAAGTCACGCGTACCACGTAAAAATCTACCTATTAATCATATTGCCCGATCATCATGTAGCCATATTCATAATGCCCGGGCAATGTGATGAATAGGTGAATTTAGATTGTAATTAATCATTATATAAAATGTTTCTAATGGCATATTTTATTTTGACCTTTCAAGGAGCAGTCGTTGACCGTAAATGTTTATGCGCTGACTATCGTATAATCAGTCTCAATTATGTAATTGTCAACCTTCTACAACGTGTAACAAAAAGGGTATATACATACCAAGGGCATGTCATCTTTAGATGATATCAAACGATATCGGAAGGGTTTCAACACAAAATAAAATACTCAAAAAATTGATACCAAATTTTCGGTTTCGTGTGTTTCTTAAAATCAAATCATAACAAACGTGCAGCACACTACATACGTTAATAACTACTCGTTACCCGTCACGTTACTTGCCAAAATCCGATAAATGTCTTCAATATCTCTGTGCGACTAGTATGATAGTAGCCTATCACAGGCCGTGTTTTTCCTCATAACTTCCTAACATAAAGAGATAGGATTAAAAAACCCTTCCAATATCGTTTGATATCATGTAAAGATGCCATGCCTTTGTTATGTATATACCCTTTATGTTACACGTTGTATATGTTTGAGTAGGAGGTGTTTGACTACTGTACGTGTGGTCTTTGACATTGTTTGTATGTAGGTATATGCTTTTTCATCTTTTTTGCTTTTTTTGTAGATAATAAACAATTTCTTTCTATACACGGCACGGTTTCTTTAAACCGAGTCGTAGAAAACAGTGTCTGTTAAAAGCAAGAGCAAGCGTGGTGATTACGCTCAGTCCTTCTCTATATGAGAGGAGGCTTGTGCCCATCAGTGGGATGATAAAAAAGGTTAATGATGATGAAATACATTCTCGAGTCTTGTATGGTATAATGAGTATAATAAATTACCATCTCTCTACGAATGCATATACTAATTATAACGCTAAAGGGTTTGCTTTTAGGGGTCCGTACCCTCAGAGTAAAATGTGACCCTATTACCATGATTTCACTGTTTGTCCGTCTGTCACCCTAGTCTGCTATTACAATAGTGTGTGTTCAGTGACCTCATAATGATCGATTTTGACAAGTTTCGAGATCTAGTTACTAACAAAATGGCGTCATTATGACTTTCCAGTGGCCAATCACTAACACTCCAATCCATAATAATAAATGTTAAAATAGAGTCGTATTTTCTAGAAAATAATTTCTATTAAAGGGTTTTATAATAATAACGTAATTCAACCGCCATTCCTTTACGAGACGACTGAGATAATTTATCGATCATTATGAATTCAACAGAATACAAACTTTTAAGTATAATAACAAAGACTTAACAATGGAATCGTATTGGAATGACAAAATAAAAATCTTAAGAACCGTGATGGAGACACATTAAATGTTCACAGTTAATGTAATTTTTGTTGCCATAATAACAAATATTAACAACAAATTAAAGTTTTTTTTTATTCATGGATAATGGCGCCTATTCTCTTGTTCAAACTAAACTAATTTTAAGTTAAATGCATCTTTACTTTATATTTCAATAAGAAAAGGATAGCAGATAACATTTTAGTGTAATCCTGTCAAATTAAGATACTTCATAGAAAGTTTAGACGCGAATATGATTAGGCGTTGTCGCCTAATCGTATTCGCGTCTAAACTTTAAGATAAGATAACACGTCACGTCACGTAAGATAACGTTAAGATAACATGTTAGGTTATAACTGTCAAATTAGTCTGCTGAATTTGACAGTTTTAACCTAACATGTTATCTTCTGTCCGACAGCCTCCGTGGCGTAGCGGTAGCGAATGCGGCCGTTGCGCAAGGAGGCGCGGGTTCGATCCCCGCACAGTGCAAATACTTGTATACATGAATATGAGTATTTGCACTGGTCTGGTCGTGCCTCGGAAAGCACGTTAAGCCGTTGGTCCCGGTTGCCATACGAACATCTAGTGGCAGTCGTTACGGGTTGTTGGAGCCCTCAAAAGTCCAACAATTGGTCTAACTGCAATGCTTAGATATCGCCTTCGGGTTGTGGAGGTCAGAGGGCAGTCGCTTCACGGAAAATATCGAAGTTTAGCCAAAATCAGCAGTTAGACTGGTAAAGCGGACCCCAGACTCCAAAGCTGAAAAAGGCTTCGGATGCGACTGGGATTAACGCTGGGATGATGATGATGATGATGATGATGATGTTATCTTCTGTCCTGTTATTAATGAAATAGGAAGAAAAAGGTGAACTGATCTTAAATTTAATTTATTTTGTGAGCGAGGGAATCGGAGCCTTCAACAACATTTTTTTTAATTGATAGATATGACCCCAATTTTTTAATTGATAGATATGACCCCAATTTTTTAATTGATAGATAGGACCCCAATTTTTTAATTGATAGATATGACCCCATTTTTTAATTGATAGATATGACCCCATTTTTTTAATTGGTAGATATGACCCCAATTTTTTAAATGATAGATATGACCCCAATTTTTTAATTGATAGATATGACCACAATTCCTTTATTCACCAACTAAACTAAATTCTATAAAGTTAGTTATTAAGATTTAAACCTAAACCAAAGTGTAATCGCACAACAAATTCCTGAGCAACGAGTTATTCTTGGTCTTGCATAAATCCAGGGGCGAGGGACTTGGGGAAGTCTTCGCCCCCAATTCGATGGACCCGAGGCGGAGGCGCGCGCCAGTGTTGGTGTGCGCCTCTGAGGCGATGCCAGGGGTAGTTTAACACCTCACTACCCCATGCAAGAGACGAGGCCTGGGCTAACCGCGCCATCATGAGTGTGGGGCCGCGGAAGAATCTGGACACCCGCGGCTCCGCGCGCACGTGAGAGAAGAGACATCGGGGTTTTTAGTCAGTAAGAGTCTAACAGACCCCGTCACCCTCCCCAGGGCAGCGGACATCCATAAGGATTTTTCACCCCGGAACAAAAACAAAAAAAAAATGGTTAAATGGCTTTAATTTTGTTTGTTTTGTTACACCAGTAACCATTTCCGAACTTTGCAATTAGCAAAACAAAAAAAACCTGTCCCTTATCGGTATAAACCTTTCAAACGGCGATTTATTAACAGCAATCTATGCGAAGGTATTCCTCAATATAACTTAGATTGAAAGGAATTTCATTTCCGATATCTCTTTATTTAGATGGTCTTTGTAGCATAAATTAATTAAATATTTTGTAAATAAGATACTCCATAGACATAGAATAAAGAGGGGAAGTAGGTTATCTGCGACCCAATCCGCGATTTAATTGCCTACTGTCTTAGGGTTGACGACTGTCCGCGCTTCGTCGGTTACGGTTGTCGCCCAAACCGCTAACAAATATTTATAGACTAAGAGCTTATGTTTAAATTATTTGCTTAGTATTTAGTTTACATATACTAGTCAGTTTTTTTTTTTGTAATTTTTATTTTTAGTTTTGTACACATAAAGAACCATATTTATTTTTATTTTTAATTAATACAAATATAAATAACACAAACATAACATCTATTGAATCACACATTTAATACAAAATTACAAATTAGCTACAGAAAAATACCTACTTTCTTCGGTTTCGACTATTACGAAACGCGTTGTTATTAAACTTTAATGTGTAATAAATCCGTATCCTTGTAAATAACTTTTAGAAATATAATTTGAAAAATATAAGTCTTTTATTTGTTCATAAATAGACATACCAACTTTGCAGTTTTAGTGATCATTTTTTAAAAGCTAATGTGCCGAAAAGCCGTGACGCGCGAACCTCGTTCCGTGCTAGCCGCGACTAGCGCAGTCATAGGCACTCTAATATTGTGTTTAGGTGTGCGTGCGGCGACGCATAGATACTATGGCGCACACATACAAGCCGCGCGCGGTCCGTTTGTATGAAGATAACGTACTTCCCTCTCTTTATTCTATGCCATAGACAGCTTAGGTGTAATTAAAAACATAGCGACTAAAAATACGTCAATTCTGGACTAAATTAATATTAAACTTCCCTTCTTTTCTTATGATAATAGAAAGATGCACGAACCCTAAATTTTGTTGTATGATGTCTGGTGAAGCCGTACGGAGGACGGATCTGAGCAGTTGTGTTGCGATGTGTGCCGGGTACGATGCACCAAATATTGTAGTGTCTGGAGTTTGGTAGTGGAGGGACTCCAGATCAATCTCCCTCTGGCGCAGCATCGTTGGTCGTGTTGTTGGGTCTCGCTCACTTGCCGCCTTCTTTCCTGCCAGTTTTTTTTTGAGTAAATAGGCTCTTAATAAACTAGCGCGGTTTACCATCAATGATTGCACCACTGCTTACCATCAGGCGGGATTGCGTTCAAGCACTAGTTTATAAGTATAAAAAAATAGTTCTAGTTGTGAAGGTTTTAACAGCGGCCTGGGGCCTAAGTTTTGTTCCCGTTTGATATATTGGCATCAAATCTATGCCCCCGGACTGCTCACCTCCTATTTTAAGTGTCCTGAATCTATACACCCTTTCTTAACCATTTATTAACCTTTTTTGACAGCTGTCTTAGGAAGTACTTACGAACGACGGGTCTGAGCAGTTTTTTTGCAATGTGTGCCGGATACGATGCGCCAAATGTTGTTATGTCGGGAGTTTGGTCTTGGACAGTCTCCAGATCAATTTCTCTCTGGCAGCGTTGGTCTTGTTGTTAGGTTTAACACTGCATCACACCTCTCAACTGCCGTCTTCCTTTCCATTCACTCAGTTTTTTTTTTTGCGAGACTAGTTTCTTTATAATCTAGCGCGATTTACCATTGCGGTAAAGCACTATTTTATAATTATAAAAAAGTACATATTCCAAATTACGTAATAAAGATAACTTTAAAATGAGTAGTAAAATCCTATCAATATGTATTATTGTGAATATAGACCGATGTTTGTTACTCTTTTAGACAAAAAGTACTGAACAGATTTAGATGAAAAAAGGACCTCCGTTGGGGACACTAAACCCTTCCCCATCACCGTCGGAGTACACCAGGGGTCCGTCCTTAGTCCGTTCCTGTTCAGCGTGATATTAGATGTCTTGTCAGACAGCATCAAGAATTCACATGAGCAACCTCCCAGGTTGCTCATGTATGCTGATGATATCGCGCTGGCAGACGCGGACAGGGAACGGTTGGTGCGGCGGGTAAATGCGTGGAAGAACTCGCTTGAGAACGATTGACGTTTGAGCACGGTGGATGTGTGGAGTTACGCGAAAAGACCGCATTAGAAACTCCCGCATTCGTGGCAGTCTCCGTGTCCGTGACATAGCAGACAAACTGCAAGAGAGTCGCCTGCGCTTGTACGGTCACGTCTTACGTAAATCGGCATGTTACGTGGGTAACAAATGTCTTGTCATAGCGCCTCCGCCGGGCCGGAACAAGCGAGGTAGAAGAAGTGCTGGCTTGACGTTGTAAGAGATGACATGCGTGCCAACAATCTCACACCACGGGATGCCAGAGATCGTGCGAAATGGAGGCGTATTAGTAGAAAAGCGGACCCCGGGCTCCAACGCGAAAGCCCGGATGCGACCGGGATTATACGCTGAGATAATGATGATGATGAGATTTAGATGAAATTTGGCACACAGGTGATTTATAATATGAATAATACGTAGGATTTTCTCGGTGGTAGGCAACAACATCAGCCGCCGGCATAAGTTACCACCCACCAGACAAAGTCTTGCCGCCAAGCGATTCGTCGTGTTCCGGCATGATGTCTGGTGAAGCTGTACGGAGAACGGGTCTGAGCAGTTGTGTTGCGATGTGTGCCGGGTACGATGTGCCTAATGTTGTTGTGTCGGGAGTTTGGTCGTGGAGGGTCTCCAGATCATCCTCTGGCGCAGCATCGTTAGTCGTGTTGTTGGGGTTAAACATTGCATCACCTCGCTCAACTGCCGTCTTCCTTCCTATTCACCCAGTTTTTTTGAGTGAATAGGCTTAATAAGCTAGTGCGCTTTACCATCAACGATTGCCATCACTGCTTACCATCAGGCGGGATTGCAGTCAAGCACTAGTTTATAACTAATAAAAAAAAAATAAGAAATACTTTTCACCCCGATATTACCACGAAATCGAAACTTACAAGGGTGAAACCACGGAGCCAAAGCTAGTAAATATAAAGAGTCTTATTAAAGTCTTCATACAGACATTAAGTTACCACACCTGTGTCAATCAAGTTGGTCTCCAAAGCCTAGAGCACAGGCGTAGAGTAGCCAGCCTTTCTGTGTTCTATAGGATGCATTTCGGGGAGTGTGCGAGGGAATTGCATGATTTAATTCCCCCATCTCCGTTCCACCAGCGGACGACCCGTCGTACAACTGGTTTCCACCCTTACGTTGTTAACACCACTACGATCCGGACGAAGCGTTTTGCCTCCTCCTTTGTACCGCGTACATCGCGGGATTGGAACAATTTGCCAGCGGCGGTATTTCCGTCGGACTACAATTTGAGTGTCTTCAAGTGAATAGGCTCTTAATAAACTAGTGCGCTTTACCATTAACGATTGCGTCACTGCTTACCATCAGGCAGGATTGCCGTCAAGCGCTAGTTTATCAATACATAGTATAAAACAAAGTCGCTTTCGCTGTATGTCCGTATGTATGCTTAGATCTTTAAAACTACGCAACGGATTTTAACGCGGTTTTTTTTAATAGATAGAGTGATTCTTAAGGAAGGTTTGTATGTATAATAAATGCATAATATAGTAGAGAAACACTGAGAAATCTAAAAACCGTGATAAAACCGAACTCCACGCGGGCGAAGCCGCGGGCGGAAAGCTAGTAATGTATATAAAAAAAAACAATGTACTGTGTGTTGCTGCAGTCATTAGTTCTCTTAAGTAGCCTTTATTGTTCCAACAGGCCTCCTCTATGTTAGAGGGAGTGGGCCATAATCTACCACGCGGGCCCAGTGCGGTTTCGTAGATGTCACATGCCTTCGGAGCTTTTGCCTCTAGGACATGCCGGTTTCCTCACGTTGTTTTCCTTCACCGTTTCGAGAGCAGTGGTGATGAATCTAAACGAAGTAAAGCGCCTGATGTGGTTCGAACCTACGATCTACAACAACCGCTGCCCCTCAATTAGTTCTATCTGTCAAAAAAATATTTGAGTACTTACCTAATAGACAGGGAGAAAAAGGGGTGTATCTACTACAGGACACCTCTGCCTAATCCTTCGGGTAATAACGCGTGAAGTTATTTTATTTATTTACTAACTGCGCCACGCGGTTTCACCCGCGTAGGTTTCGATATGCTCCGCTCCTATTGGTCGCAGCGTGATGTTATATAGCTCAAACCCTTCCTCGATTAATGGTCTATCTAACGCAAAAATATTTTTTCAAATCGGAGCATTAGTTCCTGAGATTAGCGCGTTCAAACAAACAAACTCATCAGCTTTATATATTAGTCATCATCGTCATCTCAGCGTTAATCCCAGTCGCATCCGTAGCTTTTCAGCTTTTGGAGTCTGGGGTCCGCTTTACCAGTCTAACTGTTGATTTTGGCTAAACTTCGATGTTTTCCATGAAGCGACTGCCGTCTGACCTCCACAACCCGAAGGCGATATCTAAGCATTGCAGTTAGACCAATTGTTAGACTTTTGAGGGCTCCAACAACCCGTAACGACTGTCACTAGATATTCGTATGGCAACCGGGACCAACGGCTTAACGTGCTTTCCGAGGCACGACCAGACGAGTGCAAATATTCATATTCATGCATACAAATATTTGCACTGTGCGGGGATCGAACCCGCGTCTCCTTGCGCAACGACCGCGTTCGCTACTGCTACGTCACGGAGGCTGTCGAGCTTTATATATTAGTACTAGCTTTCGCCCGCGGCTCAGCCCGCGTGGACTAATATTTTTCGTATCCCACGGGAACTGCATATTTTTCCGTGATAAAAAGTAGCCTATGTGTTATTCCAGACTATTATCTACCCCTGTGCCAAATTTCAACCAAATCCATTCAGTAGTTTTTACGTGAAAGAGTAACAAACATCCATACATCCATACTTACAAACTTTCGCCTTTATAATATTAGTAGGATAGATAGATTTATCACGACACAGTTGGTGCAGTGGTTGAGTGATAGAGTGCTGCGCTGCGTGTCGCGGGTTCGATCACCGCACGGAACAAATATTTGTATGGCCTACAGGTAGTTTTTCCGGGTCTGGCTCTTGGTGTATGTAAGTTTCAATGTTTGTATCTACGATACAGGAGCAAACAAGACAATCGGCGCCAATGACAATGTGTTGTATTTCTTCACAAAACACTCAACATGAGACCTATTTATCTACTTATAGCAAAAATGTCCTCATAAACACAAACCCCTCAAAAACAGTTGAGCGCAGTTACTAACTTGTCGTGGTTTGAGTCCGTTCTGTTTGACTGAGTCCCTCTGTATTTATTATTTTTTGAGTGAAGTTGTTGTCTAACTTTGCTGTTTTACTTCACTCTTTAAACCCATTCGCCGTTCCATAAATTACATGAACTAATGTGACTACAATGTGGATACAGCACTATTAAAAAGTAAGTTTAAGTTTATTATGTTTTACAGGTCAAATTGGGTCAAATATACAAAATGTCTTCTCTGTATGAGAGGAGACCTGTGCTCAGCAGTGGGACGATAAAAAGGTTGATGTATTGTTGATAGTATTGTATAATAAACTATTGTGTTTTTTCTAAATGAACAGACAGCTGTGCTGCTGGGGAGTTTCTTCCGCCACTTCTTCTTCCCAGCGAAAACTCTTAGGAAGTGTCGATGGGTTGGCGTTTTGGGGGACTGTCTTATGTAATATTGACGTTCAAAAAGTGCTGATTCTCAGCCTAGTTTGAATAAATGACTTTTGATGATGATGATACAAAATGTAAAGAAAACCCTGTCCGATCCGTGAATGTATTGTTAGGTATCGATAACTGATTCTACTAACGCCTACAAAGCCGGGCTAAACTTAAAAAAAACCCTAAAATAATAAATATTGTTTCGCAAAAGGAGATAAATTAATACATGTGCGGTAGGTACCTAATACTTGCGCTGGCGAAGGAGGACAGGGCACGCGGCACGTGGTCGCTTGCTATTCGCTCATAATAATACCGTAAAAACGTTGTCACTTTTTAAAAAGTTACCAAATTTTGATGAAGTTGCAATTAATTCGCGAAAAAAAAGATTATTTAAAAATTCATTAGTATTGTTACTATGATGAATATGTAAAATTTCAAATTTTATTTGGTCATGTTTTACCTAACCATTATTATCCTTATGGGTGGGATGGGGTTTTCTTTACATATTGTATGTAATATGGACTCTAAGCGCAGTGGGTTCATTGTGGTCATCAAGGTCATATATAACAAAATCTTTTTACAAAAAAATAATTTTACTTGTGCTATAGAAGTCGGTGTCTTGAGGCTTCTGTTGTTTAGCTCGCCACCGACTTCTAGATCCATTTAAGTATTTTTTTAAGTCGGTTTCTATTTTTTGTAAAAAGTTTTTTATTACTTTTTCACCTCATAACAGTAGTGGCAGCCATAACCCATGTTAGAATAAATTCTCATCAATACGAAAAAAACCCTATCTCAAAAACTACTGAACCGATTTTTATAAAACTTGTAGTATTCACTAAGTTGACTGATACATAGTACAACAAAGAAAGAATTACTTGTATCGGACTTGTAGTTCCGAAAATATGCGCGCCGAACATAAAAAACACACATAGATATATGTATACATACACTTGAAATTTGACTTACATACATACGAATCGAAATCATAACCCCCTTTTTGTAGTCGTTTAAAAAAGGGCTGATTTACTAAGAAGGCAACTGAAACCTGTCTTGCTTATAAAAATTCTAATCATTCTCCTTATGACCTCATGGGCATACCTAAGATTCGTTCTTCTCCTATGCAAACAGTATCTTAAGACCTTATGGGTCAACTTCCTGTGACTAGAAAACGTAATAGATTTATACTAGTAACAAATTGCATCTTTACAAATACACTTTGTTTTTTCTCACAAACAGGCAACAGCATCTACTAAAATCATTGTTATGGAAAATTCTGTTTTCTAGCTCATGGAGTAAAGGTGAAGGCTACAATATTTATTATTTATTTTAGGACGATCCAAAGAGCATATTTTCAATATATTTCAATTTTTTATATTGGGGTAATCCTACAATATATGTGAAGTGTTCATACGCAGAGAAAATTCACAGAAGGTGACGTAACCTGGTTCCTGTTTTGATGGTGTGAAATTGTTCTATGTTAAGATCGGTTCTCCAGATTCCTGAATATAGTTTAAACTATATTCAGGAATCCGGAGAACCAAATTCTGATTAATCGGAATAAGCAACTGAATTGATTCCAATCAATCGCCAACCCGCATTGAGCAAGCGTGGTGATTACGCTCAATCCTTCTCTGTATGAGAGGAGATCTGTGGCCAGCAGTGGGACGATACAAAGGTTGATGATGATGATGATTTTTAAACTACGTTATATTGTTTCCCAAAAATATTTAGAAATAGTTGCAGGGTGGTTATCAAACGCACAACACAGTATTGACTGAAGATCATAGTACTAAGCGCGTGTGCATAGCCATTTGTTACGCTTGAAAAATTTGTATGCTTGAAGTAACTAACACAATGAAATGCCAAATCATATAATATTGTCATTGTAGTGGTGTCTACAACCGCTACAGGCCTAGAACACTTCGCACTGACGTCACACAGATCCTGCTTCTTGCAAGCAGACTACTAACTAGCATATTATGCAATGTTATTTTTTGTATATCTTCTTCACCTACTTCTTCAGCCTATAGATGTCCACTGCTGGGTAAAGGTCTTCCCCAAGGCTTTCCACGATGACCGGTCTTGTGCTGCCCGCATCCATCGGCTTCCCGTGGCCTTCACCAGGTCATCGGTCCACCTTGTTTAGGACGTACTATGCAGCGTCTTCCGGTACGTGGCCGCCACTCCAGAACCTTACTGCCCCATCGGTCATCGGTTCTACGAGCAATGTGCCCTGCCCACTGCCACTTAATTTTAGCGACTCGAAGAGCTATGTCGGTGACTTTGGTTCTTCAGCGGATCTCATCATTTCTGATTCGATCACGCAGAGAAACTGCGAGCATAGCTCTTTCCATTGCCATTAGTGTGACTATGAGCCTTCGTATGAGGCCCATTGTGAGCGACCACGTTTCAGTTCCGTAAGTGATCACTGGCAAGACACACTGGTCAAAGATATGCGAAACCTGAAACACGTCATGTCCAGTATTTTCAACGCACCTTTCGACCGCCCGCACCTGCAGCGGAGCGGCGCGGTGGGCCCTTGTTTCACTGTACCCCTAGTACTATGATCTACCGTCAGCTGTGTTGTGCGCTCAGTAACCACACTGCAACAATTTCTAAATGTGCCTATTTGGGAAAAATATAACATGGTGGAAAAATGATTGGAATTGATTCTGTTGCTTATTCTGAACAAAAAATATTCAGGTTTCGTATAAAGAAAAAAAGGTTTTGTATGTATAGAACATTCCAACATCAACCGCTGAGCAAGTGCCCGCCAGACACAACACCCGTGTGGTCAAAGAATCCTCCCCTTTCTATTGTGGATGAGTAAATTTTACTCCCTTTTCCTTATACATTCAAAGTCATAATTAAACGCATTGTTCCACTAACCTTCCTTAAACCTTATCGGAAATTACATTTTCGAGCCGTTTGGGTGAAACCCTCAGGCCGTGGGGTCCGAGTGCTCATCGCCTGTTCAATGAACTCTTCAACCGGCTTGATGACACTTCTCGTGACCCAAGGGCTGGTTTTTACCTTAACCAAAGGCAGACTGACAATATCACCAATCCCTTGGGTACTTCACCGGTCAAAAACGAGGCGAAGTAATATTTCGACACTGCATTTTTAGTTTTGAATAGTTTTGGTTTTTATTAAAAAAAAAAAAAAAAAAAAAAATACTATATTTTTATTTGAATAATTTATTTTATTTAAGTATAAGAAGTTTGTGAATATCTTTCAGTTGTCCTTTTAAAATAAATACCAAATAAGTAATCATCATCTATAACAATCTTTTTATCGTCCCACTGCTAGGCACAGGTCTCCTCTCATACAGAGAAGGATTGTGCGTAATCACCACGCTTGCTCAATGCGGGTTGGCGATTTCAGACTCAAAGTCCAGGTTTCCTCAAGATGTTTTCCTTCACCTTCAGTCATTGGTGTCCAAGATATACTTAGAAAGTACATATAACTTTAAAAAAATTACATTGGTACTTGCCTGACCTGGACTGGAACCCGCGCACTCATACTTGAGAGGCTGGATAAGTAATATGCCTATGTATATGATTTTGTAAGTTGTCAGTCAATATCATCATTATAAGCGTTCAGTTCCAGTTGCATCAGCGGCTTTCGCGTTGGAGCCCGGAGTCCGCTTTGCTGTTCATTCTCCTCAATTTCGCGCGATCTTTAGCATCCTGTGGTAAGAGATTGTTGGCACGCATGTCATCTCTTGTAAGTTTTCAGTATTATCAATATTCATTTTACATAGTTTTTGATCATTGGGATTAAACTGTTTAATGAAATTTCTGTATATAGCTAACTAGTGGTTCAAGCATCAAACCGCGGCGATCACGTAGGCGAAATTTTATTAGGATGCCGTTGATAAACAGCCGGGAACCTATATAAATGGGCTCAGGCCCTTAGTCAACGGCCATAATTTTATTCCCAAAATGTTTCCTTTGATAAATATTTGATTTATAGTGTTAAATTAGTTCTATTATTGGTTTTGGAAATATTTTGATCACTTCATGAGGCTGGGACACCTTTCTCACTGACAGCGATTAACGGGAAGCGAAGTGAAATAGTGATACCAGATTTTTCAATTCAATCTTATGTCCATTGATTTCATTAACAGTTATTATTTAATTGGACTCAACAAAACAAGTTTAAAGTTCAATAATTATTTGAATAAGGAGATAAGCATCCATAAGTAGAAAGAACTTTGAATAATATTTTTAATCCGTGGCGGTGTTGCTTGCAGAGTAAGAAAAGTGAAGTGATAAGTGTTCTAGTCATGTCTGTAGAAATACTGGGGCCCTAGCCAATGTAACATCGCTTCGTAGCGAAGCGATATCGAATACTAAACCAACCAATGGCAGGAACGATTCATCACGTGATTTATCGCGTCGCGTGGTCAATCGTTCCCGCCATTGGTTGGTTTGGTATTCGATTTCGCTTCGCTATGAAGCGATGTTACTTTGGCTACAGGCCCTGATCTGAGTTCCACATTATAGTATATTTATAAAATTTTATGTTATTGCTAGTAAAAATTGTTAAAGGCACCAAACTTAAACATTTCATCGTATACTTGGGTTCTGAAATGTGTAATGTTATCCTTACTTATATTATAAACTAGCTTTCCGCCCACGGCTTCGCCCGCGTGGAGTTCGGTTATATCGCGCTTTTTAGATTTCCCTCGAAAACATAATTTTTTTCCGGGATAAAAGGTAGCCTATGTTTTTTCTCAGGGTCTAAAGATTGTCTGTACCAAATTTCATCGAAATCGGTTGAGAGGTTTAAGCGGGAAAGCGTAACAGACAGACAGACAGATAGACAGACAGAGTTACTTTGGCATCCATACTAATATTATAAATGCGAAAGTAACTCTGTCTGTCTGTCTGTCTGTCTGTCTGTCTGTTACGCTTTCCCGCCTAAACCTCTCAACGGATTTTGATGAAATTTGGTACAGACAATCTTTGGACCCTGAGAAAAAACATAGGCTACCTTTTATCCCGGAAAAAATTGATATTCCTGAGGGAAATCTAAAAAGCGCGATATAACCGAACACCACGCAGGCGAAGACGTGGGCGGAAAGCACACAATCTTTAGACCCTGAGAAAGGACCTAGGCTACCTTTTATCCCGGAAAAATTTGATGTTCCCGAGGGAAATCTAAAAAGCGCGAGATAACCGAAATTTACGCGGGCGAAGCCGCGGGCGGAAAGCTAGTTTATAATAATAGTATGGATGGGAAAGTGAGTTTGTTTGTTTGCTTGTTTCGCTTCACGCTGTAACTACTGAACCGATTGCTTTGAAATCTTACAGACGTAAAGTTAGAAGTCCGGATTAAATAATAGGTTACATTTTATACCGGAAAAATTTGAGGTTCCCGAGAGAAATCTAAAAAGCGCGATATAATCGAATTCCACGCGGGCGAAGCCGCGGGCAGAAAGCTGGTTATATAATATGTAAAGAAAACCCTGTCCGATCCGTGAAGGTATTGTTAGGTATCGATAACTGATTCTACCAATGCCTACAAAGCCGGGCTAAACTTAAAAAAAAACCCCTAAAAAATAAATGTTATTTCGAAAAAGCGAGGTTACTCAGGTAGGCAACACGGTAGGCATATATGCGCGGGCGAAGGAGAGCAGGTCACGCGGCACACCACGTGTCGCGTGACCTGCTCTCCTTCGCCTCATAATAATAGTGTCTAAAATGGTGTCGTCCCTTTTTTAAAAAATAGAAGTTGAAATAAATTCGCGGAAAAAAAGAAGATTATTTCAAAATTCATTAGGTACTATTGTTACTATGATGATTATGTAAAATTTCATATTTTATTTGGTCATGTGTATACCTAACCTTTATTATCCTTTTGGGTCGGACGGGGTTTTCTTTACATATTGTATAAATTTATTTCTTCATAATTAGGTGGACAAAATATTATTTCGTATTTCTGGGTGATATATACCATTCAACTTGCGGGATGTTGGAAAGACATACTGTAACTCCTGGCACACAAGTATATAAAAGAACACGGACAGGTTTTAGTCAGTAAAGGTCTGACACGCTATTTTCCGCTCCGCCTAGAACGGGGGAGATGATTCTAATTTCTCATAAAAAATAATGAGAGTGGCATAAGAAGGATACATTTTCGAGATTGCTTCGCTCACTCTTGTATACTCCATTCGATTAATTTTATAATTTTTCTGCATCTATCTGCAAAGTAACTATGGTTACTAGATATATATAAAAAAAAAAAAAAAAAACTAAGGTGTGCGTATAGAGAAACGTGAATAAACCCTTATTTTCTAAAGTCAACTAAAAGAAAGAGCTTTAAACTTTGTGTTTAAAACACTTTCTATTCAAATTGAATTCACATAAATATTCCAAATACATTCTACGAATCGTGGCGACAAACAACCTACTGTTTAACCAACAAACAATGAGGTACAACGTTCTTCGCTGTCAGCCATTTTGTTAAGGTCATTGGGCATGACTAGGAGACAAAGAAAGATGCTATTAACTTGCCTATCAAAATTTTTGTGACAGTAATAAATGTTTGATGTGTAAAATGGATGAACTCATTTTAACGCTTATTGTTAATGTCATGACCGTCTGTCTTGTTGTTTTACTTCTATTGTTTGCTTGGAAAGAGATTTTTTGATTGACACAATGGGTTTTTTGTGTCATGTTTTCCTTTTAAACTACGCCACTGATTTTGATTTAATTTATGTGTTATATAAAACTTACATACAATGAAAAAATCTTGATGTTTTTGTTTGTTTTAAAAACTTTGCTAAGCAAGGTATGATCGCTAGTTTAGAAAAAAATTAATAAGGTGATAAAGCTAGACTAAAGACTGATTTACACGGTGCAATTTATTTGCCCATGGCTTCAATTAAGTTGAAGCAACAATAAAAGCTGTGTGGAGGTATGAGGAGCAGCGTGTAAAGCTCACTCATCCTCCATAGAAAAGGGAGGATCCTCCGACCAGACTAGTTGTCTGGCGGGCCACTTGCCCGCCGGTTGATGTCGCGAGCTTGTATACTTATATGCTAGTTGCACGGTAAACTCTGATTGCGAGATGCAGGATTCGCGTGACGTCAGTATGACGCGTTGATCCCATGTTGCGTTGTAGGCACCGCTACAGTTGCATTGTCTAACCACCATTTAGGCAATGCAAGTCGTTTGTTACATGAATTTTATTGTATGCCATAGATAGGCAAATAAATTGTACTGTGTAAATCAGCCTTTATTATTGAATCTTTTCTCTGGATTCTTTTATTGCAAAATTGACTTAAGATTTAAATTCGACAAGAACTGACAATTAAGACAGCAATAAAGTAAAAGGTTCTGTTTTTGTGCAATTTCTAAAATGAACAAAGATGAAATGAACTTTCTCAGTTCCTAAGTTATCATAAAGTAAACTAACTCGGGCTAAAAAAAAAACCGCTTTGTAGTAGCCAGAGCCGTTCTCGACCTAAAGTAACAAGGCTCCCAACTTACCTGTATCATCTTCTTCTTCAACAGTTCTGGCGCCTTCAGGTAGATTCACTTTCAGTCCTTTCACTTTGAAGAACTCCTGTACCAGCTTCATAAAATACTTCGCAAGTTCAGCCCATTCTGATAAGAAACTTCTTGCTTTATTTGCTTCTACCACATTCGCTTCTTTAGTCTCCTTAATTCCTAATGTCTCAATCGTCTCATCATCTAGAGGTACTAAGCTAACAATACTGTTAGCTTTAATAGTTTCATTCTTCTTAAGACTGTCACCAAATATAGCTTTTTTGGCTATTTTAACTGCTTTGTATTTGACACAGGATAGTGCTTCTCCTCTGAGGAAGCAGCCGTCTTTGACGTAGCGGAGGTACCCGTCTTCTATTGGGGCGATGTTATGCAGTGTAGCTAATAGAAGAAAGGTTTGGAGAAGAAGTCCTGGCTTGAGTGATGTCATCGTTGTATCTAGAAACAAATTTATAAAGATGTTGAATATGATACACGTTGATATATACCTACCAACTTTTTTTTGTTTTTTTATTTAGAGCTTAACCGCGATACCACCTGATGGTAAACAGTGATGCAATGATTGATGCTAAAGCACACTAGTTTATTATGAGCCTATTCACTCTAGATATGAAGACACTTAAGAGGGACTCTAGTGGCGCTTTCTCTATACAAACGTATTCCTCTGTTTTCTTTGTGCACAGCGCTTTTATAGCAATTATTCTTTTTTCAATTTAACACCTTCATTATACGTGCCCATATCATTTTACTTTTTTGAAAACTTTATTAATAAAAGAAATATAATATTTCAAAACCCCGTATTAAATTATTGAGATCTGTCGCGTTTTGAAAAAAAAAAAACTTCGGAATACGAAACGTCTTTTGCTCATCGTACATTGCTATGTCAAGAGCTAGCTAAGACAGCACTTATGCGCAAAAGTGTCTACTGCATGGCTCCACTTATTTATAATAAGTTACCAAAGAGCTGGAAAGAGCTTCCGTTAAAATTATTAAAAAAAAAAGACTCTGAAGCCCTTTAGTCGTGAAAACTTACTATAATATAAGTGAGTACCTTATTGAAAAAGATTTTTCTTTTAAGTTAGAATAATGTAGTTTTGCACTATTTTCCTAATCTTTATTTTCTAGTTTTAAGTTGAAAGTTTAAAAAAAAATTGCATGCCTAAATGGTAAAACATGGCTGAACCTGTCATTATACAGTATGTTAAATAACAGAGGGCGTTCCCTTAAACTCGTTAATATATATCATTAATAGATTCAAATAAAAATATCAGCATAGAAAAATAAGCATAAAATAATCCGAATAAAAAGAAATTATAATTGAAAATAAATTTGAAACCTCCTATTTTAAATCAAAATAGTAGCGCGGAATAGTATCTACCTAACGTTGCATTGCCCAACACACATCAACCAACACACATCAATCAATTAGATCTTAGATCGCCGCCGCATACGCGGCTCGTCATTCATAAATAAATTGCGACGTTGCCGTCTTTCATGTTCGCGTGTACAGTGTGTTTCTTTCACATGTCAATTTAAAATTTTTATTGAATATTTTCATATTGAAAAAATTTTAAAACATTTTGTTTTCGAATGGAAATATTTTTTTTTTGCATGTATGTATGCTATACTATTTCGGGTTAACGGGAACGCCCTCTGTTAGTTAACATACTGTATATATAAACATTTATTTTTTGTCATCTATTTTACCCATGTTTGCAAAATAAATTTATCTTTATCTCTTTATCTTTATCTTATCGTTTTTGAAGGTAAAATCAGGCTGAGTTGCAACTGTCCCTTTCGCGTTTTACGGGGAGAGAAACCGTGGTTCTGGTGCATAGGCAAGTGAAGAAACACGAGTGGATTTTAGTCAGTAAAAGTCTGGCACGCCCTTCCGCTCCGCCCAGAGCGGAGAGGTTATTTGATAATTTCCCATTCCAAACAAAAAAAAAAAAAGGTCGGTATCGGCGCGACGGCAATAATTTCTTCAAATACCTATTTTTTAATTTCATCGGCACTAGAGTCCACTCTTAAATTACACACTGGCGAGAAAAGCGCTGCAGGCAAATAGTTTCAATCCTTCGTTGGATGCGTTATAAAATCGTTCTGAACTAAATGCTAGGGATAGACAGCTCAGTCCAAATTCATTTCACTTTTCAGTGAAAGATTTAAATAGAATCGATCAGCTAGTTAATGTCGACTAAAGCACTTTCTGCTTCTCTTTATTTATAAACCATTAAACAGACTGAAAGTTGTCGTCATTGTTAAGTTTAACGATCAGTGGAGTTTAATGTGTTTTCACAGATCTCTCTTACAAAGTTGAGTTCGTTTCAATTGGAATTTAGGTAAGGGTCGTCGAAATTTATCAAAATACAACGTGATTGTTTTTACCCGACTGCCAGGAGGGTTATGTTTTTAGCTCCTATCTTGTATGTATTATTCTTTATTACCTAGTATCTCCAGAACCGCTAAACGGATTTTCACATTTGAGGTATCGTTAGAATTGCCTTAATCGCCCAACTGCTACTAGAAAGGTGACATTTAAAAAAAAACAAAATGGCGGATGTATGACACCATATTGTGAGGTATAAAGAAATAAATTTCTACCAAGCATATCGAGTGGGATATCAAAATGAAGGATTTTAAACACTGATTCTAAATATGTATATAACTTAATATTAAATGGAACAAAAAAAAGAATTACATGTTTTTTTCTGCTAAGCATATCGAGTTGGGTATCAAAATTAAGGATTTTAATCACTGATTATAATAAAAATATTGATTCCAAATATATTTTATATAAAAAAGTCTTTAAATATAAAATTGCCGTTTAATAGGAAAAAAATCTTTTGTATTAATTGAAGTAATTACCCATGTAATCAATGTATTTTTGCCAACACAGTGGCAGTTTATTGATTCTTAAAGAAATCAGCTGGACGAGAGGCAAGTGGCAGTCTCCGAATGGGGCAATGCCAAACTTGTAGCATTCAATATCGCCAAAACCGTGTCTTTTCACCCCCAAAAGGAGCCCGTTCACCTTGGCTCCTACTTTTCAAAATGTATCCTTGGAGTGTACCGACCGCCTTCAGCTTTTGGGAGTTGAGATTTCCTCCACCCTAAACTTTGGGCGGTTCATTGAGTCCAAAGCCAAGGTGGCTGCCAAGGAACTTGGCGTAAGGGTCCGGCGATACTTCACACCAGAGCAGCTTTTAATGTTGTACAAAGCACAGGTCGGTTCGTGTGGAATACTGCAGCCACATTTGGGCTGGTGCTGCTAAGTGTCACCTGGCCACTTTGGATTCAGTGGAGAGGCGGGCGAAGAGGCTGATTGGTAACCCTGACTTAACTCGAGACGGTCTCCAAAGCCTAGAGCACAGGCGTAGAGTAGCCAGCCTTTCGGTCTTCTATAGGATGCATTTTGGGGAGTGTGCGAGGGAATTGCAAGATTTAATTCTCCCATCTCTGTTCCACCATCGGACTACCCGTCGTACGGCAAGTTTCCACCCTTACGTTGTTAACACCACTACGATCCGGACGAAGCGTTTCGCCTCCTCTTTTATACCGCGTACATCGAAGGACTGCAACAGTTTGCCAGCGGCGGTGTGTTCAAGGCTAGAGTGAATAGGCTCTTAATAAACTAATAGTGCGCTTTACCATCAACGACTGCGTCACTGCTTACCATCAGGCGGGATTGCGGTCAAGCGCTAGTTTATAATTTAATTTAAAAAAAAATCTATTCAAATTCTGGAAAAAGTAGTAGTCTGTAGGCGAAAGGTCTGGTGAGTAGGACGGATGATGAAGAGCCTCCAACCCCATCAACCTTTTATTGTAACTTGAAGACTGTCTGTTGTGCGGTATGAGGTCGCGTGTTGTCGTGCAGCAGCAGCGAAGAGGAGCGATTGACCAATGCTGGTTGGAGATGTGCCAGTTTCTCCATCATTGTGCTCAGTTATTCACAGTACACATCTGCAGTAATGCTCATCCTGTTTGGTAAGAAGATGTGATGAATCACACCGGTTAGACCACCAAACAGGGACCATCGCTTTTCTATTGGTAAGATTTCGTTTGGGGCATCGTTTAGGTGCTGAACCAGGATCTTATCAACTTGCTAAGCGCTTGCGGTTAGCAAACAGAAACCATTTTTCATAGCATTACCTGCTATGAAAAATGGTTTCTGTTTGCTAATGCAATGCAATGTTTTTCAAAGTTCCTTCATTTGTTTGTCATTTACAGTTGGGGGACTTCTTAGCTAGATAAACAAGTATTCCATAGAACAGTCCCCCAACTGCGATTGTTCAAATTCTACCTTTTCAGTTCGTTAGAGTTTTATGCAGGCGGGTTTTTTGTTTTGAAATAATATTTTTTTATTATATAAGTACAAGGTTCTGTACTCTAAGTAAATTTATTACAATGAGTCCTAGAATACACAATCCGTAAATGTATAGTTTCGAAGTCTTATCTATACTAATACATAAAGCTGAAGAGTTTGTATGTTTGTTTGTTTGTTTGTGCGCGCTAATCTTAGAAACTACTGGTCCGATTTGAAAAATTCTTTTTGCATTGGATAGCGCATTAATCCGGGAACGCTTTAGGCTGTTTAACATCACGGAGCGACCAATAGGAGCGGGGTATATAAAAAAAACGCGGGTGAAACCGTGTGGCTAGTTTTTTATATAAGTAAGTACAGGGTTATATACCTACGCCAATCCAAAAATGCATACCTAGTTTCGAAGACATGAGAAGTTATACATATATTATGTGTTCATTTTCACGAAAACCACGACGTTTTCATATTTCACAAAAAGGTTTAAAAGAATAAAAAATAAACCTAATTGAAAAATTTCTTTTCTTTAATATCCATTCCTATTCATTCCTGTGAAGGTTCCATCATCGGACGACCCGTCGTACGGCAAGTATCCATCTTTATGTTCTTTCGTTTTTTTTTTTGTTTGCTTCTTTCCATTCTTCTGAACGGAAAAGGCAAAGGCATAGTACGCCATACAACCTAGTCTTCAGTCAGTTTTTTTCTTAAGTTTATATCCTAACTTATCCTTTTTTTTTTTTTTTTTTTTTTTTTTTTTGACGCTGTGGGAATGCCTTTACGCACCGTACCCCGAAGGGCGTGTGTGGGACTCGCCCAGCCGAAGCCGGGAATACCCACTAAACCCACAGCGACACTCCGGCATCGCCATAGTGGCGGGGGAGTGGGAAACTAGCGCAGCCTGAGCTACCTCTCCCCCGCCCGCGAAACCCGCCTAGTAAGGCGGGCCCTCAATTGTCCCTCCTGGGGAGGGGCCGTGGCTCCCGCGTGATGAGCGATGTAAGGCGGGCGTCGGCCTCACGCCCGCCGCTCACCTCAGGGAGGGAGAAAGCGGGCGAAATCCCGCCTTCTCCTCCCCCTACGCCGCCTGCGGAGCGCCGGAGCGAAGGGATCCTCCTCCCGCTCGCGCTCCGCGGCCTCCTTCTGCGACATCACGACCTCGCAGAAGGAGGCCATCGCCACCCAAGCCTCCTCGCTCCCCACCATCGCTCTGACGATGGCGGGCAGCGAGAGGTCCCTCCAACCGCCGCGACAAGATCGCGGCGCGGCACGGCCCACGACGGGCACACCGCGAGGGTGTGTTCCGCCGTGTCCTCCGCCGCGCCACAACCATGGCACGACGGTGTCTCCTCTCGTCCTATCCGGTGCAGGTACCTGCCGAAGCAGCCGTGACCGGAGAGCACCTGCACCAGACGGAAGGACAGGAATCCGTGACGCCTGTCGAGCCAGTCCTTCAGGACCGGCCCGACGGCGTCGAGGGTACGGCGGCCGAACACCGCGGAGGCGAGGTCCCGCGTCCAATGCTGGACGATGGCGTCCCTCGCCTCCCGGCGGACGGCTTCCCTCACTTCTGGGGCCGGACGCTCGCCCAGCGCCCTGCGCCCCGCCGTCCACTCGTACACTCTGGCGAGCACCCACGCCTCGAGCTCCCAAGGCGGGGTGCCCGCCAGAGCGCACGCCGCTGCGAAGCCCACCGTGCGGTAGGCCCGCGATGCCCGCTGGGCGATGGCCCTTTGGGGCGTCCGAAGGGCGGTGAGGTTCTCCCTCCTATTGATGGAGTCCGCCCAAATAGGGGCCCCATAAAGGGCCATACTCCGCAGTATGCCGGCGTATAGACGCCGGCACCGCATGCTGGGCCCCCCCAGGTTTGGCATCAGCCACGAGAGGGCTCCCGCAGCCTTCAGCAGGCGCGTCGACAGCCCGCTGAAATGCGGGCCGAAGCGCCACCTGCTGTCCAACGTGAGGCCCAGATACTTCATCTGGGCCTCGACCCTGATCCTGACGCCCTCCACAAAAATGTGGGCGTCAGGTGGGGGGCGCTGCCGGGGGCCGTGAAAGAACACGGCCTCCGTTTTGTGCAGCGCCACCCTCAAGCCCAGGCGGCGGATCCTTCCCGCCACCAAGGATCCGCCCGCCGACGCTAAACTGGCCGCCTCCCGGAAGGTGCTCCCGCGGGAAGTGAGGAGAGTGTCATCCGCATAGCAGATGACACCCGTGCCTCGAAGGAGGGTTCCCCGCAGGAGCCAGTCATAACCGACGTTCCACAGAAGAGGCCCTAAAACAGACCCCTGTGGAACGCCGGCTCCAACAGCGTATCGCCGGAGCTGGCCAGCCCCGTCTACGAGGAGGACAGCACGGTCCTCCAAGTAGCTGGCCAGGAGGCCCCGTAAATACAGGGGCACTCCGTGGTACCGGAGCGCTTCCAGGATGGTGGAGTGGGGGATGGAATTGAAGGCGTTGGCAATGTCGAATGACACAGCCAACACTCCATCCCCCACTCGCACCGCCTCTGTCACCTGGCCCTTTAGACGGGCCAGGGCGTCCACTGTCGAACGACCAGCTCGAAATCCGAACTGGGCGTCCGACTGGTCCGGTCCCACGCTCCGCAGATGCCGCTTGAGACGGCCGGCGATAATCCCCTCGAACATTTTACCGACCTCATCGAGCAAAACGATGGGCCGATAAGCCGAAGGGGAGTCCGCCGGCCGCCCTTCCTTCCGGAGGAGGCACAGTTGGCCATCCCGCCATGGTTTCGGGAACCTCCCCAACGCGAAGCACGCGCTGAAGAGGTCCCGGAACCTGCTCTCCATTTCGGTGGCCGCGATGGCCACCACCCGTGCGGGGACCCCGTCCGGGCCGGGAGCCGTCTTTTTGGCGCGGAGACGAAGAGTCGCCGCGCCAAATTCTTCCTCTGAAACCGGAGGAGGAGGAGCTTCCTCCTCCGGTAGAGCCGCTCCCCTTGACGGGCACATCACTGGTGGGGCGAAGTGCGGATCCCTGCGCGGAAACAGGGACCGCACCACCCCATCCAGGAGCGCTGGTTCGAGGGTCTCGGCAACCGGGGGACCAATGCGGCGCAGTTTGTTACGCGCCGCCTTATATGGCCTCCCGAATGGGTCGTTGTCGAGACCCTCCAACAGCTCGGCCCTCGCCGCGTCCTTAGCGGCGCCGATGGCCGACTTGAAGCCGCCCTCGCCTCCACGTATCTAGCGTAGAGGCGGTCCTCGTCGGCCAGATCTCGTCGGCGCCGCCGACGCGATCGGGTGTAGGCCCGCCGTGCCGCTACGCAGGTGGCCCGCAGCTTCGCCAACCCCTCCGACCACCAATAAACGGCGCGTCGGGGAGGCGGACGTCTCGACCGAGGCATGCTGGCGTTGCATACCTCGGTCAATGACCCCTCAATCGGGCCGCCGCCGCGTCCACGTCCAGGACGTCCACGCCGGGACCTGGCCAAAGCCAGTCCTGGACGAACGCGGCCTCCCTTGCCGCCTCCCGATCCAGGTGGGTCAGAGCCCACCTTGGAAACGGGGATCGGCCCGACGATGAGGGGGTGCTGCGGCGCCCCCGTGGATTCTGGGGGGAGATCTCGAATCGCACGTAGCGGTGATCCGAGATCGTCTCCTCCAGTTCCACCCTCCAGTTCTGAATGCGGGCGGCCAGTGCGGGCGTGGCGAAGGTGAGGTCCACTATGGACCCGCCCTGCCGCCGCACGCACGTCCGGACGCTCCCCCTATTCAAGAGGGAGAGCCCAGACGCGGCCGCCCACAATTCGACCGCCCGTCCGCGAGCGTCGGTGGCCGGGTTTCCCCAGACCACCGATTTGGCATTCAAGTCTCCCAGCACGGAGACCTGACGTGGCGCCGTCCTCCCGATGACCGCCGTCAGGACCCCGAGGAAATCCTCGAAGTCCTGGAGAGGGCGGTTTGGGGAGAAGTAGACCCCCACAAGGGCCAACCCTCCCCACGCGGCGGCCACGTATCCCGGTCCCCTCTCTAAGAGCGAGAGGGGAGGGGAGTCCGAGGAAGACCGCGCCACGATTGCCACCGAGCCGTCACTGTCCCCAGCCAATTGCTGGGAGTGAAGTACGGCTTGGCCACCACTGCCACATCCACCAACCACTCGGCCATTGACTGCACCAGTAAGTCCTGGGCAGCCCGGCAGTGGTTGGTGTTTGCCTGCAGGATGCGATGGTCGGTACCCATTATTCGACCATCGCATCACCCTCGGCCACCGCCGCTGATGGGATATTAGTGGGGGTGGTGGCAGCAGCGGCAGGACGGCTTATAGCCGCCTGCGGCTTGCCCTTCTTAGAGGGGGGTCGGCATAAGCTCCCCCCCATCACGTGGTCCGCTGGGCGACCACTGTCGGCGCACGCCGCGCAGTGCGGCTTGGCGGCCTCGCACGAGCCTGCCTTATGCCCCTGTTGCCCGCAGCGGAAGCACGTGTCCGCCCTATCTACTGTGGACGGACACATGGCTCGGGTGTGGCCGATTCCCAAGCACTTGAAGCAGCGCATCGGCGCTGCCTCAAGAACCCGGATCACGGCCCGGCTGAAGCCCACTAGTAGCCGTCCCTGGCATTTTGCCTGGACGGCCAACACTGCGGCGTCTGGGCACCGCAGCCGGATAGAGCCCAGTCCATCGCGGCCGGGTCTAATGTCCCGAGCCCGTACCGCTGCGGGTTCGCAGCCACCGGCCTTCGCGACTGCCTCCACCACCTCCTCCTTGGCGACCGAGTCATCTAGACCGGTCACTTCAATGGCTGTGGTTTTGGTCGGCCTGGCGACCTTCGCCACGTCGGCAAGTACCTCCCTCAACTTGCCGGCGAACAAGTCAGCGTTCCTGCCGCCGTCCTCCCCTGGAAACTCGAAGAGTCGAGCTCCGGTTTGGGTCCGACGGCAGGTACCGAGCCCCAACTCGGCGGGATCAACGACGGCACGAGCCCGTCTCAGGACGGACTCGTAGGTGACGCCCCTCTCGGCGGCCTCGGGGACAATCGTCACCGTCACCGCCGCAGTTTTGGGAGGCACCAGCTTCGGTGCCCTTTTGGCTGCCGAGGCAGCCGCCGGGGCTGCTGCCGAGGCAGCCGTCGGGGCTGCTGCCGGGGCAGCCGCCGAGGCAGTCGGGGCCTGGGTCGCCTTCTTCTTGCCCCTTTTCACCACCCCTGACCACGGCTGGTTGGACGGGGTGGCGGAGGGGAGGAGGGCGTCTCCCTCCTGAACCTGGGGGGCGGGTGCCGCGATGGAAACCGGCCCCGGTTCGGCGCCCGCACTCGCACTGGGAGGAGGCAGAGCCCCCTGCGACTTTTTCCCCTTCCCTTTTCCCTTTGAGGGCTTCGGGGCCTGGGGAGCCGCTGTCGGCGCCTTATCCGCCGCTAGTGGCGGACGAAGACGCTTTTCCGGCAGCAGGCGGTCCTCGATGCCTGCAAAGCAGGCCCGGGTGAACGCCCTCTCCTCCATGACCACCTTACGGATTACTTCCTCAAGGTTGGAGGAGGAGGGGGAGGGAACCGCTGCCGACGGGGCCTTAGAGGGCGGGGCCGTAGCCTCAGCCAGCTTCTTGTGAAGCTGGCTGACCTCCGCTTGCAGGCGGTCCACCCTCGCCTGCAGCTGCCGCGTCTCCTCTGACGCCGTACGCTGCGTCAGCTCCTTCACAATGCCGAGCAAGCTAGTAGCTCGGCATTTCAGGGCCTTTTGGAATGTGCCCTTCAGGTTTGAGGACTTGGAGGCGACCTCGGCGATCTCCTCCTTGTCCTCCTCTGCCAGTCGGGCCAGCTCCGCCATGGACAATCCCTCGAAACTGGGGAGGGCCGAACCATATCCGGCCCTCGACTTGGCTGCGCGCGCCTGCCTCTCTTTCGCAGCAACCAACTCCTCCAGTTCCAGCTCGACTTCGGCCCTTCTAGCCAAGCCGAGCTGGCGCTGGGCGTCTGCCAGACCCACGTCATGGGTGCTGGCCTGAGAAGAAGTCGAAGGCGAAGCAGTCTTCGCCCTCGGCCTCTTCTGTTTGGGCTTACCCTTGGTCGAGCCCGAGGAACCATCGGACCCGAGCTTCAGGTAGGCCCTCTTAAGGCTGCGGTCCGCAGCCACTCCACAGACAGACGACGAGTCCCCAGCTACGGACCCCATGTCCGAGTCGGAGCATTCGTCCTCCCCGCAGAAGCCCACCGCAGAAGGTGCGCGACTGTCCTCCGACGCCGAACACCCGTCGTGATGGCCCTGAGAAGGGCCTTTGGGTTGGTTCTGAGAGGAGCCTTTTGGGGCGAAACGCCCCGAGGCATTCCGCTTTGGTTTCGGCATTTCTCCCACTAAACCTACTAAATAACTACTAACTAAACTAACTAAACCCACTACAGAATCCTACCAAACCTACTTCTAACTTAATCCTATGTACCTGCTAAAAATAAATATTAAATTCTGGGTGTTTACACCTCCGAATCACCTACGAATCACCCAGCCAAGGCCGGCAACACCCCAGCCGACAGTGACAGACGACAACCGTCAACGTCACCCCAGAAGACACTGACAAATGACAGTGACAGATGACATCGACAATGTCCAACAAAATAACCTAATAGTAACAATAACGGAAAAAAAAAATCTACCCACTAACTATAAAAATAAGGAAATAAACAAAAAAAAAATAAAACAAAAAAGCACTTAAATACTTGCCACCGCCGGGCTGGCGGTTGGTTTATCCCACCGAATTACAGTGTATAACATCCAACACTGTGCACCACACTATCACAAACAACACAAAAACAAAACCTATCACTATTTTGTGTCCCTCTCACAATCATGTCAAATCGTGTCAATCTCACAAAGCTCTCGCGCACCAAACTACACCAACTGGAGCACCAGACCAGCCGAAACTCAGCCGAAAGCCCGCGAGAAACCAAAACAATTATATTTAAAATCCATTCGAGAGCGCGGCACAACGCGTCCGTCCGCCATAGCAGTCGGGCGCCGTCCATCCTAACTTATCCTTTTTTTTTTTTTTTTTTTTTTACGTTTACGCTGTGGGAATGCATTTACGCACCTTACCCCGAAGGGCGTGTGTGGGACTCGCCCAGCCGTAGCTGGGAATACCCACTAAACCCACAGCGGCACTCCGGCATCGCCATAGTGGCGGGGGAGTGGGAAACTAGCGCAGCCTGAGCTACCTCTCCCCCGCCGGCGAAACCCGCCTAATAAGGCGGGCCCTCAATTGCCCCTCCTAGGGAGGGGCCGTGGCTCCCGCATGGTGAGCGATGTAAGGCGGGCGTCGGCCTCACGCCCGCCGCTCACCTCAGGGAGGGAGAAAGCGGGCGAAATCCCGCCTTCTCCTCCCCCTACGCCGCCTGCGGAGCGCCGGAGCGAGGGGATCCTCCTCCCGCTCGCGCTCCGCTGCCTCCTTCTGCGACATCACGACCTCGCAGAAGGAGGCCATCGCCACCCAAGCCTCCTCGCTCCCCACCATCGCTCTGACGATGGCGGGCAGCGAGAGGTCCCCTCCAACCGCCGTGACAAGACCGCGGCGCGGCACGGCCCACGACGGGCACACCGCGAGGGTGTGTTCCGCCGTGTCCTCCGCCGCGCCACAACCGTGGCACGACGGTGTCTCCTCTCGTCCTATCCGGTGCAGGTACCTGCCGAAGCAGCCGTGACCGGAGAGTACCTGCACCAGACGGAAGGAGAGGAACCCGTGACGCCTGTCGAGCCAGTCCTCCAGGACCGGCCCGATGGCGTCGAGGGTACGGCGGCCGAAGACGGCGGAGGCGAGGTCCCGCGTCCACTCCTGGACAAGAGCGACCCTCGCCTCCCGCCGGACGGCCTCCCTCAATTCGGGGGCCGGACGCTCGCCCAGCGCCCTGCGCCCCGCCGTCCACTCGTACACTCTGGCGAGCACCCACGCCTCGAGCTCCCAAGGCGGGGTGCCCGCCAGAGCGCATGCCGAAGCGAAGCCTACCGTGCGGTAGGCCCGCGCTGCCCGCTGGGCAATGGCCCTTTGGGGCGCCATCCTAACTTATCCTAATTTATCCTAACTTATCCTAGCTTAACTTAACCTAATCTATCTCCTTTCATTTCCCGCGTGAGGCCGACAAGGAAGAATTTGGGGTAAGGTCATGATGTGGTCACTATGCTACAATATTTCACTATTTGTTATAAATTATTCACTGAATGCACTTTTCACTACATAAATCACGCGCTTTTATTTAGTAAACAACACTATAAATAATTTTAAAAGTCCAATGAAAAATGAGCGTGACACTCATCTTGACATTCCCGCCAAACTCCCCCGTTCTTTCGTTCTTTACTACGATCCGGACGAAGCGTTTCGCGCGGGACTGGAACAATTTCCCAGCGGTGGTGTTTCCGTTTGACTACAATATAAGTGTCGTCAAGACCATCAACGATTGCATCATTGCTTACTATCAGGCGGGATTGCCGTCAAGCACTACTTTATCATTATTAAAAAAAATGAGACTATATCCAAGAATCGTCTAGGCTAATCTAGTTCATCATCATCTCAGCGTTAATCCCAGTCGCATCCGAAGCTTTTTCAGTTCTGGGGTCCGCTTAACTAGTCTAACTGCTGATTTTGGCTAAACTTCGATATTTTCCGTGAAGCAACTGCCGTTTGACCTCCACAACCCGAAGGCGATATCGAAGCATTGCAGTTAGACCAATTGTTGGACTTTTGAGTAACGCCTGCCATTAGATGCTCATATGAAACCAGGGCCAACGGCTTAAAGTACTTTTCGAGATACGACCAGACCAGTGCAAGTATTCATATTCATGAACACAAATATTTGCACAGCGCGGGGATCGAACCCGCGCCTCCTTGCGCAGCGGCCGCGTTCGCTACCGCTACGCTACGGAGATTGTTCTAGTTATGGGATGTAAAAAGCCATATTTTATAGTAAAAACATACTTTATTAATTTTGTTACTTAAGATTCACGTACATACAAAGTATAACTAAATGTTGATTGAAATGACTTTAATTAAAATTGAATGCTTATCCTCGCTTATTGGTTCTCACAGGCACTAAAACTGTTTTAATCAGTCGTAAAAAGTCTATATATAGACTTGTTCTAGAGTTAAATTAAAAATATGCAGCTCTACTGACAAAGCAAAAATTTGAATTTTAAAAACAATTAGGTATTATTTTTGTATCGCTGAAAGGTCAATAATGACCTTGTGTTTAATTATTGATACCATCGTTCCACGAATGTTATAAAAAGAATCAAAATGGCTATTATTTCATATCAAATTTTAAGCTTTTTATTTCGTTCAAATAATTCAGGTTTTTATCCATACTAATATTATAAATGCGAAAGTAACTCTGTCTGTCTGTCTGTCTGTCTGTCTGTCTGTCTGTTACGCTTTCCCGCTTAAACCTCTCAACCGATTTTGATAAAATTTGGCACAAACAATCTTTAAACCCTGAGAAAGAACATAGGCTACCTTTTATCCCGGAAAAATTTGATATTCCCGAGGGAAATCTAAAAAGCGCGATATAATCGAACTCAACGCGGGCGAAGCCGCGGGCGGAAAGCTAGTTTTTAATAAAATAAATTGTATCGGCTTTTAATAACCGCTGTACTTTTTAACATGATAACCAGATTACCACTCAGACGAAATCCCACTCCAGTATATGTATGTACTTAGGACATGTTTAATCAGAAACTTATTAAAACTAGCCCCACAGCTGGCCAAATTTAGCAAACTCTCGTTAAGTGGCGGTCAACAAGAGATAATTTAGAAAGTTTCTGCTGAACCATATGTTTTATAATGACGTAGATTTGTTTAATTTAAATTCCTTTGTGGTGTTGTTTTAGGAATGTCGGCCATTTGAAACAAATGACGGTGTTTGTTAGGAAGGAAAACGTATCAGCCGAGGATAACGTACCCCAATTTATTAGAGGCCGAAGCATCATGTCTTTTTTTTTATAATTAAAACCCATTGCTTGACCGCAATCCCCAATAAGCAGTGATTCAATCGTTGATGGTAAAGCGGGCTAGTTCATTAAGCCTATTCACTGAAAAAAACTGTGTGAATAGAACGAAAAGCGGCAGTTGAGCGACGTGATGCAATGTTAAATTCAACAACACGACTAACGATGCTGCGTCAGAGGGAAATTGCTTTAGAGACCCTCCCAACCAAACTTCCGACAAAACAACATTTGGCGTATCCTACCCGGCACACATCGCAATACAACTGCTCAGACCCGTCCTCCGTAAGGCTTCACCAGACATCATGCCGGAACACGACGAATCGCTTGGCGGCAAGACTTTGCCTGGTGGGTGGTAACTTCTACCGGCAGCCAATGTTGTGGCCTACCACCTAGAAATATGAGTCGTGGTGGCCTAGTGGTTAAAAGACCAGCCTCTCAAGTATGAGTGAGCGGGTTCGATTCCAGGTCAGGCAAGCACCAATGTAACTTTTATAAGTTATAATTATCTACTAACTAAGTATATCTTGGACACCAATGACTGATTAAAAGGTGAAGGAAAACTTGAGGAAACCTTTAAGTCTGAAACCGCCAACCCGCAGTGAGCAACCGTGGTGATTACGCTCAATCCTTCTCTGTATGAGAAGAGACCTGTGCCCAGCAGTGGAACGATAAAAGGTTGATGATGATGATGAATCATCATAATATTTATGGAGCTAAGCAGTCAATCGTTCAATCAATCACAGGACTAAACTAAACTAATATTTATCTTCTGTCCTTTTCTAAATGGAGTTTGTGACTCAAACTAATCTAAATCTAAGCTCAGTGCATCATTTACTCTCTATTTCATTTCTATTACTTTCTATTTCAAGGGAATCGGCACAATTATTACAAAATCCAAAGTTTGTGAACAAGTATTAATAACTAGCTAACTCCGTTCGCGTGTGTAGCTAACTCCGTTCGCGTGTGTAGCTAACTTCCTTTGCGTGTGTAGCTAACTCCGTTCGCGTGTGTAGCTAACTCCATTCGCGTGTGTAGCTAACTCCGTTCGCGTGTGTAGCTAACTCCGTTCGCGTGTGTAGCTAACTCCGTTCGCGTGTGTAGCTAAGTCCGTTCGCGTGTATAGCTAACTCCGTTCGCGTGTGTAGTTATGCTCCGCTCCTATTGGTTGCAGCGTGATGTTATATAGCCAACCGCCTTCCTGGATTAATGGGCTATCCATAGTAAAAAGAATTTTTCAAATCTGACTAGTAGTTCCCGAGATTAGCGCGTTCAAACAAATAAACAAACTCTTCAGCTCTGTATATTAGTATAGATTACTACTAACTTAATCAACAATCTAAAATTTGTATGTCTAAAATCATCAATCGTCGTCGAGAAGGGTGGGGACCCTACTCTGTATAAGAAGAGACCTTTAGCGTATAAACGGACAATAACAGGCAGGATTTATTACAGCCTGAAGTCAAATAACCGCAATTTAAATTAATTTATCAAATTATCAGACCTCGAAATTCCAGCATTCTGCATAAAGGAATGATTAATTAATTAATTCGCCAAATATTTCCAACTAGCGGCCGCCAGCGACTTCGTTCGCGTGGAGATGGTTATGCCCCGCTGATATTGGTCGCAACTCGCAGTGTGATATTATATAGCCTAAAGCCCTCCTTTCCGGATTAATGGGCTATCCAACGCAAAAATATTTTTTCGAATCGGACCAGTACTTCCTGAGATTAGCGCGTCCAAACAAACAAACAAACTCTTCAGCTTTATATATTAAATAAATATTATAAAAATAACGTTGTATACAGAAAACATACACAGCATAATGCTGAGCGACAGTCTTTATCTAATTCTTTTTTTTTTGTATTTCTGTTTTTTTTTTTGTGTTATGTTCACCTCAGTTAAACGATTTTTCTTTCTTTACATATCATGTCACAACACCTGGATGCTTGCCATCAATATACAATCTGTCCAGGCCACCTTTCTAAAGTTGTCAGTATATCTAGATAAGAATCGATTTGATCATGATTGTTTATCTTGGTACACAAACCAATTCGTATCAGCCGCAATAATTATGTTCTACTAAGCAACCATTGGCTACCGCGCAAATAAGCAGTAAGCAAAAATACACTACAATTTTCTTGAAAGTACTTGTGTACAAATGCTCTCATACTTTCAACCCCAGCGCAAATTATAGAAATTATTTTTCCAAACACGCAAGCTACAGCATGCAATTTTTGAGAAAACTGTGCTTTGCAAGAAGTGAAATTATAATTACGTGCGTTTTGCTAGTGGTCTAGAAATGAACATTATCTGGGATGACAAGAACGAAATACAAGTTATATTCTGTCACGTAGTTTTCTGAATAAATTAATTGAAGCTGAATTGATGCGGAATTTATTTAACCAGCAGGCTAATTGCATAACATACGAGTATATCAATATCAGTGGGTTTTTGACAGTTCAACAACATTCATTGCATTATTTACGTTGCTGAGTAGACATATTTGTCCAACATATGAAGTAATCATCATCATCATCATCATTTCAGCCGAAAGACGTCTTCTGTTGGACATAGGCGACCCCCAAGGATCTCCACGACGATTGGTCCTGCGCCTCCCGCTGGACCGATCTGGCCCCTGTGCCCTGGCCCCTGTGCCCTGGCCCCTGTGCCCTGGCCCCTGTGCCCTGGCCCCTGTGCCCTGGCCCCTGTGCCGCTGGGCACATTCCCCGTAGGACCGATGTCCGATGGGGCCGACGGGTTCTCGAGTGGCGACCATGCACCGGAAAACGTAGTGTCCGCCAGACAGGCCCCAGGCAGGTCTCCGACAAGGACCGACCAGTAGGCCTAGTATGAGTTTTCATTACGAGACTCGATCGTCGATATTGAGCGCGTTTGGCGCTCTCATTGGTTGAGAGTTTTTACAACCTTGAAGCGGGCCAATCGATGAGTCAAACGCGCTCAATATCGACGATCGAGTCTCGTAATGAAAACTCATACTAGGCCTACTAGTCTAGGGAAACCGCTGGATATGAAGAAATGGATTAGCAATATGCTTCAAAATTATTCAAATTAATAATAATTGTGTGTTAGGCAATTGGAGCAATTGCTGGCTGTTAACTAGACATTTTGTTTTCTTGGTAAATGACACTCAGAAAGTCTATTCCCGTAATTTAAATTGATCAAAATCTATTCTCTGTCTTATTTTGAAATCAAAATGTAGGGATTTTTTTTTTTACATAATTATTATAAACCAGCGCTTGACCGCAATCCTGCCTGATGGTAAGCAGTGACGCAATCGTTGATGGTAAAGCGCACTAGTTTATTAAGAGCCTATTCACTCTGGCCTTGAAGACACTCAAATTGTAGTCCGACGGAAACACCGCCGCTGGCAAATTGTTCCAGTCCCTCGATGTACGCGGTATAAAGGAGGAGGCGAAACGCTTCGTCCGGATCGTAGTGGTGTTAACAACGTAAGGGTGGAAAAAGAAAAGAGTGGAACGGAGATGGGGGAATTAAATCATGCAATTCCCTCGCACACTCCCCGAAATGCATCCTATAGAACACCGAAAGGCTGGCTACTCTACGCCTGTGCTCAAGGCTTTGGAGACCAACTCGAGTTAGATCAGGGTCACCAATCAGCCTCTTTGCACGTCTCTCCACTGAATCCAAAGTGGCCAGGTGACACTTAGCAGCACCAGCCCAAATGTGGCTGCAGTACTCCACACACGAACGGACCTGTGCTTTGTATAACATTAGAAGCTGCCCAGGTGTGAAGTACTGCCGGACCTTTGCGATAACGCCAAGTTCGATAACGCCAATTTGGAGTACTATTTTAGAGATTGAGATCGGATTGTGAACGTTGTTAAAATTATGACAATTATTCTGACAAGATATAAGCTCTGCTTAGTTTAAGACTCAACCTTAGCTAAACTTAGGTACAGTGCTTCTTTCTGTTTCTTTTTCATTAGGAGAAGGAAAGACATTAATTAATATTAATTTACTCATGCCAAATTAGTCTGTACCAGACGTAAATTGGTATATTTTTAGTCGCCATTTATTAAATTACGTCAATATGTATAAAGACTATCTTAATTTGACAGGACAGGACACTTTTTAGTGAAATGCAAATAAACAGATGCGCTTAATTTTAGTTTAGTTGAACGCAAATTTAGGTCAGATTGTAAACAATAAAACCGTTGTGTTATTTTATTCTCGGTGGTAGGACATAATATCGGCTGCCGGCAGAAGTTACCACCCACCAGACAAAGTCTTGCCGCCATGCGATTCGTCGTGTTCCGGCATGATGTCTGGTGAAGCCGTACGGAGGACGGGTCTGAGCAGTTGTGTTGCGTTGTGTGGCGGGTACGATGCGCCAAATCTTGTTGTGTCGGGAGTTTGGTCGTGGAGAGTCTCCAGATCAATCTCCCTCTAGCGCAGCATCATTTGTTCGTGTTGGTCTTGGGTTTAACATTGCATCACCTCGCTCAACTGCCGTCATCCTTCATATTCCTAAGTTTTTTAAGTGAATAGGCTTAATAAACTAGTGCGCTTTACCTTTAACGATTGCATGACTGTTTACCATCAGGTGAGATTGCAGTCAAGCACGCTAGTTTATAACTTAAAAAAAAATATTGTGTAATAAAATAGTGTTAAATGGAACTTACGCTTTGTAATTACTTTTTCTCTTTTGCTAATATAGCTTTTTATTTTAATCGTCTAAAGACAAGTCTAACTGGTACTCAGGTACGAGTACTTGTACCCAAGTACTAGTTTTACTAAGGATTTTACTATACATTGAAAAACATGGTTTGGTACGGACGATAGCAGGCCAAGTTACCCCAAACTGTCAAATATTTTCTTCCAATCATTAAGCCTTAATGCTTTAGAGATTAAATTGAAAATCTAATAAAGAAATTTGACAGATTGTAGCAGCTTGATGTGCTGTCGTCTGTACAATATTGCTATTGGTGTTATTAGGTATTTTCATATGCGGTAGTGGTTCACCTATAAAATTATAATAAAAAATAGGCCAAAATTAGATGATATTAATAGTTTTAAAAACCATAATTATTATAATTCAGATTTATAACAATCTATTATAGTTTCTCGTTAGTGTAGTTTTCTTAATTACCAAGAGATTGTGATTATGCCGTAACCACAGTGAAACTAAATGGAGTTTAGCTTGTCGCCTGGCGAAACGAGGCATTTAGTAATTATGTGGTGATAGTAATCACTGTTTTATGTTGGTTAGTGGCTTCTTTACACGATGGCCCTTGCTGGTTGAACGTGGTTCAATAACTCTTTATGACTAAAACAGAGATGAGACTATTTTAAATGCATCACCTTTATTCACCGTAGGTATGTTAGTGTATCAGAGTGTGATACAAAAATACATAATTTGAAACAGTCGATTTTCTTCTAGGAGGTCACTCAGAGTAAACAATATTTCAACCAATTAGTGAATTTATCATTTCGATCGTGCAGAAAAACTGCGAAACACTGTAATTCGTTTACTAGAACTAAATATTTTCTTTTTAATTTTGTAAATCTAAAAATATTGAAAAAAGAAACAACTACAATCTATATTGAAAGAAGATACAACTTCGCAGTTTTATAAATTGGATGTAATCTTATACCCTCATGTACCGATCTATCAAAAACAAAAGAACAACAATGTGCTAAGTCAATATCCCAACAAGCCATCGCTCATGCCCCAAGGTCTGCCTGTTATTAGAGCCAATGATGTGTGTAGATGTCTCATCAATCTAACTGAAGCTTCGTGGAAATTCGACTGTCTACAGCGGTCTTATAAAATTGTATGGATAACTAAATTAGACCTTGATTTTAAGGAAATTAGGCAGTTTTTCAAACGGCCGTACGCCTTTGCCATACCTGCTGAGGTAAACAGGCGTCTTTAATTAAAAAAATATATATTTATACTTGTGAAATTGAGGATTTTAAATCAAATTAAAAAGTTTATGTAGAATATGTAACAGATGACAGCACATCAAGTAACTAAAATCTGTCAAATTTCAACTTTATCGCTAAAGATTATTTTTAGATTTTATAATCTTCTGTCATTATTATTTGTCGTAAATCTTTATATATATAATTCTGCTGTACGTGTGTATGTCATTGAACTCCTCCTAAACGGCTTGACCGATTTTAATGAATTTTTCTGTATGCGTTTGAGTGGCGACCTGAATGGTTTAGATTTACAAATCAGCCCGGTAGATGGCGCTGATCGCTTGAAAAAACATGTGATCTCGGAAACGGCCCTAACGATTTCGCTGAAATTTAGTATGTGGGGGTTTTCGGGGACGAGAAATCGATCTAGCTCAGTCTTATGTCTGGGGAAGCGCATGTTTTCGAGCTTTCTTTTTCGCAATACTTCACGCATAATATGGGCGCTAATTTCGCGCGGCTTGACATAGCGGCTGTGGCGTAGTGGATAGTGTTATAGTCTACTCGCGATGGCAGGTGTTCCTCGGTTCAAACCCGGGCAATCACAAGTTTTTTTTTCGTTTTTAGACAAGTTTATAGCTTTTTTAATTTTTGTAGTTACTTAAAAAGAAAATTGTACATAAGAACTAAAAGAGAAAAAAATAAATAGAAATAATAAATATTTAAGATTTTTTATTTAACTTAAAGAGACTGAAACAAGAGCTCTTGGGGTAGAGAGAGGTATGATATCTTTGTTACAAATGTAGATGACAATGCTTTCCATGGGTATATTCCTAAATCTGCTGTACGTGTGTACGTTACTGAATTCCTCTTAAAGGCCTGGTCCGATTTGAATTAAGTCTATGTATGTAAATGAAGGTCGTGTTAGTTACTCTATTTATAACTCAAAAACCGCTTAACCAGTATGGCTTAAAATTGTTAGGGAGGTAGATAAGAACTGGGAGAAGGACATATCACATAGGATACTTTTTATCCCGTTCCGTCCCGTTCTGTCCCTTTGTTTGATTAAATCTTTAATTCTGCGAAACAGATTTTGATGAGGTTTATTTTAATAGATAGAGTAATTAAAAAGAAACGTTTATATGTATAATAACATCCATTAAATTGTGGAGAAACACTATCCCTCGCCCACATGTGGGAGTGACGAGAGGAGGCATAACTTCGTTGCCGCGAAAAATCACAGTACAGCGGACAGAGCTCCGGCGGGATCTCATGGCGACATGGAAAGTGTAATTGTCGCAATCCAGCACTGAGCACGCCATAATAGAGGCGGTAAGTCCTCTCTTTGAGAAGTAGCTAGAGAGGCGCCACGGCGTCCTCACCTTCGGACTGACGTAGGTCCTCACCGGACGCGGCTGTTTCGGGAGGTTCCTGTTCCCTATAAAGCGGGAGTAAACGCCAGGGTGACCACTGTGTGCATCGCCCTGACGACACAGTGGAGCAAATGGTGGAGGTCTGCCCGGCTTGGGTAGAGCACAGCCGTGTCTTCGTGGCGGCGATCGGTGGCGATCTCTCACGTTCGACCCTGGTCCCGGCCATAGTCCGGAGCAAGAAAGAGTGCATGGTAATCTTTCACCTCCTTCTGTGAAGCAGTGATGCTGGCAAAGGAGGAGGCGGAGCGCGTGAGGGAGCGGTAATCCCACTACCCTCACGCCTCAAACCGCCGCAGGAAGCGCCTTGGTCGGGAGGCAACATCGGACTCCCGACCACCGTAGGCGCGGGCTTGCGGGCGGCGAGCGACAGGCAGCTAGCCTCCTGGTAAGAACCAGGCCCGGGTTGACGGCGCGTTGTGTTTCACACGCGCCTCAAAGAGATATCAGCACACTTTGACGGGGTCCACGAGGACTGGTCCACAGGGCTGCGGGTTGGATAAAAAAGAAACCATGGCACTGGCCGTTGCACAGGTATGTGAAGGAACACGGGTGGGTTTTAGTCAATAAAAGTCTGACACGCCCTTCCGCTCCGCCCAGAGCGGGAGAGGTCATTTGATGATTTCCCATACAAAACAAAAAAAAAAAACAACTGAAGAAGAGCAAGAAATTGCACTTGAAGAGCGCAGCCTTAGTATGGCTCGACTTCGTGCTTCTCACTCACCAGAGCACAGGAAGGCAGCCCGTGAAACGGCTCGGTTGGCAATGCGAAATCGTCGAGCAAACCTCAGAGATCAAGCGCTAGATGATTTACGAAGCACAAGAAGAAATTCATCAAATACTGATTTGAATCGGGCAGCGTTTCAATACGCATATAATATAGCGCAATGGCGTTCGCATTGGGCCAATGAATGTTGTTTGCGAGTATTGTAGCACATTAAAGATTTCCGAAGAACCGCCAGGATAGTGCTCCCAAATAAAGAATCATTGAATAATAATATTCATTTATTTAAAATTATTCTAATTTAAAAAGTAGTCATGTGATATTGCCTTTAAGGTGGAACGAAGTTCGCCGGGTCAGCTAGTATGCATATATGTTTCTATCTATAACATCTGTATTTTAAAATTTCTTTGTTGCATCATTTTCGCTTATGTTTAAAATAAATTAAACCATTGCTAAACATTCTATTTTCTAAATTGATATTATTTCAAGTTAAAAAAATGTTTACTTTGCCACATTTGGGATGATGCTGCGCAATGCCACCTGGACACTTTGGATTCGGTGGAGAGGCGTGCGAAGAGTGATTGGCGACCCAGATTTAATTCAAAACGGTCTAACCTAGAACACAGGCGTAGAGTAGCCAACCTTTTCGTATTCTATAGGATTCATTTTGGTGAGTGTGCGAATGAATGGCATGATTTAGTTCCCCCATCTCCGTTCCACCATCGGACCACCCGTCGCACGGCGATTTTCCACCCTTACGTCGTTAAGACCACTACGATTCGCCTCGTCTTTCATACCGCGTACATCGAGGGACTGGAACAATTTGCCAGCGGCGGTGTTTCCGTCGGGCTACAATTTGAGTGTCTTCAAGGCTAGAGTAAATAGGCTCTTAATAAACTAGTGTGCTTTACCATCATCGATTGCGTCACTGCTTACCATCAGGCGGGATTGCGGTCAAGCGCTAGTTTATCTATACTAATCTATAAAGCTGAAGAGTTTGTTTGTTTGTGCGCGCTAATCTCAGGAACTACGGGTCCGATTTGAAAAATTCTTTTTGCGTTGGATAGTCTATTAATCCAGGAAGTCTTTAGGCTATATAACATCCCGCTATGACTAATAGGAGCAGAGCAGTAACAAAAAATGTTACGAAAACGGGAGCTAACGCAGACGTACATATTGCTTCCATTATTTTAACAGGCGCTTTTTTTTATATCAACTGAGCTCTTTTTAATTTTTTTCGGAACGGGACGAGCAGTGCACTTAGTTACCATTGAACTTAGCTCATGAGGAAATGTAATATTAGTAAAAGCAGTGAGCGCGAAAGAATGTTACAGCAGTGTAAGTTGTTAGTTTGGGATGAATGTAATGATATTCCACAAAAGGGTAATTGAAGCACTAGATCGCTCAATGGGGGACATCAAAGGCAACCAAGATGTCATGGGAGGGACGGTAGTACTTTTAGCTGGTGACTTTAGGCATAACCTTCCGGTGATTACTAGGGGTATGCTGCCGGCAGATGAAATAAATGCCTCTTTGAAAGCATCTGCATTATGGGTTCGCGTGAAAAGTATTGTCTCACCACGAATATGCGAGGGCAACTTCATCACGTTTCTCAAGCCGGGTACATGCAATATGCAGCTACTGTTTTCAAAATCGGAGTAGATCGCATGCCAACTGACAGTAAAAGCATGATTAGAGTGAGTCGTGAGTTCTGTCAAGTTGTGGATAGCTCAGATGACCTACTAAATAATTCTATCCGGATCTTCAAACAAATATGGCCAACCAAAAATGGCTATGCGAAAGGGCAATTTTGGCGCCGACTAATGAAATAGTTAAACGTTCAGGAAAATGTTATCGACTACATCTCAGTGGACAATATTACGGACATTGAACAAGTTACATCATACCCTATAGAATTTTTCAACTCTTAAGATTTACACTACTTACATTGTAAAGGCTACAATCATGGCTGGAATGGCAAAAGGACAAAATGTCTTGATTCCCCGTATTCCCGTCATCCCGACTGATTTGCCATTTCAATTTATAAGAGTACAGTTCCTTCTGAAAGCAACATTTGCAATAACAATAACTAAGCCGACAGACGCTTAAAGTTGCCGGAGTTCATTTAGAAACAACATGTTTTTCTCATTGGCAACTCCATGTGGCATGCTCACGTGTATAAAATCCAGAAAATCTTTATGTTTTTCCAAAAGACAGCAAAACAAAAAAGTTATCTATAAAACCGTACTTACTTCAATGTGCTCATATTTTATTAAGCGTAATAATTTTAACCCTTATTCCATAATATCCTAAGCATATCCAAAACACCAATCAAAGCAAAATAATTAGAAGTATGATATTTGATGTTTCTTTCCTTTGCTAAACCTTTAAACCCGGTAAAATTAACGTTGCTATAGACCTTTTGTATCTTTATAATCCTACTAATCCATACTAATATTATAAATGCGAAAGTAACTCTGTCTGTCTGTCGGTCTGTTTGTCTGTCTGTCTGTCTGTCTGTTACGCTGTCCCGCTTAAACCTCTCAACCGATTTTGATGAAATTTGGCACAGACAATCTTTAGATCTTGAGAATGAACATAGGCTACCTTTTATCCCGGAAATATTTTATGTTCCCGAGGGAAATCTAAAAAGCGCGATATAACCGAACTCCACGCGGGCGAAGCCGCGGGCGGAAAGGTAGTAAATAAATTTATTTATTTATTTGTTTATTTCAGGCGACGCAGGTCCATACATAAATGCCTTAACCTAAACATACATCCATACTAATATTATAAATGCGAAAGTAACTCTGTCTGTCTGTCTGTCTGTTACGCTTTCCCGCTTAAACCTCTCAACCGATTTTGATGAAATTTGGCACAGACAATCTTTAGACCCTGAGAAAGAACATAGGCTACTTTTTATCCCGGGAAAAATAAATGTTCCCGAGGGAAATCTAAAAAGCGCGATATAACCGAACTCCACGCGGGCGAAGCCGCGGGCGGAAAGCTAGTATATTTATATTATAAAATAGTGCTTCGCTACTACTAGCATGTTCTTATGCTGTTCTGTGGTATTTGTCCGCGGAAGCGACGGAAAACACACACGTCTTGCGGCCAGAAGTCCTCTTCCATGACGATAGGCAGAAAACATATATCATGCGGCAACTGCCTCATCACCTGGAGTGCCACAATGTCAGCTGTTTCACATATTTTATAAATTAAATCTTTAAGCTAAATTTGGGTGAATGAACTTTGGTAAAACAGTGTTGCTCCGTTCTGCATGCACTTGGAAAGCAAGACTCAAACAAATTTATTCAATTCAATTAAATTTAAATTAAAAAAAAAAAATTGCTTGCTTAATTTTTTGAAAAAGCGTTTTATTTTAATCTCTGTTAGGCAACTAAAATTCCACGGCATGGATGGAGAAGTTAGCTAGCTAGTTTTGGTATAAGCCAGATCTGCTGAAGTTTGAAAGTGGTGTATTTCAGAGCGGGGCGCATATAAATTGCGTGATCATATTCGTACCTATGCACCATACTCAGCGCTGCCAATAAACGGCAATTCGTTTGGAAAGTATTAAGTACAAATGATTTTATTTTTGTAAGGAGATTTTTACAAATACATTTACACGTCTATAATATTTTACGGCTTCAAGGACGAGATGTTTCGATGGATCCGACTCGGCTGGGCAGCGTTCGTTCCGTAGTGTCTCCTCGTCCAAAATACCTCAGTGCCAAAAGACAAAAGTCTTTAACCAATGTGTGTTACCGGTGATGACATATGGATCAGAAACGTTGTTTGAGTTTAAGCGAAAATGCATAATTGCATAGAAGGCAAATATGCACATTCGCTCGTTTGCCCAAAATGTGGGATAGTTCTTTTTTTTTTTTTTTAGGAAGCAAACAGTCTCTTACAAATCAATGATTACAATTCAATTAGATACATATGGACTTAGAGTTCCATAACATTAATATAATAACAGGATGCAGGCACCAATTTTAAGTAGCCTATTCTGTAATTGCAAGTAAAGTTAAAAATATTAATAGTATTAAGAGAAAAAGACACAACAGAAGACCTTTACAACAACATGGCAATGCACAAATGAGGGTTCAAAATGTATCCGATATGGGAATTTTACTGCTAAAGTTTACAATATTTGATATTTGTTCTTAATTTTAGATTTATAGACACATAAACTAGTGTTAAAAATGTCCAATTCACTAAATTCCTCATTATAAGTGCTAACACTGCGCTTAAAAAAATTGTTACTAGTGTATATCTTTATATATATAATTCTACTGTACGTGTGTATGTCATTGAACTCCTCCTAAACGGCTTAACCGATTTCAATGATTTTTTCTGTATGCGTTTGAGTGGCGCCCTGGATCGTTTAGATTCACAAATCAGCCCGGCAGATGGCGCTGATTGCTTGAAAAAGCATGTGATCTCGGAAACGGCCCTAACGATTTCGCTAAAATTTGATATGTGGGGGTTTTCGGGGACGAGAAATCGATGTAGCTCAGTCTTATGTCTGCGGAAGCGCATGTTTTCGAGTTTTCTCTTTCGCAATATTTCACGCATAATATGGGCGCTAATTTCGCGCGGTTTGACATTGCGGCTATGGCGTGGTTGATAGAGGTATGGTTCTACTCGCGATGGCTGGTGTTCCTCGGTTCAAACCCAGGCAGACTCAAGTACTTCTTTTTTTGTTTTTAGACAAGTTTATAGCTTTTTTTTTTTAGTTTTTGGAGTCACTTAAAAAGAAAATTGTACATAAGAACTGAAAGGGGAAAAAAATAAAAATATTTTTTTTTATTTAACTAAAATTGTAAGTAGGTACTTAAGAACATAAAGAGAAAAAAAAAATATTTGAAATTTTTTATTTAACTTTAAGAGACTGAAACAAGAGCTCTAGGGGTAGAGAGAGGTGTGATATATTTGTTACAAAATGTAGATGACAATGCTTTCCGTGGGTATATTCCTTAATCTGCTGTACCTGTGTACGCCACTGAAGTCCTCCTAAAGCGCTGGTTCGATTTGAATAATTTTTTTATGCGTTTAGGTGACGCCCTGGATTGTTTAGATTCACAAATCAGTCCGGCAGATGGCGCTGCAGTCGTTTCTAGGTTATTTATCGTAAACGGCTGAACTGATTTGAATGAATTTTTGTTTTTACATTCAAGTCGTATGTAGGTTATTTATCTATACCTACTGCACCTAAACGGCTGGACTGATTTGAATGATTTTTTTTGTTTGCGTTTGGTTGACGCTCTGGATGGTTTAGATTCACAAATCAGCCCGGCAGATGGCGCTGCAGTCGGTGTATAGGTTATTTATCCTAAACGGCTGAACTGATTTGAATAAATATTTGTTTATACATTCAAGTGGGGGCCTGGAAAATTTACATTTACAAATCTGCCCGGCAGATGGCGCTGCAGTCGGTATCTAGGTTATTTATCTATACCTACTGCAACTAAACGGCTGGACTGATTTGAATGATTTTTTTTGTTTGCGTTTGGGTGACGCCCGGGGTCGTTTAAATTCACAAATCAGCCCGGCAGATGGCACTGCAGTCGGTATCTATGTTATTTATCCCTTACGGCTGGATCGATTTGAATGAATTTTTGTTTATACATTTTACTGGAAAATTTACATTCACAAAAAACAATTCGGCAGATGGCGCTGTAGTCGGTATTTAGGTTATTTATCTATACTGCAACTGTACGGGTGGACCGATTTGTACGATTTTTTTTTAATTTGATACATTTTTTTTTATTATACCTAGACTATATTAATCACTCTGGCAACATATAGTAATTAATCAAACATCACAGGCGAACCCGGCTTGCTGATGATGTCTTAACTTGGCTCGCCGAACTTGACAGCGTGGCGGGAGGCCTCGGTGACTCGGACAAGTCTGGCTGAACCAGTATATTGCCGATGTTGCGCTCCTGACTTTTTTTTACCTCATTTAAATCGTTTAGTTCTTCGGCAGTTAAATTAAGCTCTGAAAATGTTATTCCCTCAGAAGATGATGGTGACATTGTTGAGATGTATTTCCGTTTTAACAAGTAGTTTCTTCACTCGATTTTTTTGTTCCTTAGCCCTACTAATTCGTATTATTTGGCTCAAATTGTGACCGCATTTGATGCAAAACTTGAAGGTTTCAGCGGTTATTGTAAAACATTCGTCGCATTTTAACAAGTTTTTCGTGCAATTATTGATTATAACGAATTGTTTTCGAAAAATTGATGTTGTTTCAAAATAAAGAATCAAAATCAAAAAATCAAAATAAAAATTGTTTATTTCAAATTAACCAACAGTTGGTACTTTTGAATAGTCAATGTCAGTCAGTCCAAGAAAAGTGAAGCTATATAGCACCTTCCAAAGCGTAGATCTCTATGGAGAAGAACGTGCAAGAGACTCCATGAACACTCTTCAAAAACCATAATATGGATTACATATCTTCATTACATATTTCTGTTGCTTCTATCATGTGAGCACAATGTATAATTATAAAAATCAATGAAAAGATAGAAAATTAGTTAAGCCCACTGGCAGCTAAGAGATGACCAGTCTGCACTCACGGCCCCCGTTCACGAGCATGACGCGCGCATTAGCCCCACTTAGCTCAACCATTTTGAAGGGAACCAAATTACCTAACAACACTTGCCACTGAATAATAATAATATTATTGATCTTTCCTTTCATACTTTTTAATACCCTAATCGCTTGAAATATCAAATGCAGGATAACGTCTGCCGGGTCCGCTAGTGGTTCTATAAGAGGGCACGGAAAACAATTTTCGTAAGCGAGAATTACATCGGGGTACTCTTACCAATTTTACCAATAATTGTGTCTAAGTTTATATATTTATTATCATTTCTTGTTACCAAGTGATATAGTGATTTAATATAGCTATTTCGTTTATAATATAAGACTTTAACTTTTACCATATCCTATTACCAGTAGAAGAGTGTGCTAGGTCACCATAGCGCCAAGCCATACTCCTTTCAAACGTGGTCCCTCACTATGTGCCTCATAAGAAAGCTCAAGGTCGCACAGAGAGCTATGGAGAGGGCTATGCTACGTGTTTCTCTACGTGATCGAATTAGGAATGAGGAGATCCGTAGAAGAACTAAAGTCGCCGACATGGCCCAGCGGGTTAGCTCTCTGAAGAGGCATTGGGCGGCGCACATAGCTCGTCGAGCCGATGACCGATGGGGCAGAAAGGCTCTTGAATGGCGACCACGTACCAGCAAGTGCAGCGTCGGACGCCCACCGACTATGTGGTCGGATGATCTGACCAAATTCGCAGGGAAGCGCTGGATGCAGGCCGCGTCCAACCATTATTTTTGGAAATCCTTGGGGGAGCCCTATGCACAGCAGTGGACTTCATGTGGCTGAGATGATGATGATGATGAATATTTTAAAATTTACATTAGGCGTTTTCTATTTAACTAGTTTGGAACAAAGGGAAAATCTTGTAGGTCTCTTTTACATAATCAAGAGTTAAGTTAACAGCCTCTGTGGCGTTGTGGTAGCGAACGCGGTCACTGCGCAAGAAGGCGCGGGTTCGATCCTCGCGCAGTTTAAATATTTGTATGCATGAATATAAATATTTGTACTGGTCTGGTCGTACCTCGGAAAGCGCGTTAAGCTGTTGGTCTCGGTTGCCATACGAACATCTAATGGTAGTTGTTACGGGTTGTTGGAGCCCTCAAAAGTTCAACAATTGATCTAACTGCAATGCTTCAATATCGCCTTCGGGTTGTGGAGGTCAGACGATAGTCGATTTTCGCACACACATGGTTTATAACCAAAATTTATGAACATGAAAATTTTAATCTGCGTATTTCAATGGGATCGAAGCTTATACGGGTGAAACCACGGGGCGTTAGCTATTAATAAATAAATTTTGATTATGTATTGTTGAGCCGCAAATTCTCTCTCCCTCTCTATTGCTTCGTTGTATTGCTCTCTAGTTAATATTATATCATTTTTTTTTTTGCCATCTTGCCAGCCCTGACGGTATAACAAAACGGAGAGTCTCCAGTCATACTCAAATTGGAATTCAATTTGCGTTTGTACTACAATAGGGCTAGCGCTAAATTAAGCTGACACAAACAGTTCCAAATGCGAAGGCTTTATAATTATAATAAGCGTAATTATAAAAATATAATAAAGCTGGAAATTTTTTTGTTTATATTAATTGTTTATTTGAGCACAATAATCTGGAAAAAATGTTTTTGCTTATGAAAGCCCAATTATTCATGATACTATAACATCGCCCTTTAATTGTTAAGAGCTAAGCCAATAAAAAATAAAACAAAAATAACGGTAAGGGAATATAAAGTACACGCAGTCGGGTAATGATTTCACGTAACGTAATAGCTAGATTCCTCTTTAGATTTCAGAGATTCAAGTATGTATAAAAAGAGATTATTTCCGTAATCTTCTTTTAACGGATTTACAAGGAATGATTTCCTTTTTTACACGTTTGATGAAATGCGCAGAAGTAAATGTATTTCATTAATTTTGAATATAAGATTTAGAAAAATAATACAAAGACGTTTAGAAAAGTTTTTTTTTTATTGGCAAGGGTAAGAATTTTTTGAGCCTGTGTCATGTCATGTTAACGTTAAAAAAGTGCTTATACTCAGCCTTATTTGAATAAAGAACTTAAAATTTGATTTCTTATTTTAGAGCCCCTAAAAACAAACTGATTTTATTCTAATAATATGTTGTATTTATAAAAGCTACAACTCTAAAAGAATAAAAAAAATACAAAAAACAAAAACTTACTCTTAATTTAAAAAGTCACGTCAACACCACAGAATACACAACACTTCACTTTGACAATACAAGAAATGGTAAAAATATCAATAAATAAATAAATATTTTTGTCACACAGAGTTGCGCGTGCGACGGAAGCCACAAGATCAATGTCAACCGAACGCTCCTGATTCGCTATTTAAATGATCTAGAATCGGAGGTTTAATACGATCTACGCAAATTGAAACCAAGTAACAGGAATGGTAAACCTTTGAACTTTTATTATATTCTGAATATTTTGAATTATTGTGACTATTTTTATTATTTTCTTTTTTGTAATTTCGTAAAAACTTACGTAAATGAATACTATACTATATAAAGTATTTAATATATAATACTAAATTGTATTAAAACATATAATACTATCCCTAAGATTAGGTAGATTTTTTTTATAAATTATAAGTAGTAGCCCAATTTACCAAAGATGTTACGTTGAAAATTAAACCAAAATAAGCCGGCTAGAGTCATATCAATGCAAATAATTTTCTGTTTCATAGTCATGAAACAGAAAACGTACACAAATCAATGCAAATAATTTTCTGTTTGATTTCTGATTTGTGTACGTTTTCATTAAAGATTTTAATGTGCATTACACAGTTTTATTTACAATTTCAAATAAAAGAACGGAGACATCTATAAAAGAGGATTAATTTTCTGTCTATAGACTAGTGATTAGTATTTCTACCTTGAAGTTTTACATACAATTTCTAGGAATTTTACACCTTGCGTGCTCAAAAAATAATATTCTGTTTAATTTATATTTTATAGTAGTAGCGCCCTGCGGTTCACTCGCATACGTGTAAAGAATCGACACTTAAGCATCAGTATCGAGTTTTTTTTTAAATTAATTATACACTAAATGCTTGACCGCAATCCCGCCTGATGGTAAGCAGTGTTGCAATTGTTGATGGTAAAGTTCGATCTATGAAACTATATACAAATCGGTATGTCAATGGTGTCATTTTATACTCCCAAACTAGGCAATGGCACTTATTACAATTGACAGGTATGTGGACGAATTTTTTAATGTCCGATGAGAATAAATAAAAATATTTAATAATGCTTAATATTAGAATCAGTTAACGAGACCTAACAATACCTTCACGGATCGGACAGGGTTTTCTTTACATATTGTATATGATATGAGTTTGTTTTCAACCCCCGACGCAAAATCGACGTGGAGGTGCAAGTTTTACGTGTTTGGGTTTATGTCTCGCATTGTAGCTCCCGATTATTATTTTTATATTTTACTAATAACTGTCAGTAAGTTATAAGAATTATCCCTCTCGGTCTTTCTCAAATTATATTTTGTCTTTGTCCAAAAGTGGGCCCGTAAAGGCTAATAAAAAAAAGTATGTTATTGTTAAAAGGTTCACAACTCCTGTCGTATAACTTACACATCTACGGCTCGTGGTTTCGCTCACTTTTTCTTTTTATTGTATTAATATTGTGTAATGCTGGAAATTGATGGTTTCCCTTTAAATTGATAGTAAAAGTTAATTTATGGGGTGTGAAAGAGAGCATTTTAGGGCCAATAGTGAATCAATGTTGTGGTTTGCCCTTCTAATCTTATTTTTTTTCTTTACACAAGAATAACTGCGGCCCTTAGTTTCACTCGTATACATAATCAGCCCATAATGTTCCGACTGTTGGGACACAGGCCTCCTCTCGGTGAGAGGGAGAGGGCCATAATCTACCACGCGGGCCCAGTGCGGGTTGGTAGATATCACATTGTCTTCGAAGTGTTGCTTCTAAAACATGTCGGTTTCCTCGCGACGTTATCCTTCACCGTTTTGAGAGCAGTGGTGATGAAATAATTTACACAAAGTAAAGCAGATAGGGTTCGAACCTAACGACCTACAACTTGTATGTCACACAGGAATGACAATTGGCCTATAGCTAATGCCGGGGCTACATTAGCAGGCTACGGCGAATATTCGGGCTACGGCGATGTATGTGACAGGGTTCATTGTTGCAACGCAATGTATTCGTGCGTAGACGATGTAGCATCGGGGCACTGTTGGTAAAGTGGCGCGCTTCAAAGAACTTGTCGCGACAAGTCATGTTCGTTGAAGTGGCGACACCAACGTCACTTCAGTGTCGTCCAGACTTTGAAGTTCGACAGAGCTCTTTTTGCATTTTTTTTTCATTGTTTTTGTTTGTTTTCATCATCATCAACCTTTTTATCGTCCCACTGCTGGGCACAGTTCTCCTCTCATACAGAGAAGGATTTAGCGTAATCACCACGCTTGCTCAATGTGGTTTGGCGATTTTAGACTTAAAGTCCAGGTTTCCTCAAGATGTTTTCCTTCACCTTCAGTCATTGGTGTCCAAGATATACTTAGAAAGTACATATAACTTTAGAAAAGTTACATTGGTACTTGCCTGGCCTGGAATCGAACCCGCGCACTCATACTTGAGAGGCTGGTGTTTTAACCACTAGGTCACCACGACTACTTTTGTTTTATACCCATGTAATAAATGATAATTTACTGATATGTAATACAAAGCCACTGCTTCCTCCATCGTGTCGGCCGCACTACTTAACAACGAATATTCGCCGTAGGCGCTTTCGGAATCTTCGCCCGCCGATGTAGACAAGAACATCGTGTATGTCAACGGATATTTTGCGCGCCAACGCGATACGAATCTTTGCCAGCTAATGTAGCCCCAGCATTAAGGAGGAGAGCCGATCAGCACATGGGGCTCAGACTTGTTTCTAAGTAAGACGTATAGACAATCTTCTTAGTGGTTTTGAAATATGCTTGTGAAATATTGTGGCATAGTAATAATAATGTAGAATACGACATACGGTAAGCCAGATTTTGTTTTGGTCTTCATGAATAGTTTTAAATATTCTATTTTTTCTTTTGTGTGAGAATTACTTACATTCTATTTATTTGTCATATTCACAGAGCAGATAAAGTATTTAGTCCTTGGTCTTATTGGCGTAGCTAGCTGATATATGGCAAATACATAGATTAGTTTGATGTTCTGAGTCTCATAATGTTAGCTACTTTGAAGAAAAAAGAAAAATATGTAGGTATAGAAATAAGTTTTGCAAACTGAACAGAAAGCTGTGCTAAGAATAAGGATATATCAATCTCCCCAAGATTGAGGCTTATTTTTCCCAGTAAATGAACTAGGAAGCCATTTTGGGAGACTGTCTTATGTGATTTTGACATTCGAAAAGTGTGGATTCTCAGCCTAATTGGAATAAATTTTAAATATTGAGTCTTTGGATTAAGGCGGTTCCTGGGGAAAAACACACCGCAGGCCGTTTTTATGTAGTTTTTCGGAGCTATCGACTCTTTATCCAAAAGAAATATCAACTTATTAAATACATAAATATTCTCCATAATCTTGGCTTCAAAATTGTAGATTTTTTTTTTTTTACTTAGCATAATGTTTAAATAATTCCTTCACTACGAAACCTCTGACAAGAGAAATAATTATCAAAAACGTGCATCTCCTCAAAAAGTAAGCATTATTTAGATTGCGTTCTTACACTAATGGATAGGCAATTTCATGACGAACATTATTGTAGAAATATTTTTTTAAAACGACCAAAACAAAAATTTTATTCAACAATCTGAGCGTATTCCCCATCATTTCTCTTGCCCGAGCTATTGAGAATTGAGATTCAGTATGCCACAAGCTCTAGAACGGGGGAACCCGTGTCGTTCGTCATCGCGCGGTCCGCTAGCATAGCGGGCGGCGCGTGAGCGAGAAAGCATCTGCTTGCTCGCTCACGCATTGCATGTCGCAAAGAGTATAATACTATCTTATAGTGTCTCTCTTATTGATGTTCATTTTGGTGTTCGTTTTTTTAACCAATTTCAAAAGGGAGGAGGTTATATGTTTTTTTATGTTTGCGGATAACTTTACTATAATATAAATAATAGGGTATTTGACTAAAAAAAACTAATAAGTCCGTCATTCAGATTATAGAAAAATATTGGATAGGTTTATTATATACGTTTTACATTTCGTATATTTTGTTTTATCAAATCAATAAAAATTGACAAATATAGGCATCAAAGATCAGGAGTGATGGCTGGTGACGTCACTGGCCGCTAAAAAGTGTAGCGTGCAGTGACGTCACACAAGTTTTCAAAGCACTGTGTCCTCTTAATTTTTTGTTTATATGAAAAAATAAAAAATATGTATCTAGTATTTTTTGGGTAGGCCCCCGACAAGGTGGACCGACGACCTGGTGAAGGTCGCGGGAAACCGCTGGATGCGGGAGGCGCAGGACCGGTCGTCGTGGAGAACCTTGGGGGAGGCCTATATCCAGCAGTGGACTTCTTTCGGCTGAAATGATGATGATGATGATGAGTATTTTTTGGAAATCTGACTGACGGACTAATTAGGTTTTTTTAGTCAGTAGCCTAAGTTGATAAAAAATGCTATGCAATAGCTTTACCGCGGCAGTTCCCGAGTGCCACATGTTTTTTTTTTTTAATTAGAAAGATTATATCTTCAAGGTAGTCTCATGTTAAGGAAATTAGGGTCTGATGATGGAAGACTAAGGAAACCTAGGAGAAATTTAAAAAATCATAGGGGCGCCTAGGGCATTTCTATGTTTTTTTCATTAAGTGTTTTAACGCACTACAATTTAGTAAAGTTCAGAGTTGATGATGGAGTCGGGAGACAGCCGAGGGATCTCCTTAACGATTCACATCAGCTGCCTCGTGTTTGTGCTTAATAAATTTATATTGATAAGAATTTTACACCTAAATGAGTTGTGATTGTCATTAAAGCTCTGATGATGAAGACAAAGCCCAGTTAAGGGAACTCCTCAAAGGTTTACAATAGTTGTGGTTGGACTTAATTCATTTATATTGATGAAAATTTTACACCCACATAGGTTTAAATGAAGGTCTGCAATAGATCTGATGATGAAGACCATAGACAGTCGAGGGAATTCCTCAACAATTTACAACACTGTACTTTAACATAGTATAAACACTACCTACTCGTCATGCTTATGCCAAAATCAATTAAAATCAAGAGACTGAATTTAAGTTGTGTTATTTCATTGCGTTATTTCTAGAAATGCTCATACTTTCATTGTGGTCTTATAGGAATTAAAGCAAACGAAATACGTCGTTTGCTTGCAGGCCTTTTCCAAATATGCTGCCGTCAGCGTCCAGTCTGACCGGATATTGTATTAGTCAGATGCTTATATTTTTCTGCAAAAGGATGCTTTGTGTAAATAATATTATAGTACCTATATTTATTTGTTTTTTTTTTTATACGATAGTTTTATTTTTTACAATTTACGTATTTGTTTTATTAAACGAGAATAATAATATAATTTCAGTCTTGCCTGAGCCCAAAAAAACATCAAATCTTTTTTTTATGTAGGTTTCCTGTCTGCAGAAATTTATTTGACCCTGATTACGTTTTCCCTTAAAATAATAAATAATGATAAATTAACCTTTATTATATTATTTTTCTGACTTAGCTAACTTTCAATCTACAAAACTAACTTCCAACCCTGAAGTTACAGTCATAACATATTTAGTTGTAAAGGTCTAATGAATACAAATTAAGTAAGCACAAACACATGACAGTTGCTTCCGATGTGGATTCCCTCGATTCTCAGTCATCTCCATCATCAGGTCAGGCCCAAATCTTCACGGTTTTATAGTATCATCCGATATAAATACGAGTATCAAGTTTTCACCCGAAGCGTGCCTACAATTTTAGTTAATTGGCCTAAATTTCTTAGAATTTCCATTATCGACACTGACGTGGTAACAATGAGATTACATAGGCAGCATCCTCTTTCATATAAAAAAAAAGAATGCTCAAATTCGGTTCATTAACGATAAAGTTATCAGCGAGCACACATAAATCGAATTGAGAACCACACTTTTGGGAAGTCGGTTAAAAAATAAAATACGCAAAATTTTTATTATGAAGTATCGTCAACATTTGTTTCAGTCTATAATAACCAAAAGTATTCGGGCGGACCAATAAACAAAAATAAAAGTGCCATGTCTGTTACTTCTGTGGTCTATGAATTTAACTTGTATTTGTAAGTACTTGGTCCGCCAGACGGCGCTAGTAATATTTTGCGAAGTATTGTAGAGGTGGGGCGCGGTGAAGAGGGAGCAAATGCTCGAGGTCATTTGGTGAGGGTACGACCTTAAATTGTAATTGTTAGAGCTTTCATCGATAAGAAGACCTTTACTATTTTGTAGTAGTGTGAAAAGGTCCATCACAAGGATTTCAAAAACCGTCACATCTGTTTCTAACAGCCATTTTTTTTTTGCCAATATGGCGGCCAGGTGAACCACATTATAATTTCCAATTTTATGTTTTCTATTTTCATGATCTATTTTTCGCGGCAGTAGACGGGATTGAGCAGTTGTGTTGCGATGTGTTCTGGGTAAGATGCGCCAAATGTTGTTGTATCGGGAGTTTGGTCGTGGAGGACCTCCAGATCAATCTCCCTCTGGCGCAGCAACGTTGGTCGTGTTGTTGGGTTTAAAATTGAATCACCTCGCTCAACTGGCGTCTTCATTCCTATTCACTAAGTTTTTTAAGTGAATAGGCTTAATAGACTAGCGCGCTTTACCATCAACAATTTTAGCACTGCGTACAATCAGGCGGAATTACAGTCAAGCACCAGCTTATAATTATTTTAAAAAAAGACGTAATATGTCAGGATATATACAAAAGTGTTGATGACAATAAATTAGACATCGTGTACCACAACACATTCTCAGTCGACACATAAAAAATCATATAAATATATCTATTAGTTTATTTATAGGAAAATATTTTAAATTTTTCCCATTTTCTTCACGATGTACTCATGTTGATGAGGAAGCGCTTTACAGGTTAATGATCGCCGCATCCAGCGGTACTAAACATTAATAATAATGGCGCGAAAAAAGCAAATCGATACAGGATCGCGCTGTCGCCGATCGGAGTTCAGTGAACCAATATTTTTAAAGGATGTTCTATTCCATTTGCAATTTTATGCGATTTAGTTTGTTTGAAATTTCCATTTTTTTTTATTTTGTGGCTTGGTTTTTCTTTTTGGTTTAGAATTAATCCTATGAACCAGTATTTTTAGTGTTTTCATTTATTGTCGTATTATTAGCACCACTCTGTATAAAAATCCTCAATACTCATTGTCGGCCATGTGTTGTTTCATTTTATCAATAGACGGAAAACTAGTTAGGGTGACGACCTTACGGAGGCTGTGACGACTAATCCCAGTTGACGGGTGGACAAAGGGATCAATTTCCTAATGTACGACATAATCTGTCAGCTGGATAATTATTTTTCTTTGTCCTTGAGTGTGGGCGTCTTCATAAAGTATTTAGTAGTTATTTGTTTTGTGCGTTGGTAACGTCCAAACATAAAAACATAATAATAAATAATAATACAACTTTATTACATTCTACAATTAATCAGGTGATATTATTATATGTAACTAGCTTTTCGCCCGCGGCTTCGCCCGCGTGGAATTCGGTTATACCGCGCTTTTTCGATTTCCCTCGGGAATATCAAATTTTTCAATAAAACGTAGCCTATGTCCTTTCTCAGGGCCTAAAGATTGTCTATGCCAAATTTCATCAAAATCGGTTGAGAGGTTTAAGCGGAAAAGCGTAACAGACAGACAAACAGACAGACAGACAGAGTTACTTTTGCATTTATAATATTAGTATGGATATAGATTCCATTGATTTATTTATAAATCAATTCATTAAATTTAAAAATATAAACATTAAAAAAATACTTACATTAATTTGTGCAAGAAATTGTTTATTCATTCTTTGAATTTAAATAGTGTCGACCCCTTGGGGTAAAATCCTCCTCCAAAGAATTCCATCTAACGGTGGACATCCAGTATCATCCTGCGGTGGCCCCAATCTCATACTGCCACCGAGCATTCGGACGGCCTCTACCTTTCCTACCGTATGGTCCTTTTTTACGTTGATACGTATATAGTGCAAAGATGGTAAGCAGAGGTGTACACTCGCATTTTAAGAGTTATGATCAAGTTCCAATTAGTAAGGAGCAAGCATTTTTTGATTACAAGGTGATGGAAAACATCTTGAGGAAACCTGTACTTTAAGTCTGAAATCGCCAACCCGCATTGAGCAAGCTTGGTGATTACACTCAATCCTTCTATGTATGAGAGGAGGCCAGTGCTCAGCAGTGGGACTAAAGAAAAGGTTGATGATGATAAGCATTTTTTTTGTTTTCTTTTTAGTCGCTTTGAGAATCCTCATGGACACCCATCGTGAGGGTCATCAAGTTCGCGTTTTGTTCGAAAGAGGTACCGAAGTCCCTGGCGAATAGGCAAGCGAAAAGTTTGACACGCCTATCCGCTCCGCCCAGAGCGGGAGAGATAGAGGAATATACCAGATTCTTATCGGCTCAAACCACAGCAGTGTTTCACTTCTACTTTTGGCCGAGGATGTGATATTTTCATAAGCATTCAACGCACCCCTTTCAGGCCTCGATTCGCTGTTCCTCAGTGGGTCCCATGTCCCCTCGTGGCAACTTATTATGTCTAGATGGGTATGATAGATCTGTGATAATTTTTGTTCTCGTATGTTGTCTGGTGAATCCGTATGGAGGACGGTTCTGAGCAGTTGTGTTGCAATGTGTACCGGGCACGATGAGCTAAATACGTGGCGGGAGTTGGTCGTGGAAGGTAGCCAGATCAATCTCCTTCTGGCGGAACATCGTTCGTCGTGTTGTTGGGTTTAATATTGCATCACCTCGCTCAGCTGCCGTCTTTCTTCCTATTCACTAAGTTTTTTTTTTTTTTTATGAATTGGCTCTTAATAATCCAGCGCGTTTTACCATCAACGAATTTTTATTACTGCTTACCATCAGGCGGGATTGTGCTCAAGCACTAGTTGATAATTATAATAAAAGAAGACATCTAATGGTTTAATATCATTGCTGCAGCAATTGCCATTCATGACCAAATAATTAACAATTATTAAAAAAAAAGCAAAAGTCTCCACTTGGTAAGTTCCAACAATTGATTAAAAAACACATGATGCTAAAATGTATCCAATATTTTTCATCTACTTTGTTTTGATAAATATTTTGTTCAAGCTTGTGGGAGATGGATGGGAAATTGGACAGATTGAGATATCAACAAACTCAGCCACGATTCTTACTAATACTATAAACGTGAAATTCTGTATGTACATATGTATGTTTGTCACTCTTTCACGCAAAAATTACTCAACGATTTCTCTCCGCCGACGCGGACGTCGCGTACACCTGTATGAAGGCAGTGGTGAGGCCGACCACCCCGTAGGTAGAACTTGGGACTTAGGGGCCACCCGATGTATAAAATATCTGTGTGCCATACATCTTATCAACCTTTTTATCGTCCCACTGCTGGGTACAGGTCTTTTCTCATACAGAGGATTGAGCGTAATCACCACGCTTGCTCAATGCGGGTTGGCGATTTCAGACTTTAAAGCCCAGGTTTCCTCCAGATGTTTTCCTTCACCTTCAGTCATTGGTGTCCAAGATATACTTAGAAAGCTATAGAATAACTTTAGAAAAGTTTCTTTGGTACTTGCCTGACCAGGAAACGAACCCGCGCGCTCATACTTGAGAGGCTACAACTAGGCCACCACGACTACACCATACATCTAAATCCGCTGAATAGTTTTTTGTCACCCGATTTAACATGTAGGACTTTTATCCGGATATTCCTACAGGACCGATACTTATGCTTTGACAGCCTCCGTGGCGTAGCAGTAGCAACGCGGCCGCAGCGCAAGGAGGGGCGGGTTCGATTCCCGTGCAGTGTAAATATTTGTATGCATGAATATGAATATTTGCAGTGGTCTGTTAAGCCGTTGGTCGCGGTTGCGATACAAATATCTAATGGCAGTCGTTACGGCTTGCTGAAGCCCTCAAAAGTCCAACAATTGGTCTAACTGAAATGCTTCAATATCGTCTTCGGGTTATGGAGGTCAGACGGCAGTCGCTTCACGGAAGATATCGACGTTTAGCCAAAATCAGCGTTGGATTGGTAGAGCGGACCCCAGACTCCAAAGCTGAAAAAGCTTCGAATGCGACTGGGATTTTCCCTGAGATGATGACCGATACTTATGCAGGTGAAACTGTGGGGCGCAACTAGTATTGTAAACGAGCAAGTCTGTATGTACATATGTTTATCACTCTTTCATGCATAAACTCGTTGACAAATTTGAGTGAAAATTGGTTGACACACAGAGGGTTTATAACCCTTTTTATCTCGATAAATTTATATATATTTAATAATTATAAACTAGTGCTTGACTGCAATCCCGCCTGATAGTAAGCAGTGATGCAATCGTTGATGGTAAAGCGCACGCTAAGTTTTCTAATGAGTATTACGATCACGGAAGATGATTGACTTGAATGAAAGTGGGATTTATTTAATCTTTGTATATTTATCTGATATTTGCCTAACGGAAAACACGATTCGTTTATTTTGACTCGATAGTTATATTTTTCGAAATTATGAATCATTCTGGGCTTTTTAACAAATATCTGTTACACTTATTGAGTTACAATCATTAATTATCTTGCATTAATACAATCACACACTTTTTAAAATTATGCCTAAAGGAAATATTTCCATTGTATTTAATTTTTAAGAAATCATCAAAAACAGTTTTGAGACTTACGACCTTTACTTTCGTGCTATAGCGTTTCGACCGTTGCTACGCGATATTCTGCACTATTGACTACCGCGCAATGCACAATGCCTCGGGGCACGGTTCTGAAATCAGTCTCGCGCCACGCGCTCTCGAGGAAGGATCTGTGCTCGTTGCGCTCACGCCTGACTACGAAACACGATGGGAAATAAAACAAATAAAAAATATATTTCGAAAAGAAATTGTTTAAGGATTTAGCTAAACGAGGAAGAGAGTCTAAAATGTAAGTATTTACGTCTACTTAAATTTATATTTATTTTGGTGAAACACGAAATTTGACGTTTGAACATCAAATTCACACAAACCTGTCAAGTTCACAGAAACCTGTGGAGTAGCCGAATGGACTTTTAGATATTTTTTTTTCTTTATTTAAATATTTCTTTTTATATAAAATATTTCTTTCGCAGGAACAAACATGTTGACGTAGAACAGGAATCTATGGAGTTACCTACTGAACATTTTAATTTATTGACAGTTCCAGTTCCGTGAGCATTAACTTTTTCTCTTCTATTGCTTTCTATTTGACTTTTTTTTATTTACTGTATGATGATTACATTATTTTTTAGTGTTACGGAATCCGCAAATGATAAAGAGAACACCCTGATATGGTATGTAGTTTATACTTATGACCCTAAGTAATCTTTTTGATATATTTTTCTAAACTGTCCAGTGTCTTTGATCTATTTACGCGAACCCAATTCATTGTAATTGTAACACACTATGGATTATTGCGATTTTTTTAAATAACTTGAAATTTTTAACTGATTATTTTTTTAGGAATGCTGTGAACTTAGTGGAAGAAGAATAGTTGATATAAAATTGTTTTTAGACGAATTAAAATGCGTTGCAACTCATGAATCTCTTTTCGATTGTGGGATGAGTCATATACAAGTAGTTTCCGAACAACAAAAGGGACTACATTCGCAATTAAAATTGCAATGTGCAATGTGCAAAAAACGGTTTGTAATAAATACCACGAACCCGGAAATTAACAAAGAAGCTATAGCAGGTACAATGGCCAGCGGCGGCGGCTATATTCAACTTAAACAGTTTACAGCTGCAATTGATTTGCCAGAAATAAAAGAAAAGAAATACATAAAAATACAAGAAGAAATAGCTGAGGAATGGGAAAAAACAGCGTGGGACGAAATGAAAAAAGCAGGTGAATTAGAAAAAGAAGCTTCTTTAAAAGAAGGCCGCACTAATAAAGATGGGATAGCTATGATTGACGTCATCATAGATGGATGTTGGAGTCGGTGCTCGTACCAAACTAATTACGCAGCTAACTCTGGCTGTGCAACAATAATAGGTAGGCGTACTGGTAAAGTTTTGTTCATGGCAGTTAAAAATAAATATTGCTGTATTTGCCAAAGGAATGAGTCAAATCCTAAAGGGCACAGATGTTTTAAAAATTATAATGGCCCATCTACAGGGATGGAGGCAACAATCCTAGCGGAAGGTTTCAGTAAATCTATTGAAATGCACAACGTAATTTATCAAAGATTTATAGCAGATGGTGATAGTAGTACCCACGCAAAGATTATTGAAAGACGCCCGTATACAAACGTTACTGTAGAGAAAATAAACTGCAGAAATCACATTTTGCGCAGATTTTGCACGAACATGCAAAAGCTTACTACTGATACGCGATACTCTGTGAAAGATAGAAAACTAATTACAAGAAACAAAATTCTATGTGCTCGAAAATACATATGTGATGCAATAAAGGCCAACCAAACTGAGAAAAACTCTGAAAAACTAGACCACGACATAAATAATTCAGTTTATCATGCATTCGGTAAACACGCGAGTTGTGATAAAACTATGTTCACAAACTATTGAAAAGTCACAGAATTCGATGGTTCCAGCCTTTGGCAAAAAAACAAAAATGATAGCTGGCAATGTTGCTTCTCATTCTAGAAGCCTCATAGAGGATGTGGACAGCAATGCTGTTGAACAATTTAATTCCGTCATAGCGAAATTAGTCGGTGGAAAACGAATTAACTACTCCCAAAGGCGTGGTTATCAAACACGATGTGCAGGAGCGGTAATATCGTTTAACACAAAAAGGATTCTCTCCACTGTGTCCAGAAATGTACATAATAAATCACCCCACAAAGGAATCAAAACGTTCGAGAACGAAATTTGTTTAAAAAGAGAAAAAAAAACAGACTGGCTGAGCGTAAGAAGAAGAGAAGGTTTACAGCTAATGTATCTTCGGATAAAAACTACGGAGAGAATGCAGAGCAACCAGATATGGACCCAGAAACTTTTGAACTTGCAAAGAAAACTTTTCTCGCGAATTTGCAAATTACGGAAGAGGAACGTATACATATTAATAAACAAACAGTTTTGCAGGGCCAGTGTAGTGAGTGGCTTGAGCTGAGGCGAAACCTATTAACGGCCTCTAATTTTGGAAAAGTGATAAAACGGAGAAAGACAAAAAGTTGCAGAAACATCGTTAAAAACATGCTGTACAGTACTCCGATTGATCATGTTTCGTCTATACAACACGGCAGACAGTATGAAACAGTAGCTCTACAGCAATTAGCACAGAACCAAAATATTGAAATAAGGAAATGTGGTCTTTTCATAGATGACAAACTACCCTTTTTAGGAGCCACGCCTGATGGTCTGGCGGATAATATGGTGGTAGAAGTCAAATGTCCAATAGCTCCTTATAAAATTGGTAATATAGATGCTGCTATTGACCAAAATAAACTACATTTTTGGAAGAAGGACAGAAATGGCCATGTGAGTAAATTTTAGTTACAAATGAATGAAAGATCAATGGTCTTATATTGCCTTCTTTTATTTACGTGAACACATTATGAATCAAATTAAAATAATAATAATAATTTATTAAATGACAACAAAGGTCCAATGGCTAGTAACTTATCTACTAAGGGTTAGTAATACTTAAAAAACTAATCAAGACTGCCGCACAAGCAAAGCTAACCAGTGTCTTAGCACTGGCGCATCGAACTTGTCGGCCATGGTCTGTAGGATGCTGTTGGCGCTGGTCCTAGTTCTACCGAGCAACGAGGCCGCCTTCTTTCTCACGATGGCATAAAAGTCATCCACTCGCGCCAAAGCAAACATGCCCGACGCACTGCAATACCTAGGCAACCACAACAGCACCCGAAAACCATTATTATATTGCACACGCAGGGCGTCTAGAGCTTTCCGCGTACAGTTAACCCAAAATGTTCACATGTTGATGAAAATTAATAAACTCCATTTTTTTCATGTTACAGGTGCACATAAACAAAAAGTCGGACTGGTACTTTCAAGCACAGGGTCAAATGCACATAGCGAAGAAAGACAAATGTCTATTTGGGGTTTGGTATGGTGACAAAAAATTAAAAATCGAAGTGATTGAAAAGGACGATTACTTCTGGAACAAGGAAATGGAACCCAAATTAGTATCTTTTTATATGGACTGTTTGTTGCCTGAATTGGTAGACCCACGACATCCCAAAAAAAAGATGATAAGGGATCCACAAAACGTAAAAGCCCAAGTTTCAAATAAAAATGATCTTTCAGAACATGCATGTACAAATGCACAACCACCGTTAAAAAAGAAACGCAAATTAGATTTCAGTGAAATATAACTCTATTTCAGAAAATCAATCGTTTTATCTATATTTATTCTCAATTACAATTAATGACGCACAAATCTAAATTTATTTATTGACTACTTTTTATTGTTTTTTTATTGATTCTTTTTTTTTCGAAACACTTAAATTATATTCATGGTTATATTTTATTATTATTTTTTATTATTCTCAATTACAATTCATGACGCAAAATTCAAATTAGTTAATTTACCTAAATGGCAATTTTTATTTTAATAAGTTTAGTGCTTTATAAATTTAATTAAGTTTAGTAGTAGTAGTACTACTAGTAGTTGTTTACGTAAATTCCTTGCTAATCAAAGAGTGATTGTATAAAACTAATCAAAATACTTTTTTTTGTGATAACTATTTAATTCACACGAGTATAATAAACTTGTACTTATCTAAAAAATCATATGTGGTGTTTGTTACTCTCCCTACCCAACACAAAAAAAAATTACAAGACACTCTATGCTTTCTGTGTTCGCAATTCCAGACACCGACCGCGTGGTTGACGAGTGTCCCTAGCGGGTAGCGGGGTGTGTAGGCGGGGCTAGCGTGTTTTGATTTTTTTGACAGCCCACTCTTAAGCCTATTCACTTAAAAACTAAGGAATAAGACGGATGACGGCAGTTGAGCGAGGTGACCCAAGGCCAACACGACCAAAAAATGCTGCGCTAGAGGGAGATTGTTCTGGAGACTCTCCACGACCAAACTCCCGACACAACAACATTTGGCGCATCGTACCCGCCACACATCGCAACACAACTGCTCAGACCCGTCCTCCGTACGGCTTCATATGATACCTTATATCCGTGTATTCATACGGGATCGAAATGAATGCGGGGGAAACCACAGGGCGCTGCTTGTACAAAATAAACTGGAAACTAGAAAACTTTTACTTGCTCACAACTGTATAGTGTAATATAATCCGCAGTTTTCCCTCATCTCGTGTTACACTTGCATTTTCTACGTTATACGAACTAAAAGGTCATTGAACGGAGGTCACGGCGAGGTCACAGGGTCAAAGATTATAGGACTCCCTTTTTGGCGTTCCGTACCCATAGTATAAAACGGTACCGAATTACTAATATCACTGCCCACCAGACATAACACAGTCTGTTCGGAAGATCCTTCCTTCTTTAAGAAGGATGAGTGAATTTTACATAATCAATTCTTTTCTTTTTTAATATTTTTATAAACTACTGCTTGACAGCAATCCCGCCTGATGGTAAGCAGTGATGCAATCGTTGGTGGTAAGGCGCGCTAGTTTATAAAGATTCTATTTACTGCAGTTGAGCGAGGTGATGCAATGTTAAACCCAACAACGTTTTTACGTGTTTTAGTGTGTTTGTCTACTGCAGCAGAGGGAGATTGATCTGGAGGCCCTCCACGACCAAACTCCCGACACAACAATATTTGGCGCATCGTACCCGGCACACATCGCAACACAACTGCTCAGACCCGCCTCCATATGGCTTCACCAGACATGAACACGACCAATCGCTTGGCGGCAAGACTTTTTCTAGTGGGTGGTAACTTCTGCCGGCAGCCGATGTTATGGCCTACCACCGAGAAATACCCCACCGCAACCCGACCGATGCCCGATGGGGCCGACAGGTTCTCGAGTGGCGACCACGCACCGGAAGACGTAGCGTGGGTAGGCTCCCGACAAGGTGGACCGACGACCTGGTGAAGGTCGCGGGAAATCGCTGGATGCGGGAGGCGCAGGACCGGTCGTCGTGGAGAACCTTGAGGGAGACCTATGTCCAGCAGTGGACATTTTTCGGCTGAAATGATGATGATGATGATGATGATGATGACCGAGAAATATCTCGCAGTCAATTGGTTAAGTTAGCAGGTTAGCCAACTGGCCTTTGGAAGTAGTTTCGCCTCGCTTCACTCTCTCGGCTTGCGTGCGTTTGATATCAGTTCTAACCTAACCCAATTGATCGTTCTGCCCTGACTTAGTTACGACCAATTCAGCTCGTACGTGACTGGGTACAGTTCCAACCTAAACTATAATTTATTGAATACCATTAAAGCTTTTAGTTGAACAACTGCTATTTAGGACTGGCGGTTAACTAAATGGCTAATTAAATCAGTTATCTGCGACATTATATACCCATAAAAGATATATGTTCTTACGCTAATCTGAAAAATATTTATATATTTTGTTTTTTAGATATACTGCTTCATCGTCAACCTTTTATCGTCCCAATGCTGGCCACAGGTCTCCTCTCATACAGAGCGGGATTGAGCGTAATCACCACCCTTTTTTTTTTGTTGGGATGGGTAATCATCAAAAGACTTCTCCCGCTCTGGGCGGAGCAGAAGGGCGTGTCAGTCTTTTACTGACAAAACCCACCCGTGTTTCTTCACTTGCCTGTGCGACGGCCAGGGCCACGGTTTCTTCAAAAATTTTATTGTTTAACCAACCCGCAACCCTGACCCAGGAGGCATCGGTCTTCGTGGACCCCGTCATGATGTGCAGACATCTCTTTGAGGCGCGCGTGGAACACGACGCGCCGTCGACTCGGGCCTGGTCCTTACCGAGTGGCGAGCTGCTCACTGCTCAAAGCCCGCAGGCCTGTGCCTACGGTGGCTGGGAGTTCGGTGTCATCTCCCTCCAGGGCGTCTTGTGCGGCGGCTAGTGGCGTGAGATCGCTGGGATTCTCGTTGCGTCACGCGCTCCGCCTCCTCCTTTGCCAACATCACTGCTTCGCAGAAGGAGGTGACGACCTGCCATGCATTCACGCTCCGGACCATGGCCTGGGCCAGGGTCGGACGCGAGAGAACGCCACCGATCGCCGCTACGAGGACACGGCGGTGCTCTACCCAAGCCGTAATCACCACCCTTGCTCAATGCGGGTTGGCGATTTCGGACTTAAAGTCCAGGTTTCCTTAAGATGTTTTCCGTCACCTTATAATCAGTCATTGGTGTCCAAGATGTACTTAGAAAGTACATATAACTTTAGAAAAGTTACATTGCCACATGCCTGACTTGGAATCAAACTTGATCATACTTGAGAGGCTGGTGTATTAACTACTTAGCCACCAAGACTTGTTTCTCTCTACACTCTCTCTCTTTTGATCTACTGCTTATTTTAATAAAATTATCTGTATAATTTATCTTACATACATGTACATCAAGGTCGGCACAAAGTACCTTTAGCATAAATTGAAAATAAATAGAAGCTTTTAGACGCAAATAAAGTCTTTCACTTAAAAAAGCTTTTCACCAATAAATGTTTATTCCAGAAAACACAGGTATTCAAAACATCCTTATCATGTAAACAAGACAGTTTATTCAAACTGAAATTCAAAGCATTGGTTTCAATAAAGCCATTTAGAGAGAGGCATTTTTTAACCAACTTCAAAAGAGGAGGAGGTTTGCAGTTAAATTGAATTTTTATGTTTCTTACCTCAGTGCTTTTGAGTGGTTGAACAGATTTTAATGATTCTTTTACATTTAAAAGCTAGTGCTTCTCGTATGATAAAATTTCACTTTAATAAACGATTATTTGGAACAACTTTTGGGACACAAATTAACAAAAGGAAACGAAGGTAGCTGTAAAAGTTAAAACTGTGGCGCAGCTACCAACGTCCATCTCAACAATATGTTACATTTGTTCACTGACTAGTAATATGTAATGAAATGAAATAATAGGAAAAAGGAACAAAATAATCTATATCTATACTAATATATAAAGCTGAAGAGTTTGTTTGTTTGTTTGTGCGCGCTAATCTCAGGAAAAACTGGTCCGATTTGAAAAATTCTTTTTGCGTTGGATGGCCTATTAATCCAGGAAGGCTTTAGGCTATATAATAGGAGCGGAGCATAACTAACTCCACGCGAACGAAGTCGCTGATGGCCGCTAGTTTAAAATAAAAGATATTAAAGTACGAACTACATATGTGCGTGTGTCTGTGCGTGCATGTCTGTGTGTGTGGCATTGGTTAAAATTTTAAAATTGCAACTACCATAAAACCGTTTAAGTCATAAATATGTATTAGATATCTCCACGACATTATTTTTTTGTTTCCGGTGAGGAAAATCTTCATAGATGTCCGTCACCCTGGGGCGGGCGACGATGTCTGTTAGACTCTTACTGACTAAAAATCACCCCGGTGTTCCATCTCACACCTACACCGGGGGCTGCGAGAACGAATACTGCTTCGGTAACCCCCGATCGGTGCTGGCCTGCCATTGTGGGCCTCTTCGGGCCAGGGGGAGGGGGACAGATCTCCCCAGGTCTGTCGCCCCTGGGCCCATATAGGGGGGCTGGAAGAGGGCGTTATCCGCCCTCCGCCGACGCCCGGTGCGCCTGCTGTGGGCCGGATATCTACACGACATATAACTAAACATCACGCCGACCGGTTTCGATTACTTTCAGTTTTGACCCATAGAAGTTTTATTGAAATCAGTTTAGTAGTTTGATTTTTAAACCAAAAATTACGGGCAAAATTTTAAATATACGAAATTGCGTCGTTTGCATATAATTGATCATCTGTTTAGCTTTTTTCCAATTGGGGTCAGCGTTCAGTCTGAGCATATGCAGCCTTACCAGTAGACGGTATTTTAGTAGGACTGGATACCTACTAGTAGTTTAATATCGAGGCCCTTAATAAACTAGGGCGCTTTACCATTAACGATTTCATCACTGCTTAACATCAAGCGGGATTGCGCCAAATAAAACAAAAGCTTTCATATCCAAACATTGAAAAATAAAACAATCAATTTCCAAAATAAACACAACAAAATGAAAAATAACTTATTTCTGAATTCAGTGACAAAAAAAGGTAATTAAAATACAAAAGACGCCGACTTCATACTAATAGTTATATTAGATCTACATTCTAGAATGGATTTAATCTTTTTATTTTGATTGCACGGTCAGCGCGGTGGATAAGCTAATGACTGCTGCGCTGCGTGTCGCGGGTTCGATTCCCGCACGGAATAAACATTTGTATGACCTACAAGTAGTTGTTTCGGCTATGGCTGTTTGTGTATGTGATTTTATATGTTTGTAAGGATTAAAAAAACTATTTTACAAAAAAACAACCGACTTCTATCCATACTAATATTATAAATGCGAAAGTAACTCTGTCTGTCTGTCTGTCTGTTACGCTTTCCCGCTTAAACCTCTCAACCGATTTTGATGAAATTTGGCACAGACAATCTTTAGACCTTGAGAAAGAACATAGGCTACCTTTTATCCCGGAAAAATTTGATGTTCCCGAGGGAAATCTAAAAAGCGCGATATAACCGAACTCCACGCGGGCGAAGCCGCGGGCGGAAAGCTAGTAAATAATAAAAAAAACACTACAAAGTGAAAAATAACTAATTTCGGAAGTCGGTGGCAAAAATGAATATACAAAAACCAAAGACACCATGACCATGAGCACGAATATTCATATCTGCCACCGACTTCCGAGGACACATGGATGCAAACTTCCCGTCAATTCATTTCTATTGAACCAAACACAAGGTAGGTAATTACTGTAAATTGTTGAGGAATTCCCTGAACTGACCTTTGTCTTCATCATCAGCTCCCTAATGACAGTCACAACCTATCGAGACGTAAGGTTCTTATCAATACAAATTAATCAAGCACGAACATAACGTAGCTGTCTTGAATCGTTGAGGAGTTCCCTCGACTGTCTCTCGGCTCCATCATCAGATCTACTGCAGACCCTCATTATAACTCATATGGATGCAAAGTTCTCATTAATATAAATGAATTGAGCCCAAACACAAGGTAGGTAATTACTGTAAATTGTTGAGGAGTTCCCTGAACTGACCTTTGTCTTCATCATCAGCTCCCTAATGACAGTCACAGTCACCACTCATCTAGGTGTAAGGGTCTTATCAATACAAATTATTCAAGCTCAAACGCAAGGTTGCTGCTGTGAATCGTTGAGGAGTTCCCTCACCTATCTCCCGGTTCCATCATCAGATCTATTACAGTCCCTTATTAAATTGTAGTGCTTTAAAATACCTAACGAAAAAACTTACAAATGCACTAGCCGTCCCTACAATTTTTGAAAGTTCCCCTTGATTTCTCTGGTCTTCCACCATCAAACCCTAATGTCCTATCATGGGACCACCTTGGGAATGTCTTCTTTTCAACAAAAAAAGAATTATCAAAATCGATTCATAAACGACGAAGTTATGCGCGAACAAACATAAAAAAAATATATATATACGGTCGAATTGAGTAACCTCATCCTTTTTGTTAAAAAAAAAAATGTTGCCCCACTAAGGATTTCTTAAAAGAAATCCTTAGTGGGGCAACGTTTTTTTTTTTTTTTAAATATAAACCTTTATTTTTTGTTTATGCGAAACCCGAAACACGTGTCCAGTATTTTTAAGTAAAGAATCTTTAAATAAAGTTTGAAAAAGATATCATGATAAAGTACAAAGTTATGAGCTTGTTATCCTACTTGGTTGTCCCAACAAAAATATGGTCAATGCGCCGCTCGTCCATATGCGCTTGAGGCGCTACATCCTTACCATCGTTAGGTACATCCTTTCAACTTTCTTATCGTCCCACTGCTGGGCACGGGTCTCCTCTCATACAGAGAAGGATTGAGCGTAACCACCACGCTTGCTCAATGCGGGTTGGCGATTTCAGACTTAAAGTCCAGGTTTCCTCGAGATGTTTTCCTTCACCTTCAGTCATTGGTGTCCAGGATATACTTAGAAAGTACATATAACTTTAGAAAAGTTACATTGGTACTTGCCTGACTTGGAATCGAACCCGCGCACTCATACTTGAGAAGCTGGTGCTTTAACCATTAGGCCACCACGACGTCATCCTTTACCAATACTTAATTGATATACGAGGGTCACAAATAAAGTGGATTGGGTAGAATTTAGAGTCGCTACAATACTATATACATATGTATTGGTCTGGACGAAAATTGAATTGGGATTGGATAGAAATGGTAAATACAATGTATGAGTGTATTGTCGTTACAACAAGTCGTAAAATTTGGTTAGAGTAGCGTATACCTACCTACACACCGTGTTTGTTTACTCAGTTAGTTGTTACTGTACGTCACAGTAATAAATGTATGTAAGATAAATTATACAGATATTTTTATCAAAATAAGCAGTAGATGAAGAGAGAGAGAGACAAGTCGTGGTGGCCTTGTGGTTAAAACACCAGCCTCTCAAGTATGATCCGGTTCGATTCCAAGTCAGGCATGAAGCAATGTAATTTTTCTAAAGTTATATGTACTTTCTAAGTATATCTTGGACACCAATGACTGAAGGTGAAGGAAAACATCTTGAGGAAACCTGGATTTTAAAAGTCTGAAACCGCCAACCCGCATTGAGCAAGCGTGGTGATTACGCTCAATCCTTCTCTGTATGAGAGGAGACCTGTGCCCAGCAGTGGGATGATAAAAGGTTGATGATGTTGATGAAGTATAACACACGTGAGTTAACTGTGCACCTCGCTCTGTGACGTCAATCGGACGGTACCGTTTGCAAAAAATGCGATTATGTTAAATATATATATGTATATATATATATATATATATATTATCTTTTTTGTTATGTTAATAGAAGGTCATTTTGATGATAAAGCGTCATAATACTAAGCCATTTTACTCATGAAGTTTTGCAATTAAATTGATACATATGGACTAAAATATAATGTTGGTGCAACGAACAGACTTCACTAACTCGTCGAAAATGTAAAAAACAAAAACAAACTTAACACAGGAAAAGCTCCACAGAAACAGTTATAACAATAGGGGATTTAAAGTGTTAAATTCACTTTAGATACCCTATTGTTGACAATAATTTATTGTAAAAAAGATGCCAACGCTACCAAGCGCTTACGGCGAAAGCGGACATCGCGTGGGGAAGCGGGAGAAGTGTCGCATTCCAGCGAGGTGCAGAGTTAACTTGCGCGAGTGGCAGTAATAGTCATCATCATCATCATCTCAACGTTAATCCCAGTCGCATCCGAAGCTCGGTGCTTCTCTCGGTGGTAGGTCACAACATCAACCGCCGGCATAAATTACCACCCACCAGACAAAGACGTGCCGCCAAGCGATTCGTCGTGTTCCGGCATGATGTCTGGTGAAGCCGTTCGGAGGACGGGTCTGAGCAGTTGTGTTGCGATGTGTGCCGGGTGCGATGCGCCAGATGGTGTTGTGTCGGGAGTTTGTTCGTGGAGGGTAGCGGGATCCGAAGCACGGTTCTCCGCTGGCCGACCGCAGGTAGTTGGGGGCCCAAGTAGTGTGCCAGCCACATACGAAAGGCTGCCCCGCCAACTGCGAAAAATCCCAGGGTGGCCCCATCGTGCCGGTTGGCGACCGGACGAGAGGACCCGATGGCGATCCCTGGGGGGGTTCGGGCGTCCCCGCAGTCTCCAGAATAATCTCCCTCTGGCCCAGCATCGTTGGTCGTATTGTTGGGTTTATCATTGCATCACCTCACTCAACTGCCGTCTTCCTTCCTATTCACTCAGTATATAGACTTAATATGAAAAGTTACAAAAGGAAAAGTAGCACGTCCTCTCGTTCATAGTGCACCTCTCAAACATCCGAGGTTTGCACTCCAATATCGATGCAGTCCATTACCACCTTGAGACTGAAAAGCCCCACCTACTTTTCTTGACGGAGACCCAGATCAGGTGTCCGACTGACGCGGCGTACCTCGGCTACCCGGGATACTCTTTGGAGCATCATTTCCTGCAGCGTGCCTGGGTCTGTGTGTGTGTCGAAGACCCTCACTTCTCGTCCCTATGGCTGTTGGTTGACACTGGTGTGGACAAAATTGTTTACACCTGTGTCTACCGATCGCACAGCGGTGATCAGGAGACAGCTCGTTTATTTGACCACCTCAGTGAGGCTGCTGACAATGCGCTGCATCGGCACCCTGACGCTCAGTTCGTCGCTCTGGGGGACTTCAACGCTTGCCAGCAGGACTGGCTCTTCCCATACCAGAGGACCGACCACGCTGGGAGAGAAGCGCGAAACTTCGCGCTTTCTATGGGCCTTTCCCAGCTGGTAGAGCAAGCGACTAGGGTGCCTGATGTAGTTGGGCATACTGCCAACTGTTTGGACCTTCTGCTGACCACTGATCCGGACAGATGTGTTGTAACAGTTTCCTCACCGTTGGGAACTTCAGACCACTGTCTGGTGAAGTCTGTGACGTCCTTCTCCCCACCAGATCACGACTCTCGTGGTGAACGGCGAATGTGGCGATACAGGTCCGCGGATTGGGATGAGATGCGCCACTTCTTTGCGTCTTATCCTTGGCAGCAGGTCTGCTTCTTGTCTGACAATCCGTCGAGCTGTGCGGACGCTATAACCGATGTGGTGCGTCAAGATATGAAGTATTTTATCCCATTCAATGACGTGCCCGTCGGTGGCTCGGCTCGCCCATAGTTCAATGCCGATTGTGTCCAAGCTGAACAGCGTAAGCACACGGCATTTCTCGCCTGGGTTGACGCTCGTGACCGCGGAGCTCCGGATCTAAGCTCAAAGAAGAGAGCCTTTAACCGTGCTGCCAAGTCCTACAAGAAGGCGCTCAAGAAGGCTCGCTTCGACCGCATTACCCATATTGGCAACAAGTTATCTGCGCAGCCATCCGGTAGCAGATCTTTTTGGTCCCTTGCCAAATTGGTTGAGGCGAACTTCTGTCGGCCCTCACTGCCTCCGCTGGTTAGGCCTGATGGAACACTGGCTCATACGGCGAGAGAGAAAGCAGGTCTCTTTGCATCTCTCTTTGCCCATAATTCGCGTCTTGATACTGGCAGTGCTACTCCACCTAATTTACCTTATTGCGGAGCTTCATTGCCTGAGGTTCGCATTAGAAACAAGGAGGTTCTGAGAGTACTGTGTCGTCTGGACGTGAATAAGGCTAGTGGTCCGGATGGTATACCAACGATTGTTCTTAAAGCATGTGCGCCCGAGTTGTCTCCTGTATTCACGCGCTTGTATCGCCTCTCATTTAGGACTGGTATAGTGCCCAAGTCCTGGAAGCTTGCTAACGTGCAGCCTGTGCCCAAGAAGGGTAGTCGTGCCGATCCTGCGAACTATCGGCCGATTTCGATCACCTCCATACTTTGCAAAATTATGGAGCGTGTATTGAACTCGCGCCTCTTGGCATACCTGGAAGGTAACGATCTCCTCAGTGACCGACAGTACGGGTTTCGCCGCACTCGGTCAACTGGGGACTCGAAGGCCTTCGACCGGGTTTGGCACGCTGGCCTTTTGAGTAAGCTTCCAGCGTACGGCATTTCCCCTAGCCTGACTGGCTGGGTAAAAGACTTCCTGACTGAACGGTCCCTCCGAGTTGTTGTCGACGGATGCTCTTCTGAGTCCATGTCAACTAATGCCGGTGTTCCTCAGGGGTCTGTTCTCTCTGCAACTCTGTTTCTGCTGCATATTAACGATCTGCTGATGCCCGGTATCTATGGGTATGCAGATGACAGCACAGTTGTAGAGAGATACCTGCCGGATGCTCGGGCTAGTAGGGAATCAATCCGGTCCGAAAGAGAGGCCATGGTTGAGCGAACGAGTGTTGCACTGCAGGCAGTCTCCGAATGGGGCAATGCCAATCTTGTAGCACTCAATGCCGCCAAAACACAGGCGTGTCTTTTCACCGCCAAAAGCAGCCCGTTCACTGTGGCTCCTACTTTTCGAAATGTGTTTTGGTTTGGGAGTTGAGATTTCCTCTAACCTTAACTTTGGGCGGTTCATTGAGTCCAAGGCCAAGGTGGCTGCCAGGAAACTTGGCGTTATCGCAAAGGTCCGGCAGTACATCACACCTGGGCAGCTTCTAATGTTATACAAAGCACAGGTCCGTTCGTGTGTGGAGTACTGCAGCCACATTTGGGCTGGTGCTGCCAAGTGTCACCTGGCCACTTTGGATTCAGTGGAGAGACGTGCAAAGAGGCTGATTGGTGACCCTGATCTAACTCGAGTTGGTCTCCAAAGCCTAGAGCACAGGTGTAGAGTAGCCAGCCTTTCGGTGTTCTATAGGATGCATTTCGGGGAGTGTGCGAGGGAATTGCATGATTTAATTCCCCCATCTCCGTTCCACCAGCGGACGACCCGTCGTACGGCTGGTTTCCACCCTTACGTTGTTAACACCACTACGATCCGGACGAAGCGCTTCGCCTCCTCCTTTATACCGCGTACATCGAGGGACTGGAACAATTTGCCCGCGGCGGTGTTTCCGTCGGACTACAATTTAAGTGCCTTCAAGGCTAGAGTGAATAGGCTCACATTTTCCGTGAAGCGACTGCTGTCTAACTTTCACAACCCGAAAGCGAAATCGTAGCATTGCAGTTAGACCAATTGTTGGACTTTTGAGGGCTCCGACAACCCGTAAATAAGTAGTAATAGTAACGTTGCTAAATTAAAGAGTACAATTGTGAATTAGTATGACAACTGAATAGAACTGAAGTTTCGTTTAATCTTAACGAAGTTATGTGGCTTTTTATTGTTTACCTTTGAAAGAGAGGGAGAAGATATGAAATCATCATCATCACCATCATCGACCTGTATATCGTCCTATTACTGTGCACAGGTCTCCTCACATACACAGAAGGGTTGAGCTTAATCACCACGCTTGCTCAACACGGGTTGGCGATTTCAGACTTACAGTCCAGGTTTCCTCAAGATGTTTTCCTTTACCTTGTAATCAGTCAGTGGTGTCCAAAATTACTTAGTACGTAGAAAATAAATAATTATAACTTAGAAAAGTTACATTGGTACTTGCCTGACCTGTAATCGAACCCGCCTAGTCGTACTTGAGAGGCTATTGGTTTAACCACTAGTTCACCACGACTTATAAAACGTGACGAGATATGAAATAGACATTAAATATTTTAAAACTAAAACTTGGCAAAACACAACACGACTAAGTATTGTGGTTGTCAAATAAAAATATTAACCTATATGTCAGTAAGACTTCGAAATTTCATTAGTTACAAGATTGCTTACTAAATGTAAAAGAATTAGTAAGTTAGGTACACGATTGTTAACCAAAAGTCAAAGAAGTCATCAGTTAGAAGATTGCTAACTCAACGTCGAAGTATTCATTAGAAAAAGATTTCTAACTGAATTTTAAAGAAGTCGTTAGAGATTGCTTACTAAACGTCGAACTATTTATTCATTAGTAAAAAGACTTCTAAAAAATGCTAAATATTATGCAGACTATAATGATAATAGAAAAATATAGTTTTTCTTTTTAATATTTATAATATTAAAATCAAGCTTATCGATCGGCCCGGCTGTGGTTGCTAAACTTAACACCTTTCTTTATCATGAATACGAAAATATATAATTTTTTACTTGAGACGAGGGAAATATCCATAACATATTTATGTATTACTCTTGCAAACGTAACTTCTGTAATTGCACATTTTTCCTTATGACGCAAGCAATTTTACCAAAAATCAAATTACCAGACGCCATATTGCCAGCCAATAAATTTCTCCGTATTTCCTCGCGGGTTATATAAAATTACTTTCGTTGCAAAATCAGTTTTCAAAGTTCTTGCTTCTGGTTCTCAGACCTCCGCTCTGTAAGAGGGGTCTTTGTATTCTAAGACATGCTTGGTTTTCTCCCGCTATAATGTTCATAAATGTCTTAAATAGAATCTGCAGGCTAATTTTGTAATACATTATCAGTAGTAATGGGTTTCATTTTAACAGTTAAACAACATTCATTGCGTTATTTATATTGTTGAGCAGACACATTTTTCGAACATATGGAGTAATGGATTAACAATATGCTTCAAAATGATTCCAATTGATACTATGAGGGTGTTACACAATTGAAGTGCTGAACTAGAATGTTATTAGTCAAACATACGTACAGTCAGCAAACAAAAGTCAATTAACACTTGATTTCTAAATCGCTTCTACTGAACGCAATATTTAATTAAAAACGAAACCGAAGTGAAATTTAATTAAAGTCTGATTCTCAAACACACTATTTTTGTCTTCCTTTTTTACATAAATTATAAACTAGCGCTTGACCGCAATCCCGCCTGATGGTAAGCAGTAATGCGATCGTTGACGGTAAAGTGCGCTAGTTTATTAAGAGACTATTCACTCTAGCCTTGGAGATACTCAAATGATAGAGTGACGGAAACACCGCCGCTGGCAAATTGTTCCAGTCCCTCGATGTACGCGGTATAAAAGAAGAAACGAAACGCTTCCTCCGGATTGTAGTGGTGTATAAACGTAAGGGTGGAAAGTCGCCGTACGACGGGTCGTCCGATGGTGGAACGGAGATGGGGGAATTAAATCATGCAATTTCCTTGCACATTCACCAGAATGCATCCTATAGAAGAACGAAAGGCTGGTTGCTCTACGCCTGTGCTCCAGGCTTTGGAAACCGTTTCGAGTTAAATCTGGGTCGCCAATCAGGCTCTTCGCACACCTCTCCACTGAATCCAAAGTAGCCAGGTAACATTTCGCAGCACCAGCCCAAATGTGGCTCCAGAACTGCACACACGAGCGGACCTGTGCTTTGTATAACATTAGAAGCTGCACCGGTGTGAAGTACCGCCGGACCTTTGCGATGACGCCAAGTTTTCTGGCAGCCACCTTGGCCTTGTACTCAATGAACCACCCAAAGTTTAGTTCTCCCCCTTATTCATAAACGCTGCTTAAATTAAACTAGTGATTAGCTATTCTTTAACCATACATTTTTAATCTTTTAACGTCACTTAATTTAAATCACCCTTTATGAATAAACGCCACAGACGTGCAAAAGTCGAAAATGTATGTTTAAACAATCGCTAATCACTAGTTAATTTTAAGCAGTGTTTATGAATAAGGCGGATAATTTAAAGAGTCAAAGTTATGCCAGAACAGAATGCAAATATTTTAAAGATAACGATTTGCCAAGAAGGGCTTTTTAGCTGGTTTTCCGTGATGCAAGGTTCAGGCTTAGTGGTTAAAACACCAGCCTCTAAAATATGAGTCTGCGGGTTCGATTCCAGATCAAGCAAGTACCAATGTAGCTTTTCTAAGTTATATGTACTGTCTAAGTATATCTGGGACACCAATGACTGATTAAAAGATGGAGGAAAACATCTTGAGGAAACCTGGACTGTAAGTATGAAATTGCCAACCCGCATTGAGCAATCGTGGTGTTTACGCTCAATCCTTCTCTGTATGAGAGGAGTCCTGTGCCTGCACTGGCAGTGGTTAAGACTATTGACTGCTGTCGCGGGTTCGATTCCCGCACGGAAAAAATATTTGCATGACCTACAAGTAGTTGTTCCGTGTCTGGCCGTTTATGTATGCGAAGGGCGGCCATTTAGGGGGACTGTCTTATGTAATATTGACGTTCAAAAAGATCTGATTCTCAGCCTAATTTGAATAAATGACTTTTGATTTGTGTGCCAGTTTATATTTTTTTAAACGCACCCACGATACAAGAGAAATTCCGAGTGTAGTGCAACGGTTTTCTAAAAAATAAAAAATTCTATTCCCTAACTTCCAAACTAGTAAAAACTTACAGAAAGCATACTGCGTGAGATTTTAATTTCTTCTTCAGATTTTATGTTAATTTTCCACCTATTTTCCTTCTCGTAACTGTTCAATTCCCAGTTCATCTTCTTAGAAATCGACCAACTGGAAACTAATATCCGAAATCTGACATTCCACAACCATCTGTGTTTCGTTAAAAAACAAAATAAATCTATTAAAATCTTTGATTCACACTTTCCTAGGAAGAGATTATTTAGTAAGAAAACATAAAATAAATCTTTCAGTATCCCATCACTATCTCGCTCCATTTTCCACGTTCGCAAATCAGTTTCAACACCAACCTTGAGGTAAACTCAACTCAGTAAACGATAAACAAAATCTAAATATAATTCCCGTTTCAGATGGTACAACACTAAATTATACTTTCGGTAATGTAGGTGAGTGAAAAATACGTGTGAAACCGAAAGAGAGTTTATAGAGTACAGGTAAACAGTAGGTGGTTTTCGGTTTAGTGATGGGCTGTGATTGATGTGCGAATATCGAATATTTTCGGATATTTTTAAAATGAAATACAACTCATTATGTACGGACAAAAAATATCAGCAACTATAGACCAATTAGCTTATTCCCTAACCTTATATAACCTAACCTTATATTAACCTTCGTGGCGCAGCGGTCAACACGCCTGCCTGCGACGCGGAGGCCCCGGGTTCGATCCCCGGCCAGGTCATGATGAAAAACAATCTTTTCCTGATTGACCTGGGTCTTGGATGTTTATCTATATATGTATTTATTATAAATATAGTATCGTTGAGTTAGTATCCCATAACACAAGTCTCGAAATTACTTTGGGGCTAGCTCAATCTGTGTGATTTGTCGGTATATATTTATTTATTATTATTTTTATTTATTTATATATAAATTATTCTCATCGATTATTAACAATAGAGTAAGTTCGATAATAGAGGCAAAACAACCGGTAGAACAAGCAGGCTTTAGGAAAGGCTACTCTACAATCGATCACATACACACCATCGAGCTTATTATAGAGAAATACCAAGAGTTCCAAAGACATCTATATATTACTTTTATAGATTATCAAAAAGCTTTCGACTCGGTTACACATATAAGCATATGGGAAAGCTTAAAAGAACAAGAGGTGCCAGAGATATACATAAATACGATTAAAAGTATATACAATAATAACAAAGGAAGAATAAAACTCGAAACCTTAGGCCCCGCATTCCATATAGAAAGAGGGGTGAGACAAGGGGACCCACTCTCACCCACTATTTTTATAGCCATTCTCGAAAACATCATTAGCAAGTGTGATTGGAGTAAATCAGGAATCTATATAAACGGCAACTACCTAAGTCATCTAAGGTTCGCTGATGACCCAATACTTCTAGCAGAGACAGCCAACGAAACGCAAACCATGATAGAATCTCTACAACGAGCGAGTGCGACAGCTGGATTGGAAATGAATTTAACGAAGACTAAGATGATGACTAATACACGAACCAATCCTATAACTATCAACGGTAACCCTTTAGAATACGTGGACAGCTATATTTACCTAGGAAAAAGAATAAGTTTTGAAAAAGACAGCAACATTAAAGAAATAGAAAGAAGGACCCAACAAACCTGGAACAAATATTGGAGTTTAAAAGAAATATTTAAAAGTAATCTACCAATAACTCTCAAAGCTAAAGTTATGAACTCATGTCTAATACCGAGTCTTACCTATGGAAGCCAGACCTGGAAATTCTCCACACAAGCCATGAATAAAATCAATACATGCCAAAGAGGTTTAGAGCGAAGCATGTTAAATATAAAGAAAATGGACAAAATAAGACATTCAAAGATAAGAGGCGTCACTAAAGTTACAGACTCCTTGATTTATGCTCGAAAACGGAAATGGCAGTGGGCTGGACATGTGGTGAGAATGACTGACAGAAGGTGGAAATCGCGGGTTACTAACTGGTTAGGACCACCAGGCAAGAGAAAGAGGGGGAGACCTTTAAATCGCTGGGAAGATGATCTGAAAAGATCAACGGGCACAAACTGGTACACCATAGCACAAGACCGACAAAAATGGGTATCTTTGGAGGAGGCCTTTACCCAAACCGGGGTTCTTGTGATTAATAACACTACTAACATATTATAAACCTACATATATTACTAACATTACTAATACTTAGAAATATAAATTATGTTTCCTGTAACATTATTACTATCAATTGTAAAACAAGAAATAAAAAGGCTTATTATTATTATTATTCCTCGTTATTTCTTTAAAAATATCTCACATTTGTGTGTGGATCCAATTTGGCACGGGCCGAAGCCAAGTGCTTTTAAGTAAAAAAAAAGATTGTATAATTAAGTATTTAAAAATTTTCGGGTTAATCTGCATGTGTTAAGAATAACTGCTTTTTGTAGTAGAAGATAAGTAGACGGGCTAATGTTTAATGTGTTAAGGCTATTGTGTAGGGTTTTTGGGATGACTCCTGTGCTGGATATTATAATGGGGATAGTTTTGGTGTGGGTGATGTTCCACTGCGTTTTAAGCTCTATGGATAAATCTGTGTATTTTGCAATTTTTTCAGTGTGTGTGCTAGTAAGATTATGGGTGTTGCATACAGCTATGTCTATTATGTACGCTAATTTATTTTCTTTATCTACCATAGTTATGTCTGGTCTGTTGTTGTATATGGTTTTATCTGTGATTATGGTCCTATCCCAGTATAACTTGAAATTATTGTTTTCTAACACTGCCTGTGGTTTGTATTTGTAGTAGGGAACTTTATCTGTAATCAGTTTTGTTTGGATTGCTAGTGATTGGTGGATTATTGCAGCAACTTGGTCGTGGCGGTGTTTATAGTCGGTTTGCGCTATGGCTCTACATGCACCTGTGATGTGTTGGATGGTCTCGGACGCACCATGGCATCGTCTGCAGGAGTCATTGTAGTTGGGTCTGCGAATGATGAATTTCTGGTAAATCTTTCTGGCAATCATAAATCCCTCCGTTTCAGGGAAGAGTTCGCCTCGCCGCAGCCACGCGTTCGATGCTTTGATATCGACATGAGGTTGCTGCAAGTCGAAGCGGTGTCTTCCATGGAGAGATTTACGGGAAAGTTTAAGTTTAAGTTTTCCTTCTTTTTATTATTATTATTATTTTTTTAATTATTTTTAAATATGTACGGACGACAGCAGGTCAAGTTAGCCGAAACTGTCAAATATTCCCACTTAACTTTGAGCCTTAAAGTTTTAGCCATAAAGTTAGTTATCTAATAAATAAATTTGTCAGATTTTAGTAGCTTAATGTGCTGTCGGCTGTTCTATTAAGTTTTGGTTGATTGTATTTAAAATAAAAACATGTCCTACGCTTGGACTTTCTTCTGTATCGTGGGTGCGATTACAAACTCATAAACACAAACAGCCAGGCACGGAACAACTACACGTGCCAAGCGTGCCGTGTATTTTGGAATAGTTTTTGTGTTGATATTATTGATTTTAATTTTTTAAGTTTTTTTTTTTCTTTTAAATTAAAAAGAAAACTACACAACTACACAATTTCACTATGATGTTAAGAATATATTATTATTTTATTAATATTAATTATAAACTAATGCTTGCCTGCAATCCCACCTGATGGTAATCAGTGAAGAAACCGTTGATGGTAAAGCGCGCTAGTTCATGAAGAGCTTATTCATAAAAAAAAAAATACTGAGTGAATAGGAAGGAAGACGGCAGTTGAGAGAGGTGATGCGATGGTAAACCCAACAACATGACCATCGATATTGCGCCAGAGAGAGATTGATCTGAAGACTCTCTATGATCAAACTCCCAACACAACTAAGGTTATAACATTAAGAGATTCGTAACTTATTACATTTAATATTCTATTCAGTAGAATACTCTTAATTATGTACATCGTATTAATAACATTGGGCAATCTCATACACTGCAGTACACAGTGATGTACTATTTACCATATTACACAAAACTTCATAACTTTATACAAAGTATGAAAAACATGTTTCGTTTTGTACGTATAAAATCATTATCATAGTCATGGAAAAGTAACATTTGCTTTAAAAGTGAAAATAGAGCATAAAATACATATAATTTCCAACTCGTTGTAAAAGTCAACTAGGGAATGAGGACGGAAATAATTACAAAAGACATGCTGAGACGTTCGCAGGCGATGTCCCGCTAGAAATAAGACTTAAAGTAATGTTTAACATTGTTTAAATTACTTCTAATTACTTAGCTCTGCTCTAATAAAAGAGATTGTTTTTGAAAATGAAGGCTCTGTAAATCTTCTTTTCGAACTTTGTAATTTATAGGTTAGTCAGTCTTCGTTGGAGACATGGCAAAAGGCTGAATTTGCATAATCATATATATAAAAAAATGTATAACTTGAATATATCTATAATTGTACTACTCAGCCCCGTGATCTTAATGATGCCTCAGAATCAATAAATATAAAATGCATGGGAAAATATATTATCTAGAAAAATATTATTTTTTCGTAATTTTGTCACATGGTTTAACAGTCAAAGATCATCAACTTCAGTCCAGCCGTTCTCGAGTTATAACATGTGTAATAAGGCCACTTTAATTATATGAATTTTATTAAGTGATAACATTTTCAATGTAACATACTGTATATGTCAAACAAATTACGAATCAACTACTCTTTACTTTTTACTTATACCTATTACCGTTTAGACTCAAAATCATAATAGAACAAGCAATAAACGTTCCTTGTTTTATATTAAGATAATATCGCTACCAATATGTTCTAACCTTCACAATATATGCTCAAAGTTTACCTACAAATGCAAAACACATTGAATATTCAATTTGTTTGTTCAATTTCCAGCATACCTACACCTCTACAAAAATACGAGTTTCGGATATTAAACAGTTTTCTATGTAACATTTTCGGATACCTTATTGAATAGTTTTCGGATATTAAACTGTGCACATCACTAGCAATTGCATTATCGCGTCAACACGTCATGATTTAATATACGTGAAAGATTACAGTATCTCATTCTGTCTCCTAACAATAAATTGTATAGATATGGCGTTCTGAAATGATTTATATTTCCTTGTTCTAGTTGTTGTCGACAGATTTTAAAATCAGTAAAAATAAATTTTGCTCGGTGGTAGTTCATAATATCGGATACCCACCAGACAAAGTCCTGCCGCCAAGCGATTCGTCGTGTTCCGGTTTGATGTCTGGAGAAGCCGTTCGGAGGACGGGTCTGAGTAGTTATGTTGCGATGTGTGCCGGGTACGATGCGCCAAATGTTGTTGTATCAGGACTTTGATCGTGGAGGGTAGATATCACGCGATAGACACGCGGACAGTTGATTCTTTGTACTAGGGTCCCGTATATACCGTAGGGTAATTAGGTAACACATTGAAATGAAATGAAATGAAATGAAATCGTTTATTAAGCAAGTAGGATCACTGATCACTTTTACACGTCATGTTTATTTTTTATTTTATTTTTTTTAACTAGATGAAGCCGGCATTTCCTAACTGACTACCTCTGAGAAGAAATAGCCGAAACAAACTCAGGGATCATCGTCTTTTTTCAAGTCCAGACATTAAAAATGAAAATGTTTACAATAATTTACCTTATAATTACGCATATTGCTTAATAACAATGCTTAACAGAGCGAGCAGCTCAGTCCCAAGCTTTTTTGTCTTCTAAATAATCTGTGATTTTATAATACCCCTTTTTGCAAAGTTTGGCCTTTATATGGTTCTTAAATCGTTTAATGGGTAAGTTTCGAACGTCCATGGGAAGCTTGTTGTAAAAGTGTATACATTGACCCATGAACGAGTTGCCTACTCTGTGGAGACGAGTGTGATGTACAGCAAGATTGTGTTTGTTCCTGGTATTTATATTATGAATATCGCTTATTTTCTTAAAATTCGAGATATTTTTATGAACATACATAAGATTTTCAAATATATATTGTGAAGCTACAGTCAGAATGTTCACCTCTTTGAACTTTTCTCTAAGAGATTCTCTAGGACCAAGGTTGTAAATGGCTCGAACAGCCCTCTTCTGTAAAACAAAGATGGTATTGATGTCCGCACAAGTTCCCCAGAGAAGAATCCCATAAGTCATAAGACTATGAAAATAACTGAAATAAACAATTCTGGCTGTATCCACATCAGTTATCTGTCTAATTTTCTTAACAGCAAAGGCGGCAGAACTGAGTCTACCCGACAGCTTCTCAATGTGAGGACCCCATTGTAACTTGGCGTCAATAGTTAATCCAAGAAAAACTGTCGACTCGACAGGGATCAACTCTACTCCATTCAGTTGAACATTGGTACTTAGCTGCCTGACATTTGGCGTAGAAAATTTAATGAGTTTAGTTTTTTTTTTTCATTTAAAAGGAGGTTATTTACATTAAACCAATGGACAACTTTAGAGAGTGCATTGTTAACTTCGTCAAAATTTGTTAGCTGACGCTTGACTTTAAAAATAAGAGAAGTGTCATCCGCGAACAATACTATGTTGTGATTATCCCTCACGTGATGAGGTAAGTCATTAATATAAATTAAAAACAAGAATGGACCTAGAATTGAGCCCTGCGGAACGCCCATGGTGACCACAGATCCTGCAGATCTCTTGCCATTAACATCAACCCTCTGAATTCGATTATTCAGATAAGAAGTCAGAAGGTCGAGAGCTCTGTCCCTCAAACCATAATGGTACAATTTCCTGATAAGAGTATCATGATGTACGCAATCAAAGGCCTTGGACAAATCACAAAAAATACCAAGAGCATCTTGCGATTCCTCCCAGGCCCCAAATATGTTCTTTAGCAACGCCACGCCCGCATCCGTAGTTGAACGACCCTTTGTAAAACCATTTCACGTGCAATAAATTGTGTAAGTTAAAATGCCTCAACAACTGTTTCAAAATTAATTTTTCAAAAATTTTGCTCAAAGTTGGTAATATCGATATTGGCCGAAAATTCGTGGGATCAGTTGTACTACCAGATTTGAACAGTGGAATTACTTTGCTTAGTTTCATCAAATCAGGAAATACGCCAGATGTGACACAAGAATTAAAAACAATTGCTAAGAAGGGTGCGATAACATCTATTATTGAAGCTACAGTGTATACTGACAAACCCCAATGATCGGCAGTTTTTTTTACATCAAGATCCTTAAAAGATTCTATAATGTCTTTACTGGTCACAAATGCAAATTCAAAGTGATTGTCACAATCTGGAACACATTCTTTTAGTATGGCATAAGCAGAAGTGGAGGAAGAAGACAAAGTTTTTGTTGTCATTATTGGAATACTAGTAAAAAAATTCTCAAACTCAGTTGCTACCTCCAAGTCCGCCTTTATATCTTCATCGTTAATTTTAAGATGGAAATCGCGGTTCTGTACTTTGGTTCTTCCAGTTTCAGAATTTATAATTCCCCAAGTTGTTTTGATTTTATTGCCAGAAGATTTTATTTTATTTTTAATGTGTATGGCTTTTGCTGAGGAACAGGCTCTTTTAAAAGTTTTTGAATAATTTTTAACAAAATCTTGAAAAGCTTCATCATGGTTAAATGTTTTTTCCTGATATAATTCATACATTTTTTCCCTGCTTTTATAAATACCTGGGGTTGCCCAGTCACTAAATATAATACGGTCGCTAACAGGCAATGTTTTTTTTTGTGAAAACTTTCATAAATTCACAATTAATGAGGTTAAATAGTACACTATACGCATGATCCGGATTGGCGTGATAAGGCAAGTCCGGTAGCTTTTCAATTAAATTATTTTTAAATTGTCCTAAACGATTTTCATTTATAGGAACAAAACTCACAAGTTTTCTTTGAGCTCTGACTTCACTTTTCTGAGTAAAAGTAACTAACTGGCCACAGTGATCAGAGTCTAACTCGTTTATAATTAAATGGTCAGAAGGTCTTGAGTTAGTAAAGATGTTGTCTAAACAGGTGGCACTCGTGGCAGTTATTCTAGTCGGCTCAAAGAATCTTGCGTACAAGTTATAAGACTTAAATAATGACATAAATTTATTAACTGTAGCTGATTTCTCTAGAACATTAATGTTGAAGTCTCCACAAACAACAACTGTTTTGTTACTGCGACAAGTCTTTAATAAAACTTCCTCCATATATTTCTCAAAAATATCATAGGAAGCACATGGGGGCCTGTAGACACTTATTACAATGAACCGCTCAAGCTCGATGCAAGCAATTTCAATAACCCGCTCAACAGAGAGGCTTACAATATCAGTCCTTTCTTTAAATTTGAAATTGTTACGAACAATTATTAGGGAGCCACCCCTTATCATATTCACTCTGCTGAACGAGCTAGCAATCTGATGGTTATTAAAGCTGAACATGAACTGATGGGCTTTTAACCAATGTTCAGTAAGACAAACAATATCAATGTAATTACAGTTCATGAACAACTCCAATTCTAATTGTTTATTTATCACACCCTGTATATTTTGATGAACAATTTTAAGGTTATTATTATTCATTTTATTTTGAAAATTATTTGATGGGTGTGATATTATTATATCTTGGTTTACGGTTATGCTAGAGTTTAACTCTGTTGTCTCAATGTCCCTTGATAATGGGTACAAGTCTAACTTGGTATTTAAAATAGTGCTAGAGGTTGACTCTATTGTCTCAAGTTGTAATTTAAATAGCTTGGAACATATTCCAAGCTCTGCTCATTACCACTAAGTGTATTACTTAACTGCTCAATAGAAGCAGTATAGTTAGCCAAACACTTGGCTGACTTATATATATAGTATGATAGCGATTCTGCTACCTGTCCTTTATAAAAATTACAAAGATAATAGTTATCTTTGGTCATAAAATAATTTTGACTAATAAGTACATTAGAGTCAATAAATTCAAATTTTTCATTATATAATGTCATAGTTTGTAATGTCATATTACATCTATATCTAATTTTGTTTTCCGTCTGTGACAGGCCATTGCCATAAGGAAAGGCAAACAAAACTATTTTATTTACATTTAAGGAGGCTAGACTTTCAAAATATTTCTTAATTTTTACACTGTTTGCATTTCCCCTTCTCCCAATCAAAATAACAATGGTTGTGGATGGACTGTAATTACCACTTATAACTTTTTCTATAATTTTACTGTAAGATGCTTCAGGCATACAATAATTAATTACTTGGTCATTTAAATGGTGTTGTAGTGTATGACCCATATTTTTACCCAATTAATAATTGCAATGGGTTTCATTTTGAAGGTTCAACAATATTCATTGCTTTATTCACGTTATTGATCATACATTTTCCAATACGGGGAGCAATGGAACAGCATTAGGCTTCAAAATTATTCCCATTTCCAACCGGCCAAGTGCGTGTCGCACTCACGCACAAAGGGTTCCGTACCATTGATTTATGAAATTAGTAATGCACATCATATGTTTTTTTTAGATTTTTCATTTTCTTATTTTAGAAGTTAGAGTGGGGAGGGGGGGACCATGTTTTTTCCAATTTGGAAGAGTCTGTCACGCAAACTATTCGGTTTAGAAAAAATGTATTTTAGAAACCTCGATATCATTTTTGAAGACCTATCCATAGATACCCCACACGTATGTGATTGATGAAAAAAAAAAATAATTTTGAGTTTCAGTTCTAAGTATGGGGAGCCCCCAATATTTATTATAATTTTATATTTTTGCATCAAAATCTTAATGCGGTTCACAGAATACATCTACCTACCAAGTTTACACACAATATAGCTCTTATAGATTCGGAAAATATGGCTGTGACATACGGACGGACAGACGGACAGACTGACATGACGAATCTATAAGGGTTCCGTTTTTTTTCCATTTGGCTACGGAACCCTAAAAAGGAAGAAAAAATCCTTTCCTTTGCCTATCTTCGTTTTTTTATTAAACTTAATATGGAGCAACGCAAGCACTAAGATCATATGACTTTCTTTTCTTAGATAACGTAAATAGAGAGATTTGATTGTATACATTTCATGATAATTACTACAGTATTATGAAGATGAAACTTCTTATAAACAGACATATTATCTTCTCCTCATTATATTTTAATTGTTGTATTGTCTTTCTTACAAATAATATATTATAACCACTTATCTTTTAATCATGATTATGAACATTACTTTCTAGGATCTACATAATATATATATACAAACATAATGTAAATATTTCTAGAAAGAAAAGCCGCAACAAATAGAATAGAATAAAATACTCTTAAGTGTGAAATATGTGAATAATAAGCTGAAGAACCGATGGCCGATGGGGCAGTAAGGTTCTGGAGTGGCGGCCACGTACTGGAAGACGCAGCGTGGGGAGGCCCCCAACAAGGTGGACCGATGACCTGGTGAAGGTCGCGAGAAGCCGATGGATGCGGGCAGCACAAGATCGGTCATCGTGGAAAGCCTTGGGGGTGGCCTTTGTCCAGCAGTGGACATCTATAGGCTGAGGAAGAAGAGGAAGAAGCTGAAGAATTTGTTTGTTTGTTTGAACGCGCTAATCTCAGGAAATCTTAGTCCGATTTGAAAAATTATTTTTGCGTTGGATAGCCCATTAATTACGGAAGGCTTTAGGCTATATAACATTACGCTGTGACCAATAGGAGCGAGGCATAACTAACTCCACGCGAACAAAGTCGCTGGTGGCCGCTAGTCGCTAATGACGACCTTTTGCAGACAACCTAAGCGATCACAGTCAATTTAAAGTCCGGACACAAACTTTGTCAGAGTATGTGAAGATCTTGGTGTCTTTAAGTGTCTTTAAAAAAAAAAAATAAAAAAATAAAATAAAATTTGTTTATTTCAGGTTTCCCCATATTTTGTTAGTGACATTGTGACTTAAAACAGCTATGTTAGTATCTACTCTCCAAGACACAGTCAAGAACCTTCGCCGCAGTAGTCGCCAACGAGATTGGTCGGTAATTGCATTTGTCCGCGAGATCCCCAGTTTTATTTTTAACTATAGGTACCACGACCGTTTTCATCAATGCCTTCGGTAAGTATGAATGTCTCATACAAAATGTGAATAGCATTCCCAAAACTCTAGGCAGGTGCTGCCCAGCATACTGAAAGTGTTCGATGCTGAGGCCGTCGTGTCCGGGTGACTTACCCCTTGTCATACCTTTAATTATCAAAGCAATATACTTTGCGGTAATTCGCTCCGGTACCCCTGACACCACGGCCTCGACATCGTTATGCACTCCTTTGAGTGGGGATTCCACCTGAAAGTGTAGCCGGAACATATTCGCTATAATTTCAGGATCACTTATACCCTCCACGCTCACCGGTACGCTAGACTTAGGGTACAGAGGAGAAGGAGAGGGGAGGGGGAGAGGGTAGGGTGAGGAAAGAACTACACGTATACAGAAGAATTACTTATTCCATATATGCCCAGTGATTCGAAAACGAAACAAGAGGTAGTACTTTCATAAAAACACCGTAGATCATTTAAAAATACATTAAAATGTAAAATAATGTTATCTGTCGAACGGCTACATATGTTGGTTTTATTTGAAACAAAGATTTTTGTTCAGCGTGGATATTTGTTTCAAATATTAAACAGTGCAAGTTGCGTTGTATTTCACGTTTTTTTTTTTTTTTTTTTTTACAAATTATAAACCAGCGCTTGACCGCAATCCTGCCTGATGGTAAGCAGTGACGCAATCGTTGATGGTAAAGCGCACTAGTTTATTAAGAGCCTATTCACTCTAGCCTTGAAGACACTCAAATTGTAGTCCGACGGAAACACCGCCGCGGGCAAATTGTTCCAGTCCCTCGATGTACGCGGTATAAAGGAGGAGGCGAAGCGCTTCGTCCGGATCGTAGTGGTGTTAACAACGTAAGGGTGGAAACCAGCCGTACGACGGGTCGTCCGCTGGTGGAACGGAGATGGGGGAATTAAATCATGCAATTCCCTCGCACACTCCCCGAAATGCATCCTATAGAACACCGAAAGGCTGGCTACTCTACGCCTGTGCTCTAGGCTTTGGAGACCAACTCGAGTTAGATCAGGGTCACCAATCAGCCTCTTTGCACGTCTCTCCACTGAATCCAAAGTGGCCAGGTGACACTTGGCAGCACCAGCCCAAATGTGGCTGCAGTACTCCACACACGAACGGACCTGTGCTTTGTATAACATTAGAAGCTGCCCAGGTGTGAAGTACTGCCGGACCTTTGCGATAACGCCAAGTTTCCTGGCAGCCACCTTGGCCTTGGACTCAATGAACCGCCCAAAGTTAAGGTTCGAGGAAATCTCAACTCCCAAAAGCTGAAGGCGGTTGGAACACTCCAAGGACACATTCCGAAAAGTAGGGGCCAAGGTGAACGGGCTCCTTTTGGCGGTGAAAAGAAAGCAATAATCATGTCGTCTGGCAGAAAAAAGTAAGTAACAGTTTTATTGAGTAATGATTTGTGCTTATTAAAGGTTTTTAGTAAATTTGGGCAAATTATGAACGAATTCGTATATTTAGAAGGAGTAAATAATATTTTATAAATACCTATACTGTCCTTGTAGCTATCGTGTTTCGAAAACGAAACGTCGGGCAAATATACAGGTGAGGCTTGTACTAAATCTGTTTTTTTGGTTTTAGGTGGAACACAAGGCTAACGACAAATAGAATCATTGATGTCACCAATGATTTAGCCTCAGATGATGAAGTGACATCAGCTGACACATACATCGACCCTCCAGGTATAGATATTGTGTCGGATTCTAACTCGGGGGACGAAACAAATGTAAGTTCTGATGACTTGACACGTCGTCAACTATTGGCACCTGCTGAACTGATATTAAGTGGAAGAAATATCAGTGTTTGCAGCGAGTCTGAAGAAGAAGTTGTACACCGAGGCACGTCAAGCTAGTCTTAGTCTTTATCAACCCGTAACCTTGGCCAGCTATCGCGATCCACTGCGAACTCCACCAGCTAAGTCAGCTCGAAAATGGGTGAAGCGAGACTTACCCCAACATCATGATGAAAGGATCACACCATTGCCAAGATCAGTACTTAATTCCTTTGTCCGATGCTTCAGAACCAGTTCATTTCTTTGAATTGTTTTTGAGGCATGAAGTTATCAAGTTATCATGCCCATTGTCCGTCACATACAATCGTTTTATGACAGGGGTTGATCGGTTGCTTGCAAATACCGGTACCTATCGAATAGCAATGAGGGATAATAAAGTAGTACATTCCCTTACTTTTCGGGTTGATAGATGTTGCAGTCAACAATGCTACCCGGTTAGCTCGCAATTACTCAATATACGCTGGAGTTTCGACGTAGCATTCCAAAACCTTTCTTCAAAAGTATGGAAATGATGAGCAGCATCCGGGACTTAGCAAACGGGTATCTACGAATGTACCTATGTACATCAGTAAGAAAGCATAACGTTGAGCACATGATCGGCAAGGTATCTAGTTGGTGACAGAGCAATAGGCATTGCAAATGCCTAACTCTGGCACTTTTTGTCAATAATAAGAAGTAAATGTACATTCTTAATGTTTCTCTGCATTTCATTCTTTAATTTTTAGTATAACTTCGTGTGAAAGTAAAATCAATACATAGTTTATAACAAAGTCGCTTTCGCTGTATGTCCGTATGTATGCTTAGATCTTTAAAACTACGCAACGGATTTTGACGCGGTTTTTTTTAATAGATAGAGTGATTCTTAAGGAAGGTTTAGACTACCTTTTATCCCGGAAAAAATTGATATTCCCGAGGGAAATCCAAAAAGCGCGATATAACCGAACTCTACGCGGGCGAAGCCGCGGGCGGAAAGCTAGTTTATAATAAAATAAACTCATTGTAACATATTTGTTTTAATTACGTTACGTGAAGGATATTTGCCTATTGTTTCGTTTTCGAACACGTCTAAAATACATACTAAACAAAAATATTTTTGACTAAAACTTTTCAATACTATTATAGGGGTTTATCAACATAAACCTATCCGAAAATAACCAAACTCGGAATCCAAATAGTTCTGGGCATATATGGGTTATACTTATCAATGAAACTTAGGTACCTAGAACCCATATAATTATACGTATCTTCGAAACTATCCATTGAGGCCACAAATTCTGAGACTATTTCTATTATTTTTTCTTATAGAAACCTTTGATTTATGGGATCAAATAACGTTACATATTATATGTATGCGAAATCTTTCTCCTGAAAAAGTTAAACTCACCAACCTAATCATATACATTCATAGTTTTCATTGTAATTCTGTAGACCGAACATTTCCAAACTTCTGAAGGAAAATTCTCATAACTTTTACTGTTCCAGTCCGAGATCAGTATCTGTCAAAAATTTCTCAAATTTTGCTACATTTCTGACAAGTTTTTGACACTGATTGTCGCAGATGTGATTGCGACTCCATTTTAATTACGGGAGTAGGCGTCATGCACGTACTAATATTTATCAACGTTGGTGTGATTAATTAAAATTTTCATTACTTTAAGACATGATGTGCCATGTTTTATAAACATGGCAGAATTGTTTACAAATATTAATTCTTTCTCGTCAACGTTAGCAGAAGGTATACGGGAATAGTAATTTATTCCCCTGGTCTAATAATAAGCTAGTTAGCCAAATAGTGTACTGAATTCCCAGGATATATTAGAGCTTCATAATATATTCAATGTTACAGTGATGGGGCTCTTCTTAGAGAATAAAATTTGTGCACTTTACCATCACTTTAAGCACTTGTTACTAAAAATAATAAGATGTGCTCTTTTTTTCTTTTAGGTCTTTCCAAGAGTCCACTCTTTGAGGAGTAGCTAGAGAGGCGCCACGGCGCCCTCACCTTTCGCCTGATGCAGGTCCTCACCGAACATGGTTGTTTCGGGAGGTTCCTGTTCCGTATTAGGTGGGAAGAAACTCCAGGGTGTCACCATTGTGTGGATCGCCCTGAGGACACGGTGGAGCATACGGTGGAGGTCTTCCCGGCTTGGGTGGAGCACCGCCGTGTTCTCGTAGCGGCGATCGGCGGCAATCTCCCACGTCCGACTCTGGTCCAGACCATGGTCCGGAGCGAGAGTGCATGGCAGGCCGTCACCTCCTTCTGGCGAAGCAGTGATGCTGGCAAAGGAGGAGGCGGAGTGCGTGAGGCAACGGGAATCCCAGCGCCCTTATCATCAAATGACTTCTTCCGCTCTGGGCGGAGCGGAAGGGCGTGTCAGACTTTTACTGACTAAAACCCACCCGTGTTTCTTCACTTGCCTGTGGGACGGCCAGGGCCACGGTTTCATGTTTAACCAACCCGCAACCCTGACCCAGGAGGCATCGGTCTTCGTGGACACCGTCACGATGTGCTGACATCTCTTTGAGGCGCGCGTGAAACACGACACGCCGTCGACTCGGGCCTGGTCCTTACCGGGCGGCGAGCTGCCCATTGCTCACCGCCCGCAGGCCCGCGCCTACGGTGGCTGGGAGTTTGGTGTCATCTCCCGACCAGGGCGTCTCCTGCGGTGGCTAGTGGCGTGAGGGCGCTGGGATTCCCGTTGCCTCACGCGCTCCGCCTCCTCCTTTGCCAGCATTACTGCTTCGCAGAAGGAGGTGACGGCCTGCCATGCACTCTCGCTCCGGACCATGGCCTGGACCAGGGTCGGACGCGAGAGATCGCCGCCGATCGCCGCTACGAGGACACGGCGGTGCTCTACCCAAGCCGGGCAGACCTCCACCGTATGCTCCACCGTGTCCTCAGGGCGATCCACACAATGGTGACACCCTGGCGTTTCCTCCCGCCTTATACGGAACAGGAACCTCCCGAAACAACCGTGTCCGGTGAGGACCTGCGCCAGGCGGAAGGTGAGGGCGCCGTGGCGCCTCTCTAGCCACTCCTCAAAGAGGGGACTTACCGCCGCTATTGTGGCGTGCCCAGCACTGGGTTGCGACAATCGCACTCTCCATGTTGCCATGAGATCCCGCCGGAGCTCTTTCCGCCGTACCGCAATATCTCGCGGCAGCGGAGTTATGCCCCGGCGTTTTGCCTCCTCTCGCCACTCCCACATGTGGGCGAGGACTTTGGCCTCCAGATCCCATGGCGCCAATCCGGCAAGAAGGCTCGCCGCCTCAGCGGAGACCGTACGGTATCCCCGTATCAGCTGAACGGCCATGACCCTCTGGGACGCGGTCAGGCACCGGGCTGGTCGCTTCCTTAGCGACCGCGCCCACACCGGTGCCCCGTAAAGGGCCATGGACCGCACGGCCCCCGCATAGAGCCTCCGGCAGGAGGCGTTTGGTCCCCCTAGATTGGGGAGGAGCCGCCTTAGGGCAGCCCCGGCCCGTTCCAGTCTGGGTGCCAAACGTCGGAAGTGCTCCTCGAAGTTCCACCGGCTGTCGAGGACGAGTCCCAGGTACTTCATCGTCGACCCGACGCCGATGTGAACCCCTCCTACCCCTCACGCCACTAGCCGCTGCAGGAGACGCCTCAAAGAGATGTCAGCACATCGTGACGGGGTCCACGAAGACCAATGCCTCCTGGGTCAGGGTTCCGGGTTGGTTAAACAAGAAACCGTGGCCCTGGCCATCGCACAGGCAAATGAAGAAACACGGGTGGGTTTTAGTCAGTAAAAGTCTGACACGCTATTCCGCTCAACAAAAAAAAAGGTATTTCCAAGAAACTTTAACTTTTGCGACCAGTATGTAGCCATGGTTGCAAAAGAACATAATTTCTTTTCTTCTATCTTTATTTCTATAACATTACGACACTTTATTCCCGGAACGGTATTCCCTAACTGGTTGTCAGACTTTTGGACGTCTAATTACCCGTATCTGTCAATGATGGACAAATATCCGTCAAAAACAATAACTTAATGCATTTTTCAAGACAGTCTTGACAATTATATATGTAATAGATCCTCAACCAACCCGTGCATGTGTTATTTAATTCTTTACATATCTGAAGATGTAAAAATTAGTCCTAAACGAAATATAATATTAAAAATGTCAACCTAACTAACTAACTAACTTTAAAAAGATCTTATTCTTAAATAAATAAATCTAAAGGGCATGGCATGCAAAACGCAATTTGAACGTTAACCGTTTAACCATTTATAGCATTAAACGAATAGCAAACAGTTAAATGTAAACCTGTGCGTGGATAATAACCGACCGCGTGACCTTGCCATGGAACTAGCCGGTTAATACCCTGATGACCTAAATGATAAGACGAACTTTACTGTATTAGGTTTAAAAGGGACCATGTTACCATGTTATCTGGCATTTTTTGCCGAACCGGGAATTTTTGGTGCAGCCCCATGGTACACTTTACGAAGGTCGTCCTCCGTGGCGCAGCGATCAACACGCCTGCCTGCGACGTGAAGGCCCCGGGTTCGATCCCCGGCCAGGTCATGATGGAAAACGATCCTTTCCTGATTGGCCTGGGTCTTGGATGTTTATCTATATAATATGTATCTATTATAAATATAGTATCGTTGAGTTAGTATCCCATAACACAAGTCTCTGTCTACTGTGCTTTGGTGCTAGCTCAGTCTGTGTGATTTGTCCGTATATATTTATTTATTATTTATATATTCCACGAAGCACGTCTAAAGTATTCTACTTAGCACACCCGTAACGAATATCCCTCGCATAGTGCGGAGACAAAGAAATCTATTGAATTTACAGTATATGAACATTATGAAAATGACTAGTATTACATCATCATCATTTCAGCCGATAGACGTCCACTACTGGACATTGGCCACCTCCAAGGATCTCGACGACGACCGGTCCTGCGCCTCCCGCATCCCGCGTTCTTCACCAGGTCGTCGATCCACCTTGTCGGGCTCGGGGGCCTGCTCACGCTGCGTCTTCCGCTGCGTGGACGATACTCGAGAACCCATCGGCCCTATCGGGCATCGGTTCTACGTTCAATGTGCCCGTCCCACATCACATTATTATAATAAAACCGAAAAATGTTCACCTCAACATATCCTGCTATTTTCTCACATCATTCTATTTACTTTCTATTCGATATTTATTTTTCTAATATCCAAAAGCCAGTTCTCGTAACTAGTGACAATTAACGTAAAAAAATTAGGGAAATAGACATATTTTTGACAGTTTTAGAATCAGACTGTGAACGTTCTTAGTGTTGGGAGAATTGCCCTTCTTATGTATTGTTACGAGCTAAGAGTACTTAAATGCCGGTTAAGAGTTACGAAGTTTATTGACAACGGTGGTACACTCACGAGTAGGCAATGACAAGTAGAACGTAGCTGACGTCGCACCGAAGTCTTTCCTTAAGTCCACGAAGTCCATGTTGTACAAACACGACACTACAGCAGTCACTCGATGTAGTCCTCAAAGTTCTCGTTGCAGTTGTCGCTTTACATGTTCTCATTTATCGCTTCTTACTTTCGCTTGTTTCGCTGAGTCACGCCGTTTTATATATGCAAGCAGAACGAACATTCCAGATCTGTGTATAAGTAATAAGAATAACGCTCGATACCAGGAAACGAAGTTTCTAGTTTCCAAGTTTCTGTTCGTTGTCAATATTGATGAAACCGATTCGATAGGTCACCTAAGGACAAACAATGCATTTTTAGATCGTACCTCTGCAATGCCTACGTCCTTAAAAGTTCAGCAAGGTATGACACGCAATATTGAACCTTATGCCATTGACATAAGGTGCTTTCGTAACAGTATATATTTGGTGTATTGTGTGTTTCACTTTGAACAGAGCGGGAAAAGTAATTTGATGTTTTGAATTTATTGTTTATTAGCTGTTTCCCGCGACTCCGCCCGCGTGGTCTTCAGTTTACAGCGCGCGGTGGTTCCCATAAATTAAAAAGAACTCAGTTGATATAAAATAAGCGCCTGTTAAAATAATGGCAGCAAAATGTACGTCCGCGTTAGCTCCCGTTTTCGCAACATTTTTTGTTACTGCTCTTCCCCTATTGGTCATAGAGGGATGTTATATAGTCTATGTCCTTTCTCAGGCTCTAGACTATTTGTGTACAAAATTTCATTACAATCGGTTCAGTAGTTTTGGCGTGAAAGCCGGACAGACAGACGGACAGATAGAGATACTTTCGCATTTATAATATTAGTATAGATTAACTGAATTGTTTGACACATAACTTATCGCTGAGATAGAGAACAATTAGATACAATGAACAACAATAGTGTAAAAGAGGTGGGTAAAGTACAGCCAATACAAAAAGTTTTGGCCCCGACTCTTGAACTAGGAAGGGCCTACATCCTAGGAGCCAGTGTCTTCGCTTTAATATGGACGAACGATTTTTGACTATACCTACTCGCAGATGATCAGATAGTCACAGGCCGAATTTTGACTAAAACTGAAAAAGAGGCCTTGTAGCAACATAACTAAAGTACCAATCTTATCAACTAAACCACCATATCCCACCCCATTTCCGCCGTAGGTGGCGTAAGAGGCAACTAAGGGAACTCTCAACAGGGAAGCAGGCAGCAGCGCTTTTCTTGTGGTATATCATATTACTGCGATCCCCAACCTGTCTGGCAAGCGCTGGGACTATGGCAAACCCCCCAATCTAATGGAAAACATTGGGGGAGGCCTTTGTCCAGCATTGGACCTCTATAGGCTGAAGTAAGAGAAGGAGGAGAAACCACCAATTTACCAAGGTATCGGGTCAGACTGTTTGTCAAATTATCGGGCTTCCTACTACCAGTTGCAACTGTCAGTTCGAAGGAATGTTTTTTTTTTTTTTATAATTTATTAAATAGCGCTTGACCGCAACCCCGCCTGATGGTAAGTAGTGACGCAATCGTTGATGGTAAAGCGCACTAGTACCTTGAAGACTTGAAATTGTAGTCCGATGGAAACACAGTCGCTGGTAAATTGTTCCAGTCCCTCGATGTACGCGGTATAAAGGAAGAGGCGAAAAGCTTCGTCCGGACCGGTTGTAGCAAGCGTAGCCTAAACGATCAAAACCGTGCAGCTGTCGTCACTTAACCAAAATCCCCAAAAGATCCTACAAAGCAGATAAAGGAGATAAATCACCCAGACTCATATTTATATCCCGTTTACACTGATTTAGTACACATGTGTTGCCCGGATATAGTAACCATATTTATTTGAAAAATATTCTACGTCTATAATTGAAATAAAGCATAAGTATTTTCTTACAAAAGGACAGGATCTGCGTAGTAAAGAAGGAGAAATATTTTTATTGGTTAAGGACAGTATAATCATACTAGCTTAGTAATCAGTTCGGTTATATCGCGCTTTTTAGATTTCCCTCGGGAATATCAAATTTTTCCGGGATAAAAGGTAGCCTATGTTCTTTCTCAGGGTCTAAAGATTGTCTGTGCCAAATTTCATCAAAATCGGTTGAGAGGTTTAAGCGGGAAAGCATAACAGACAGACAGACAGACAGACAGACAGACAGATAGACAGACAGACAGACAGACAGATAGACAGACAGACAGACAGACAGACAGACCGACAGACAGACCGACAGACAGACAGACAGACAGACAGACCGACAGACAGACCGACAGACAGACAAACAGACAGAGTTACTTTCGCATTTATACAACTATTTTGTATTTGTAGTACATAGGTATAAAATATTTTTTGTTTTATAAAAAACTGGCTTTCCGCCCGCGGCTTCTCCCGCGTAGAGTTCGGTTATATCGCGCTTTTTAAATTTCCCTCGGGAATATCAATTTTTTCCGGGATAAAAAGTACCATAATATTTAATTTGGACTTCTAACTTTACGTTTGCAAAATTTCAAAGTAATCAGTTCAGTAGTTACGGCGTGAAAGCGGTACAAACAAACAAATACACTCACTTTCCCGTTTATAATGTTAGTAAGGATGTTCAAAAATTGGATAACGACACCTAAATACGCAGGCACTGAGGAACTACTGAATCACACAAAATGATACTCACAACGTCACAACCACAAATACTCAATACTTTTATTGTTTTCCACATGTATTCTTAGATGGTAATTACTTAAAATTAGTTCATGTGGACCCTGTCGGGCACAACAACATAAGTGAAGCTAGGAGGGAGGAAGAACTTTTTTTCACTCTACTACGTTGCTTGCTAACGGGTGCATGCGTGCTCGCGTGCGTGCGTGCGTACGTGTGTGTGTGTGGGTGTGTTTGTGTGTGGGTGGGTGCGTGCGCGTGTAGTGTGTGCGAATGTGTATGTGTATTTAAGTTTGTGTCTTTATATTTCTATCATTGAGGTATTCGTTGGTTGACATATATATATATATATATATATATATATATATATATAAACACCTCTTTGCACACTTAGTTGATCTAGCCGCGATCCCGAACACAATAGACTCCACCTTTAGCACGGAATAACTTTAATCCAGTTGCGTATTTCTCGGGCGGAGTGGCAACGTCGCATTCTATTAAGGAATGTTGCCAAACATATTCCTCGATAGGACATTATACTCGATAAAAAATTTATCAACAATTTCATGCATTAGTGGTTCCGTAACGGCAAAATTTTTTGAAGCCACGAGGACTTTTTAGCTCTGAATATATTTCAAAAATCAATTACTTGTGTTGAACCATTTATATACTCGTACTTCCAGTAATACATCTTTTGATCCGATACCTATACCGTAACAGTTGATCAGTTATGAATTTATTATAGCTAATCTAGATATTTTATATTCGCAATGCTCCATACATTGTAAGATCTATATATATTTTTTAACAATTCTATGCATTAGTGGATCCATAACGACTATTTTTTTTTAAATGCACAAAGACTTTTTGGCTTGGAATATATTTCAAAAATCATTGTCTTATGTTGATCCATGTAGCTACTCGTACTTCGTAATACTTATTTTGATCTGAAGATGTACTGATACCGTACCGGTCGATCAATTATGTTTAGTATGAAGTCAAAGTTATTGTTATTAATATTTAAAGAGGTTGAATTTTGCGTATGGTGTTTTTATACTTTATTTCTAACTTACCATTTATATTAAGTTTTTAAACTCTATTCATCGAAATCAATCTAATTAGTCCAAACACGATATCGGCGCTGCATGTTTGGGCACAGTAGAGAACAGTAGATTATCTAAGGCCGCCCGCAGAGTTATTTGCCTACTCTTGCGTTGAACCCTAGGGTTGTCACTTTGATCTAAATTTATAGAATAAAAAGCATATTATGATTGAATATTTTACCAATTTATAAATTTAGTAAAAATAAAAAGCCTTTATTCACATAACATTTATTATATTAAGTTACAAATTTGATACCGACAAAATTTTTAAGACTACTTAAGTGTAACACTAAATTATATTCTAAAGCTCGTAAATAATGATAAATTTTAAGTGATGTGTGATATGGGAAATCGATATAACTGGTTCTTATCAGAGAAGATTGTAAGTGATGAGTAGGTACTTAAATGTAACACTAACACAATAATATTTACAAGCTAATAACTAATGCTTAAATGATATAAAACATGAGAACGTAACCAATAAATATGTAGTTCTTATGAAAAAAGTAGACATTGGTAAAGCTACGATTATGTATGGGTAGCGAATATTTAACAAATGATACCTTACTTTAATAAAATCGCAAAACCTTTTTAGCCTCATTAGTTTCTGAGGTACAATTATAATGATTGTTTATATGGGTACTGTGTAATGTTTATTTATATAATCGGATAGCAACAGCTAGCTCAAATGCAACAAAGGCGCCGCTCGCTTACTCGCTATTAAATTAAAGGTTATAATGTTATAAATAAAATTCTACGCAACCCTAAGCGTTAGTCGGTCACATTTTACTATAATTTTATTAACTTAATATTATGATTAAGACGCCATATTTGGATCAAACAACACTTAAGACAATAGAAAAAAAAATAATAGTAACTTGCAATATTGATTATTGTGAAATTGTCCTTATTACACTATACTCTACAAATAAGTTTACTTAAACGATATTTCGTACTCAATCCTCTGTTTTATAGTAAAACTGGGCTTCTTAAAATAAACTTAACTTTAAACATAGTAGTCAGGAAGTAAATCTGGGAATACAATTATATGGAAAAATGCGACTCAGGTACGCTCTTAATAAAGCAAATAAACTGTGAAACAAACAATACATATATCACATTTTCTAATAAGATTTAAGTTGTAGGTACTTACATTTCTGGTTCAGTAGGAAGTATGAAGAATGATAAGTCCGGATTTGCGAAATCATTATTGAGGCACCCGAAAACACTACAATATTTTTTTCCCCCTTTTGAAGTCATGATACTCGTAATAATTAATATTATGGTAAGTGGCCGGCGAGAATTGACGAACGCGAGCGGTCATGTAATTTACGCGCGTGCTCACAGTCACGCGGCACAGCCCGTATTGCCGCCATCCTCTACCATCCTATATTATGCCAGCGTGTGCGTAAAATCGCGTACCGACACGGCGCTCGGCGCGTACGCATACATTCAAACCGAGAGCGGCTCGTTTATATGAAGATGTTTTACTGTTCTCTGTCTATTGTGGTTTGGGGCTGAAAATATTGTGTGGACGGCCTCGGTTACACTCAATGCAATTAACACTGCTTGTATAGTCTTCTTTGGTAGAAATTGTATGCGAATACATATTATTATTAAATTTGAAGTTTCAGTTTTAAGCGTTGAATTTTGCGTAGCGGTTTTTTTAGGTATTAATCAGTTAGAAACAAAAAAGTTTACTCCTTCCAAACAGAACGCACATTACAATAATAATACACTAAAAAATAATAAACACACAATAAAGAAAAAGAAAAAAAAAAGTAATATAACTGACTAAAAAGCCTCGTACTCAAAATAAAAACAATGTTTTCCTGATGTTATAATCCGGGTCAGGAGTTTTGGCGGGAAAGTTAAGCTGAGCTTCAATTTTTCCATTGGAGTTTTAAATTATTTAAAGTGTTCCTTAACTAAATAAAAGTGCGAGATTTATGTAGTAAATAGTGCATTCAGTAAATAATTCATAAAGAACATTGAGATATCCTAGCGTAGTATGTACAATAAACATGTGTACCATTTATAATATTTTTGTAAATTAAAAAAGATAAACTCAACCGCACGTTAGTGGAAATAAAATCATATTTGCTACTTACTAAGTAATAAAGGTAATAAAGATCTGTGGATCTGGTGGATGATTTCTCAGTCTACTCAAAGTGTGTTATAAAAATAATTTCGCTTAGTCGCGTTATATTTTAGCGAAAGAAAGCGCTGTTTTCTAATCAAATCAAATTAAATCATTTATTTGTTAACACAGGTAAATATTGACAGATCTTACAAAGAATAATAATGATATGATGAATGAATAATAATGGTTTGTGGTAGGTACTGGAACGCGTTAGACACATGGAATGTCAACTTTAGCGGCCGCAATTTCGAAATAGGGAGTTTGCGTTTCGTTCCAACGTCCTAGTTTGAATTTCTTTCGAAAAAAAAAACTGCATTCGAAACATGGAATACCAAGGAGGTAACTAATAAAAGGTTTTATTCAAATTTTGGACTATCTTGCAAATAGACAGTAGTAGATTGTTTGTTGAAAAAAACGAAAGAACATTATAATAGCGCGGGAAAAAATATCATTGTCCATTATTCGTTACTGAACTTAAAAAAGAAAATTATGTATTTGATTTCCGCAGATTATTTCAGAAAAGTAGTTAGTAAACGCCTGCGTGATTTCACCGTATACTGCTTAGTATGATACTATTGTCATCGGCAGCAGCGCGGGCATTGAGACTAAAGGATTCGACCTCGGGCAATAGCAATAAAAAAGTTAGTAATCACTGTCAAAATCCTATAAAATTTAAATTTGTTGTTAAAGTTGTCAACAGAAAAAATATTTTCTTTTGGCAATTTAAGTGTTTACCCGACTTCAAAAAAAAGGAGGAGGTTCACAATTCGTCGCAATCTTTTTTTTTATGTATGTTCATCGATTACTGTAAGACGCCTGGACCCGTTTGCGAAATTCTTGTTTTATTTGAAAGGGTGGTCCCATAGTCACCATAGATCTGATGATTAAAGATTAGAGAAATCAAGGAAAACTTTCAAAACTTTTACGGGCAACTAGTGCATTTCTAGTTATTTTCATTAAGTATTTTAAAACACTACAATTTAGTAATGATCTGGAGTAGATATGAAGTCGGGAGACAGTTGATGGAACTCCTCGACAATTCACAGCAACTACCTTGTGTTTGAACTTGATTAATTTGTATTAATAAGAACTTTACACCTAAATGGGTTGTAACTGTCATTAAGGCTCTGATGATGAATACAAAGGCCAGTTCAGGTAACTTCTCAACGGTTTACAGTAGTTCCCTTGTTTTTGGATTTAATTATATATTGATGAGCAATTTTCACCGATATGCATTATTATGAAAATCTGTAGTAGATTTGATGATGAAGACCACGACCGAAAAACATTCATTTTAGCCCACATATTTTTTTTTTTAAATAATTATAAACTAGCGCTTGACTGCAATTCCGCCTGATGGTAAGCAGTGATGCAATCGTTGATGGTAAAGCGCGCTAGTTTATTAAGTCCATTCACTTACAAAACCTTAGTGAATAGGAAGGAAGACGGCAGTTGAGCGTCGACAACGCTGCGCCAGAGGGAGATTGATGTAGAGACCCTCCACGACCAAACTCCCGGCACAACAACATTTGGCGCATCGTACCCGGCACACATCGCAACACAACTGCTCAGACCCGTCCTCCGTACGGCTTCACCAGGCCGGGACACGACGAATCGCTTGGCGGCAAGTCTTTGTCTGGTGGGTGCTAACTTCTGCCGGCAGCCGATGTTATGGCCTACCACCGAGCAAAGGCACCGAGCATAGGTGCAAAGTTCTTATCAATACGAATTAATCAAGCATTAATCATGCTCGGGCTAGTAGGGAATCAATCCGGTCCGAAAGAGAGGCCATGGTTGAGCGAACGAGTGTTGCACTGCAGGCAGTCTCCGAATGGGGCAATGCCAATCTTGTAGCATTCAATGCCGCCAAAACACAAGCGTGTCTTTTCACCGCCAAAAGGAGCCCGTTCACCTTGGCTCCTACTTTTCGAAATGTGTCCTTGGAGTGTTCCGACCGCCTTCAGCTTTTGGGGGTTGAGATTTCCTCGAACCTTAACTTTGGGCAGTTCATTGAGTCCAAGGCCAAGGTGGCTGCCAGGAAACTTGGCGTTATCGCAAAGGTCCGGCAGTACTTCACACCTGGGCAGCTTCTAATGTTATACAAAGCACAGGTCCGTTCGTGTGTGGAGTACTGCAGCCACATTTGGGCTGGTGCTGCCAAGTGTCACCTGGCCACTTTGGATTCAGTGGAGAGACGTGCAAAGAGGCTGATTGGTGACCCTGATCTAACTTGAGTTGGTCTCCAAAGCCTAGAGCACAGGCGTAGAGTAACCAGCCTTTCGATGTTCTATAGGATGCATTTCGGGGAGTGTGCGAGGGAATTGCATGATTTAATTCCCCCATCTTCGTTCCACCAGCGGACGACCCATCGTACGGCTGGTTTCCACCCTTACGTTGTTAACACCACTACGATCCGGACGAAGCGTTTCGCCTCCTCCTTTATACCGCGTACATCGAGGGACTGGAACAATTTGCCCGCGGCGGTGTTTCCGTCGGACTACAATTTGAGTGTCTTTAAGGCTAGAGTGAATAGGCTCTTAATAAACTAGTGCGCTTTACCATCAACGATTGCGTCACTGCTTACCATCAGGCAGGATTGCGGTCAAGCGCTGGTTTATCATATGTAAGAAAAAAAAAAAAAAAAAAAACACAAACGCAAGGTGGCTGCTGTGAATAGTTGAGGAGTTCCCTCGACTGCCTATAGTCTTCATCATCAGATTTACTACAAACCATCATTTTAACCCATATAGGTGCAAAATTCTCATCAATATAAATGAATTAAGTCCAAACACAAGGTACCTACTATTAACCGTTGAAGAGTTCCCTGAACTGGCCTTTGCTTTTATCACCAGAGCCTTCATGACAGTCATAACCCATCTTTTTGTAAAGTTCTTATCAATACAAATTAATAAGCACAAACTCAATGTAGCTGCTGTGAATCATTGAGGAGTTCCCTTGACTGTCTAGGGTCTTCATCATCAGATCTACTGCACACCTTCATTTCAACCCATACAGGTGCAAAGTTCTCATCAATATAAATGAATTAAGTCCAAACACAAGGTATCTACTATTAACCATTGAAGAGTTCCCTGAACTGGCCTTTGTTTTTATCACCAGAGCCTTCATGACAGTCATAACCCATCTTTTCGTAAAGTTCTTATCAAGACAAATTAATCAAGCACAAACTCAAGGTAGCTGCTGTGAATAATTGAGGAGTTCCTTGACTTTCTCCCGGCTCCATCATCAGCTATACCAGACCTTCATCAAATTGTAGTTCTCTAAAATACTTAATGAAGATACTTAGAAATGCACTAGTCGCCCCTACGATTTTTGGAAGTTCCTCTTGATTTCTTTAGTCTTCCATCATCAGATCCTGACTATGGGACCATTTAGAAAGTTTACCTTTTCTAACATAAAAAGAATTTTGTAAATCGGTCTAGGCGTCTGAGATTTATCGGTGAACATACATAAGAAAGTAACTGCTGCTTATCCAATCGCTTCACGCCCTTGGCAAATGCTGCGCCCTGATTGGCCCATTTGAATTGGATCAACAACTGCCCAGACGCCAAAAAAGTGGATTTGTATAAAACAGCCCTTAATTATTGTTATTACTTATTATTATTCATCGTGACACATGTGGCTCCAAACGGACCTACATATTTATGGGCAGATGGCAACGGATCAAGAAAAGGCCCCCGGATCAACAAGTGAAAATGGATCAACAAATTACTACCTATACGGCACGTCTGATCAACAAAGTGCCCAAAGGGATATCTATATATATATATATATATATATATATATATAAATACATACATTCACTCACAAAACGCACACACACACGCAGGCTGATTATATCTAAGGTTTTTAAATAAAAATATACTGCTGTGGAAGATCGGAGACTCCTAACACATGCATTATTTGCTTAACAGGAAGCTCCAATCACCAATAAAAATAATTTAGATCTCTAATAAACTTGATTTGATAAAATACATGTAAATATTAATAAAATTAATGGCATGTTCTGCCAACGGAGTACAAAAAATTTAATTATAATTTTGATAAAAAAGAATATACAATATGTTAGGAAAACCCTGTCCGACCCGTAAGGATAATAAAGGTTAGGTAAACACATGGCCAAATAAAATATGAAATTTTACATAATCATCATAGTAACAATAATAGTGAATTTTGAAATTATCTTTTTTTCCCGCGAACTTCCCCAAAATTAGGTAAATTTTTAAAATGTGACAACACCATTTTCGGCAGTATCATCGTTTGATTTATTGTTGGATATTAAATGTATAAATTTATGTTCAATATTTGGCGGCACCTTTGTGATGCCGGCGCGCGGCGAGTTTGTCGGTCTCCTCAAAGAAAAAAGTAAGTGAAACTAGGGATGTACTATTTTTTGCGTAATAACGTTTTTTTATCGCTATTAATCGAAACTTGTATCTGGTTGAAGGATTTGTTGTAAAAACACAGATTACCCAATGGTAAAAGTACTTTTGTTTGTTTATCGATTAATTACTAATAACATTATTATAACACAAGTATTAGTAAACAGAAACGAGAAAGACTTATGAAACACAATTTTAGTAAAGTTTTACAAATATTTTATCGGTCAATATCATCGATATTGAGACAGAAACTGAAATTAAAACTTAGGCATGATTTTCATTTACAGCAGTGTACCTCGCTAATTTGAGTTTTGTAAAAGTTCTAAACAATTCCATGCGATGTTGAATCGAGAATAAGAATGAGAAACTACAATACTAAATCGATACCAAAAATAGACGAGTATAAATCGATAAAAAAAAACAATATTTTGATTACTTACACATCTCTACCAAAGCCGCGTAGGTACCTATTTTTATAAAATAAAAATAATTTTTACTTTAAATTATTAATTGCGCGTATACACTACGCGTGTACACTAATCGTGTATTGTGTGATCATGTCGTTTTCTAAGGTAGAGTAATATAACATGCTGATGGAGGTAGTAACTGCAATTAGCTGTGTTGTGATCAGGTGTTAGACGATTTGGAAGTGGGTACTTATCGGTCATTGCACGAGGGTTCCAGCATGACGGTGCCTGACGATATTTTTGCCGACCTGTACGTGAGTACTTTATCATTATTGTCCATTATCAGTTCGGCGAGCTGTGGATTGGTAGGGGCCAACTGTGGCCAGCGCGGATTTGACACCACTTGATTTTTATTTGTGTGCATGTCCGTGCTAATCTCGTGTGACGAAATATGGAACATCTCCGCCACAGCCATTGTGCTCATCGAATGAAATGATACATTCGGAGAGTCAGACGACCTTCCTACTTAAAAAAAGTTGCTGCCTAAGTATCATTGTTTCTTTCGAGAGTCGATAAACATGGACAAGCTACCTTATACCTACAAGCATGAGGTCAACTGCGGTCATGACCTGTGCCTGTGTTGCCATGAAATTACCTATTTATTTTATTTAAGTTATTTATTTTTTAGGGGGTATTTTTTTTAAGTTTAGCCAGGTTTTGCAGGCATTAGTAGAATCAGTTATCGATACCTAACAATACCTTCACGGGTCGGACAGTGTTTTCTTAACATATTGTATGTATAAATGATAAAAAATAATACATACCTATTCTAAAAAAAAAAAAAATTGTCTTCTAGGTACTCAATGATCCCGATCTCTTGTTCACCAAACTAAACTAAATTCAAGTCAATGTTTATTATTCTTTATATTGCATTATGACAAGGACAAAACATAAATATTAATTGAGTCTTGTCGCAGGAACTTTCTCAGTGTTCTTCTTTTTAGTCATCTCCTAAAGGTCGCAGCGTGATATTGAATAGCGTAGAACTTTCCTCCAAATATGATTATAAAATAAAACAGATTTTTTAAAATTTGGCTAGTTGTTGGCAGTAACTATACCCCATACATAAGGTTTATAAGATTGTTTTTAGTAAGTACTAACCAAATATGTTTTTTTAATGATGCTTGACCGCAATCCCGCCTGATGGTAAACAGTGATGCAGTCGTTGATGGTAAAGCACGCTAATATATTAAGAGCTTATTCACTCTATCCTTGAAGACATTTCAATTGTAGAAACAAAAAACGAATTTTACCTCTACTAGCGGACCCGTATCTTCTACGTTAGGAAATAAACATTTTTACTTGAGATGAAATCCGACTACCATAAAAAAGTCTTTTCATTTTGATAAGAAGTGAGAGATATTTTACATGACTTTTATACTTTTATAATAAATTGGTATAATACTTCATAGAAACCCTATACGACAGACGAAAGTAAGATCAAATGTTTCTTAGAGATACCTATTATATCTACATTAATAAATTTTATCAATTAGTAGGTATAAGAAAATATAAAATGTTTCTTAATTTTTTAAATTTAGTTTATCAGCGCAATCGAATCAGAAATGAGGAGATCCGCAGAAAAGCTAAAGTCATCGACATAGCTCTTCGAGTCGCTCAAATTAAGTGGCAGTAAGGTTCTGGACTGGCGGCCACGTACCGGAAGACGTAGCATAGGGAGGCACCCAACAAGGTGGAACGATAACCTGGTGAAGGTCGCGGGAAGCCGATGGATGCGGGCAGCACAAGACCGATCATCGTGGAAAGCCTTAGGGGAGGCCTTCCTCCAGGAGTGGACCTGCATAGCCCGAAGAAGAAGTTTGTTTTATTCTAGTCTCGCCAAGGGTCTCTTGACCAAAATAATAACCGCCGAACAAGTCGATCAGGTTAAGCTGTGCCTGCCGCGGTTGCTCTGCTTAAGGGTGACATCTTAACTGAGTGACACCGTTCCATGCCTCGGAAATCACGTTAAGAGAGGACTCCAGTGGTGCTTTCTCTATACAAACTATTCCGCTGTTTTCTTCGTGGATAATACTATTAGAGCAATTGTTTTTTATTCTACAATTTTACACCGCGATTATACGTGCCCCTATCATTGGATTTTTTTCTAAACTTAATTTATAAGAGAAATACGATACTTCAAAATCGCGAAAGATAACCTATTTTTACCATGATGTTCAGATGACTATTCGACAAGCGTGATAAGTTTTTGTAAAAAAAGAAAATAATAGAAGCAGGTAGGTATACTTTTCCTCTAAATTTTGATAAAATAATTGAGAACTGTCTTGTTTTGAAAAAGAAAAAGCAGAATACGAAATTCTTTTGGTCAACGTTTTTGTAAAATGGTAAAATGTAAAGGTAAAATCAGCCTGAGCTGCAACTGTCCTTTTCGCACTTTACAGGGAGAGGTTGGAAGCAGCGCGATGGCAATCAAATCAAATTAAATCAAAATTGTTTATTTCAAATTAACCATCACTTGGTACTTTTGAAAAGTCAATGTCGGTCAGTCGGTAAAGGAAAAGATCGTGAGGAAACCGGCATGTCACAGAACCAAAACTTTGAAGACATGGGACATCTACTGCAGCGCACTGGGCCCTCGTGGTAGATTACGGTCCACCCCATATCACCGAGAGGAGGCCTGGGTCCCAGGAGTGGGAACATTATAGGCTGATTATGTTATGTTTAGGGATGTAAGAATTTAAAGTACCCTCCCTCTAGGGTCTGATTTATTGTTCCACACTGTATAGATTATGACACTCAAAGATAAAGATAATTTTATTCTGCAAACATGGGTAAAGTAAACGATGACAACAGGTTCAGCCATATTTTACCATGTAGGGACGCAAAATGTTTAAAAACATTCAACTGAAACTAGAAAATACAGTGTCAAAAGAACATTATTCTAATTTTTTTTTTTTTTTTTTTCAGTAAGGTACTCACTAATAATAATATGTAATGATATGCTTTCACCACTAAAAAGCTTCGGAGTCTTTTTTAAATAATATTAGCGGAAGCTCTTTCCAGCTCTGGCAACTTATTATGAATAACTGGAGCTATGCAGTAGACACTTTTGCGCATAAGTACTCTTAGCTGACTCCTGACATAACAAACTATTGTAGCGTTTATTGCCAGATATTGCAGAGTGCCCACTTAGTAATTCGAGACATCGCCAAGAGCAAAAGGCTGGCCTATTTTTTGGCCAACGACTCCAGCCACTACATGATATCTGGCAATGATTGCATTGCCAGATATCGTGGCAACGCTTGTTCCAACATTTCGGGCACATTTTTATTGAAAGTGATACAGAAGAATATTTAAAAAAATCTTTAAATTATAAAATATCCTTATTTATTATTATATTTATATATATATATATATTATATAATCTCTGAAAAGTTATTTATTTTTTTAATAAAAGATAAATAACTTGTCAGAGATTAGCCAGCTTGAAAACACAAATTTCATTTAGCTTTACAACATAATTTAATTTTGTCAGATAAAAGTGCGTTTGGAAAGAATTCTTAAAAATAAACATTATTAATGATTTAACACAATCAACAATCTACAGATTTCTCCTCGGCGACCAAATCCGGAATTAACATTAAACCTCAAAACCGCAGGGCACTTTGATAAAAATAATATCGCCCTACTTCATGTACCCAAGATCAATATAGCAAAGCAATTCATCATAATCCACTACTCAAAGATTTCTCCCATGTTGACCATAGCTTTCTACTATCTTCAAGACTTGGATTTCATCAAATCACAGATCACGTTTTGCTTGAGATACGTAAATACAACAATTTCCTTCATAATCGCTTGTCTACGTGAGTAATGGACGAGTTTAGAAAATTATGCGTTTCGATTTCTATGTACGGTTAACATTTTGGTTTATGTATTTACTAGCTAAATACCGCAGTGTCTCAAGACAAAAGTCTTCGACCAGTGTGTGTTGCCAGTGATGACTTATGGAACTCAGACGTGGTCGCTAACAATAGGCCTTATAAGAAGGCTCAAAGTCACTCAAAGATGGCAATGGAAAGAGCTATGCTTGGGGTTTCAGTGCGCGATCGAATCAGGAATGAGGAGATCCGCAGAAAAACGACAGTAACCAACATAGCCCGAAGAATTGCAACACAAAAGTGGCAGTGGGCTGGACACATTGCCCGTAGGACCGATGCCCGATGGGGCCGACTGGTTCTCGAGTGGCGACCATGCACCGGAAGACGTAGCGTGGGTAGGCCCCCGACAAGGTGACCGACGACCTGGTGAAGGTCGCGGGAAACCGCTGGATGCGGGAGGCGCAGGACCGGTCGTCGTGGAGAACCTTGGGGGAGGCCTATGTCCAGCAGTGGAGGTCTTTCGGCTGAAACGATGATGACGATGATGAAACCATCTATCTGCCAAATTTCATCCAAATCCGTAGATTGTGTGTGAAGCATCAAACATACATCCATCCATCCAGACATTTATCTCAAAAACTTTCGCAATTATAATATTAGTTGAATTCTGGATTGTTATTTTTCGTTTGATTATGAAACATCGTTTCGATATACTGCAGAATTTGATTTAGGGCTAGGTTTATTTTATTAAAATAGTAAAATTTATAGCGCAATGATTAGGTGAGTGTTACACTGTAAAGCGAAGCGAAAGCAAGGAATAGAAAATACTAGTGGCCGCCCGCGACTTAGTTCGCGTGGAGTTATTTGAACTTTTTATTTTAACCCCAAAAGAGTTATTTTAAAATTATAGTAACATATAAGATGTTAATTGAAATTAGGTGATGTCAACGACAATTTTGTTCAAAATTAAATACTATTAAGTTATTTGGATAAGGATTAATATTTGTTTTTTTATATGCTCGGCTTGTATTGGTTGCACCGTGATATATATTGCCTAGAGCCTTCCTGGATTAATGGGCCATTCAACGCAAAAATATTTTTTCCAATCGGACCAGTAATTGGATCGTGAAATTAGCGCATTCAACAAAAAAACAAACTCTTCAGCTTTAAATTTTTATTTTTTACTAGCTTTCCGCCCGCGGCTTCGCCCGCGTGGAGGTGGGTTATATCGCGCTTTTTAGATTTCCCTCGGGAACATCAATTTTTTCCGGGATAGAAGGTAGCCTATGTTCTTTCTCGTCGTCTAAAGATTGTCTGTGCCAAATTTCATCAAAATCGGTTGAGAGATTTAGGTGGGAAAGCGTAACAGACAGACAGACAGACAGAGTTACTTTCGCATTTATATTATTAAGGGTGGATTTATTTTCTTTTATAAGTCGTGTGTTCAAAACGTTTAATTTGTCTAAATTATTTCATAACTGCTCTTAAGGAAAACATTGTGAGGAAACTGGCATCTCTTACAGCTAAAAATTCGAAGAAGTGGCCCGCTTCGTAAATTATAGCCCACCTTATGGCACAAAAAGTAGGCATTTTTTTTTTTTAATAGTTATAAACTAGCGCTTGACTGCAATCCCGCCTGATGGTAAGCAGTGATGCAATCGTTGATGGTAAAGCGCACTAGCTTATTAAGCCTATTCACTCAAAAAAACTGAGTGAATAGGAAGGAAGACAGCAGTTGAGCTAGGTGATGCTATGTTTAACCCAACAACACGACCAACGATGCTGCGCCAGAGGATGATCTGGAGACCCTCCACGACCAAACTCCCGACACAACAACATTAGGCATATCGTACTCGGCACACATCGCAACACAACTGCTCAGACCCGTCCACCGTACGGCTTCACCAGACATCATGCCGGAACACGACGAATCGCTTGGCGGCAAGACTTTGACTGGTGGGTGGTAACTTATGCCGGCGGCTGATGTTGTTGCCTACCACCGAGAAACGCTGATAACGATGATTGTTTCGTTCATTGCAAGATCTGTAACGACGTTACAAAAGCCTGTCCTTTTTAACACGTCCTTAGTATAAATCTGCTGTAAAGCTAAATAAATTGATCGCTCTGCTAATCATTACACCGCAAACCTTTAACTGCCTCACCAAGATAAACAAGTTCAGTTAAATTTATGCTTCCCTTCGAACAGTTTTCTTTTAAAATTAGATTACTAAGAACATAATCATGTCCAGCTGGGTGGTGGGTAATGTATTAATGTAATACTTATAAAATTATCTTAACTTAAACTTATAATATAATCTTTGTCTTATCCATGTCTTTCTTTAGACCGACTTGTTGGGAACCTCTGCTGAGGTAAATTGAGCATTTTTCTCAAGTCTTCCAAGTTCTCCGCCATGATGACGATATCTTCTGCAATGTCGAGTCCATTCCAATTCTAGTTGATTGCTCTGCACTCGAAGTTGTTGACTGGTATATATACCTAGGACAAAAAGTCCAACTAGGTAGGTCCCACTTCGAGAAAGAGGTCGGGAAGCTATTTTTGACCTCCTCGTCGTCCAAGATACCACAATATCACAAAGACTTGAGTTTTGAGACCTTTGTTGACGTCACACTGGTCTGTTGCCAGTGATGGCATACGGAACTGAAACGTAGTCGCTCACAATGGGCCTCATACGAAGGCTCAAGATCAGACAAAGCGCGATGAAAAGAGCTATGCTCGGAGTTTCTCTGCGTGATCGAATCAGAAATGAGGAGATCCGCAGAAGAACCAAAGTCACCGACATAGCTCTTCTAGTCGCCAAAATGAAGTGGCAGTGGTCGGGTCATTGCTCGAAGAACCGACGGCCGATGGGGTAGTAAGGTTTTGGAGTGGCGTCCACGAACCGGAAGATGCAGCGTAGGAGGGTCCCCAACAAGTTCCACCGATAACCTGGCGAAGGTCGGCGGGAAGCCGATGGATGCGGGCAGCACAAGACCGGTCATTGTGGAATGCCTTGGGGGAGGCATTTGTCCAGCAGTAGACTTCTATAGCCTAAGGAAGAAGAAGAACGTATAAAGCAAACCTTTTTTAAATGTTCCCGCCAGGCCGTCGAAGCTTCTAGATACTAGAAGCTTCCTTTTACAATATTTGACGCGCGTCCCTTTTGTTTTTGGAGAGATTTCTGGTGTACATCAACGGGGTTGAGCACCGATAAGCATCATTTTGCGAATGTTCAAAACTATATTAACTTTCACAAATGGTGTGGCCTTCGTAGAGGTCAAAAATTATCCCACTGAAAAGCACAGAGATAAAAAGTGTCCTGTGTCTTTGTGGCCATTCTTTGAAATATTGTTTGACGTAACATTATTTACCATTTTTCTTTACGTGTTAAAAGCAATATGAATTGGATTTGGCCCAGACCTAGGCTACTTGCTTGATATCGTTACCAGCGTTCATATCACAGTGATCCCATATCACAAACAAAAACTAAATTTGCTTCGATTCAGTATGACAAAATATCATGTAAACTCTATAATAGGATAAATAAACACACGTAATATATTACATTGTATTGTACAGTTCAACTCAATCGGATCGATTTACTGTCTCCTAAGATACAGGTATTCCCTAGTTTAGGAGGCAGGATTTATTGTTTTGTTACATAGAAAATTACCTTTATTCTATGTCATCATCTATTGTTAGTTTTTTTAAGGCATGTACCTGCAAACTTTATCTACGTATGTTTTTGCTTAATAAAGTAATTATTATTATATATTGATACAATAAAAATTACATTACTGTATTTAAAAAAAAAATGAATAAGGACACTAAATTATTGAAGCACACAAAATAATACTCACAAGTACACACACAAGCATACATTCACAAACACACACACACAGACTCGCTCACTTAAACATGCACACACACACACACACACACAAAATTGCATGATGGATAAATATGTCTATGGTTTTTGAAAAAATTGTATACTGTAGTGGTGGAGCGGAGACTCCTAACACATTCATTATTGGCTTATCACCAACAAATGTAACATAATTTGGATTTCTAATAAATTTGATTTAATTGGAGTGATTGGGTCCAAAAATTTAATCACATTTAGTATAATTTAAAAAGTACCGCACATAAATATTGTTTATTCTGTCTATATATTGGGGCTGCCTTCCAATCTATCCAGATACAGCTAAATATTAGTAGAATAAACGAGGGGGCCCACCTTTAATCGAAAGTTAAGCTACACTTGCCGCTGTCGTTCCGTGGATTGGTTGCGGCTGCCATTCGTTGATCTTTGGGAGTTTCTGACTACCCAGAAACCTGAAACTTTGGCAACCAGTCTTACTAAAAGTATCCTGTTACCCAAAACTATATTGGATAGTTTATTTAGGAAGTTGTTCCATGTAAAATACTGGTATTCTACAGCATCCGGGGAGACTGGAGGTCAACCCCAAAATAGAGGGGAAAAGACTGGGCAGATAATGATATAACATTTTTTTAACCTTACTCTTTTGATTCAGGGTTTGTTTTCGTTGTCTCCTTACTACTACACGGCATTGAAGCTAAATACAGGAAGGAGGTTATCAACTATCCTCAAGATACGCAGTTCTTCGCCACAGATTTCTTCGTGAAGGGATGCAAAAACTTCTTAGATCGATGTCCTAAGGCTTACAAGTAATGTGCTTTATTTTCCTTTTTTTCTGTATACATAATATTCTAGAAAGTTAAATTTCTGACCGTATAACCACAATTCCAAACCAAAAGTACGTTATTCATAAAGCCGCTACACTTAAGTTGGACTTTAACAGACTTGTTTGCCGCATGTCAGATGAGGAATGGGCTACAAGAACCACTGCTAGGGTCAAATTTACCAATGACCACATATCTCGTATGGTCGTTGCACTGAACGTACGCCATCGCGGCAGGCCAAAGCCATCTCCGACAGGACATGTCTCCTACCGTAGAAACTCGCAAAGTGAGATTGGCAAAGGGAGAGGGACTCCTTTTCCCAGCAGTGAACAATATAGGCTAGAAACATATAATCACTTAATTAAGAAGCCTATTACGTTTCAGGACATGTGAACCACAGATGCTTTGTGGGAGGGAGTGGGATATAACAGAGCGGGATGATGTCTATTTCAATGATTTGAGAGAAAAAAATAAATTCTAAAATGAAGTGTTTATGTGAGGGCGCTGGGATTCCCGCTCCCTCACGCCCTCCGCCTCCTCCTTTGCCAGCATCACTGCTTTACAAAAGGAGGTGACGGCCTGTCTTGCAATCTCGCTCCAGAACATGGCCTGGACCAGGTCCGATGTGAGAGATCGACGCCGATTTCCGCCACGAGGACACGGTGGTGTTCTACCCAAGCCGGGCAGACCTCCAAGGCTAGGCTGTAGGCTTCACAAATATCAATTATTCCGTGCGTAACAAATCAGATTGCGATGATTTGCGTGATTCATGCTTTACGTGCAACAGTCGATTGCTTAGCCAGGGCTCAAACTGTTTTATTTTTCCAGAAAACAACTTATATGCGCCCGTAGCTATGATGGGGATTTTAAAAACTTTGGAAATTACTGTGAGATGCAATATGAGAACTGTAACACATGGAAAAGTAAGTTTCAAAATCATTTATTTTACTTTTTCTGGGAGGAGTTCGTGAAATGATCTCTGGGGAGCAGATTGCAAAGTGCAAGATATACATATACAACATGTAATGTTATTAACACACACCCTCAATCACCTCAATTAGAATATTGTGTTATAATCATAATTGATTATAACACAATATTCTTCAGAATATTGTGTTATAATCATAATGGAAAAGAAGGTGTGTGTTAATAACATTACATGTTGTATATGTAAAAATTCAGTGTATGTATTAACATACACTGAATTTTTGATTTAACATGTATTTGTACTGCTATTTATTAAATTAGTTAAACCAATTCCTGGAGAACGATGACCTTAATGTTCTTGGAATAAGGTTTCTTGTTCTTTATTTTGTACTAGCTTTCCGCCCGCGGCTTCGCCCGCGTGGAGTTCGGTTATATCGCGCTTTTTAGATTTCCCTCGGGAACATCATCTTTTTTCGGGATACAATGTAGCCTATGTTCTTTCTCAGGGTCTAAAGATTGTCTGTGCCAAATTTCATCAAAATCGGTTGAGAGGTTTAAGCGGGAAAGCCAGAGACAGACAGAGTTACTTTCGCATTTATAATATTAGTATGGATTGGTTAAATTCGCTTCGTAAATTAGCCAGTATTTGTCGTAAAAGTAAATGACAAAAAAATGTTGCCTGCGTTTCACTGTAAACGCGGAAAAAATGTAATTATTTACGACATCACATTAGAAACCTCAAAAATAATAGTATTTCTCCACAATTTAATGGATGTTAGTATACATATAAAACTTCCCCTTTAATCACTCTATCCATTAAAAAAAACTACATCAATGTCCACTGTGCAGTTTTAAAGATTTAATCATACAAAGGGATATAGGAATAACTTTGTTTTATAATAATTATGTAGTGATTGAATGATTAAATTTGTACGAATACAAGTTAAACTGCAATTTTAAAAGTTTGTACAAACAACAAGGTTACTATGGAAATAATGTCCGTAGTTTTAATTATTTTTAGTTTATTTTTGGGTGGTAGGCCATAACATCGGCTGCCGGCAGAAGTTACCACCCACCAGACAAAGTCTTGCCGCCAAGCGATTCTTCGTATTCGTGATGTCTGGAGAAGCCGTACGGAGGACGGGTCTGGCAGTTGTGTTGCGTTGTGTGGCGGGTACGATGCGCCAAATGTTGTTGTATCGGGAGTTTGATCATGGAAAGTCTCCAGATCAATCTCCCTCTAGCGCAGCATCGTTTGGTCGTGTTGGTCTTGGTTTTAACATTGCATCACCTCGCTTAACTGCGGTCATCCTTCCTATTCCTATTAATAAACTAGTGCGTTACACTCAAAGATTGCATCACTGCTTACCATCAGGCGGGATTGCAGTCAAGCACTAGTTTATACTTATAAAAAAAATACCTATATAAAATGATATAAACCGATTCAGTAAACGATTCTGAACAAACTGTTTTCAGGAATTTCATGAATTAATTTACATGTTGTATAATATACGGTACTTATAAATTATATCCACGCCCATAGTACCTACGTTGCTAGACTTGCTATAAGTACATATACCTGTAGTAAAAGTACGCTAAGCGGCACTGGCTGCGGTTATTTTGGAGATGGGTGACCATTTTCTAACCATTGAATATGGTGAATATGAATGACTGTGGTTACGAGAATACTTATTTATTACCTCATTTTTAAGCTGGATAAAAAGTATTATTTATATCCCAAAAACATCGTCTATCCTTATGAAAAAACAAAAGCAATCCGGTCCACGCCATTTTCTAAGGTAATGAAAACATAAATAATTTCCCATTTATTACAATGATAAAGTCTTAAAATAAATATGAATTTATTTGAAATTGGAACAGGAAGCCAACATTAACACAAGTTTACACAGTGCGATTCGATAACGATACGACATTGCGAGGTATACAGTCGTTACGTGTTAATGGACTTTAGTTTGACATGCAATGGAAAGTCACGTAAAAATGTAATGTTTTGGAACTACAAGGTCCTACCTACGTACGTTTATGAACCTGATCAAGACTTAGAGCCAATGACCAACCTGAACTAATCCCACGTGGTGATTGAAAGCCCTCTCACAGAGAGGAGGCATGGATCTCAACAGTGGGAAATAATATAGACTAATTCTGTCTTTATTTTAAGTCAAATATGATGTGTCGAAACCAACAAAAAGAGCCTGGTCTTTAGGGAAAAAATCGTTGAGTGTAGGATTTTTATCTCACTACCTATATCCTCTCCTGTGGTCTATTTGCACATGGAAGGTGCTTTTTCTTTCTTTTTTTTCTGTGTGTGTGTGTAGTGATTTGACTCAAAATGGTCTGATATTCAATTTAATCATTTTCTCCACTGTCAGGGACTCCTGGGTCAGGGTCGCGGGTTGGTTAAATAAGAAACCGTGGCTCTGGCCTTCGCACAGGCAACTGAAGAAACACGGGTGGGTTTTAGTCAGTAAAAGTCTGATACGCCCTTCCGCTCCCCCCAGAGCGGGAGAAGTCATTTGTTGATTTCCCATCCCAACAAAAAAAAAAGGTATACGAATTTATGAAAATAGACGCGAGGGATATATTGGAACTTTTAAGTAATCCAGTTTGCAGTGCAAGTACTTAATAACAAAATCGAGTAGCGTACGGAAAAGAACAGCAATGGCAGTGGGGAATCAGAACGAACAGTTACTTGACTTTATTGGCTGAACAAAAATAAACTGACTCTTAATTTAAATCTCCGCATAAAGACCGTAAAATATTTAAAGAAGTTAGAATAAGACAACTTTAAAGTTGATGTTATACGTTTCACTATTCAAAATTACCATTTAGAACATCGCGAGTTACCTATCCTGCTAAAGTTGAAAAGGATTTTACAAGATAAACTTAACTATGATGGAAGTATTTCAACTGTGTGTACAGCTTTGTTACAGTTGGAATACAAATAGCGAAAAACTCGATAACATACGTGTTATTATAGAGAGGCATAATACCCAAAACTAGGATTTTAATACCTAAAAAATATACTTAGATACCGTCAAGAAAATTGGTGTATAGTATATACATAAGGGAGCTACATCTAATGATGTGCAGAACAAAGGATGGGGTAATAAAAATGGACCACCTTTAAAGAGAAACCTGTCGAAAGGACAAAGAATTATTATTGTGCATGCAGGTTCAGAACAGGGTTTCGTGCCTAACGCACTAATGACACACACCAAATAGTGTTTCTGGCGGTTACCACTCTAACATGAACGCAGATGACTATGAAAAGTACCTAAAAGAACGTCTAGTAACGAATCTTCTATCTAACTCTGTGGTTGTGCTTGATAATACCTTATGCGATAACGTTCAAAATGACAGAGCTCTAAATTCTATATGATTCCAAAAAATAGAAATTTAGAGACAGCTGACAGAAAAAACAAATAGCTTGTAATCAAGATATGAAAAAAAATTAACTGAATGATTTGTTTAAAAAAATATAAAGAAAATTATATCTGTTACAAGATTGTCGACATAATTCAAAATTATATTGCTCTGCATAATGTCGACCAATATGTGACGGAAATAATGAAACTCATAAATGGACGTTTATGTCAAATTGATGAAGGGATTTGGGGTAATAGCTACTTGTCGCTATGTACAAAATAAAGAAGAAGAATACTATAGACATTTTGACATGGAGTCAAAATTTATTATTAACCTTGATGAGAGCAGCGAAACCGAAAATTCATCATTTGATATTTTAAGTACCGAGGCAGAATAATATTCAATAAATAAACATTAAAATACGAAGTAACTGCTTTTTTAAACCCGTATATAACACTAATAACTGTATTTGTATTAGTACCCGACTTTAGCTTACAAAGTTACTGTATATGTATAAGGTTTACCCACGCATAGAGGTTTTGGCGGGAATGTCAAGATGAGTGTCACGTTCATTTTTCACTGGACTTTTAAAATCATTTATAGTGTTGTTTACTAAATAAAAGCACGTGATTTATGTAGTAAACAGTGCATTCAGTGAATAATTTATAAAGAACAGTGAAATATTGTAGCATAGTGGCCACATCATGACCTTACCCAAACTTCCTCCTAATCGGCCTCACGCGGGAAACGAAAGGAGTTAGTTTAAGTTAGGATAAGTTTAGGATAAGTTACAAAAAAAGAAGTGAAACTAAGATTAAACTAAATATCAGGTTTTATGGCTCTGTACCGTTGCCTTTCCTTATGGAAAAAAAAGAATACTACTTACCCACGCATAGGGCCGCGCACACAACTGAGTTGCACTATCTGTGTTTGTGTTAACAAGTAAAAATATTTTTTGACCGATTTAAAAAACCAATCCGGAGTCCCTTCTGTGCAACACCTGTTACATACACTTCTGAATGATCCATCGCCACTCGTTTCATGAACACCTCGCATACCATGGATGGAAAGCAACACATAGAGTGATTTGTCGAAAAATTACATTCCTTCTTAAGATTACGAAAATTATCTCTCATTATCATCATCATTTATCATCCCACTGCTGGACACAGGTCTTCTCTCATACAGAGAAGGATTGAGCCTAATCACCACACCTTGCTCAATGCGGGTTGGCGATTTCAGACTTTAAGTCCAGGTTTCCTCAAAATGTTTTCCTTCTCCTTTTAATCAGCCATTGGTGTCCAAGATACACTTAGAAACTACATATAACTTTAGAAATGTTACATTGGTACTTGCCTGATCTGGAATCGGGCCCGTAAACGCATAATTGGGAGGCTGGTAAAAACCACTAGACCACCACGACTTAAAATTAAAAATTTGAGATTGGGGGAAAAGACAGTTATCTGCCCTGAGAAGTCATCATGTTCAGTGACCATTGCACTTGAAACGTGACAGTCAGAAGTAAATTCATGAAGCATAAATTAAATTGGAACACGAATATGACGAAACAGACAATTCAGTTATTTCAATAGTCATAACAATAAAATGTTATGGTCCAGTCTAGACGAAAATGGACAATAGTGGGGAATAATAATCACCCTATATTGCATATAAAAGGCATATAAAAACTATAGAAGGGAGTGCCAATGTGAAGTGGTGATCACTAGTGTAGTTCAATAGTATGTCTTACGTTAAGCTCTTGTTACCTAGAGATGAAAGCGGAGGAGGCGCGGGTATGATCCCCGCGCAGTGCAAATATTTGTATGCATGAATATGAAAATTTGCTAGTTTGGTCGTGCCTTGGAAAGCACATTAAGCCGTTGGTCCCGGTTGCCATACGAACATCCAGTGGCACTCGCTACGGGTTGTTGGAGGCCTCTAAAATCCAACGATTGGTCAACTGCAATGCTTCGATATCATCTTCGGGTTGTGGAGGTCAGACGGCCGAATCAAAGTTTAGCCGAAATCGGCCCCCAGACTCCAAAGCTGAAAAAGCTTCTGATGCGACTGGGATTAACGCTGAGATGATGATGATGACCTAGAGATCTATAGGTACCAATATTGCATTTTAAACGCAGAAGCACCTGTGGCCTAGTGCTACCAGCGGCAAATACTAGTTGTATGGGTTCGAACCCCATCAAGCGTTTTACTTTGTGTAAATTATTTCAGCACCACTGCTCTCAAAAAGGTTAAGAAAAAAATAGTGAGGAAAAAGGAATGTCCTAGAGCTAAAACTTCCAAGACATGTGATATCCATCATGTTTTCCCACCTGACCCACTACCTCTCGGTGAGAGGACAGGAGGCCTGTCTCCAAGCAGTGAGAACATTAAAGGCTGATTATATAAGTATGTTATGTATTATGCGCCGAAAATGTAAACAAATTTGAGTTTACGGAAAAATAACTTTTATTCCTTAACAGTAAAGTTCAATTTATGTCTTTTTTTTTTGTTAATTCAAACATTTCTATAGTGCTAGTTACTCTGAAATCTATGTAATTATTAATGTAGATATTTATTTGTTTATTCTGAAAAATAGACAATTTGAAGCAAAAATAAAATTTGAATATCAAGCGGTTTGAATAGCAAAGGCGGTGAAAAAGTTCGTTTGTGAGAATGTCTATGATAATATTTAAATTGACTGAGGAGATGAAAGGTACTCGTATATTTGTATGTGTAAATGGGATACATACAGTAGCATTTTCCTTTTGATCCATTTAAGAAGCCTGAAGGCGTCATCGAACCTCAAGTAATTCTCATTACGCTTTTTCAAAAATATTATTGAACATACTGATAGAGCGCGCCGCTTTAATGATGACATCAATGTAAATAATATGTTTTGCGTTTTAGTTTTGTGATCATATTTTTTTGAAGTGCAAGCTTCTTCTGACGTTGAGCACACTGTCTCATTATTCTTCTTGGTAAGACACAAGTCTCCAAGATATTGCTTAAATTTGAGACCATCATTATGTCAACCATAGAACGTCCACTGCTGGACATAAGCTTCCCCTTAGGATTTCCAAAAAGACCGGTTAGACACGGCCTGCATCCAGCGCTTCCCTGTGATTTTGGTCAGGTCATCCGACCACCTAGTCGGTGAGTGTTCGATGCTGCGCTTGCCGGTACGTGGCAGCCTTTCTGCCCCATCGGCCATCGGCTCAACGTGCTATGTGCCCTGTCCACTGCCACTTCAAAGACCTAATCCGCTGGACTATGTCGATGACCTTCGTTCTTCTACGAATATCCTCATTCCTGATTCGATCACGTAGAGAAACACCTAGCATAGCCCTAAATTTGTAATCCCTCTGTTATTAATTTTTTATGTCCTACCTATTTTTTTCTTTTTAAAAAATCGGAATATGTAGATACAATAATAGTAAAAGGGTACATTAAGGTTGTGCATTTTTGAATATTTTGGAATGTTAAAGGAATTATTTCACAACAATTGCTTTGTTTACCAGTATAATAGTGCTTTCAATGATGTGGTAAAATACAATATTCATTTATTGCGCTATCGTACACAAACATAACCATTTATATTCCATAAAAATTTAACACTTCAGAACTGTAATTACAATCATACTTGTTACAATGGGTGAGCGTCCTGCACGCCATTGTAACACATCATAAACGAATCAGAAGTAGCTGGCATCATCATTATCATCATCCCAGCATTAATCCCAGTCGCATCCGAAGCCTTTTCAGCTTTGGAGTCTGGGGTCTGCTTTTACCAGTCCAACTGCTGATATGGCTAAACTTCGACATTTTCCGTGAAGCGACTGCCGACTGACCTCCACAACCCGAAGGCGACATCGAAGCATTGCAGTTAGACCAATTGTTGGACTTTTGAGGGCTCCAATTACCCGTAACGACAGCCACTAGATGTTCGTATGGCAACCGGGACCAACGGCTTAACGTGCTTTCCGAGGCACGACCAGACCAGTGCCAATATTCATATTCATGCATACAAATACTTGCACTGTGCGGGGATCGAACCCGCGCCACCTTGCGCAGCGGCCGCGTCCGCTACCGCTACGCCACGGAGGCTGTCAGCAGTAGCTGGCATACATAAGGGATATCACTTCCTTTTTATGCCACTTCTTAAGAGAAGTGGCATAAAAAGGACGTGATTGAAAATTCGTAAGACGGAGTAAGCTCCATCTTATGAATTTTTAATCACGTCACCTGTCCAAATGCAAGGTTATTATTTTAACTCATTCCAAAAAAAGTGCGAAGCGCTTTCTGCGAAAAAAATGTTTCTTTTTTTATTTTACCAAATCTGAATGGTGCGCTGACTGAAAGCCAGGAAAAATTCAAGCACCATTTAACAGTTATAATTTTATAGCTTAGGATGGCTGTGTTTCAGCCTTTTTTCAGCCTGGCTGAACGCCAAGGAATATTAGATGGAACAAAGTACCTAGCATTAAGTTTTTTACTTGCCTTGTGAGCAATCGAAAGATTTTGTATCGTTTAATTGCTATCTCTCGTACTTTTATCACATTTTCTCAATTGCTGTATCATATACTAGTATTTCGCGGTTTCCCCCGCGTCATTTTCGATTCTGTGAGAATATCGGGAAAAAGGTATCCTGTATTTAAATCTTTGTCATAGACTATCTGTGTGTCAACCTTCATATAAATCCATTCAGAAGGTTTTGCAAGAAAGAGTAGCAAATATTGATCCATCCGTCCTTACAATCTTTCATCATCATCAGCATCATTTCAGCCGAAAGACATCCACTGCTGGACATAGGCCTCCCGCAAGGTTCTCCACGACGACCGGTCCTGCACCTCCCGCATCCAGCGGTTTCCCGCGACCTTCACCAGGTCGTCGACTCGTCGGTCCACCTTGTCGGGGGCCTACCCACGCTACATCGTCCGATGCGTGGTCGCCACTCGAGAACTCGTCGGCCCCATCGGGCATCGGTCCTACGGGCAATGTGTCCAGCCCACTGCCACTTTAGTGTTGCAATTCTTCGGGCTATGTCGGTTACTCTCGTTCTTCTGCGGATCTCCTCATTTCTGAAACCCCAAACATAGCCCAGCTCCATTGCCCTTTGAGTGACTCTGAGCCTTCTTATAAGGCCCATTGTTAGCGACCACGTCTCAATTCCATAAGTCATCACTGGCAACACACACTGGCCGAAGACTTTTGTCTTGAGACTTTTGTCATTGCGGTATTTCGGACGAGAAGATTTTACAATTTCTCGCGTTTATAAAATAAGTAGGAAGAATTGTAGGATGTAGATTTATTGGCAGATATTAGAAGAGTGATGGAGATGTTCAGAAATGGTCTACAAAGCCTGGAGCCCAGGCGAAGAGTAGCCAGCCTATCGGTGTTCTATAGGATGCATTTTGGAGAGTGTGCGAGGGAATTGCATGATTTAATTCCCCCATCTCCGTTTCATCATCGGACGACTCATCGTACGGCGAGTTTCCACCCTTAAGTTGTTGACACCACAACGATCCGAACGATGCGTTTTGCCTCTGCTTTTGTACCGTGTACATCGAGGGACTGGAACAGTTTGCCAGCGTTGGTGTTTCCAGACTATAATTTAAGTGTCTTCAAGGCTAGAGTGAATAGACTCTTAATAAACTAGCGCGCTTTACCATAATGATTGCATTACTGCTTACCATCAGGCGGGATTGCTGTCGAGCACTAGCTTTTAATTTATAAATAAAAACTTCTATTCACGAGCATTAGGCAAAATATCAGTCGAGTGACTCAACTATTCAATAATAACTGACAGCCGTTTGGCGTGGATGTACGCATGTTTCCTCAAATGTTTCGAAATTTTTAGTTTTGCCTCATGTTTATCGCAAAAAAAGATATCTTTGGTTCTTTCTTTTTTTAAATAATAACTCCATAAAAATATACTCAACTAATTTCTTTTTGTGCGTATTTTAAAATACTCATTGAGAAATTAATACTCATTGCCTTAGTGGACTTTATTGAATTGAGTGGAAAAGAAGAGAGGCTTATGTCGTGCAATGGAGCAATTCCATTTCTGGGTAATTGGGTAACACAATATGAGTAACAATGGCTTTAATTTTGGCCGTACAATAATATTCATTGCGATATTTAAGTTTGATACCAAATTTTCGGTTCCAAAATTATTATGTTTCACTTTGTCACCGCACTACTAATGGCCGCTTATAATTGCGAAAGTTTGTGTTGATTGTACATATGTATGGATTTTTTTCATTATCAACCTTTTTATTGCCCACTGTTGGGCACAGGTTACACCTCACACAGAGAAGAATTGAGCGTAATAACCACGCTTGTTCAAATGCGGGTTGGCGATTTCAGACTTCACTTCAAGAAGTCCAGGTTTCCTCAAGATGTTTTCCTTCACCTTCAGTCATTAGTGTCCAAGATGTACTTAGAAAGTACTATATAACATATACATATAACTTTAGGAAAGTTATATTAGTACTTACCTAACCTGGAATCGAACCCGCGCACTCATACTTGAGAGGCTGGTGTTTTAACCACTAGGCCACCACGACTTTTATGTATGTATGTATGTATACTTTTTTCTATTCCATGCAATAACTACTGAACGGATTAAGGTGAGATTTGGCACACAGATGACTTATAACTAGGACTAACAGATTACATTTCTACCGGATCGCAAGTCGCAACTATTGCCGATTTAACGCATATCACGATAATTATCTTCTGTTACTCGGCGTGCCTTTCTTCTGCAGGCGGTGTTCTTTCTCATAAGTTCTGAACATGTAATCTCTACATGAATTAAAAACCCCTACCAACATTGTTAGATACTATAACGGTATATCTAACTATGTTAAAAGGGTTTTCCATTATACGTTATATATATGCAAATCTATAACTTTACAGGTCCGGCAGTACTTCACACCTGGGCAGCTTCTAATGTTATACAAAGCACAGGTCCGTTCGTGTGTGGAGTACTGCAGCCACATTTGGGCTGGTGCTGCCAAGTGTCATCTGGCCACTTTGGATTCAGTGGAGAGACGTGCAAAGAGGCTGATTGGTGACCCTGATCTAACTCGAGTTGGTCTCCAAAGCCTAGAGCACAGGCGTAGAGTCGCCAGCCTTTCGGTGTTCTATAGGATGCATTTCGGGGAGTGTGCGAGGGAATTGCATGATTTAATTCCCCCATCTCCGTTCCACCAGCGGACGACCCGTCGCACGGTTGGTTTCCACCCTTACGTGGTCAACACCACTACGATCCGGACGAAGCGTTTCGCCTCCTCCTTTATACCGCGTACAACGAGGGACTGGAACAATTTGCCAGGGCGGTGTTTCCGTCGGACTACAATTTGAGTGTCTTCAAGGCTAGAGTGAATAGGCTCTTAATAAACTAGTGCGCTTTACCATCAACGATTGCGTCACTGCTTACCATCAGGCAGGATTGCGGTCAAGCGCTAGTTTATAATATGTAAAAAAAAAAAAACATGATACATGTTTTTTCTTTTGCAGATTGGCATGTGTTCAGACGAGAAAGGTGTTAATTAAAAGAAGAAATAAATACAAAAGGAAAGTATGAGAACTTTTGTTTTATTTAATAATTATTTTATTAAATACAGTGCTAAGTGTCCCTAGATTTAGTAAAGATTACACAAAACTTAACAAAACAACGTATTTTTGACAAATTAAACCTGATCTGCGCGGCAATCCTCGTCATTTTAAAAAGGTTCATAGTCTCAATCGATCAAAAGTTCCTCTACATATCAACGAGATGAGATTGAAAGTAGATTAGAAAAGTTTTTAAATTTAAACTGTTGAACCATTAGAAAGGGTCTATATTTGCTAACAATTTGGGTGGCGTTACATTATCATCATCATCATTAACCTTTTAGCGTCCCACTGCTGAGCGCAGGTCTCCTGTCAGAGAAGGATTGAACGTAATCACCACGTTAGCTCAATGCGGGTTATCGATTTCAGACATAAAGTCCAGGTGTGCTCAAGATGTTTTCCTTCACCTTTTTTCAGTCATTGGTGTCCAAGATAAACTTAGAAAGTGCATATAACTTAGAAAATTACATTGGCACTTGCCTGACCTGGAATTGAACCCGCACACTCCTTGACTTCTCACTTGAGAGGCTGGTGTTTTCGCCACTAGGCCACCAAGACGGTGGCGTTACATAAAACATTGCATCAGCTCGCTCAACTGCCGTCATCCTTCCTATTCCTAAGTTTTTTAAGTGAATAGGCTTAATAAACTAGTGCGCTTTACCATCAACGATTGCATCACTGCTTACCATCAGGCGGGATTGCAGTCAAGCACTAGTTTATGATAATTAAAAAAAACAGTAATTGATTACATGCCTCTATAAGTTCCTCTCTACTCATGGAAATATGATATAACTTTTGCTAGGATCACCACACACGAAACCCCGAACTTCTGAATATTTCGCTGCAACCGCAATCAATTAAAACTTTGCCCTGAAAACCTATTTTGGAAGCAAGACATAATAGCCACTGGTTACCAACGTATTTGTGACAAAAATGAACGCTATTCTTTGCTCCGAATAGTAGTTTTTTGCGTGATAGAGGAACATCCACTCAACTATACAAAGTTTTACATTTACATAATTATATTATAGGTAGGTGGTGGTAGGCGATAACATCGGCTGTCGGCAGAAGTTACCATCCACCGGACAAAGTCTTGCCGCCAGCGATTTGTAGTGTTCCGGCATGATGTCTGCTAAAGCCGTAAGGAGGACGGGCCTGAGCTGTTATATAGCGATGTGCCGAATACGATACACCAAAATAATGTTGTTGTGATGGGAGTTTGGTCATTGAGGCTCTCCAGATCAATCTCCCTTACGCTCAGCATCGTTGGTCGTGTTGTTGGGTTTAACATTGCATCACCTCGATCAACTGCCGTCTTCCTTCCTATTCACTCAGTTTTATGAGTGAATAGGTCCTAAATAAACTAGCTCGTTTTACCATCAACAATTGCATCACTGCTTACCCATAGGCGGGATTGCGGTCAAGTACAGGAATTAAAAAGTAATAATAATAATATATAATAATAATAATTTATCATTTATTCTCTCTTCACAAAGCTGAATTATAATAGTGGATACAAAAAAAAAAAGTCTCAGCTAAATTCCACCTTTGTTGCACTGGTGCCTGATATAGGTATTTAATGAAAAAGCTGTGTTACAGGTCACCAGGCCCCTTCCATCGCTAGAATTAGCTTTAACGGAGATACCGTGCAAGAGTCAAAGACAAACAATAATTAGGCCTAACAAAATAAAAATTATAAATAAGTACACAATATGCTTAACAGGTAAAAGCAAAATAAATATGTTATAGTAAAAAAATACTAATAAATATATGGGATACCTGCCTACAATATTGCAGAATCAGTTGTGGAGTCATGTTGTGAAGCAATGAGTGAGTGTGGTGATCTTGTGTGGAGTGTTGGAGTAATATGACATGTGATTGAATAATTAAGATCAGCAGTGTGTGAGTTAGGGTGATTTTTGTATGGTGCGGCCTGCGAAAGTTATTTTTCAAGGAAAATTATGTTTATTTCAGAACGGTCAAAAGACTTTCGGTTTTGTGATAGTCTAGGGTTTTTAGGTATTTTTTAATTTCTGTGATACAGCTTGATCGAGTTTTTGGATATAGGTTTAAGAGTTTATTCAGTTTATTATAAAGAAAATGCCCAAGGAAGCAATAGAATCTTGTAGGGAGTGTTGAATTGAATTGAGCTGTGGGACAAACCCTACCTTTTCGTCGGTTGTCTTTAAGTAGCTCAACGTCAAATTGTATTTGGGAATGTTTTTTAAGTAGTGTAAGTAGTATGAACGTTTGTCTGACCGTCAGAATGTCCCACTTCTTTTATAGGTCGGTAGTCGGAAAGCGAAATGGGAGACCAGCTCCAACCTTGAGTATGGCACGTTGTGCCCTTTCAACTTCAATGAGGTGAGTTTTTGCGGCACCTCCCCATGATGTGATGCAATAATTAATAAGTGATTGGCACAACGCGTAATAGACCATCTCAATAGTCTTTCGATTGGCCGAGTGTCTTAGGGTTTTGAAAATGTAAATCACTTTACGTAACCTGGTTACGAGGGTTTCTATATGTGGTTTGAAGGTGAGGTATTGGTCAATAGTGATTCCGAGGTATTTAATAGTCTCGGTCTTTTCAAGGGCTGAACAAGAGCACAGAGAGTTTTCATTGTCACAGGTGTGAGCAGTAATCGTTAGAGTTGAGGGTGGGAGTGAGTTAGATCTTTGAGCAAACGTTATGTACTTTGTTTTAGAGACATTAAGAGTCAGAACATTGTCTCGCAGCCAGTTACCAACAAGATTCAGACCCAGTTGTGCGGCATCAAACACTTCCTTCCATTCGTCACCACTAAAGAACAGTGCAGTATCGTCAGCAAAGGTGAAAATCTTTCCCTCGGGAAGGATCAGTTAGCAGAGATCATTAATATATACCAGGAATAGTGTTGGACCAATTATACTACCCTGGGGTACACCAAAATTTACCGGGAGCTCGTCACTGAGCGAGTCATTTATCTTAACTCGTGTAGCGGCACATACACACAAACACATTTCGTATCGGAACATCGGCCGCTGTGGCCCAGTGGAAACGCGCGTGAATAATATATAACCACACCTACCTATACATTCGTTACGCCGCTGACCGCAAGCGTGCGCGCACGCTGGAGCGGGGAGTGAGTCTTGACCTATTCTCGACGCGGAGCGCACGCCGCTTGCTTGTTTACCATCGCTTTCCAACACTGTGCTTATCATCTCTGTGACTGTGCTTCTCCTCCTATCTGTGCTTCATAACCTTCTATTCTTCTTGTGCTGTTGTAATATTTGTATGTATACTGCTTTGGAACATATTATAAGCTACCTGTTTTACGTACCCGAGACTTTCATTACATTGCGAACGGCCGCAGCGAGAAGGTAGGATTTACCCATATATTATTCCTACATTGGTGACCCCGACGTGATGTCGGTTATCGGTATTACCTCCGGCCATCGTGTAAATCGGTCAATGGCCGTTAAACAGTATCGATAACCTTGTGAAATTGGGAGGGGGCCAATCAGATCGATGTGTATATGTCTGAACCTGGAGTGTGGCAATTTATAGGTACCTAATGGTGCCGATACATGCCCATTCACCTTGGCTCGTTGATATGGAATGCATGATCTAGACCACTCCCGGCAGTTTTTCCTAACCCCTGGCCAAACAAACCGTTCTGCAACTAACTTGGCAGTTGCGTTTGCGCCAGGATGACTTAACGAATGAAGACTGTCGAACACTTGTTTTCGCAAGGCTTGCGGTACGAAAGGTCTTGCTGTTTGCGTACTGGCGTCACAGTACATACCTACATCTGTACCTGGCTGACTTTAAACTTTTTTAGTCTCAGCGATGACGTTGAGTTGAGGAATGCTGACAGCTCCATGTCTGACTCTTGTGTTTTATCAAGAGTCTCATGAGCTACTGGTATCTGCAGTTCCTCAATCCGTGACAATATATCAGCAACCACATTATCCTTTCCGGAAATGTGGCGGATGTCAGTTGTGTATTGCGATATGAAGTCCAGATATCTGTATTGACGTGGTGAACAGTTATTTTTCCTTTCATGGAAAGCAAAACTGATTGGTTTGTGGTCAGTATAAATGGTGAAATTTCTGGCTTCGAGCATGTGTCGAAAGTGCTTCACAGCTTCGTAAATTGCCAACAGTTCTCTGTCGTAAGGAGAATATTTTTGTTGGGCGGTGTTAAATTTTCGAGAGAAAAATGCTAATGGCTGCCAGTGGCCGTCCTTGTGTTGTCGTAACACGGCTCCTATGGCTAAATCGGATGCGTCTGTCACCAATCCCATTTTGGCTAAGCAGTCTGGGTGAGCCAACAGGGTTGCCTTTAACAGGCTCTCTTTGCATTGTTCTAGAGCCTTAAGGGTATCTCCTGTTAAATTGATTGGAGTTGATCCCTTCACTGCCCCTATCAGCAAAGCATTGAGTGGGGTTTGAATGCGGGCGGCTTCGTGCCATAGCCCAAAAACTACAGCCAGTGCCGACATCGCGCCACGGTGAAAATAAAATTTTCGTATATAAAGCCCTAAGCACATGCGATTTTGCATTTTCATTACATTGCGAACGGCCGCAGCGAGAAGGTAGGATTTACCCATATATTATTCCTACACTCGTTGTTTCCTACCAGAAAGATAGCTCTTCATCAGTTTCAAAGTGATACCTCTCATACCGAGCCGCTCAAGCTTTTCCAAAAGGTGTGGAACAGAGACCGTGTCGAAGGCCTTAGCAAGATCGAGGAACACCGTAAGGCATTTCCTTCCGTCATCCAGGCTGACCACATAGAGTTTACCAACTCGTGAACTGCATCATTGGTGCTTTTGCCAGTTCTAAAACCAAACTGTGAAGACGAAAGGAGATTAAGTAAGTAAGGAAATACCCTAGTGATGCCAAGGGGTGGGTGATGATAGCGAGGGCTGAAGGTTGTATGCCAGGGTGGCCCTGGGAGCCAGGTTGTTCGAAAGGGATACCCTGGGCCCAGAGCAGAGGCAAGTGAAGGAACACGGATGTGTTTTAGTTTACTCTGTCACGCCCTTCCGCTCCGCCTAGAGCGGGAGAGGCCATTTGATGACTTTTTTATCATCAAATACTAGATGAATTTAAAATGTTAAATAAAAGTTTGTTTAAACCTAAATTATGTAAATAGTTGTCTGCTAAAACTTTTTACTGTGTCAGGGAGTTCCTTGAAAATGAAATAGTAGGGTTAAATGAATAGGAATTGTTTGCATGTAAAGTTTGCACGCTTCCATGAAGCAAAACATGTATGTTCCAGTATGTATGTTATACGATCTTCTTCTTCTTCTTCTTCAGCCTATAGATGTCCACTGCTGGACAAAGGCCTCCCCCAAGGCTTTCCACGTTGACCGGTCTTGTGCTGCCCGCATCCATCGGCTTCCAGCGACCTTCACCAGGTCATCGGTCCACTTTGTTGGGGGCCTCCCTACGCTGCGTCTTCCAGTACGTGGCCGCCACTCCAGAACCTTAGGTACCGATGTTTTATGCAAATAAATGATATTATTATTATTAAAAAAGAAATGGGTGGGTGGTGAGATGTGAAGCAATGGATCGTTTTGGTATATCGTGGTCTCTTACATAATCTACGTGAACAAAATCGCGGGCGGAAGTAATGTAATATTTTGCTGAACCACGTGCTGATAATAAATTCCAAGCATGTGAAGTGCAATGCGAACGCTTTCCTGTCACGTAGTGAAGGCAACACGTTCTTTATTGGTGTCGTTTGTGGTTTAAAGAAGCTTTTACATTCGTCGGTCCGGTGATTTTACAGGTCTCCAGAACCGGTTTGGAGATTTATGATAGGTTACCTGTTATTTCGTATCCGGTCACCTAACCGCCTGACCAGGCCAAGTAACAGACGAGAACCGATTGAAGTACATTTTATATAAGCCTTTATTGCTGGAATAATATTAAGTACTTAACCTAATTTACAAATTAACACTTCGATAATCCTGTTCAGTAATCAGCGTGTCCTGTGACATATAGGCCTCTTCCAGCCTTTTCCTTTCGTCACTGTCTTTGGCTTTTCTTAACCAGATAGCTTCTCAGACTTTTTTTATATCGTCCATCCATCTTTTTGCCTGCCTGCCTCTTTTCCTTTTACCATCACGTGGTTGCCACTCCGTTATTATTTTGGTCCACTTTATTCTGCTATCTCTTGTCATACGTCCTGCCCATCTCCATTTTAACTGTCTTACTTTATTTACTATGTCTTCCACCTTTGTCATGGATCGTATATCTTCATCTGATGTAAACTCTTTTTGTAACGCCTATCATGCTTCTTTCCATACCCCTCTGACGTGTTCTCAATCTTAGAAGATGTTTTTGGCTCAGAACCCAGGTTTGGCATCCATATGTCAGGCATGGCATGACAACAGTTGAACACTTTTTTCTTCGCTGCCATGGGAAAGTGATCGCTTTTGAATATCTCCTTAAGTGACCAATATCTCTTCCATGCATTAGCTACTCTTCTTTCGATTTCTAAGTTTGTTTGGTCTCTGAATGCAATTAGTTGTCCTAGGTATGTATAGGTTGGCTGTAAAAAAAAAGGTATGTATCTCACGTATTCGATATCGAAATCATCCACTTTTATAGCTGTTTCTTCTCTATTTGTCATGTAACTGTTGGAGCATATGTTGGAGCGTAGTAGCGTTGTCAGTAGTCAGGACTAAGTCGTCTGCGAATCTTAAGTGGTTAAGATTTTTGCCGTCTATGTTTATGCCAGCTTTTTCCCACTCCAGACCCTTAAATACACTTTCCAAGATTGCAGAGAAAAGTTTTGGAGATAGCGGGTCCTTGCCTTACACCTTTCGCTATTTGGAATTCTTCCGCAGTTGTTTCTAATTTTATTTGTGCAGTGATTTTCTCATACATGTTTTTTAGAATGCGTTTGTATTTTTTAGGAATTCCTTGGTGGACTAAGGCCTTCCAAAGCGAGCATGACTCGCTTTGGAAGGCCTGACTTTTGACTCAATATATCATGATATATTGAGTCAAATGCTTTGCTATAATGTACGAATGCTATACATAACGCTTTACCGTACTCTTCACATTTTTCTATTAATTGTTTTAAGACATACATGTGATTAACCATACAAAACCCTGCTCTAAATCCTGCTTGCTCAATTGGCTGCTGCTGGTCGAATAGCCCTGTAAGTCTGTTTAAAATCAGTACAATCGTCAATCAATACATAGTTTATTTTAAATAATTTCTTCACTAGAGTTTTAATAATTTCTTCACCACTGCTTTCAAAATTGTAAAGGTAAACATGCCGAAGAATCCGATCCCATCCGATGTCCGAGGTACAAAAAATTCGTAGACCTGTGTATCTAACAAGCTACAGTGGCTCTGGGAAAGGCTTCTTGCCTATGACCGTACCTCATCTGACATAAAAGATGATAATGCTTTAATATTATCCCTGATGGACGAACTACGAAAATAACCGAATAAAACCAACTCAGTCAATACAAAACTGAAAGGATAATGTGCACAACTCTTAGCATTTTCAAGCGTGTTCTATATTTATAATTATACAGCGTGTAACAAAAAGGGTATATACATCAAGAACCCCTGAAGATTATAGGTGGTATAGAAACTCTACACAAAGTTTCAGCTCAAAATAAATTACTCGAAGAATTGATACCAAATTCTTGGTATCCTTGGTATCGCATGATTCTTGAATTCAAATATTAACAAACGTGTAACAACACTACGGAGGGTCAACAACATTCCAAGTCACTTGCTAATATTACAAAACATTTCTTCTGTAATTCTGATCGCCTAGTACCTGTCTGCCTACATATTGTTGAAACGCGCGGCTGCGACGCGCGCGTCCATGAGATGCTGACAATGGCCCGCCCGGTAATTTGTACCTACCTGCCTACTTAAATTTTGCCTCAAAAATAGCTAAACATAGTCCGAACAATCAGCAAAATAAATATGAAAATTAAAAATAATAATTTAATTAACTTACATTTTTTAGAGATGTGGTTCGATGTGACGCCCTTGGTACTGTACACACAAGGTCGCTCGTTTGTGTATCGACACCTGGACATTCCGTAGCATGTCTGGTGTCTTGCTTATCCCAGCTCTTGTGAATGACGCTTCATCTGTCCACAGTACTCTTGAGCCAAAATCTGGCGAAGCTGCTACCTGACCGCAGTACCACTCGCAGAAGGTCACGCGAGGCAAAAAATCTGCAGGTGTCAGTTCCTGGGTGCGACGGAAGTGGTATGGGTGCTGACCGTCATTGTTCAACACTCGCCATACTTGCATATGGTTAGATGCACCCAGCGCTAATGCAGCTCGCCGAGTACTAGTACGTGGGTTATTTTCGAAATGTTCGAGTACGGCTTCCTCTAAATCTGGATCGGTAGTGTTCGGGCGACCCCCTAATCCAGGAGCGTGAAAAGAACCAGTTTGGTGCAGACGATGTACCATTCTATGGAAACACGCCACCGAAGGGAGCTGTCGACGCTCACCTTCTGCCCTACCATCGATAAATCGCTGACGATAAAGTTCGCGAGCAGCACGCAGATTACCATCCTCTTGTCCGACACACAAGATCATCTCAAAATATTCAGTATTGCTAAGGGCCATGATTGTACACACGTCACAAGTTCACAACACAAAAATCGTGAAACGCGCATGCGACCGTAAAGTTCGAATCTTAGATCTGTACTGAACTAATAGGAATTATGAAAAATTGAACTTTATTTATTTAGGTACTTAATTTCTGTTTCGGCGTTTTAAAATATTTCGCCAAAGATAGTAGACAAATGGAACAAAACATTGTCATCTCTCTTAAAATATTCACGCAGATGGCGCGTGCGACCGAGACACAATATTTTATCATGTTCAACATGATTGCTTTCGGCGCGTTCTAAAGTCACTCACACAACAATAATATATGTGTGGAATAACGGATAAAAATAACGGAAATATTGTCATCTCTCTCACAAAATGCACGCCGTCGGCGTACGCGACTGAGAGATAATATTTTATCGTATTCAATTTCATATGTTTGAGCTAGGACATTCAATTAGGGTTCTGTGATTGCGGAACCGCTGTTTAATTTAGCGATAACAATCCTCGTATCTGTTGCACTCCTAGTACATTTGCGTATTTTTTATTTATTTTGAAAAGGTAAATTAAGACTGTACTGTACTCTATCTATCTACTGCTGAGTTTTAAGCTATTATTTTTGCAAAAGGCAAAATCTTTTATATCGCAGAAGTGAATACGCAAAGACTAACTAAAATTTAATTTATCTACGGAACTCATGGGGTTTTTTGTACTAGGACACACATGAGTTGTTTAGAAATGATATTTTGGGTTCATTTGAACAGATATGAAATCCTTTTTCGTAGTCTCTTTCGCACGTTCATCTAAGTAATTAATTTTTCATAAACTAAGTACCTACCTATGTATGGCAAATGGCAACCGACATGAAAAGAATTAGTTACGTAAGGAAATTTATAGGAATGTAGTTAATAGATTGGGTATTATTTAGTGTGTTGTAGTTACCAACTCGATTCTCAAAAACTACTGAACTGATTTGGATACAATTTGGCAAAGATATGGTTTATAACCAGGATTAACATAAAGGACACTTTTTATCTCGATATTCCCAGGGGATCGAAACTTACGCGGGTGAATCCGCAGGGAGCAGCTAGTATTTAAATGCGAAAATTTGTAAGAATGTATGTATGGATACATCCATCCATTCATCCAAACATTTTTACAAACTTTCGCATTTTATTAGTAGGAAGTAGGATTGAGTAGCTACTGAGTGAATTGCAGGTAGTTGACTGCACGATTGACGTAGTGGTTAAGCGATTGACTGTTGCACAGCGTGTCGCGGGTTCGATTCCCGCGCGGAACAAATATTTGTATGACCTACAAGTAGTTGTTCCAGCTTTGGGTGTTTGTGTGTGTATCCTCCGTGCTTCGGAAAACACGTTAGTTAAGCCGTTAGTCCCGGCTGTCATTCGTAGATCTGTGAGACAACCAGTCTTACCAAGGGATATCGTATTACCCAGTAACTGGATTGTGGAGGTTAGATGGCACTCGCTCCATGTAAAATACTGGTATTCAGCCGAACCCGGTTGGACTGGAGGCGGATCCCGGGCTCCAAAGCGAAAGCCGCGGATACAACCGGGAAATGCGCTTTAGATGAGAGAGAGTTACCAACTCGGTTCTATCGATTTGTTAGATAAGTTTACTCATTTATAAAATAAATTGCGTTTTTTTATTGTTTTACGTAGGTGACTAAAGCCGCTAGACGTTTTTCGATTTCCAGCGCACGCACTCGCCCTATTTTATGACTTGGTTTGTTGTTCACAAACATAAAGTTAGCTTTTGTAGAAAAAACTTATTTGTACGTAAAATTATTTTTCCGAAAAAAAAAATGTTAAGAAAAATAAACATCGGGAACCCTTTATCCACTGTTTGAAGAAATACCAGGGTAAGCAAGTAAGTAAGAGGTTTGTTTTTATTGATGAACTGTTCAATGACCCCGATCAGCTGGCTTTTTGCTAGTGTTGTATTGATTTCAGTTTGAAACTGCGGTTTCTGGTATCATATGTATTGGAATAATTCATAACTTCCTACCATGTAAACATAAGGTTAGAGAACCCTTCCCGTATCGTTTCTTATCTTATCAAGAGGCCGTCCACTTGGTATGTATATACCCTTTTTGTTACACGTTGTATAGTTACACTGTTCAATGAATGCATTCATGAAACAGAATAAATGTTATATTATTGTTAATTCTATAACCACGATTTGTACTTGTTGCGGTTATTTGCTTATTCTATAGTGTGTATATATATAGTGGATATAAAATATGCGCCTGTTAAAATAATGGGTGCAATATGTAGTACGTCCGCGTTTTCTCCCGTTTCCGTAACATGTTTTGTTCCCGCTCTGCTCCTATTGGTCATAGCGAGATGTTTTATAGCCTATGTCCTTTCTCAGGCTCTAGACTATCTGTGTACCAAATTTCATAACAATCGGTTCAGAAGTTTTGGTGTGAAAGCCGGACAGACAGACAGACAGACATAGATACCTTCACATTTATAATATTAGTATGGATTGTACACCAATCAAATATCGAACAAAATACATTCAACATAAAACAAACTCACTTAAACTTTCACTATATGGAACGCCAGCGCCATCTCGTGTTGCTCAACAGAGTCTAGCCTGAATTCGTGGTGGTGTAGTCAAGATACCACCACAGCGGCCTGTACCAGCGGTGTGAGCTGGAGGCTCTGGATGACTGAAACATTGGACTTTGAACAACATTTGACGCATCGTACCCGCCACACATCGCAACACAACTTTACTGCTCAGACCCGTCCTCCGTACGGCTTCACCAGACATCATGCCGGAACACGACGAATCGCTTGGCGGCAAGACTTTGTCTGGTGGGTGGTAACTTTGGCCGGCATCCGATGTTATGGCCTACCACCGAGAAAAATTCTAGGAAAAAAAGGACTTCAAAAAACAAGTGCTTAGACACTGTCTCGCATTCCGGATCCTATGAAGAATTGTTTACCTACCTACACTATGTGATTCGCTAGCGTGACTAACAGTTCATCATCATCAACCTTTTTGTCATGCCACTGCTGGGCACAGGTCTCCTCTCATACAGAAAAGGATTGAGCGTAATCACTACGCTTGCTCAATGCGGGTTGGCGATTTCAGACTTAAAGTCCAGGTTTCCTCAAGATGTTTTCCTTCACTTTGTAATTAGTCACTGGTGTACAAGATACACTTAAAAAGTACATACAACTTTCTTAGAATTTTTTTTTAGAAAAGTTACATGGAATCGAACCACTCCAGTTTAGATCCAGTTTTAACGACTAGGTCACCACGACTGCTAATAAGTAACAAGTTCATAATTAGCCTATAATGTAACCACTGCTGGGACACAGGCCTCCTATCGGTGAGAGGGAGTGGGCTGAAATCTACCACGCAGGCCCAGTGCGGGTTGGTAGATGTCACATGTCTTCGAAGTTTCGCCTCACGATAGTTTCCTCATGATGTTTTCTATCACCGTTTTGAGAGCAGTTGTGATGAAATGGTTACACAAAGTAAACCGCCTGACGGGGTTCGAATTTACGACCTACAATTTGTAAGACGCAGCCGATGCCACTAAGCCACCACTACTCACGTTAAATATAATCTTACTAACATTTTCGGAAACTATAACCTTATTTAAACCGCTAACCGTGGTTCAACCAACACTATCCATAATACGCTTACAGTACCTAGTTGAAATGTACCTGATGATAACCAGAGACAAACACACAATTATATATCCGATATATGTATATCCGATGTATATGGAAACTTTTTTATGGACGGTATGAAGAATAAGGGTCTTTTCAGGGTAAAACAAAATGTAATCTAATTCCGATTCAGTGTGTCCTTTTTGACCTCTCTCAGCGGTGCCATTAGACGAGGTCTGAACCCCAAGGGGGCCATTAGCGTATATTCGCTTAGTTTTTAATGTTTTCGTCTCCTGGCTGGAGACCTCCTTTTATTGAGGCAAATACAGGTAAGTCCGGTTAAGCAGAAAACAAACAAAAAATAAACATAAATACTGATGCATGATGGTACCGAGAATTCCTTACCACGGAGTAATTGTAACACGCTATCAGTAGCAGCGGGTTTCATTTTGACAGTTCAACAACATTCATTGCGTTAGGTATTTACTTTGTTGAGCTAACATTTTTCGGAGTTTTGACGGGAAAGCTAAGAGTGTGCCACGCGCATTATTCATTGGTATTTTAAAATTATTTATAGTGTAAAAAGTACATTCAGTAAATAATTCATAAAGAACATTGAAATATCGCAGCATAGTGGCCACATAATGACTTTGGCTCAAACCTCCCTCATAGACGGTTCACGGGGTCGTCTGTCTTTGGCTGTCATTGGCGATATCCGCCAATAATGTGAGATTAAATTATCAAAGAATTTCTCTATTTGTTACAAGTGTTACTGGCAAAATTGTGGTATCTATTCTACAGAGGCCATTGATCAAGAGTTGAAGTTGAATCTCACCTTGAAAAAAGTAGATGGAGAAGGACATTTCTCGAAGATATGGAGCAGCGGATTATCAATATGCTTCAAAATGTTCACAATTGACAGTAATGTGTTACATGATTACTTTTTTTTTTTTTACTTATTATAAATCAGCGCTTGACCGCAATCCTGCCTGATGGTAAGCAGTGACGCAAACGTTGATGGTAGAGCGCACTAGTTTATTAAGAGCCTATTCACTCTAGCCTTGAAGACACTTAAATTGTAGTCCGACGGAAACACCGCGCAAAGGAGGAGGCGAAACGCTTCGTCCGAATCGTAGTGGTGTTAACAACGTAAGGGTGGAAACCAGCCGTACGACGGGTCGTCCGCTGGTGGAACGGAGATGGGGGAATTAAATCAAGCAATTCCCTCGCACACTCCCCGAAAGATTGACTTACTTAGATTGCCGGGCGTATATTTCACCAAAGGCATATTTTAATTGTAGTTTATTAACCGAGTAATATTTTTTTTTTAAATAAAACTTTGCCCTGCAGTAAGAATTTCTCCTGTATCGTGGTGTCGTTTACAAATATATAAACTCACATACGCAAACAGCCAGACCCGAAACAAGTAGGCCATACAAATATTTGTTTCGTGCGGGCATCGAACCCGCGACACGCAGCGCAGCAGTCAATAGCTCCAAACGTACAACGTACAGACGACAGCACATCAAGCTACTACAATCTGTCAGATTTCTTTATTAGATTTTCAACTTCAATCTTTAAAGTATTAAGGCTCAAGGTTGATTAGGAATATTTGGCAGTTTCGTGTAGCTTGACCTGCTGTCGCCCGTAGGTACATATCATTTATCATAATGTACAACTGAATTGGAGAACCAAAGTTTTCAAGATAAAGATGATACAGTCTGTATAATAAGGTAGTAAGCGCTGACACCACGTAATTTGTCATTTAAAGCATCTAAATTGCTCGTCCTTCTTCTTCTTCCAGTGCCTCTTTAATCCTGAAGGTTGGCTGTTAACTTCTTGTACTCGGTCTTGTCAACAGCGAGTCGGAACAGTTGTTCGACGGAAGTGATGCCGATCCTCTCCCTGATGTTTCGCAGCCACGATTTTCTCTTTCGTCCACCGCGCCTCTTTCCTTCTACCTTGCCTATCATAAACAGGTGGATATCTATCGTGTCGGAACATGTGGCCGAGATATTCTAATTTACGTTTTTTTAAGGCGGGCAACAACTTTCAAGGCATTTAAATGCGCTGAAGGACTGTGTCATTTCTGGTCTTTTGGGCCTACCATATGCGCAGCATACGGCTGGAGCACCACATTTCAAATACCTGTAAGCGGCGTGTAGTGTCCTCTTTCAGAGTCCATGCTTCTAAATTGCTCGTAACTCAATCGCTAGTCAGTCAAGCGCTAGTTTGTAAATTATAAAAAAAAAAAAAAAACTTCCTTAAATGTAGTTTAGTTGGTGAACTAGAGAATTGATACGAAAATATACAGCACATATTACTATACATTAATTTAAATGTTATAAACTAGGGTACGGCAGGGATGAAACAGTTATGGCGGAGTCGTGGTGGTCCAGTGGTTAAAACACCAGTGTCTCAAGTATTAGTGTGCGGGTTCTACTCCAGGTCAGGCAAGTACCAATGTAAGTTTTCTAAGTTATATGTAAAATTTTCTAAGTATATCTTGGACACCAGTAACTGATTACAAGGTTAAAGAAAACATCTTGAGGAAACCAGAACTTTAAGTCTGAAATCGTCAATCCGCTTAGAGCAAGCATGGTCATTACGCTCAATCTTTCTCCGTATGAGAGGAGGCTGTGCCCAGCAGTGGGACGATAAATAAAGGTTGATGATGATGGCCTTTATGTCATGTAGTTCCCGTGCACAGTCCAAAATGCATCCTACAGATTATAGAGATTTGGAGAAAAATTTGGAGATTGTTCTTAACCAAATTAATAACATTAATTAAAAGACCGCCGAAAGATTTATTAGTTGAAAACACCTTGATAATCTGAAGATAATTTTAACCCAATATTCTAACCAAAGTCTTAGGCGAAGCAAGATTAAATCATTTTATTTCATTCCTTTTTCATAAAACTAGACGACAATAACTTTGAAAATTTCCTTTCAATATAATCCTATATTTCCATAATATAATATTCTTACGACTTTTCATCAATAAAGTTTAGTAGGCCTTTAGTTTAGTGAAACTCATCATAAGTCTCAAACATCAGTGACAATTTTGACGTCGGTTTTATGCCATAGCAGCAAGGATGGCTTTCGTGGTACCACTTCACTGGCTGTATCAATGTCAGGCTGACATGATAAATATTCCAGATCAACGACTCCAAGTGCTTTCTGCAGGACGATCTATGTAGATTGATCGATTTCTGTCTTTAGTACACACGTAGTCATATCAAGCTTAAATTTCTAATTTTAGATAACTCGCTGGCTCGCACTGAAATAAATAAAGAAAGTAAAGAAATTTATTTGGCACAGATTGAAAGACCTGTTGTGTACATATACAAAGTTATTTCTTGTTTATGCGAAACATGCGTTGTTCAGAATAAGCAACTGAATCGATTCCAATCATTTTTACACCATGTTATATTTTTTCCCAAATAAATTTAGAAATAATTGCAGAGTGGTTACCGAGCGGTTACGATAGATCATGGTACTCGCGCGTCGCAACTGATGCCAGAGGTCAACGCATCGCGCTCGCCAGCTCGTGCGGAGCTTTGACCATATTTTTGTTGTAACAACCAAGTAGGTCATAGCTGTTTGGTTTTTCATTATATCTTTTTGAAATTTTGTACATAGATTCTTTACTTAAAAATACTGGACACGTGTTTCGGGTTTCGCATATACAAAAAATAATGTTGTATACAATATGTAAAGAAAACCCTGTCCGACCCGTGAAGGTATTGTTAGGTATCGATAACTGATTATACTAATGCCCACAAAGACAGGCTAAACTTAAAAAAAAAATCCCCCTTAGAAAATAAATATTATTTCGCACAAAGAGGTAACTTAATACATGTGCGGTAAGCAACCCCGTTCCGCGGGTGACGGGGGGCAGGGCAAGCGGCACCTGTGACGTGGTCGCGTCGCTACTCGCTTATAATAATACCGGTGTTGTCACTTTTTTAAAAATTACCAAATTTCGGGCAAAATTGGAATTAATTCCCGGGAAAAATGGATTATTTCAAAATTCATTAGTATTGTTACTATGATGATTATGTAAAATTTTATATCATATTTGGTCAAGTGTTTACCTAACCTTTATTATCCTTATGGGTCGGATAGGGTTTTCTTTACATATTGTATAGGATTCAGTACCTAAAGGGTAAAAACGGGATGACTCCACTGACTGTATCTCAAAAACAGAGATTACTGGAAGCTTAATATTAATTTACACAGATGATATATTTAAATTTCTATTACCGCTATAATAGCAAATTCTAAGAAAAGCTTCTTTTTCTGTATTTTTTATCTGTATTTTTGGTGTCCGGATGGCCAAGTTTTATTACTTAGGAAACCTTTTTATTTCCCGCTTGAAATCTAGTTTTTGAAAAGTTATCTCATTACAACAGCTTTTCCCTTTAACTATCTCTCAAGACAGTACTCTTTAAAGTGCTAGAGTGGATTGCAATGGGTAGCTTGTCACCCAGTAACCAGGCTCAGGGCGACACGGTGTGTTGTATTCCACGCGCTCCTCAAAGAGATGTCAGCACATTGTGACTGGTTTCACCAGACCATTAATTCAGTCCAAAAAAAGCTAGTCTAGACGTTACTTTACATCGGGGTCACATTTTTATCGGTCCAATTATGACGTGTCTGGAACCCTAAATTTCAAAGAACGGCAGACCGTTAGGTTTGTTCTGGAGTTTTCATTCAAAGGGTCAAAGAAATGGACGAAAAGGCAAAGGTTGTAACTACAAGTAAGCATAGTTTATAAAAAGTAACAAATAAAAAACTTGCTAAGTTCGAGTCGGAGTCCCGTACGAAGAGTTCCGCACTTATCTATTAAAATCACGTCTGTTGTCTGGGTGCTCCCTTGTTCCATGGGGCTCGAGTTATCATCATCATCATTTCAGATGAAAGACGTCCACTGCTGGACATAGGCCTCCCCCAAGGATCTCCACGACGAAGGGTCCTGCGCCTCCCGCATCCAGCGGTTTCCCGTGACCTTCTCTAGGTCATCGGTCCACCTTGTCGGGGGCCTACCCACGCTGCGTCTTCCGGAGCGTTGTCGCCACTCGAGAACGTCGGTCCCTTCGGGCATCAGTCCTACGGGCAATGTGCCCAGCCCACTGCCACTTTAGTATTGGAATTCTTCTTGCTATGTCGGTTACTCTTGTTCTTCTGCGGATCTCCTCATTCCTTATTGGATCACGCAGTGAAGCCCCAAGCCCTCTCCATTTCCCTTTGAGTGACCTTGAGCCTTCTTATAAGGCCCACTGTTAGCGACAGCGGTCAAAATTCCATAAGTAATGACTGGCAACACACACTGGTCGAAGACTTTTGTCTTGAGACACTGCGGTATTTCGGACGAGAAGATTCTACGTAGCTTCCTGAAAGCAGCCCAGCGGAGTTGGATTCCGACCTCTTTCTCGAAGTTGGACCTTCCATCTGTTTGGGGCTCGAGTGCACAATGACTAGGTATTTTACTATTTACAGATATCGCTAAGCGGTTAGTTAACTCTTCACCTAACCAGAGGGCGGGCTTATTATTTGGCTAAAGCATCAGCATTACCACATAACACTTTTTAGCACATTTCCTGTTGACAGCGATGAGAATGAATTTTGATGCTCTTTGATTATTTTCCTTCTGCCCCCCTAATCGGCGAACACATTTATGTCAAATGATTGCGACTAATTGGGATCGTTTGGACCGAAAGGACCAATGGGCGGCCCGAACTCGCAACTGATCCCATCTAGTCGCAATCATTTAACAAAAATGTGTTCGCCGATTAGGGGGGCTGTTTTCTATACTTGTACATATTATTAATTTAAAACTTATTTATTAACCGACTCCAAAAAGCAGGAGGTTACTCAATTCGACCGTATATATGCTTTTTTTATGTTTGTTCGCGCATAACTTTGTCGTTTATGAACCGATTTTGATAATTCTTTTTCTGTTGGAAAGAAGACATTCCCAAGGTGGTCCCATGATAAGGATATCAGGGTTTGATGGTGGAAGACCAGAGAAAACAAGGGGAACTTTCAAAAATTGCAGGGGCGACTAGTGCGTTCTTGGCATTTTCATTAAGTATTTTAAAGCACTGCAATTTAATAAAGGTCTGGAGTAGATCTGATGATGGAGCTGGGAGACAGTCGAAGGAACTCCTCAACAATTCACAGCAGCTACTTTGTGTTTGGGCTCGATTAATTTGTATTGATAAGAACTTTACACCTGGGTTGTGACTGTCATAAGAGCTCTGATGATGAAGACAAAGGCCAGTTCCGGGAACTCCTCAACGGTTTACAGTAGCTACTTTGTGGTTGGACTTCATTCATTTATATTGATGAGACCTTTGCACCCATTGGGTTAAAATAATGGTCTACAGTAAATTTGATGATGATGACCATAGGCAGTTGAGGGAATACTTACGGGTAAAAATTAAAGTAAACATAATTACGTCGTTTCTCAACTATATTTGCGTCAGCTTCCAGTCTGACCGGATACTACTCTATACATAGTACTTTTAACAACTAAAAAGTGTAAAATAAAAACTTTTTTACAAAAAAACAACCGACTTCCAAAAACCACTACAAAGTGAAAAATAACTAATTTCGGAAGTCGGTGTCAGAAAACGAATATACAAAACCAAAGACACCGACTTCCGAAATTAGTTATTTTTCACTTTGTAGTGGTTTTTGGAAGTCGGTTGTTTTTTTTGTAAAAAAGTTTTTTTTCTGAAGCACATGTACAACTAAGTATCCTGTGTATATTTCAAGAGTCTTCCTGTTGCCGTTATTCGTCATCATTCACGGGAGCCACACATGAATATAATTTTTTATTAATTATTAACTAGTGCTTGACCGTGATCCCGCCTGGTGGTAAGCAGTGATGCAATCGTTGATGGTAAAATGCGCTAGCTTATTGAGACACCTTTAACTTAAAAAAAAAAAACTAAGTGAATAGAAAGGCAGCCGGCAGTTGAGCGAGGTGATGCAATGTTATTAAACCCAACAACACGACCAACGATGCTGCGCCAAAGAGAGATTTATCAGGAGACCCTCCAAGACCAAACTCCCGACACAACAACATTTGGCACATCGCACCCGACACACATCGCAACACAACTGCTCAGACCCGTCCTCCGTACGTTCTCATTTTAGTAGTTTTTGTTATAGCGGCAACAGAGTTACCTACATCATGTGTGAAGATTTCAACTGTCTACCTATCACGGGTCATGAGATACATAATAGTGACAGACGGACAGACAGTGGAGTTTTAGGGTAAGAGTACCGTTTGACCCTTTGGCTAGGGAACTGTAAAAAAAAAATGCTTTTCCATACATTTTATTCGTAGAGGTAAGACTTTTCTAAGAAAATGAAGATTTTTTGTGGTAGGTATTCGACGATATATTTCTACGGTAAAGTTAAAACCACGGGACTAACGGGGAAACACGGGACGGGAATTAACTAAGTAACGTAATACCAGTCACTTCAATATCAACATTATTTTAATAGTAATGAAGTTGATTTCAGATTGAATAGCACTGTTGAAGAATTTAGAAAACTGTTTGAGGTTTTACCGTAAACTGAACGTTGTTGTTTTTTTTTATTTTATTTTTTTATAAAATTGTAAACTAGCGCTTGACCGCAATCCCGCCTGATCGTAAGCAGTGACGCAATCGTTGATGCTATAGCGCACTGGTTTATTAAGAGCCTATTCACTCTAGCCTTGAAGACACTCAAATTGTAGTCCGACGGAAACACCGCCGCTGGCAAATTGTTCCAGTCCCTCGATGTACGCGGTATAAAGGAGTAGGCGAAACGCTTCGTCCTGATCGTAGTGGTGTTAACAACTTAAGGGTAGAAACTAGCCGTATGACGGGTCGTTCGATGGTGGAACGGAGACGGGGGTATTAAATCATGCAATTTCCTAGCACACTCCCCAAAATGCATCCTATAGAATACCGAAAGGCTGGCTACTCTACGCCTGTGATCTAGGCTTTGGAGACCGTCTCGAGTTAATTCAGGTTAAGTCAGTTATTTTTCCATTAATTCGTATTTTTTTACATTTTGATTGATAATTTCAATGAGTACCTATTTCCAAAATAAAATCATTCAAAATAAAGAAAAAATATTTATTGTGCATAATATAACACAACGGCATAACAGCCGGAAACAACTGCTTAACGTGCTTTTTTAGGCATCATACGGTCTTCGTACGTATAGATGTCACCCATCTGCGAACCAACCGTGACAAACATAGCTTACTTTGATCGATACATACGATTTTATCATTTCTCTCACACTCCAAAAGGACAGAAATAGGTAGAGACAATCAAGGAGAGATCAGATGCATGTACAACGGCTTAAGAGGGAACTCTAGTGGTGCTTTCTCAATACAAACGTATTCCGCTGTTTTCTTCATGGATAATGCTGTTGAGAGCAATTACTTTTTTTCTACAATTTTACATCGTAATTATACGTGCCCCTATCATTTGATTTTTTCTGAAACTTAATTAATAAAAGAAATACGATACCCCAAAATCGCGACAAATAACCCATTTTTAACTTGATGTTCAGATGACTATTAGACAAACATGATAAGTTTTTGACAAAAAAGAAAATATTAGAAGCATAGGTATACTTTTCCCCTTAATTTTTATATAATAATAATTAAGGTCTGTCGTGTTTTGAAAAAGGAAACAGCTGAATACGAAACGTCTTTTGGTCAACGTTTTTGTAGGTAAAATCCCAAATACCCGCCAGACATAATACTCGTCTGGTCGAAGGATCCTCCCTTTTCTATGTAGAGTAAAATTTACTCTCCGTTGCCCTGACCTGTGCCTCTAAACTAGGACCATACGTTCGGCTGTCGCGCTAGCAACCTCGAGACCTACTCATCATCATCGTTTGATTATGATTAATAGATCTAGAGTATGGTCTGGGGCTGTGAGAAATAAACACTTTTTTATTTTATTATATTAAATTTTTATTTCAGCGGAAAGACGTCCACTGCTGGACATAGGCCTTCCCCAAGGATCTCCACGACGACCGGTCCTGCGCCTCCCGCATTCAGCTGATTCCCTCGACCTTCATCAGGTCGTCGGTCCACCTTGCGTCTTCCGATGCGTGGTCGCCATTTGAGAAACCGTCGGTCTCATTGGGAATCGGTCCTACGGTAAATTTGCCCAGCCCACTGCCACTTTAGTATTGCAATTCTTCGGGCTATGTCGGTTACTCTCGTTCTTCTGCCGATCTCCTCATTCCTGATTTGATCACGCAGTGAAACCCCAAGCCAGCAAAGACCTCTTCATATACGAGACCTATTAGTGATATGATTATTATTGAAATTTATAATACATTTTTTGTCATTGTTATTGACATTTATTTAATTTAATAATACAATTTTAATGGGTTTATTTGTTAATAGCTGCATGATCTTGAATTAATTGTGTAACTTTCGTTATAAAATGTTTTGAAGGCTTCTATCAAGTCTTACAATAATGGGATGTTGTGAAAAACAACTATTTCTAGTGCTCAAGAAATTTCATAAGTAAAAAACTCTAGAAAGAATTTTCCCTTTAAATTGAGTTTTAAATTCTCATCAATACAAAGTTTTACTACAATTACGCCTGGAAATTTCACAGAATCCTGGAAATTTATTCTTCGTAAAAGGAAGCCCATTACGAAAAAGAAATTTTCAAGATACTGTGTAAACAAACCCATACGAAAAGCTAGAGCAAAATAAATCTAATTTCGCCCAAAAATGAGGACGTCCAGTTGTAAAAAAAAAACAGTTTTTAATTAAACCTTTCTAGAGAGGACACTGTGCAAAAAAAACAAAAGGATAATGTTTTAGAAAAGCTTTTTAACCGAAAAGTTCATAGGCATGACCAATAAAATACAAAACGGTGATAAGGCCATAATATCGGCTGCCGGCAAAAGTTACCACCCACCAGGGAAAGTCTTGCCACCAAGCGATTCGTCGTGTTCCGGCATGATGTCTGGTGAAGCTGTGCGGAGAACGGGTCTGAGCAGTTGTGTTACGATATGTGTATCGGGTACGATGCTCCAAATGTTGTTGTGTCTGGAGTTTGGTTTTGGAGGGTCTCTTGTTGTTGCTGTGTTGTCGGGCTTAACATTGCATCACCTCTCTCAACTCCCGTCTTTCTTCCTATACACTCAGATTTTTTTAGTGAATAGGATTAATAAACTACACACGCACGTTAAGCCCTGGTTGCCATACGAACATCTAGTGGCAGTCGTTACGGGTTGTTGGAGCCCTCAAAAGTCCAACAAATGGTCTAACTGCAATGCTTCGATGTCGCCTTCGGGTTGTGGAGGTCAGACGGCAGTCGCTTCACGGAAAATGTCGAAGTTTAGCCATATCAACAGTTGGATTGGTGAGGCGGACCCCAGACTCCAAAGCTGAAAAGGCTTCGGATGCGACTTGGATTAACGCTGGGATGATGATGATGATGAGGATTAATAAACTGGTGCACTTTACCATCAACGATTGCATCACTGCTTACCATCAGGCGGGATTGTAGTCAGGCACTGGTTTATAATTAATAAAAAAAAAATCTAGTACTTCTCTATAGTCCTACTCTTTAAGTACTAGATACTAAGTCACTTTCCAGCACAAATCACAAGAAAAACATGAACTTAGAGAAAAAAGAAGGTCACAATGATTTTGACAGACGCATTAGCAGGAAACCAGCAACTACCTTCAGGGTACACTTGCCATAAGTAAAAATAATTAAAATTGCATGATTTAATTCCTCCATCTCCGCTTGCATTATCGGAGCGAGTTTCCACCCTTAAGTTGTTGACACCACTGTAATCCGGACGAAGCGCATCGCCTCTTTTATACCACGTACACCGAGGAACTGGAACAATTTGGCAGCGGCGGTGTTTCCGTGTTGTTGTGTGACTACAATTTGAGTGTCTTCAAGGTTAGAATAGGCTCTTAATAAACTAGCTCGCTTTACGATCAATGATTGCATTACTGCTTACTATGAGGCGGATTGCGGGCAAGCACTATTTAATAATATAGAATCGAATAGAACCGTCGGGGTAGTTACGTAACATACTGTCAATAGCAATGGGTTTCATTTTGACAGTTTAACAACATTCTTTGCGTTACTTATGTTGTTGAGGAGACATATTTTTCCAACATAATATGGAGTAGTGGAATAGCTATTAGCTATAAGTATCAAAATATATCAAATTCATAGTATGTTTTGCAATTAGAGTCCTTATCAGAATGAGAGTAAAGTTGAATGTGATATGGACAGTAATTCAACACAAATACAAACTGTTGGTGCCATTTTGCTCCATGGTTGGTGCTACTGAAAACAAAATGACTGATCTGTCATTTTTGACAGCGCTCACGTTCATCTTACTTTAAAGCATGGTCAGCGTTATCGCTAAATAGAACATACCAAAGAATTACATAAATTGAAAAGACCAGTGGCCAATCGGTGCTCGCACTTTTCAATACCATTATTTGTTACCATTATTAATTTAGTTGCGGGCAAAAAAAAATATCATACAAGCAATGGCGCTTGTATGATATTTTTTTTTTTTGCTAGCTCATTGCTTAAAATCTAAATTTTGATCCAATTTATTTCAGCGATATCGACCTTTATATACATTGAGTTAAAAACATTTAGATCGATGAATGTCGAATCTCTAATCAGCCCCATTTTGCTTGACGGTAGGGAGGGTTTTAGTCAGTAAAAGTCTGACACTCTCTTCCGCTTCGCCCAGAGCGGGAGAGATCATTTGATGATTTCCCACCCAGAACAAAGAAAGAAATTCCCTATTACTTAGCAACTGTGGTTCTAATTTCTGGTCATTGTTTGAACTGGACCTTCCGTGTCTATTTACATTGCAGTTCAATAAAACAGGCCTAAGTCAGTGCGTCGTAAAAATATCTAATCAAAGACTCAGTTATCACTTTGAATGTATATTACATACCTACTGGTTTTTACTTACCTAAATAATGTTGAGTATTCATCAATTCTGTAAAATCAATCAAGTTCTCGATATCACGTTCGGGTTGTGGAGGTCAGACGGCAGTCAGTTAACGGAAAATATCGAAGTTTAGCCAAAGCTTTTTCAGCTTTGGAGTTTGGGGTTGACGAGTCTAACTGCTGATAGTAATAATGGTAAAGCGGACCCCAGAATCTAAATCTGAAAAAGCTTCGAATGCGACTGGGATTAACGCTGAGATGATGATGAATAAATTCTGTAAAGGAACTACCCTGAAAATTTAGGTGAGTACTGCAACAAATTTAATTATTCAGACAGCTGTGTCTGAATAATTGAAAGAACTCGATTCTTCAATAGCAATTAACATTTCTTAACATAAAATTTTAAATTAAATTATTTTCTGCGAGGTTCGGCCTCATTTAAGTGAAATTTATTATTCCCCGACACGCCCTTTTGCAGAGTTTACAATTAAACGCCGACAGATACTACGCCAACAATACACCGACTAGATTTTACTTTGAAGGGACTCTTCGACGACAGGGCACTTTGCAGCGACGCAACTACATAATCTTAGATATTTATATTCAGTCACAAAAATATCGGGAATGGATGATTTGTTTATGGTACAAAACTCAAATTTTTGATATTTTTGTTGTTGTTAGATTGGCACAACTGTATTCCATTTTGGCGCGGAGTTTGAGTTGTATCTATTATTTATATTAAACACAGTACTGTTTTTAGTTACATCATATCTAGTGTGAATTGCGAATTTCACAGTGGACAAAAACATTGAACAAGGAGTTTATCTTAAATTTTGCGTCGCCAATGGAATTTTGTGTTCAGAGTCACTGAAAATGTTACAGAAGGCTTACAGTGAATCGACTTTATCAAAAACATGTACGTATGAGTGGTACAAAGCATTCAAAAGTGGTCAAGATATGATGGAAGATTTGCCTCGCTCTGGCAGGCAATCAACCTCTGCAACTGAAGTTAACATCGCAAAATTCAAGGAAATATTGACTGAAAATCCTCATTCAAGTTTGAACCAGTCGATCCGTACCATTTTAACTAATGATTTGGATATGAAACATGTTACCGCTCGGCTAGTCCCAAAAGATCTGAATTTCTCCAAAAACTCAATGGCATGAGAGTCGCTGAGGACATGCCAGAACGAGTCCATTCCAACCCAACTTTCGTGAAATGCATTGTTACTGGCGACGAGACGTAGGCTTATGAGTTTGACATGCAAACAAGTCAACAAGCTTCGGAGTGGAGCGTTCCAACTGAACCAAAACCGAAACAACCTCGCCAAAGTCAAAAACATGTCGACTGTTTTTTGACTGTTTTCTTTCACTATCGTGGTGTTGTGTACTCGAAATTCTTACCGGTAGGTCAAACGGTAAATAAAGAATATTATTTGAGTGTTATGCGGCATTTCAGACAGTAAATTCGTTAAAAAGGCCAGATTTGTGGAAATAAAATTCTTGGATTTTGCACCACGATAATGCGCCTTCGCACAAGACTATCATTGTGAACGAATTTTTGACCAAACACTGAACAAATACCACCGAGAAACCACCATATTCGCCAGATATGGCTCCAGCTGACTTCTTTCTATTTCCTAGACTCAAATTACTACTTCATGGCACCCGTTTTCAATCTGTAGAAGACATAATGGAGAATTCGCGGCGAGAACTGAACTCAATTTCGGAAACAACATTTAAAAAATGTTTTGATGATTGGATTATTCGTTAGCGTAAGTGTATCGTTTCTGAAGGGGCATACTTTAAAGATGATAAAATAAATTTGGATGAATAACAAAAATTTTGTGTATTATTGCACTTTTCCCGGTACTTTCTTGACAGAGTAGTATATAGTATCATTATGTACCAATAATAATTTTATCACTTGGGCGGGCTTAGTTTTCTCTTACTATTCTTTATTTTTTCTCAATCGTGGTGGCTACTTAATGTTCAAGCTCTACTTCATATAGCCTAAATTTCAAAAGTTAGGCTAAGTAATGCTTTTCTAATCTCATTCGTAACGGGGATAAATATAATGACCACCATAAAATGCATTGATACCCTTAGTTTTGTAACCAAAAATATCTACTTAACACCAGAAAAATAAAGTTTAAAAATACAATAGTACCAAATATTTTAGTCACGACTCCACTTTAAATTGTATTCGACCACCAAATTTAGTAAATGATCACCAAATCTTGACGACCAAATTAATGTATTATTTTAGCCTAAATAAATCACTGTGATTGCCATAAAATCAGAAAACGAAACATAAAATGACACGTCAGTCATCGTTTGTCCACCCATAGGTTAGGTTAGGTTAGAACTGTGACCAAAACAGCGCGCGAGCCGAGCGAGCGTAGCGAGCGTGCCGCGGCAGCGGCCGGCGAAGCGCCAATTAAAACGCTGGTATAATTTTGGTGATCATTTACTACTTTTGGGATAACAATGATTTATTGGATAGCAGAATTTAAAAACTTTGGTTATAATTTTGTATTAAAACGCTGGTATACATAATTTTGGTGATCATTTACTATTTTGGGGTTACTCATGATTTACTTGGAGTCATTTTACTTAAATAGGATAGCAAAGTGTTAAAACTTTGGTTATAATTTTACATTAAAATGCGAGTTTCATTTTGGTGATCATTTACTATTTTTGTCTGCTATTTGTTACTATAACTGGTGGTAGGTTAAACATAAGCCATTCGTAACTATACAAATTATCGCATACATAGTAATAAATAAAAATAATCATAAACTGATGTTTTTTCTTAATATATCCGACTAGGTGGTCGGATGACCTGACCAAAACAGTAGAGAAGCGCTGGATGCAGGCCGCGTCCAACCAGTCTTTTTAGAAATCCCGGGGGAGGTCTATGTCCAGCAGTGGACGTCGTGTGGCTAACATGATGACGATTATGATGATGATGAATAAAATCACACTAATATTATACAGACGTAAGTTTGTGAATAAGAATGTTTAAAGTTTGTTATTGCATACAAAAACTACTAAACGTATTTAAATGTAATGAAAATTAACACATAGGCTCTCATTTCAGGATTAATAAGTCGGCGCGAAGCACCGGTTGATATCGATATAGTTTTAAGTTATCTGATTAATCGATTTTCTAATTTCTGACCGAAATGTAATGTAATCGAGTAGTGATTCCTAAACGTAACACCCGACACTGGTACAAAAGAAGAGATAACGGGGACTGGTGACAGCTGGTCAACGGTCAACTTGGATGTGCGATTCGTGTCAAGTGGAACGTTATTTCTTAGGAAAATTATTGTAAATTGGAGTGATCAAAGTGTGATTTAAAGTTTATCGTTATAACTGATTATCTTCTTGTCCGATAGTCTACGCCTACAATGGATCCTTCGCTATATAAAGATGGAGCTTTCCCAGATGATGCTTATGTACCGCTAACTTCTTCTGATGATGGCCATGTGCCGCTATATAAAAACATATAGAATCGCTGTGAGAACAGCGACAAACACAAACAATATAATAGGAGACTATATGTTGTTATTATTATAACCTGCATATATTATACCTAGGTTGAAACTCCATCAGGCCCTTTACTTTGTGTAAATTATATATTAGAAGGAAAACATCGTGAAGAAACCGTCATGTTGCCAGCGGCGGTGTTTCCGTCGGACTACAATTTGAGTGTCTTCAAGGCTAGAGTGAATAGGCTCTTATTAAACTAGTGCGCTTTACCTTCAACGATTGCGTCACTGCTTACCATCAGGCAGGATTGTGGTCAAGCGCTAGTTTATAATATGTAAAAAAAATAAAAAATGTTTAGCCAAAATTTTGAAGACATGTGACTTCTATTAACCCCCACTGGACCTGCGTAGAGTACGTCTATGTTCAAAGAGCAAAAATACTTACATAATTAGTCAATAATGTTCCCACATTATTGACTGATTATGTAAGTATTTAAAAATATAGAGCATAGATAATATTACCGCCGCCAAGCGATTCGTCGTGTTCCGGCAAGATGTCTGGTGAAGCCGTACGGCGGACGGGTCTGAGCAGTTGTGTTACGATGTGTGCCGAGTACGATGCGTCAAATGTTGTTGTGTCGGGAGTTTGGTCGTGGAGGGTCTCCACATCAATCTCCCTCTGGCGCAGCATCGTTGGTCGTGTTGTTGGGTTTAACATTGCACCACCTCGCTCAACTGCCGTCTTCCTTCCTAGTCACTAAGATTTTTTAAGTGAATGGGCTTAATAAACTAGCGCTTTACCATCAACGATTGCATCACTGTTTACCGTCAAGCGCAAGTTTATAATAATAAAAAAAAACAACTCCAACAAATTTCAAAAAGCACACCGTATCGGAGAAATAAAAACTGTACCTACAGTTTATTTTTCATAAAAGATTAAAGACATTATATACATAGTAGTTATACATATGTATACGTAACCGTATTTCAGCTAACACACGCGCTAGTCTGCCTCACGTCACTGACAAATGTAATCAAGCTTGATTGCCATTAAATCCATTACTGATGTGGTCGATTAACCTCGCAAACCACATTGGCACAATCTACGTATGCCATTTGGGTATCCGAGACTATCCATTAGATAGTTAACAAGATTAAATGTTCGCTTCCTCCATTAATGGTGTCGCCTTTATCCGGCGAACATACATAACTAACTCAGAAATGATAAATATTAGTCACTTATCAGTTATTATTTATCACTAGTCATCTATGACCGACACAGAGCTGCGATAGCCTAGTGGTATCGGCCATAACTTACAAGTAGTAGGTCGTAGGTTTGAACCCTATCAGGCACTTCACATTGTGTATATTAATGACGACCCTGTTGATTTATCTATTTTTTTTTTTTTTTTTTTTTCTTTATTGATTAAAGGGACTTTTACGCATAGCGTATGTCAGTCCCATCGTAACCTAAACAATGACACTTTCACAACACGTGGGCCATGAATTTGAACAACACTTTTGCATCGTCACCATTTGGTTGAGATAGAATTGTATGGAACATACCTACATCAGTTCTGTTCAAATTCAATGATCTCACTAAATTATTCCTACTGGACTCATATTGGACACATTCCATCAATAGATGTTGTAGGTCCTCGATAACTCCACATTCCTCACAATTGGGGGAAACAATTTTTTTCATCATAAAGGCAAATTTTTTGCATGGAATGTGTCCAGATCTGAGTCTAAGAGCAGTAACAATCAGTTTTCTACTAACATCACTGTTCATGAACCAGGGCACACGAAGAGGCTCACACTGTATGGTTTTATACCATAAACCCTTCTCTAATGACCATTTATTAAAATATTCTTTCCAATAACCATAGCATATATCTTTAAATTTTGATAAAAACTCCGAATAATCTAACATAACATTTTTTCTTTTCCATTTCTAGCCGCTAGTTTCGCCAATGTGTCAGCCTCTTCATTGCCCCGTAACCCAATATGCGATGGAACCCACTGCAATCTCAGTTTGATGCCTTTTATAGTAATCTCATCGATTTTAGATAGAATAACATAAGCTATCGAAGCACTTCTGTAGCCAGAGGCGCATCGAGCTATATGTTGTAATGAGCTTTTACTGTCTGTGCAAATGACAACATTTTTAGAACTACAATAATTAAGTGTGTAAGTCAAAGCCTCTGAGATTGCAATGAGCTCCAAGGTCATTATGGATGTAGGTTCACTTATTTTAAAACAGTTATTCTGTGTGCTTATATCTAAATTAGGTATATAATATGCAGACCCATGACCTTCTCCACTCTTCGACCCATCTGTAAATATAAAAAACCAACCACTATACTTTGTATATAGTTCATTAATAACTTCATATTTTAAAATGTTACTATTGTAGGAGCGTTTAGATGTTTTAATAGATTCTAAATTTATTTTAATTATTTCTTTTACATTAATATTAGTTATCCATGTTCGTAAAGTATACATTAATAATGGATAGGAAGAAGCTACCTGCAACTCTTTTACCTCATTCATAACTGATGCTAATAGAGGTATGTTTTATTCTTCCAATAATAATTTTGTCGAAGAGCGTAGAGATCCTCTAACAGCTTAAAAGTTAAATTATTTTCTATAGCTTTTGATTTTAGACAAAATTTGTAAGCTAAATATTTCCTTCGTAAGTACAGCGGCACTACACAAACTTCACTTTCCATTACATGTATCGGTGAGGTTTTGATAAAACCTCCTATAATCCTCATAGCTTGGTTTTGAATCTTATTTAATTTATCTAGATGACATTTTGCGCTCGTATCATATAAATAGCAGCTATAGTCGATACGACTTCTGATTAATGCAATATATATATGTCTTAGGTGTTAAGTGTGTGTTAGGATGTAAGCCCCAAGAAGCACCTGCCAAAACCTTAAGTAAATTAAGGCTGCTTTGTACCTTTTCAACAGTCATGTTAATATGTTTACTCCAACGCAACGATCTGTCCAACCACACACCCAAATATTTATAATTGTCTACTACTTCTAAATTGTCCTTGTCTAATTTAAGGTCTATTTGTAATCTTCTATGACCTCTACTAAAAATACAAACCTTCGATTTTTGGGCTGATAACTGTAACCCCAATTCATCCATAATGAGGCAAAATGCATTTAACGCTGTTTGAAATTCTATTTGACTTTCTGTCATGTTTCTGGAAGGGAAATATAGGACAAAATCATCTGCGTATCGACACATCGTTACGTTTGTAATTTTATCAAAACATTTAGTTGTAATTATGTTAAATAAAATAGGTGAAATCGGGTCACCTTGTGCTAATCCACGATTCGTATATCTTATAAAATATTTATTTTGATCGGAATCATCTTTTATAACAAGGTGCCGTTCACTTAAAAACATCCACAGATACTGACATATTTTTTTACCAACACCTATTTCGTCTAAAGTATTAATCAATACATCTATTATAACATTATTATAGGCATTAGTTATATCCAAAAAACACGCAACAGTAACTTTTTTAAGCGAAAAACTTAAGTAAATTTGGCTAACTAATTTGACTAGGCAGTCCTGGCATGACTGTCCTCTCCTGAATCCCGAGGTGAACGGGGATAAAAGTTTATTTTTCTCTATATACCACTCCAGCCTTTTTGTTAACATTGTATGAAAGATTTTGCAAACACAAGAGATTAAGGAGATGGGTCGGATTTTGGTACTTGTGATGGAATATCACCGGTATTTAAAATGTAATTATATAACTTTAATAAGTATAATTTACCTGCCGAAGGTAAGTGGTATATGAGTGAATATGTAATCCCGTCAATACCGGGTGCTGTATCTTTACGTTTGAAGCAATTACACATTTCTTGTAAGGTGAAATTAGCCTCGAGTAATATATTATTTGAGTATAACTGTTGAAGTCTTGATATAAGGTTTAGGTCGAAAGTTATTTTTTGTACGGTCACAGTTCCTAATCCAAGGTATGTGTTCATCGGCAGCTTTAGTCACCTGTTTGATAAAATTATCATAGAAGAATTGCACATTATGTATATCTACAGGTGGTGAGAAATAATTTTCTAAAGAATTTCTATACTCTGGCCACTTTGCCAACTTAAAATTTTGCTTTTTAGTTATACAAGCAGCGTTCACATTATTACTAAATTTATATGCAATTTTAACAAACAGATGATCACTTCCCAGATTTTCGTTCATCACACCCCAGCTAAGTGAAATGGATAAATCGGTCGAAACAAATGTCACATCAGGAGTGGCACTTCCATCGTTAAGAGGAATAAATCCAGCATCTAAAGCAGTGTCATAAATCTGAATTCCTCTACCATCGGCTTTAGAGGACCAGGTTGCATGGTGACCGTTAAAATCCCCAGCTATTATGCATTTTTTGGGATATAGTGAAAATATTTGTTCCCAGTCAGCAACACTTGTGGAAACTGACGAAGGGCAATATAACAGTACTATATATTTAATTTCATTACAGTTTAAAAGTTTGATTGAAATAACTTCAATACCTGAATTTCTAATAGAAAATGTATAATAATCGCTACCCCCCCGTAACCATCTGTCCTATCTTTTCTAAAAATATTATACCCACTTACGTTAAAATAAGATTCAGGTTCCAGCCACGTTTCGGATATTAAAGCTATGTGCGTTTTTTCTTGTGCCATTAGCAACTCAAACTCATTACGTTTAGGTCGTAAACTTCGTGCATTCCACTGTACAATACGTAGAGAGGACGTTCTTATTGTATTGTTAGCCATTATTAAAAATAGATAAAAATTTTGTACAAATATCGTCTTTCTTCAAAGCTTTCAGAATCAGTTGACCTAATATTTCCATTACAAATCTACCAAGTTGTTTTAGTTTGGTGTCCCAGTCGGTGTTAGATGTACATATATCTTTAAATTTTTTGAAGGTACTGATAAAATCGAAGTTATTTAAGTTATTTTCCGAGTCTTTATCTTCAGGTGGAGCTGGAGGTTCATAGGTGGGTGATGGTAGATTATCTTCACCTGGACTATACCTTTCCGATACTCTAGTCTCCATCGTCTTTCTTTTTGATACATGTTCATGATCTTGTTGTTGAATAATTTTCCTTGAGTTTCTTTCCTTAGTGGCATTATTAAGTATCATATCATCACTTCTACTGCTATTAACCATTTGCCCTGTTATAAGTATATCTCTATATGTTTCCTGAGTATTTTGTTTATGTTGTGTATTTATATCATTTCTATTCTTTTCAACTTCCTTGTTATTAATACTTATTTCTTTATCTCCGTTTTCTTTTAAATATAGATCTAATGCTTTTCTGTAGGTGTAGTTATGCTTGGTCATGATACATCTGATTTCTTTTTCTTTTAAAAAGATTGGGCACTTCTTGTACATGGCCATATGTGGTCCTTTACAATTCACACACATGTAGTTATTTCTTTCACAGTTTGAGTGATTACCACCACATTTAGGACACGTAGTTTTCTTAATTGGACATGATCTGGAAAGATGACCAAACTTCCAGCATCCTGAGCATTGGGAAACTGGAAAAGTATAAGGCTCCACTTTAAACCTGCAACCGTATCCAAAAACGTACGGCGGTAAAGTGGCGCTCTTGAAACAAATTCGTATTGTCTCTGAATCTATCCATTCCCCGCTATCAGACATTCTCTTAAGCCGTCTTATTGATATTATTTCACGGTCACATGACAGATTTTCAAGAATTTCTGTTTCTCCTGTTTCTAAATCTATCCGTCTTAAAATCCCATAACATAGGCTAGTCTCGTCAGTCCGCTGAACTCTGTATCCTGCGTTAACAAAACTTTCACAATTTAATAATTTGAAAGCACTTTCTCTGGTTTCAAAATAGATTAGGGCCCTAAACGCACTTTTGTATACCATTTAATGATCTCAAAAGCTTTGCCATACCAAATTGTTTTGGTAGCGGTTCTTTTCTTGTCACACAAATACACGTGTAGTTTTCTTCAGAGGAGTTTCCGCTACTTTCTTCCATTAAGTTGTCACTTAAAGAATCTTTCCTGTTTGCTCGCTTAGGTCTTCTAATGACTGCCACAAATCCATCTTCTTCCACTATTTCTTCCTCTTCCTGTCGCCCTCTTTTTGCAAATCGTTGCTCACTCTCTTCATTAATCTCCATCTCTTCGGTCAAAATAGGGTTAACTTGTTGTTCTCTTTGAGGTACTAACTCCTGCACTATGTCATCACTACCACTCGAAGCACAAATATCCTCGTTAATGTTAATATCAGCCATTTAATAATAAAATACGATAATATAATATCATAATTATAATAATAATTATGTGTGTGGGTATATGGAAAAATCACGCGATAAAATTGCGATGCAGCTAGGCGTGTGCGTCCAACTCAACCGCTCGCGCGTGTTAGGATAGCAGAGTGTGGATAATTAAATAATATTAAAGCAGACATTATAGGAGAAACATTATGTATATATTTACTATATCAACAGCAATATAAATTACATAATACCAGGCACATAAGAATTGTGTGTCTATAACAAACATTAAGAATACTTAACTGGTAGTGTGCTCGGTCCGAAGGCTCGATGAAGACTGTCTACTAAGGGACGAGTCACCGTATTTATAGGAAATGCCACTCTCAGAGTACCATCGAGCCGTTTTTATAATTTTATAAAAGTTATTCTACCCTCGGAATCAACTAAACTTAAGCAATCCACAATACAATACTTTTATTAGAATTATGACTCGTTATATTTATATAACACGGCCATTCTGATAATTACTTCGTTCTCGAAGTAAACTTTTCGATTAACATAATAAATAGTGCAAATAGTTTTGACACTACAGAAATGACAAGAAACTCCCTGGAAATGGTATCAACGTATTCCATCAATAAGTTTCTTATTAACAATAACGTAACAGTTCAAGAGAACTCAAAATTATAGTAACATATCTAATATCAATTGCTAGGATAAAAACACATTGTACCACATATGTGTTAAATCCATTTGTAAACACTTTAAGGTAATTTATTAATATAACAATTGTTTATTCGCAATGCTTAAATAACCAACATTTCATAATTTAAAGGCGATTTTTATAATTTAAGCCTCGTCTTATGAAATCACAATATCATGCCATTACCCAATACACATTGTAGTGACAATTATATAACACATTATAATTACTTTATAAATCTATAATATCCTTCATATATAACACTGCCATACTGACATGTACTTCGTTCTCGAAGTACCTACAAATATGTCTACAGTCTCACAAAAAATAACGTTTGACATTGACCGCCGACTGAACAGTTCCTGATTCGAAACAATAAGCAGAGATTATGAAATTCAAACAAGTTCCATTAACAAATATCTAACAGTTAAAATAACTCATCGCTCGGTCAATTCTGACAATATCATTAAAACTTTCCAAACATTCTGTTAACGTATTAATAAATATGTTACGGGTAATTCAAACCATCGCTCAGTCTCAATATTAAAACTATTCGACAAGGATTTTCTGTTAACATGGTTTCGGTCATCTCATGGTGATTTTAGTAAGTATCTACATACTTGGTTTAAGTATTGCTATGTTTTAAGTTTATTTATTATCTATTAACTCTGAACGTAATCATACTTAATGAACAAGTGCTATCCATTCACCTAAGCTTTTGTTATTTTAGGTTTCCGGATAAAAATAATGTAGCACTAGAAAATTAGATAGGATTTGTGTTGCAATTGACATCACAGTCCATCAAAAGTCCAGACATTATCTTGGTTATATTATGACTTGGGTAAACACTTTATATTCATCACATAAACCGGATGTTTAGCAGTCGACTCATGGATTACTAGATCATAATAATTATTGAGTTGTATATTAAAAGAATTATATGAATAAATAACTTGTAAATATTACAAGTGGTAATAATTTTTCTGCATCCTAATTATTTACCCGATTTAGTCTATACTAGGGTTATTAAATCGGACTTGGCAACATAGACCACACTGGCCATCTACAGAGCAATAGCTGAATATAATTCATATAAACTTATTTCATTTTTACTATTTGATGTCTCCAATTGTCGATCTAATTTTGCTATATTGTACTAGATAGCGTCACTGAGATATGTAATCAGTTTTTCTATGTCATTTTGACACAAGCCCTCTCTATCTTATATCTCTTTGGTATAGTATATCTTAATCTACCATATTTCATGGCATCACCCGTCAGGGATACAGCACTTGCCACAGGCACAACAGCCAAAAGCACAACAGCCACAGGCACAGCTACAGCCACCGGCACCACGGCCACCGGCACCACGGCCACAGGCACCACGGCCACAGGCACCACGGCCACAGGCACCACGGCCACAGGCACCACGGCCACAGGCACCTTTTTATTATTATTATTAATTCTGGACACTGTACTTTGTCAGTCAGCCTATGCGGATAGACCTGGCTCATCAAACAACAGCATCAGTAAAAATAATAATCTGTCTAGTCTGTCAATCAAGTTAACAGTCAAGTCAATCAAGTTATTCAATCAAGTCTATTAAGTATCAGCAGTCAGTTACTTCGTCTTATTCAACTTTTATACAAGATACGGACGACAGCAGGTCAAGCCACCCGAAACTGCAAAAATTTGTGTAGTTAGTATTTGCAATAATGTGCTGTAAGGTACCACTAGAGAGTAGCCCAAGCCATGTACCCACACACAGTACTATACACAACCAAACAAATTATCACAGTTGCAAATTGAAAATACAATCGATACAGATACTGTCCCTTAGTAAGTTTTCCAAATGTTATTTTTAAGCAATACCGTTTTATATTGACGTTATTTACTCAATTCAGATAATTCTTTACTTACGATAATTCTTAACTTCTGGATGTTCTCACCGTTGGTTGAGGTTCTGGGGCTCTGTATTTTTGAAGTACATTCAGGATTATTCCTGTATAGGACACCAGGTACAGGATTATTGCTGCTTATGCAGCGTAGCAGTTCCAACGTCAGAGAAGACGGCCTGATGTCATCATTACGGTTGAGTGAAGTCAGCGACCCGCTGAACAACGGCTTCCGAAATATCGTCACAAGCTCCAACGTCGATCATGGAAAAAAAAAAAAAAAATTATGAAACCAGAGCCTTGATCCCCACTTCTGATGTTAGGATAGCAGAGTGTGGATAATTAAATAATATTAAAGCAGACATTATAGGAGAAACATTATGTATATATTTACTTATAACATTACACACTGGGCATATTTACAATCAACAGCAATATAAATTACATAATACCAGGCACATAAGAATTGTGTGTCTCTAACAAACATTAAGAATACTTAACTGGTAGTGTGCTCGGTCCGAAGGCTCGATGAAGACTGTCTACTAAGGGACGAGTCACCGTATTTATAGGAAATGCCACTCTCAGAGTACCATCGAGCCGTTTTTATAATTTTATAAAAGTTATTCTACCCTCGGAATCAACTAAACTTAAGCAATCCACAATACAATACTTTATTAGAATTATGACTCGTTATATTTATATAACACGCGCAACTGATTTATCTATTTACAAAAATCAATCTTTAGTCAATTCTGTAATAATCGATATATTGTGGGTACTTATTTAATAAATAAGTAAACCCCTACTACCTACAACATCAGTCTCTCTCTTGTTCGTTTGCGCTTCTGTATAGACGGACGTATAACCTTCCTAGTGATTTTTAAATTGGCTGATAATATACACAGTTATAAAAAGCCAAAAAAAAAAGAACCAAGATATCCTATAGGTTATCGGCCCAGGATACGTTTTTACTGCAATATAAGTGTTCACAAGTGTTAGAACCAAGATATCCTATAGGTTATCGGCCCAGGATACGTTTTTACTGCAATATAAGTGTTCACAAGTAAGTCCGTTACAACATTTTAAAAGTGGAAAATTTAAAAACTAAACGTAATATCAAGCCATTTGATGGGGAAAAATACAGCGTCTGGAAGTTTAGAATACGGGCATTGTTAAGTGAAATGGATGTGTTAAAAGTTATAGACGAAGACCCGATAATTCGATGTAACTTGTGGGAGAAAAATAACCGTATAGCAAAAAGTATTATCGTCGAGTATTTATCGGATTCCTACCTCGGTTTTGCGAAGGAAGACAGTACCGCAAAAGAAATTTTGAAAAGTTTAGATGTTTCGTATGAACGGAAAAGTATTGCTACTCAGTTGGCTTTACGAAAAAAGCTGTTGACTTTAAAACTGCAAGGCGATGTCATACTTATAAAACATTTTAGAATTTTTGATGATTTGATCACTGAATTGTTAGCCGCCGGAGCGAAGTTGGAAGAAACCGATAAGGTAGCTCATTTGTTGCTCACCCTACCCGCAACTTATGACGGCGTGATAACTGCGATCGAAACTTTATCGGAAGATAATTTAACGTTAGCATTCGTTAAAACAAGGCTTTTAGATCATGAAGTTAAGTTGATGAGTGAGTCCAGTGACACCAGCGTGAAAGTTCTGCAAGTTGAACGGAGCAATGGACACGAATTTCGAAAAAGAAAATTTGATAATTCACATTATAATAAAGCAAATAATAACTACAACCAGAAGGATAATAAGCAGAAGAAAAAGTTTTTAAAGTGTTATCATTGTGGCCGCAAGGGTCATGTGAAAACTGATTGTTTTTACTTCAAATAAGCTCAACAGCAGCAGCAGAAAAACACGGAGAGAACAAGGACAGTCCATGCAGTTGAGACCAGTGAGCCGTCCACGTCGAACAATTTTTCTAGATTTGCTTTTATGATGGGAGACTATCAAGCGGATGATGATGCAAGCAAAGTAACTTTCCTGTTGGATTCTGGAGCATCGGTCCATATTATAAACAGGGAAGATCTTTTCAGTAGCCACACTATCATGCAACCCCCATTAAGAATTTATATTGCTAACAAAAATGTGCATTTATTTCAGATACAAAAAAGGAACGATGTATGTGACCAGCCACACAGGCGTTCAAGGAGTTTTGGAGGATGTACTCTTCTGTGCTGAGGTACCATACAACTTGATGTCTGTATCCAAAATGCAACGTGCTGGTTTAACAGTCATTTTCGACCAGCATGGAGCCCAAATACGTAAGGATAATAAAACCATTATGCAAGGTATGTTGAAAAACAATTTAATTGCTGTAGACTTAATGGCATCTGTAAATAAGTGTCAATCTATTTCTCAAGTATGCAGTAATAAAAATATGTACAAATTATGGCATCAACGCTTTGGTCATATTAGTAAAAATAAATTCATTCAAATTAAAAATAATAAAATGGTTGATGACACCAGCCAAATCGAAACTGTTATGCTAGATGATGAGTTGTGTGAGGCCTGTATAAATGGAAAACAAAGTCGAATTCCATTCAATAAAGTCAAAGATAAAAGTCATGTTAACCGGCCATTATTTATTGTGCACTCAGATGTTTGTGGACCTATTACTCCCCCAACGAATGACAACAAAAACTACTTTGTACTTTTTGTTGATGAGTATACGCATTATTGTGTTACGTACCTATTAACATATAAATCTGATGTATGCGCTGCTTTTAAAGATTTCGTGGCTAAAAGCGAAGCTAATTTTAATTTAAAATTAGTGAAATTATACTGTGATAATGGTGGCGAATATCTATCGACTGAGATGAAAAGTTATTGTGTAGAAAGAGGGATATCGTATCATTTAACAGTTCCGAGAACACCACAGCTGAATGGCGTTTCTGAACGTATGGTCAGAACCATTAATGAAAAAGCTCGTTCCATGATAAGCGGTGCTCAGTTAGACAAAGTGTTTTGGGGCGAAGCAGTACTGACTGCTGTTTATTTAATTAATTTGACCCCAACTAAAGCTTTGAAACTTTCAAAAACACCATTCGAAATGTGGCATAGTAAGAAACCTCAAATTAAATATTTGAGGGTATTTGGTTCAACTGTTTACGTGCATAATAAAATCAGTAAAACCAAGTTTGATGAAAAATCATGGAAAGGGATACTAGTGGGTTATGAACCAAACGGATATAAAGTTTGTGGAACCCAGAATGCGAAAAATACGTAATAGTCAGAGATGTTGTTGTTGATGAGACTGGTTTTCTTCAATCTAGGCCAGACCTCAAGTCTGAAGGGAATATTAAAAATTCTCACGGCAAAACTGATGATTTAATATCTAAGTCAGTGCCGGTAAAGTCTCATAACTCTGACAAATCAGATACATCCAAATCTGATGGGCAGCAATGTCCTAGTAAAATTCGCAAGTTAAACCATGATAATTTAATCGAATCGGAACAAACAGTTGATACATTTTCTAATAACCCGTCTTCACCAAAAGAAATAACTAACAATAGATAAACCTGAGGTTCGAAGAAGCAGTAGGCTCAAAAATCGACCATCTGTTTCATATAATGAAGATGATGTTGATGATTACATTTTGTGTGCTCAGTCTATTCTATGTAAGATACCAAATTCATTAGAAGAGATCAAAACTCGAGAGAACAGATCTCAGTGGAAAAGCGCAATTAGAGATGAATTAAATTCTCTAAAGTTAAATAATACTTGGACTTTCGTACCAAGACCTGAAAATAAAAACATTGTCGATTGCAAATGGATATTTACTATAAAATATGATGAATTTGGAAAACCTTTAAGATACAAAGCACGACTAGAGTTGCAAGGGGTTTCAGTCAAGAATACCTCACGGACTATAATGAAACTTTCACACCAGTCGCAAGAATAGCTAGTTTCAGATTTATACTTAGGTTTGCCAATCAATATAATTTGCTAGTTCATCATATGGATGTGAAAACCGCCTTCTTAAATGGCGAATTAAAAGAAGATATTTACATGAAAGTCCCTGAGAGTATCTCTTGTCCAAATAATTATGTGTGTAAATTGAACAAAGCACTTTATGGACTGAAACAGGCAGCTAGGTATTGGTTTGAAGTTTTCAAACGATCTCTTAAAGAAAAAAGGTTTCCAAAATTCTTCAGTAGATGATGTATATGATATGTGTTAGACAATGGAGATGTACATAAAAATATTTATGTGATTTTATATGTAGATGATTTAGTTATAGCATGCGCTGAGATTGATAAAATGAATAATTTTAAAAGGTATTTAATGAGTAAATTTAAAATGACTGATTTAAAAGAGATAAAATTATTTCTTGGTATAAAAATTACAAGGCATGCAAATGAAATTACATTAGATCAAAGTGCATACATAAAAACGGTATTAAATAAATTTAATATGTACGATTGTAAACCTGTCAAAACACCCATTGAAAACAAACTTAATTATGAAGCATTAAACTCTGAGGAAAAATATAACGCTCCATGTCGAAACGTTATAGGATGTTTAATGTATGTCATGTTATGCACTTGTTAGGATAGCAGAGTATGGGTAATTAAATAGTATTTAAAGCAAAACATTATGGGAGAAACATTATGTACGTAGTTACTTATAACATTACCTACTGGACATATTTAGAATCATCAGCAATATCAGCAATATAAATTACATAAGACCAGGCACATAAGAATTATGTGCCTATAACGAATATTCAGAATACTTAACTGGTAGTGTGCTCGGTCCGACGGCTCGATGGAGACCCCTACTAAGGGACGAGTCACCGTATTTATAGGAAATGCCACTCTCAGAGTACCATCGAGCCGTTTTTATAATTTTATAAAAGTTATTCTACCCTCGGAATCAACTAAACTTAAGCAATCCACAATACAATACTTTATTAGAATTATGACTCGTTATATTTATATAACACGGCCATTCTGATAATTACTTCGTTCTCGAAGTAAACTTTTCGATTAACATAATAAATAGTGCAAATAATTTTGACACTACAGAAATGACAAGAAACTCCCTGGAAATGGTATCAACGTATTCCATCAATAAGTTTCTTATTAACAATAACGTAACAGTTCAAGAGAACTCAAAATTATAGTAACATATCTAATATCAATTGCTAGGATAAAAACACATTGTACCACAACATAATCATAATAAAGTACACCCTATGTGTTAAATCCATTTGTAAACACTTTAAGGTAATTTATTAATATAACAATTGTTTATTCGCAATGCTTAAATAACCAACATTTCATAATTTAAAGGCGATTTTTATAATTTAAGCCTCGTCTTATGAAATCACAATATCATGCCATTACCCAATACACATTGTAGTGACAATTATATAACACATTATAATTACTTTATAAATCTATAATATCCTTCATATATAACACTGCCATACTGAAATGTACTTCGTTCTCGAAGTACCTACAAATATGTCTACAGTCTCACAAAAAATAACGTTTGACATTGACCGCCGACTGAACAGTTCCTGATTCGAAACAATAAGCAGAGATTATGAAATTCAAACAAGTTCCAGTGTTGTCAACCTGTCGATATTATTCAAATCTACTATTTATTAAACATTCTCTGTTAGATTAACAAATATCTAACAGTTAAAATAACTCATCGCTCGGTCAATTCTGACAATATCATTAAAACTTTCCAAACATTTTCTGTTAACGTATTAATAAATATGTTACGGGTAATTCAAACCATCGCTCAGTCTCAATATTAAAACTATTCGACAAGGATTTTCTGTTAACATGGTTTCGGTCATCTCATGGTGATTTTAGTAAGTATCTACATACTTGGTTTAAGTATTGCTATGTTTTAAGGTTATTTATTATCTATTAACTCTGAACGTAATCATACTTAATGAACAAGTGCTATCCATTCACCTAAGCTTTTGTTATTTTAGGTTTCCGGATAAAAATAATGTAGCACTAGAAAATTAGATAGGATTTGTGTTGCAATTGACATCACAGTCCATCAAAAGTCCAGACATTATCTTGGTTATATTATGACTTGGGTAAACACTTTATATTCATCACATAAATCGGATGTTTAGCAGTCGACTCTAGATTATAATAATTATTGAGTTGTATATTAAAAGAATTATATGAATAAATAACTTGTAAATATTACAAGTGGTAATAATTTTTCTGCATCCTAATTATTTACCCGATTTAGTCTATACTAGGGGTATTAAATCGGACTTGGCAACATAGACCACACTGGCCATCTACAGAGCAATAGCTGAGTATAATTCATATAAACTTATTTCATTTTTACTATTTGATGTCTCCAATTGTCGATCTAATTTTGCTATATTGTACAGTTTTTCTATGCCATTTTGACACAAGCCCTCTCTATCTTATATCTCTTTGGTATAGTATATCTTAATCTACCATATTTCATGGCATCACCCGTCAGGGATACAGCACTTGCTACAGGCACAACAGCCAAAAGCACAAAAGCCACAGGCACAGCTACAGGTACCGGCACCACGGCCACCGGCACCACGGCCACAGGCATCACGGCCACAGGCATCACGGCCACAGGCATCACGGCCACGGGCATCACGGCCACGGGCATCACGGCCACAGGCATCACGGCCACAGGCATCACGGCCACAGGCATCACGGCCACAGGCATCACGGCCACAGGCACCACGGCCACAGGCATCACGGCCACAGGCATCACGGCCACAGGCACCACGGCCACAGGCATCACGGCCACAGGCACCTTTTTATTATTATTATTATTAATTCTGGACACTGTACTTTGTCAGTCAGCCTATGCGGATAGACCTGGCTCATCAAACAACAGCATCAGTAAAAATAATAATCTGTCTAGTCTGTCAATCAAGTTAACAGTCAAGTCAATCAAGTTAATCAATCAAGTCTATTAAGTATCAGCATTCAGTTACTTCGTCTTATTCAACTTTTATACAAGGTACGGACGACAGCAGGTCAAGCCACCCGAAACTGCCAAATATTCCCAATAAAAGCTTGAGCCTTAAAGCTTTAGCGATGTTGTGTCAGATTGTTTGTGAATTTAATTATTAAGAGACAGATGAAACTTTATTTTTCAAAACCTCCTTTCTTTACCATGCAATTAAAGTAACTAACAAATCCCGTGCTATCAGAGAGTAGCTCTGACCAAGCACAAGATAAGTCCAGTTACAATGTATAATATTTAATGCTATGGTACTACCAGAGGGTAGCCCTGGGCACGTACCCGCACCCAAAAGGAGATCGCCGAAATTCGCCCCAGCATGGACAAATAAATGTCCTGCATTATAATTTTTCTTTCATTTTTTTATTATTATGACTACATTTGTTATCAAAATACATTAAACGCAATCTGTAAAATAGCGTAATAATAGTGTTTTTATCGATATTAAACAAAATCGATTCTCAAATCGTTAGTTCAAATAGCGGTATCGATTCTACAGATGCGGAAATGAGTGACATCTCCAATTGTTTTGTTATGTTTGTTACTCGCGATTTTTTTTTTTTTGGCGGCATGAGTGTCACGCTCATTTTTCATTGGACTTTTAAAATTATTTATAGTGTTGTTTACTAAATAAAATCGCGTGATTTATGTAGTAAAAAGTGCATTCAGTGAATAATTTATAAAGAACAGTGAAATAATGTAGCACAGTGGCCACATCATGTCCTTACTCCAAATTCTTTCTTGTCGGCCTCACGCAGGAAAAGAAAGGAGATAGATTAGTTAAGTTAAGCTAGGATAAGTTAGGATAGAAACTTACTCAAGAAAAAAATTACTAAAGACTAGGCTGTATGGCGTACTATGCCTTTGCCTTTTCCGTTCAGAAGAACGGAAAGAATTAAACCAAAAAAAAATTGTTACTCGCTTCCTTGCCTTTGTGCAGAGTAGTGAGTGTTCACTTTTGTTACTGGATTACACGAGTAACAGTTGTGAAGGTCAGATGGCAGTCGCTCCATGTAAAACATTGATATTCAGCGGCGTCCGGTTAGACTGGACGCTGACCCCAAAATAATTGGTAAAAGGCTAGACTATAAATAACTTGTATTATTTACACATTTGATGATTACATTCATTTTCTTACTAAACGTAAAAGAAATAATAAATCTATTCAGTTTTCTTTACGATTATATAACCTCAAAATCAAACACATTTTAGTTTGATACTCGGTTCCTAAGCTTGTCCGTGTATCAACAAATACCTGATATGATTACATGAATCATTCCAAACACAACTAGCATTTTCTTATTGCTGTCAATTCTGGGGCATTCAATGTATGGAATTTTAGCAATGTCCTTTGTGTAGTTAGTATTTGCAATAATGTGCGGTAAGGTACCACTAGAGAGTAGCCCAAGCCATGTACCCACACACAGTATTATACACAACCAAACAAATTATCACAGTTGCAAATTGAAAATACAATCGATACAGATACTGACCCTTAATAAGTTTTCCAAATGTTATTTTTAAGCAATACTGTTTTATATTGTCGTTATTTACTCAATTCAGATAATTCTTTACTTACGAATAACTTCTGGAGGTTCTCACTGTTGGTTGAGGTTCTGGGGCTCTGTATTTTTGAAGTACATACAGGATTATTCCTGTATAGGACACCAGGTAACGGATTATTGCTGCTTATGCAGCGTAGCAGTTCCAACGTCAGAGAAGACGGCCTGATGTCATCATTACGGTGCGAGTGAAGTCAGCGACCCGCTGAACAACGGCTTCCGAAATATCGTCACAAGCTCCAACGGCGGTTATGAAAAAAAAAAAATAGTTTTATAAAACCAGAGCCCTGATCCCACTTCTGATGTTAGGATAGCAGAGTATGTGTAATTAAATAGTATTTAAAGCAAAACATTATGGGAGAAACATTATGTACGTAGTTACTTATAACATTACCTACTGGACATATTTAGAATCATCAGCAATATCAGCAATATAAATTACATAAGACCAGGCATATAAGAATTATGTGCCTATAACGAATATTCAGAATACTAAACTGGTAGTGTGCTCGGTCCGACGGCTCCATGAAGACTGTCTACTAAGGGACGAGTCACCGTATTTATAGGAAATGCCACTCTCAGAGTACCATCGAGCCGCTTTTATAATTTTATAAAAGTTATTCTACCCTCGGAATCAACTAAACTTAAGCAATCCACAATACAATACTTTATTAGAATTATGACTCGTTATATTTATATAACACACTCGTCCAGATTTAAGTACAAGTGTTATTAAACTGAGTAGGTATACGAACAAAAATAATAAAGAACTCTGGCAATGTCTCAAGAGAGTGCTAAGGTACTTGAAAGGTACTGTTGATTTAAAATTAAGTTATAAAAGATCTGTCTACAATAATATTCTATGTGGCTATGTAGACTCAGATTGGGGTGGCGGTGATTCAAACGACAGGAAAAGTACAACTGGGTATTTATTTAAGCTTTTCGAGCATTGCTCTATAACCTGGAGTACCAAGAAACAAATGTCAGTTGCTGCCTCTTCAACTGAGGCGGAGTATATGGCATTGTATGAAGCTGTTAGGGAGGCATTATGGCTTAAATCACTAGCAGTTAGTATTAAGATAGATATGGATAAACCTATCATAATCTATGAGGATAACAATGGCTGTATAAGCATTGCAAATAATCCAACCAATCACAAGCGTACTAAACATATTGATATAAAATATCATTTTTCTAGAGAACACATTGAGAAAAATGTAATAAAATTAAATTACATCAGGTCAGCAGCTGGCAGATGTTCTGACCAAACCATTACCTGCTATCACTTTTCAAGAGATGAGAAGTAAAATGGGCTTAGAATAAGATTCTGTTCGATTTTTTGTTACCTATTAGTTTAATGATATGATGTATTAGAATGATTTAATGTAATGGTCTGATTAAGGTTTTCTGGGTTTCCCTTAATCCTTGCAACAAATGTTGGGCCATGAGATGTATTTCCCAGCAAACATTAGGAAGATAATATGTTCCGATCATTCAGGTATTTATTTACTTTGATTTGTTTTATTTTTACAATTGACAGATTAATTTTTGAGGGGGCGTGTTGATTTATTTGATTTATCTATTTACAAAAATCAATCTTTAGTCAATTCTGTAATAATCGATATATTGTGGGTACTTATTTAATAAATAAGTAAACCCCTACTACCTACAACATCAGTCTCTCTCTTGTTCGTTTGCGCTTCTGTATAGACGGACGTATAACCTTCCTAGTGATTTTTAAATTGGCTGATAATATACACAGTTATAAAAAGCCTATAACTCGTTTTATTCAAGTGTTAGAACCAAGATATCCTATAGACCCTCCGTGGCGCAGCGGTCAACACGCCTGCCTGCGATGTGGACGCCCCGGGATCGATCCCCGGCCAGGTCATGATGGAACACGATCTTTTCCTGATTGGCCTGGGTCTTGGATGTTTATCTATATTATGTATGTATTAAAAATATAGTATCGTTGAGTTAGTATCCCATAACACAAGTCTCGAACTTACTTTGGGGCTAGCTCAATCTGTGTGATTTATCCGTATATATTTATTACTAGCTGCTGCCTGCGAATCCGACCGCGTTGTAATATAAAATAAGCGCCTGTTAAAATAATGGGAGCAATGTGTACGTCCGCGTTTGCCCCCGTTTTCGCAACATTTTTTGTTACTGCTCTGCTCCTATTGGTCATAGCGGGATGTTATATAGCCTATGTCCTTTCTCATGCTTTAGACTATCTGTGTACCAATTGTCATTACAGTCGGTTCAGTAGTTTTGGCGTGAAAGCCGGACAGACAGACAGAGATACTTTCGCATTTATAATATTAGTATTTATTTATTTATTTCATCATCATGGCTCTCAAAGCGGTGAAGAAACACAAAGTGAGGTTACTAGCATGTCCTAGAGCCACAATTTCGAAGACATGTGACATCTACCAACCTGGGTCCGCGTGTAAGATGACGGCCCACTCCCTCTCATTGAGAAGAGGTTTACGTCCCAGAAGTGGAAACATTATAGGCTCCATAAAAAACTAATATTTACTTGCTGCAAGAAACTAGGAGGAAAATGTACCTCACGGCCGCCCATCCAAAGGTTCAGTTCATCGAAATTACCAGGCAGCTAGTGCCTGACGCTGGTTTTCAACTAAACTTGGTGAGGGTTGTGACAGATGCAGAACAGTTTTATACTGCAATATGACGTGTGTATGCGTACTTAAATAAACAAATACAATAAAAGTTTGCTAGTTATATCAGTAACGAACATGTAGAAATTAATTATATATAAGTACTTACAACGATATTTTTTGTTTATGCAAATCTGAATATAGTTTGTTCAGAATAAGCAATTGAATCGATTCTAATAATTTTTACACCATGTTATAGTTTTTCCCAAATACATTTAGAAATAGATCGTACTTGCTTCGGCAGTACATATACTAAAATTGGAACGATACAGAGAAGATTAGCATGGGCCCTGCGCAAGGATGACACGCAAAATCGTGAAGCGTTCCACATTTTTTTTTGACAGCGTCTGAGGCAATCCCCGCACAGTGCAAGTATTTGTATGCATGAATATGAATATTTGCACTGGTCTGGTCGTGCCTCGGAAAGCACGTTAAGCCGTTAAGCCGGTCCCGGTTGCCATATGAATATCTAGTGGCAGCCGTTACGGGTTGTTGGAGCCCTCAAAAATCCAACAATTGGTCTAACTGCAATGCTTCGATGTCGCCTTCGGGTTGTGGAGGTCAGCCGGCAGTCGCTTCACGGAAAATGTCGAAGTTTAGCCATATCAGCAGTTGGACTGGTAAAGCGGACCCCAGACTCTAAAGCTGAAAAGGCTTTGAATGCGACTGGCATTAACGCTGTGAGGATGATTTAGAAATAGATCATAGTACTTGCGCGTGCGCGCGTGCGCTACAGCTGATGCCAGAGGTCAACGCACCGTGCTCGCCCGCCCGAGCGGAGTTTTGACCATATTTTTGTTGGGACAACCAAGTAGAATAGAAGGCTGATAACTTTGTGGTTTTTCATTATATCTTTTTGAAATTTTGTACATACAATATGTAAAGAAAACCCTGTCCGATCCGTGAAGGTATTGTTAGGTATCGATAACTGATTCTACTAATGCCCACAAAGACAGACTAAACTTAAAAAAAAATCCCCCTAAAAAAATAAATAGATATTATTTCGCAAAAAGAGGTAACTTAATAGATGTGCGGTAAGCAACCCATTTCGCGGGCGGCGGGGGGCAGGGCACGCGGCACCTGTGACGTGGTCGCGTCACTATTCGCTTATAATAATACCGATGTTGTCACTTTTTTAAAAATTACCAAATTTCGGGGAAATTGGAATTAATTCCCGGGAAAAAAGGATTATTTCAAAATTCATTAGTATTGTTACTATGATGATTATGTAAAATTTTATATTATATTTGGTCAAGTGTTTACCTAACCTTTATTATCCTTATGGGTCGGACAGGGTTTTCTTTACATATTGTATATTCTTTACTTTAAAATACTGGACACGTGTTTCGGGTTTCGCATAAACAAAAAATAATGTTTTAAGTATGTATGTTTTTTATCTAATACTAGCGGCCGCCAGCGACTTTGTTCGCGTGGAGTTAGTTATGCTCCGCTCCTATTGGTCGCAGCGTGATGTTATATAGCCTAAAGCCTTCCTGGATTAATGGGCTATCCAATGCAAAAAGAATTTTTCAAATCGGACCAGTAGTTCCCGAGATTGTCGCGCACAAACAAACAAACAAACTCTTCAGCTTTATATATTAGTATAGATGTTTTAGATAAAAAACATTCATACAACATTATTTTTTTCTCTGCACCATAGCGAAAAATAAACAGAATCATGTAGGCATTTAAATAAAGGTTGGATTTTACTTGAGCCTTACAAGCGTTAAAAGGCAAATCTTGCAAAGAAGAGGGTAGCTTGTTAAAGACCAACCAAATTGTCTTTAAAAGGTCGCTCTTAGGGATAAAACCACCCATTGTGTCAACCTTTGTAAAATCTCTGTATTTATGTCTGTTATTTATATTGTATTCACAATAAGGAGTATTTTCTTGTATTATCCTGCCGTAATCCCAATTTATTTGAAACATTTAACGTTCCTGTTTGTTCTATTATACTCTGTCCAATTAGGTCAACATTTTTTTGACAGCAGCTTTAATACGTATTATTCCAGATTATGTAACATTTAGGTAACTTTTAAATGTCATAAAATAAACATAAACCGCCTGCCTGGCTGCCTTTGTCATATTCGTAACTAGCGACCGCCCGCGACTTTGTTCGCGTGGAGTTAGTTATTTGAACATTTTATTTTAACCCCAAAATATACAGCATACAAGCAAAATATGCAGCAGCAATTTTTGTTATGCTCCGCTCCTATTGGTCGCAGCGTGATGTTATTTAGAAAATTATGAAGAATTTATCAAATCAGACTAGCAGTTCCTGAGATTACCGCGTTCAAAAAAACAAATTGTTCAGGTTAGGTTCAGGACTTCGTTCGCGTGTTTTAGCTGTTGTGCTCCGCTCCTATTGATTGTGGCGAAACCTTCGTGGGTTAATGGGCTATCAAACGCAAAAAGAATTTTTCAAATCGGACCTGTGGTTCCTGAGATTAGCGCGTTCAAACAAACAAACGAACTCTTCACCTTTATAGATTAGTATAGATAGATCAGCCTATAATGTGTCCCACTCCTGAGACACAGGTTTTCTCTACCTGTGGAGGGTGTGGGTCGTAATCTTATGCCTTCAGAAGTGTTATGCTTTCGAAGTTTTGGCTCTAAAACATATATTAGTTATCATCATTCTCCTGCCCTTATCCCAATTTATTTGGGGTCGGCGCAACATGTCTTTTTCTTCCATGCATCCCTATCAGAAGCCATCTCGGCAGTCATCCTCTTCTTAGCCATATCATCCTTCACACATTCCATCCATCGTTTCTTTGGTCTTCCCCTACTCTTATAGCCATCAACATTCATAATTAAGACTCTCCTCACGACATTCTCCTCAGTTCTCCGTAACACTTGCCACATAAAACATATTAGTTAGTAGTGATGAAATAATCTACACAAAGTGTAACTCCTGATAGGATTTGATCCTATGAGCTTAAAACTACATGTTTATCGCGGTCAATACCACTAGGCCACCGCTACTGAAAAGACTACCTTATCGTTTTGAATTATCTAGACATTATCCACCCATTTGGTGTCGGGCTTAGAATAATACCATCCCATATCCTCCCTCGGGTGTCCTAAGAGGCGACTAAGGGAACTCCCACCAGGGAAGCGGGCAGCAGCGCTTCTCCTGTGGAATATCAAATCACTGCAAACCCCAACCCGACTGCCAAGGGTTGGGATTATGGCAAACCCCCCAAGGCAATTAAAACCTTGGGGGACGCCTTTGTCCAGCAGTGGACCAGATTTTTCTTTATCGCGGTCATGATATTCTCTGCTCTTGACATTCCACAGAGACGGTAATTCTCTGCATAATTGGATACATTCAACGATAAAATCTCTCACCTTAACTTATAGATTCTTTTTTCCCGCCCAATACCTTGCCTTCGTCCAGCAGTGGAACTTTTTTAGACTGAAGAAGAAGACATTATAATACCGTATGTGTATCAATCAATAAAAAGACTGAGTGAATAGGAAGGAAGATGGCAGTTGCGCGAGGTGATGCAATGTTAAACCCAAAACACAAGCATCGATGCTGCGCCAGAGGGAGATTGATCTGGAGACTCTCCATGACCAAACTCCCGACACAACAGTCATCATCATCCCAGCGTTAATCCCAGTCGCATCCGAAGCCTTTTCAGCTTTGGAGTCTGGGGTTCGTCTTACCAGTCCAACTGCTGATATGGCTAAACTTCGACATTTTCTATGAAGCGACTGCCGTCTGACCTCCACAACCCGAAGGCGACATCGAAGCATTGCAGTTAGACAAATTGTAGGACTTTTGAGGGCTCCAACAACCCGTAACGACTGCCACTAGATGTTCGTAGGGCAACCGGGACCAACGGCTTAACGTGCTTTCCGAGGCACGACCAGACCAGTACAAATATTCATATTCATGCATACAAATACTTGCACTGTGCGGGGATCGAACCCGCGCCACCTTGCGCAGCGGCCGCGTCCGCTACCGCTACGCCACGGAGGCTGTCGCTCCCGACACAACAGTATTTGGCGCATTCCCGGCACACATTGCAACACAACTGCTCAGACCCATTCTCCGTAGGGCTTCACCAAACATCATGCCGGAACACAACGAATCGCTTGGTGGCAAGACTTTGTCTGGTGGGTGGTAACTTCTGCCGGCAGCCGATGTTATAACCTACACACGTAACACTATATCACGCTATTGATAAGTATCAAGGGAAGTTATTGCTCAACGCATTGCGGTGACACGTTTGTTTTTATCACGGACGAAGGTTTTGCCTCGTCTTTTATACCGCGTACTGGAACTGGGACAGTTTGCCAGCGGCGGTGTTTTCGACGGACTACAATTTAAGTGCCTTCTAGGCTAGAGTGAATAGGCTCTTCATAAACTATCATGCAATACCATCAACAATGGCATCATTGCTTAAAATCATCATCTCAGCGTTAATCCCAGTCGCATCCGTAGCTTATCAGCTTTGGAGTCTGGGGTCCGCTTTACCAGTCTAACTGCTGATTTTGGATAAACTTCAATATTTTGCGACTGCCGTCTGACCTCCACAACCCGAAGGCGATATATAAGCATTGCAGTTAAACCAATTGTTGGACTTTTGAGGGCTCCAACAACCCGGAACGACTGCCACTAGATGTTCGTATGGCAACCGGGACCAACGGCTTAACGTGCTTTCCGAGGCACGACCAGACCAGTGCAAATATTCATATTCATGCATACAAATATTTGCACTGTGCGGGGATCGAACCCGCGACTCCTTGCGCGACGGCCGCGTTCGCTTCCGCTACGCCACGGAAGCTGTCAGCATCACTGCTTACCATCAGGCGGGATTGCGGTCAAGCACTAGTTTATTATCGTCATCATCATCATTTCAGCTGAAAGACGTCTACTGCTGGACATAGGCCTCCTCCAAGGATCTCCACGACGACCGGTACAGCGTCTCCCGCATCCAGCGGTTTCCCGCTAATTTATAATACCTAATAAGAAAAAACCAGTTTGAAAAACCGAAAATTTTGTATCAATTCTTAAAATATGTTATTTTAGGACTTTCTACGTATAATGAGACTATAGCAGCTGTTGTAATCTTAAGTCCTTAAGGATAACAATATACATTGTATATAGTAGTTTATATATCATTCTCAATGTGCGCAACCCAAGTTTCGACAATGTTGGCACAATCTGCGTCCACCATTTAGCTGAGACTAAAACAGTAAACACAACTGATTAAACGCCGACTTTGAACATGTTTATGTGTTACAATTGTTTTTATTACAAAGCTCAACCCGTTTTATTGTTGAGTCTATTACGACGACTAGGGTTAGCCAAAAATGTATGTAGTTGTTTATATGATACTAGCTGTTGCCCACAATTTCGTCTATGGCGCCGATCCTCTAGTTCACAAACTAAACTAATTTTATAAGCAGTGATGCAATCGTTGATGGTAAAGCGCACTAGTTCATTAAGCCTATTCACTTAAAAAACTTAGGAATAGGAAGAATGACGGCAGTTGAGCGAGGTGATGCAATACCAACATGACCAAACGATGCTGCGCTGGAGGGAGATTGATCTGGTGACTCTCCACGATCAAACTCCCGTTATAACAACATTTGGCGCATCGTACCCGGCACACATCGCAACATAACTGCTCAGAGCCGTCCTCTGTACGGCTTCACCAGACATCATGCCGGAACACGACGAATCGTTTAGCGGCAAGACTTTCTCTGGTGGGTGGTAACTTCTGCCGGCAGCCGAGCCTACCACCGAGAAAACCTCCTTGCGCAACGGCCGCGTTCGCTACCGCTACGCCACAGAGGCTGTCTGTATTTTGTAAACTCAATGACGCAGATAAAAAACCAAAAGAAAAACAAAAGAAATACGATTTTCGAGACACACATTGATGAGTAAATAGCTGTATAAATTTAAATTTGGAATTCTAAATCAAAGAGGAGATATTTCAGATCAAAGTGGCCAGTACGACAAAAAGTCAATTTCATATGTAAGGATCTCACATATAAAGTATTTTTAAGTTTTAATGCTATTGTGTTGTATTTGTTGTGATATTATTTATATGTTATTTTACAACTATTTTTATGTTATAGTTTGTATTGTATTTTCTATGGACCCTAGTTTTCTGTTTCTCTATTTATTTACGAACTTTTGTATGTAATTACATGTCAGTCCCATTGTACCTTATAATATTACCTTAAGCTAACATACTAAGTAAAACAAACATAATCCTTATATACATAAATAAAAAAAAAATACGTTACGACGCTGTAAATCTGATTATGTGTAACGTTTAAAAGGAAGTAGGCACGTGTAAGCTTAAGTAGTAATAAAGCGTAACACGAACACGTCTTAGAGTAATTTCCCACCAAGATTTGGGCATTAAGAATTCTGAAAAAGCTATTAAGGCTCAGATCTGCTTGTTGTCAACTGTATATGAGTTTGAGCAAAAGTATTATACATACACATATCACGTAAGAAGTTATTATAAATTCTTATCTGTATGTAGGTATATTCATATAGTGTAGAAATAGCATAATTTATGAATAATGCCTCTTTAGATTTAAAGGAAGCAAGATCTTACACAGGATGTTCTCAACAAGGCACTTAATGGACTTAATGGGCTTCTGGAGGGAGGTAGGCTGGCTGGAATAACCGCCAACGGCTGCCATGTCCCACGCACAATGTCCAACACCATTGGAAAATCCACTGGAAGGACTAAGTGCGGAAACCAAACCAGTAACATAGAACATATCACCCCTTGGTACCGGGGGACCCCAACGGGTTAACACGATACCTTATTTTTTATTTTTATTTTATTACTTACTATCTATCAGTCTATAGATACTCTACTAGCTGCATATTATGAACAGAGACAGCTTGACAGCTAAAATTCTCATAGATGATGTATTAGTTTTACTGCTATAACTACAATATTATAATAACATTTAATATTCGGTTGAGGTACCCACATTCGATTTTATGTGGGAATGATATGACGAGCTTTGGTTTCGAAACTCATTTACGAGAGTGATCTTTGTATGAGCAGTATAGACGTATGGCTGAAGAAATTAATGTGATTAGTAGCGAAGAAGAAAAAAGATAAATGCAGAAGTTGGGCGAACTAGACTTCTGCTTATTTTTGCTAAAAAATGATGCATGCTTGATTCCGGCCACGGTTTTCCGTATGGCCGTGACTTAGTTAATAAACATAGAGCTGTTTTTTTTTTTCATTTTAATTGCGCACCTTTAAGTTTTCTTATCAAGGTTGCAAACGTGATCGCATTTATTTGAACAGCAGATCATTTAGGTTTATCTCGAAACAGGTTGTTTAAATACTAGTGGAATTTCCAACCATGTCCTAAAGAATGAGCTTTCATAAATGTATTTCGAAAAGAAAAACGTAGTTGTCTAATATTACACAGTAAAATATAAATTATTCCAGGAACCATCGAAATAAATGGAAACCCGGTTCTCGCAGTGTTTGTTCAATCTCCTAAAACAATGTTTGAAAACACTTGATTTCGCTTCTTCTGTAGAAATGGTGATGGGAGTACTAATTGACTTGTTCAAATCAGAAGACCAATTCCCCAAACTAGCTGACCCGTGCGAAAAATTCGCACTATACTAATAATTTGAAAATAGTATTCCATGGTACCAGGGACGAATATTTGTCGATTGGTGGGTCGGACGTTCAGATTGGTTCGATAGAAAGAGAGAAAAAGGGAGAAAATGGTTTCAGACCCTTGGAGAAATAATATATGGCGATTTAAATCGTTCAAAATTTGGTCTATATCTTGTCTTAGAGACAATATATGTCAAATACTTGTCAAAAATGCAGGGAAATTCGATATTATTTTGACACTTTGAGACTGAGACCATCATCATCAACCTTTTTATCATCTCACTGCTGGGTTCAGGTCTTCTCTCATACAGAGAAGGATTGAGCATAATCACCACGCTTGGTCAATGCGGGTTGATGATTTCAGACTTAAAGTTCAGGTTTCTTCAGTATGTTCTCCTTCACCTTGTAATCAGTCATTGGTGTTCAAGATATACTTAGAAAGTACATATAACTTTAGAAAAGGTAAATTGGTACTTGGCTGACCTAGAATCGAACCCGCACACTCATACTTGAGAGGCTGATGTTTTAACCACTAGGCCACCACGACTTCGACTGAGACCATAATAGAGTGTAATATAGTTTGAGTTGTTCTAAAGAGATACCGTAGACCTGGTTCAAAGGCAAGTGAAGGAACACGGGTAGGTTTTAGTCAGTAAAAGTCTGACACGCCCTTCCACTGTGCTCTGAGCTGGGGAAGTCATTTGGTGACTTCCCAGACCATTAAAAAGGGCTTGAAAAGGGCTGTGTAAGGTAGTGGACCATCCAACACGCGGTACGAGTGTGGGTATAAGGATGTCATGTGTCTTTTAGTTTTTACTTTAGATAGTTGGTCTTCACCATCTTGAGAGCAGTGGTTTGATTGAGTCCACGAGCTACAACTTGAACTACCACTGCTCAGACTGTGAATATTCTTAAAATACGATATAAGCTGCTTAAGGACAAAAAACTGGAAGGGAAACATCGAGCCTATTGTTATGCCTTTCCTGCAGTTCCCTTTTTTCTTTCTCGGTGGTAGGCCATGACATCGGCTGCCGAAGCTGCAGAAGTTACCACCCACCAAACAAAGTCTTGCCGCCAAGCGATTCGTCGTGTTCCGGCATGATGTTTGGTGAAGCCGTACGTAGGACGGGTCTGAGTAGTTGTGTTGCGATGTGCGCCGGGTACGATGCGTCAAATGTTGTTGTTTCGGGAGTTTGGTCCTGGAGGGTCTCCACATCAATCTCCCTCTGGCGCAGCATCGTTTTTCGTGTTACTGGGTCTAACAATGCACCACCTCGCTCAACTGCCGTCTTCCTTCCTATTCACTAAGATTTTTTAACTTTTTAAGTGAATGGGCTTAATAAACTAGCGCGCTTTGCCATCAACGATTGCATCACTGCTTACCATCAGGTGGGTTGCAGTCAAGCGCTAGTTTATAATTATTAAAAATAAAAAAAGTGAGACTTCATGAGCAGTGAGAACCACCGAGAACAGCGAGATCTGCGGTGGCCTAGAAGTATCAAACCCCGTCAGGCGCTTTACTTTGTGTAAATTATTTCATTACCACTGCTCTCAAAACGGTGAAGGGAGACATCGTGAAGAAATCGGCATGTCCTAGAGCCATAACTTGGAAGACATGTGACATTTACCAACCCGCACCGGGTCTCGCGCCCACTCCCCAAGAGGAGGCTGCATGATTATGAGAGACTAGCGGCCGCCAGCGACTTCGTTCGCGTGGAATTAGTCATGCTCAGCTCCTATTGGCAATATGTACGGCTGCGTTAGCTCCCGTTTTCGCAACATTTTTTGTTACTGCTCTGCTCCTATTGGTCATAGCGGGATGTTATATAGCCTAAAGCCTTCCTGGATTAATAGGCTATCCAACGCAAGAAGAATTTATCAAATCGGACCAGTAGTTCCTGAGATTAGCGCGCACAAACAAACAAAGTCTTCAGCTTTATATATTAGCATAGATAATAATATTCCGATTCTGATTTGTTCCAGTTTATGACTGCACCTATCTATTACATCATTCCGGTATTTATAAACCTTTGTATCTTTATTTGGAAGTATTTTCGGCTTATCGTGCATTTTATCTGGATTACGGATTACATATGAACAATAGCCGAAAATAGTACTGAAAAAGCTGAACTATATGAAGTGTAAGGTGCTATGTTTATATGTAAAGGCATGATCTCGAGATTAACATTGCAAGAATTCGCCGACCCCTTTTTACAATCTTTTTCTTCAGCCTATAGAGGTCCACTGCTGGACAAAGGCCTCCCCTAAGACTTTCACGCTTCCGTCAGCTTCTCGCGACCTTCACCAGGTCATCGATCCACCTTGTTGGGGGCCTCCCTACGCTGCGTTGTTTTTTTTTTTCAGCGGACCCCAGACTCCAAAGCTGTAAAAGCTTCGGATGGGACTGGGAATAACGCTGAGATGTTGATGATGAGCGTTAAGAAATTTTTCCTTCTAATTATTTTTCAACTAAAGCACCTGCCAGTTAATCTCTTCACCACCAGTGGTTGACTGGTAGAGAATGCCTAAGACATTAAGTCCCCCTTGGTACAGTTCATGTGCAAAAGTGTAAATAAATAAATAAAGTTTCCCCACCCACTCCCACTTTTGTTAATTCACCCACCTACTTGAATTTTCATCTCATTTCACAAAAATAAGTGTTTGATTGTTCACCATCATCATTTCAACCGAATTCGTCCACTTATGAACATAGCTTTCTCCCAGCACCATAAGGGCCGGTACGCATGGCATATTGCATTGTGATTTCCACCTTATTACAACTAGTTTAGCAATCATAATTCCTCAACACAAAGTGATTTATACGTCTCGCGGGATACAACGGCGTGCCGTGGTAACCAGTAAAATGAAACCACATGACCCATTATGCCGCAGCTTCCCGCGGGACATGGATCATGGTATCGAAATAAAATAATAAACTCATTGAAATAAGATTAAAAATAACTTGAATACTTATAAAATATTTTTGCATGCCATATCGTGCCATGCAGACGGCATTATTTGGACAGCTCCTGTGATTCAGTTTCTCAATACATTTTATATGACGATTTAGATAGTTAATTGAAGTTAAACGAAGAAACTGCAGTTGTCAAGTTATAGTTGTACTTTTCAATTCAGCAACATTACAATTCGAATTATAATATGACGTTACTAAATTGAAGAGTACAACTATGCAATGTTACGAATGCACGTTATGTCGATGGCATAAGGTTCAATATTGTGTGACATGCACTACGTACTAACCGGCATTTGAGCACCCGTAGCCCGTAACAGTATGTATGTACAACTGAAGTGACCGGTATTACATTAAATCGGTTAACTATTGAAGATTACGTGGTTTTAGTGTATTTTACTTAGATGTAGAATTGGAGTTTGAAATATCTACATTTTCTTTCAATGGTTTCAGTTCTTTAAGAGCATATTGCGCTCTTGCTGTACAATAAAAGCTGTTACACTCGGGTCGCTAACACTAAATCGGGTAATTTCGGCTCCCACTCATATGTTTTCAAATATTTGTGTTTTTGTAAACACAAAAAAGTGGGTATATGCTTATGCTAATACCCACTTTTTTTAAATCCTGCGTGTTTCTTTAAACTTGGCGCGCGTGTATGTATGAACGCAAATGAGGTAAACACTATCATCATCCTCATCATAATCAACCATTTATCGTCCCACTGCTGGGCACAGGTCTCCTCTCATACAGAGAAGGATTGAGCGTAATCACCACGCTTGCTCAATGCGGGTTGACGATTTCAGACTTGAAGTCCTAGTTTCCACAAGATGTTTTCCTTCACCTTTTAATCAGTCATTGGTGTCCAAGATATAGTTAGAAAGTACTGTGTATAACTAAGGAAAGTTAAATTTGTACTTGCCTGACCTGGAATCAAAACCGCACACTCATTGAGAGGCTGGTGTTTTAACCACTAGGCCATCACGACTTAAAAAAAACTATGGCAGAAAATAAAAAAATAAAATCAAGTTCCGTTTTTTACCTGTGTTCAATAAATAAGACACTTTTATTTTAACTTTGAAGAACAATACGTTCTCATTTACACCAAATTGCCTGTTACAACCATCTATATGATACTAATCAGATTTTACAACCCACAAGAATGGGATCGTGCCAAGACTGCTCGTCTGGACAAGCACTACAGACACTTGACCTTTTCACTACAGCCGTTTGCATAATATCAAGCAGTTTAGTACGGTCTAGTATATCGTTAATTTAGATTATGTATATGTAGACTATACACTCTCCCGCTTATTAAAAACATGTTTTTTTTATATAATTATAATGTACTACTAACTATTTTTTTCTTATATAATTATAACTGGCCGCACTCCCGCCTCAAGGTAAGCAGTGATGCCATCGTTGATGGTACAGCGCGCTATTTTATTAAGAGCCTATTTACTCAAATAAACTGGGTGAATAGGTAGGAAGATGGCAGTTGAGGGAGGTAATGCAATGTTAAACCCAAGAACATGACGAACGATGCTGCGCCAGAGGGAGATTGATCTGGATCGACCAAACTCCCGACACAATAACTTTAGGCGCATCGTACCTGGCACACATCGCAACACAACTCAGAGCCATCCTCACGAGACACGCCTTCACCAGACATCATGCCGGAACACGACGAATCGCTTGGCGCTAAGATTTTGTATGGTGGGTGATAACTTCTGCCGGAAGCCGATGTTATGACCTACCACCCAGTAAATATTATTATTATCGTTATAAGCCCCGCACGATGATATTGCGATTGGCGGCCATCTTGGTGACGTAGTCGAACTCGCACCGTCGGTACCGTTCGCAAGTTCAGTCCGCGCTTACCCACTTACGCACATCGAATATTTTTGTTAGCTTTTTGTTTTTGTTATCCTGTTTTATTGTTGTTCTTGAGTTTTGTTGTTTAGTTTTGTTAACTGTTACTCGTTAAAATGAGTAAGAAATTAATTAATAGTCGTGCTCGTGAAATTATAATTAAAGTGGACAATTATTTTGTTAAAGAGAAAGAGGATTGTAAGTTAGTTCTTGAAAGTATAAACCGTGCTTTAAAAAGTGCTTCGGACATTTTAATACCGAAGCAACTGCTTACAGTTATTAAAAATATTTTGCAAAATTCTATCGGAGTGTGTGGCATGTGCCACAGGCGTTGCAAAAAATACTGTGACGAAATTGAGACGAGAGCATGAGTCAGCAACAGCCAGTGGCAGCAAAATGAGAACTCCTACTAAAGGAAAAAGACAAAAGAAGAAATATTTCGACGGGTTTTCCTTAACAGCTTTAAGAAATATTATAGATTCAATGTGTACGGTGAGGAGAGAAATACCCACAATGCGCAAAATCTTGGCGGCTTCAAAAGTAGACCTTAATACTGGTAGTGAAACTACCTACATTAAGAAAAATAAGTAAATGTGATTTAGGCTACCAATTTAAACGATGCTACAAAAAAGACTGGCCCTAATTCAAAGACCCCAAATTCAAGCGTGGAGGGCTAAATATTTACGACGTATGAAAGAAAATGACTCGCTTGGTAATAACAAAAGACCCGTTATTTATCTCGACGAAACGTGGATACATGCACACTAAACGGTAGAAAAATGTTGGCAAACAGCAACCGATGGAGTGAGACGGAACGACAGCCTCGGCCGCCGATGGATAATAGTTCACGCGGGAAGTTAAAGCGGTTTTGTTGACAATGCCTTTTTAATGTTTAAAGCAGACACCAAAACGGGGGATTACTATGATCAAATGAATGCTGAGTATTTCACCAAGTGGCTTACAGACAAAATAGTACCCATGTTGGGTACTATTGGGTACCACGCAACTCAAAAATTGTGATGGACAACGCCCCTTATCACAGTAGGGATGAGAATAGGCCACCAAGTATGAACAATAAAAAACAGTTGATTGTTGAGACTTTCCCAACGACAGTACAAAACCTGAACTGTATTTATTAATTAAACGGCACAGACCGCCGAAAAATTATAAAATTGACAATTTATTAGCTGGCAATGGCCATGAAGTCGTTAGATTACCACCTTATAACTGCGACCTCAACCCCATTGAGTACATCTGGAATCTGGTAAAGATGAGGGTGTCAGAAAAGAATATGGAGCAGTTAGAAAGTCGCATTGAAGCTCTGACGTTGGAGTCGTTGGTGTCAATAACTCCAGATGACTGGCGAAAGGAAGTCAATCATGTTAAACGGCTTGAAGAGGAATACCTATTGGAATAAAGATCGAATAATTGACGAGTTATTTGTCATAAATACGGCGACGACAGTGAATCGGAAACGACAGACACAGAAAGCAGTTATGATTCGGAAGACTATACAGTATGACATTTTAATCGTTTTACAAAAATGTTTCACGGACTGTATCCGACCTTATATACGCCTAGCCGCGATTATTTGTTTTCTACCTTTAATTAAGATAATAGGTACAACGAAAAATAAATAATACATTAGAAATACGAAACATCCTGTTAATAATGTTTACATATCAAACGGACACAATACCCACTCCGCGCAAAATTCTATTGGTCAATCCCATCTCATTCATCATTTTTTGCAAGGAACGCAGCGCGCGCGAAACTAAAAAACTAGCTGGGTTCAGTTGGGTTCTAACCCCGGAAGTCAAACGTTGTGCGCGGGCGACTAGGTATCACACGTCGATCGTTAGTACGAGTGTAGAGTACCTAGTGCACAAGGATTAATTAGGTTGTCTGCCTACTTCATGATGAGTGATAGAAACTATCAGTACTCGAATATCGAGTGGCCCCTCAGCGGTGGAACTTACGTAGATATGATAATGGAAGATGTACCTGTCAGCTGTTTGTGTGGTCTGAAGTAAAGGGACTAGTGATGAGTTCAAAGGAGCACGCAGTGTTTAAAATCGCACGCAATTAAAATAGCAAATAGTTGCTACTTTTGATACAGTGAAACAAGACAGAGTGACTTTAAATAAATTAAAAGACAGTATTCAAAAGCGTGCATAGCAGTTGCGGATACAGGTAAAGGCTATTTATCTACATAATACATGTAAATAAAAAGTGATCATTTGTAAAGACAAAATTAGTAATTAGTGTAAATAATTCAGTTTATTCCCATTCTTTAAATATGCCAGAAACACAGGTGCGCGGCAATGTAGAAAGTACTCGTTCTAGCAAACACTCAAATAGTAACAAAAAATGTTCGCACTCGTAAATAGGTACATGTTAGTTGTGGACTCGCGCCGACCTGTAGTGTAGGTACGGACGACAGTAGGTCAAGCTACCCGAAACTGCCAAATATTCCCAATCAACCTTGAGCCTTAGTGTTTTAAAGATAAAGTTGAAAGTCTAATAAAGAAATCTGACAGATTGTAGTAGCTTGATGTACTATCATCTGTACACATTTTTTGTTTGTGAACAAAAATGTGCGTAAACAATTTCGGTGGAATTTTTCCTAAATTACAACGACAATTTAGCAAATTGATAAGTTATTGAAATCGGCCGTATGTTTCTTGGGAAGAAACGTAAGTCCTTAGGTAACTATGGTCAATCAAATTCCCATTTCGGGCGCGAGAACAAGTACAAACAGGTCGCGACTGCGGTCGAGAGGCCGGCCCGCGCCCGCGCCTTTCAACTATCATTCGCTTGATAGTTTGCAAACAAATTTTCACTTGCGCGTCATAGTAAATAAATAATCAATCGTTGATGGTAAAGCGCACAAGTTTATTAAGCCTATTCACTTAAAAATCTTAGTGAGTAGGAAGGAAGACGGCAGTTGAGCGAGGTGATGCAATGTTAAACCCAATAACACGACCAACGCTGCTGCATCAGAGGGAGATTAATCTGGAGACCCTCCACGATCAGACTACCGACACAATAACATTTGGCGCATCGTACCCGATCTGATCAGTGATTGTTGACATAGGTAATGCCTTTACGTAAAAGATCCCTAATTTGGGCGTTAGTACACTCGGCATTCATACCGAGTACGAATATCAAAAACCCCACCGAGTACCGAGTATCGACCAAGTACTCAGTCCATCACTTTGATTCGATTTTAACACGAAAAAGTTTTTGACGGTCCTAAGCCCGTAAAAGTATGAAGGGAGAATTGGAATTAAGTTGATTTTAATTTACAAACTGACTTACGCACTGATAGTAAGAAACCTATCTTGCGCTGGTTGAATGAACTCGCCACGCCCCGCCCCTCGACCGCGAGCCGCTACATTAATACCTGCGCGCTCGCGACAGGGTGTTTTTATTGTTTTTAACCGCGTGATAATAATGAACAACATTTTTATTTTTAAATTAATGAAATCTCATAAATACCTATTTTTATTTTATGAACGTTAACTAATCATTGGATACATGGTGTGGGCTGCCGTTGTAAGACGGTTAAAAAATCATGGTGTATACATTTTTTTACATATTATCCCGGTTTTATTTATAAGCTGATAGATGTAGGTAGTAATTAAAACATGACTACTACACAGTGGACTCTGGTTCAATTCCCGCTCGCAAATTAACAGAAATGTGGTTAGAAAAACATAGTATACATGTAAGAAAGATATACGAATAGGTAAGTATATTTTTCTTACGTCTACAAAAATTATTTCCTTGAAATTTTTAATAATGAAAGTTTATTTGTCAGAATATGGGTGAGTAAGTATACCGAAGAAAGAATGTTAAATGCAAAATTAATATTAATTTTATTATACATACACTCTTTATAAAGAGTGTAATAAAATTATAAAATACAAATAAACCCTTAACCCTAATATTAATTTATACATACACTCTTTATAAAGAGTGTAATAAAATTATAAAATACAAATAAACCCTTAACCCTAATATTAATTTTGCATTTAACATTCTTTTGCTAGCTGTCCTTTTGTGTGACAGATGACGTCACAACGCTGTTATTGTGACAAGGTTCCATCGCAATATCATCGTGCGGGGCTAGTACTCACTAACCTCTAAATCTAAATGTCTATCACAATTACTCTAGAAAGACAAAGACAGATCACTGCGTAGTCCAACTGTTATTGACGAAGACAAGTTTTGAGTAGTTCCTATTCTGTACAAATAAATAAAATTAGAGTGTCTGTTTGTAATATTAAAATAACCGCTTTCTACTACATGCATATGAATGTATATACGGTACACATACCAAAATACATATTTTCAAAATTTTTGTCTGTCTGTCTGTTTGTTCCGGATCTCTGGAACGGCTGGACCGATTTGGTCGGGACTTTCACTGGCAGATAGCTCATGTAATAAGGAGTAACTAGGGTTACTATTATTTTTTTTATTTTAGAAAAAATAAAGTAATGTTGCAATATCTAAGTACTGTCCAGTACCGCGCGCAGCTCACGCGCATGTCACCACTGTGCCATCACGTCGGACGTCTCCCACCACTTCTCCCACCAACGAATCACAATCACAAATGCTCAGAACGCGCAAGACGGTTGTGTCTTGACGACTTCATTTATCACGCGCGAGTTTGAATCTCTCTCACAAACAAAAGAACGATTACAAATAGCTAGACATAACTATGTAGGTGTACAAAGAAACAATGAAGATAATTTGTATTTGAAAGGGAAAGAATAGATGAACTAAGACGAGCAGAAACAGTAGAACAACGTCAATCTCGCGTAGAATTTGTATATGCTCCGGGTAATTCCACCGCTAACATAGTATATAGAGAAGCATTAACGTGATCAACTTTACCAAAGTCAGGATCATTATTGGCAAATTCTTTATGTCCAAAAAATACTATACCACCTTCTTGAATGAAGTATATATTATGTATATAGCCTACTCTTATCTAAACGACGATGTTTTGTTTTCGACAACCACGCGAACGAAGTCGCGGGCAGGTAGTGCGTATATAATATAACTGCCAACCTTATGTCGTAAGGTTGTCGTTATTAACAATCCCATTTTTTTGTACAATAATTTATATTTAATATTGTAAACTAGTGGTTGACCGCAACCCCGCCTGATAGTATTATTGCTAGTAAAGCGCGCCAGTTTGTTATGAATCTATTCCCTCTAGCCTTTTTCTTGTTGTGTATGGGAAGTCATCAAATGACCTCTCCCGCTCTCGGCGGAGCGGAATGGCGTGTCAGACTTTAACTGACTATATGCCAGGGCCTTTTAAGGGTTTCTTTTTTGATGAACCCGCAACCTTGACTCAGGCATCGGTCTTCTTGGACCTCGTCACGATGTGCTGACATCTCTTTGAGGCGCGCGTGAAACACAATGCGCCGTCTACCCGGGCCTGGTCCTTATAGGGCGGCGAGCTACCTACTGCTAGCCGCCCGTAAGTTCTCAAAACTATACCATCACATCAATACAATATCCCAATGCACACAAGCTAGCATAAGCACACCGTTAACTCAGCTCACCATAGGATATATCTTATATAGCATACATATACAATTCTACAGGACCATTACTAAATCGTCACTATTTATCAATAAATCACTCCGTCCGTTCCACTGAACAGACGGAGTGATTTATGGAGACACGGTCCCCAGCGTCCTTCGACCGCCTGGGAATCCAGTTACTACTTAATAAAGATATTTAATGAAGCTTACCGCCCCTAGCGGAAATGTGCATACATCAAGTCTCACGCAAGTTCTATGGCGAGGCCTTCATTAATACCTTTTAGCTAGTGATCTCACTGTAGATGGCAGCCTTCGTGGCGTAGCGGTAGTGAACGCGGCCGTTGCGCAAGGAGTCGCGGGTTCGAACCCCGCACAGTGCAAATATTTGTATGCATGAATATGAATATTTGCACTGGTCTGGTCGTGCCTCGAAAAGCACGTTAAACCGCTGGTCCCGGTTGCCATAGGAACATCTAGTGGCAGTCGTTACGGGTTGTTGGAGCCCTCAAAAGTCTAACAATTGGTTTAACTGCAATGCTTAGATATCGCCTTCGGGTTGTGGAGGTCAGACGGTAGTCGCTTCACGGAAAATATCGAAGTTTAGCCAAAATCAGCAGTTAGACTGGTAAAGCGGACCCCAGACTCCAAAGCTGAAAAGCTACGGATTCGACTGGAATTAACGCTGAGATGATGATGATGATCTCATTGTAGATGGGCCTTCTTTGATTTAAAAGAACTGGAGTTGTGGTTATGCCTTATACAACTTTATATTTTCGTTAAACGAAACCTGTAGGTTTCGTATAGTTTGTTCAGAATAAGCAACTAAATCAATTCCAATCATTTTTACACCCTGTTATATTTTTCTCAAATACATTTAGAAATTGTTGCAGGGTGGTTACCGAGTAGGTAACGACTCTGCAACAATTTCTAGGTGTTTATAGGTGCGAGAACAGTTTAAACAAACAGGAATATAAAAACAAGAACAGGATATAAAAAATATGAGAATATCATCCCGCTCGCCCGTCCGTGCGGAACTTTGATCATATTTTTGTTGGGACAAGCTCATAACTTTGTGGTTTTTCATTATGTCTTTTTGAAATTTTGTACATACATTCTTTACTTTAAAATACTGGACACGTGTTCGGGTTTCGCATAACCAAAAAGTAAGGTTGTGTGTGTTCTAACTACGGGGACAATGGCGTCCTATCTGTGACTTGTAGAATACCGTATCCACCACAAGGACGTGTAACGTTGTTGGTTGAGTAAAAAGTCTTCAGCTGTTATAGAGGTTTATTTTGGTAAAATTATTAATACTTGTACAGGAAAAAGATTAATATTAGTATCCGCTTTTAACAGTGTGCTAGTGAGTGCGCGGTGCCAAATCCAGTGTGTCCATTACGATTATGTCATGTTGACATTTACATATTTGACGTTTGGATACATTCCGATACAGGACGTTTGTAGATTTCACATATCCACGAGTTGGGTTTGACGACCACATATCCATTATTTTTGTTTGGCGAACCTCCTGAAGTTCAGTGTCAAGTGTAGCGTAAGGCCTTCCCTCCCATGGGTTCTTCGAAAGAGATACCGTGGCCCCTGGTGCACAGGCAAGAGAAGGAACACGGGTGGGTTTTAATCAGTAAAATCTGACACACGCTTCTGCTTCGCCTAAGCCGGAGAGATTGGAGGTCGGATTTCATGATATCTCATCCAAAAAGGCCTCCTTCAAGCATAGCCCTCTTTGCATTTTTTTCATTGCAGTTTTGATTGATTATTGGATAATCCACCAAAACTGCAATGGAGAGGGCTATGCTTGAGGTCAAATCAGAAATGAGGATATCCGCAGAAGAACGAGAGTAACCGACATAGCCCGAAGAATTGCAACAGTTAAATGACAGTGAGCCGGGCACATTGCTCGTAGGACCGATGCCCGATGGGTCCGACGGGTTCTCGAGTATTGCGACCACGCACCGGAAGACGCAGCGCGATTCGGCCTCCGACAAGGTGGACCGAAAACCTGGTGAAGATTGCAAGAAACCGCTGGATGAGGAAGGCACAGGAACGGTCGTCGTGGAGATCTTTGGGGGAGGCCTATGCCCAACAGTGGACGTCTTTCGGCTGAAATGATGACGATGATGAACCAAAACTGACCAATATCTATCAAGATAAGGGAGATTTACACAAAAAAAAAAAAGAGAAAATAACTTCAGTGATTAATTACAGTGAATCAGTTGATTTATCTCCATTCTGGATTCAATAACCATTATCAAATCTGTTAACATTATATTTTAATTAATGGGCTTGCGTTATAATCCCCGCATCAAAAAGCTCGCTAACACAATTAGCTAATCAGCGCTGTTGGTCTTCATTCCATGTTGTTACAGCTGTGAGGATTGCCGTAAATATAGGAAGTGGAGCTCGAGATAAAGTTCGAAGAGGATGGTATTTCTATTTTTGAAAGATGCTGAGATTATTTTTCATAAATTGAAAAATACTCCTTTTTTTTTATAAGAATAAAATTTGATACTTGGCATTTAAATTTTATGATTTTGACAGCCTCTGTGGCGTAGCGGTAGCAAACGCGGCAGTTGCACAAGGAGGCGCGGTTTCGATCCCCGCACAGTGCAAATATTTGTATGCATGAATATGAATATTTGTACTGGTCTGGTCGTGCCCTGGAAAGCACGTTAAGCCGTTGGCCCGGTTGCCATACGAACATCTAGTGGCAGTTGTTTTGGGTTGTTGGAGCCCTCAAAAGTCTAACAATTGGTCTAACAGCAATGCTTAGATAACGCCTTCGGGTTGTGGAGGTCAGATGGCAGTCGCTTCACGGAAAATATCGAAGTTTAGCCAAAATCAGCAGTTAGACTGGTAAAGCGGACCCCAGACTCCAAAGCTGAAAAGCTATGGATGCGACTGGGATTAACGCTGAGATGATGATTTAAATTTTATGATTTAAATTTGTTGTATAATAATATTTATAATAAATTTTATGAATGAATGTTTGAGTGTTGTATTTGTAATGTGACTATGAGTCAGTGACACTTGAATTAAATGATTTTACGTTTTAATACCAACTTATGAAATTATATTCACTTTCACGTTGAAGTGTTTTTTAAACAGACGCATAGTTTATGTTCTATTTTTATTTTTATAATATACATAAAATTAGTCTAGCAATAAACACAATGTGAAAACAAATAAAAAACAAAACAAAATTCAAATGTGTGTCTAAATTCAAAACATACGCACACAAAAGACTGCGTAGAATTTATCAATAAATTCATTGAGCGGTCCTATACTTGCAAATATTCTCGTATAATGATTTTCTACCACTATTACACGACACACCATTTATTTTCGAGACAGTGAAAAATGTCATCTGATATACTACGTTTATTTATAGTGTAGTGAAAGTGAAAGATAGACATGTATAAAGTGATATGTACATGAAAAAAGTGTTTTATCAACTTTATTATCAGACTGAAAGAAAGGTTTTGTGGACACAGTAAGCGCAGTGACTGAGCGATCGACTGCTGCGCTGCGTGTCGCGGGGTCGATCCCAGACACATACATATACAGACAGTTGTTCTACATCCCGCTGTTTGTGTATGCGAGTTCAAATGCTTGTAAACGCACCCGCGATATAGGAATAATAATTCTTAGTGTGGGGCAAAACTTTATAAAAAGAAAAATATGGAGCTATAGAACAAACAAAGTGTTATATCAATTTTATCAAACTTTGCTACGAAATTGTGTTTACGCGCACAATTACAATATTCTTAGTTATAAGATAAATATACAATATGTAAAGAAAACCCTGTCCGACCCTTAAGGATAATAAAGGTTAGGTAAACACTTGACCAAATATAATATTAAATTTTACATAATCATCAAAGTAACAATACTAATGAATTTTGAAATAATCTTTTTTTCCCGGGAATTAATTTCAAATTCCCCGAAATTTGATAATTTTTAAAAAGTGACAACACCGGTATTATTATGAGCGAATAGCGACGCGACCACGTCACAGGTGCCGCGTGCCCTGCCCCCCGCCGCCCGCGGAAGGGTTGCATACCGCACATGTCGCACCTTTAGGACAATAGAGACCTAATTCGAAATTTGAAGATTTCAGTGTTGACTCATAAAATTACCTTGCATGGCCATCTTCATCGCCTGTTAATAAAACAGAGACTTAATATAGCGTAGAAAGGCACAAACTTATACTTCGGTCTCTTTCACTCTGTCCTCTTCCTCCGCTCCTGTTCAATTCGAGAGAGTCACAAGCAGTAATGTGCCGCGAATGTCATGCTCAGGTCGTTACTTTTTTATTACTGTGGAGACCTAGACCTGATTAGAACGCTACAAGACTAAAAATTAAGGTATGTGGATGTAACTATTTTTGGTAAAGTAGAGATCTATTTGTTATTGAGTCTATTTCATAACAAATTGTCTCCAAACAGCAATGACTTATTTGTCATTGAGTCACTCTTTGATTAAAAAAAAATACGAATTAAAGACCCAAACATCATTTGGTCTATGTCATTACGAAACTAGTGTTTATGATAGAAGCTGATTTATGATTATGCTCCTCTTGTAATAAATATTATTATATTTTCACAGACTATTTTAGATATGGGTCTACCTATATACCAAATCGTTTCGTTGTCTTGTTAAATGTGTCATATTATATTTGAATTTTTTTCCTCTAATACCAGTAGCTCATCTAATAATTCTAGTAGATCACCATCAACATCCTCTTCCAGTTCCAGCAGCAGTTCTTGTTTAGGTAAAGCGAATGACCATTTCATAGATGGGCCATCAACATCTAATTTAACCGGTCATATTGCAAGCAGAACTACATCTGTAGTAAAAAAAAAGTTACCACCAGTCACCTATTAACTCAGATGAAAGCCAAGTGGATATAAGTGACTCAGACCCAACCTATACTGTAGATAGGTCTAGGTCCAATCTTAGAAATACTACCTATTTATCAAGCTTTAGCTCCAGTTCTTCACCTTCGTCCAACACCGCTGCATCTAATAACACCTGTTCGCCTAATTCTGTCGTGGAAGTTCCCAGAAGATCTGAAGAAAGCGCACTCGAAATCCATCAAAATGGAATCTAAATGTAAAAAAAATTTAAGAAATCTTGGGAAGCCGACGTTTCTATGATGACCAAAAAGGAAGCACAGGCCCGTATAGTTAAAGATGCATGTAAATGTAGACACCAATGTTCTGAGAATGTAGCTGGTTCCGATAGAAATTAATTATTTGAAACACACTCTCTTTGCAACATCGAACTGCATAGACTTTACATAATTAAGCCTAGCTGCAAATATACTAACGCCGCTAAACCATATAGCAATATCTGTATTTGTAAGACGTTCTTTACTAATATGCAAGGGATACGTGACCGTCAAATTAGAACCGCTAAAAAGAAAACTGACCCGAAGGTTTCGTAAGTAAAGACTTAGAGGTAAGCTAGTACTTTGGAAGAAAACTAACGGATCCACTACTCCAAGAATAGAGTCTCATTATTTGTTTGTAGATTTCGATAAATCTCAAAAAGAAGAAGGAAAACCAATATGTGACTATTGGTTGTATTACGAAATCTTTACAAAGGAATTTAATATAGGTTTTATGCAACCAAAAAAGATAGAAGAAGTGCGACTTCTGCTTAGATTATGAACTTGCTACTCTTATTCGCAAGGTGGCAGTTAAAAAAATATAATTATGATTATCATCAGAAAGAAAAGGTTCTGTGTCGAGAAGAAAAACGTCTAGATTGTCAGAATATAAATGGAACTAACATTTGCGGAGTCGATGTCGATAACATGGACGATTTGCAGGCTGTTATGCAGTGTCCCACTGGAGACATATAATCTTTTTTTATTATTCCAAACTAAATTGTCATAATTTTACAATAGTAAAAATGTTATAAAAGAACAACAGTTCAAAAGCGTAAAAAATAAAGAAGATAACGATAATCAATTGGGGACATACCGTAACGTAGGTATATAGTTATTTCTGGGACGAAGTTCAGGGAAAAAGGAAGGGCTAACGAGATTGGGTCATGTATTTTAGATAATTTGCACCGTTTAAATGAGCAGAACCCCATCAAAGCTCTCCATCTTTTCTTATTCAACTCCCAAAAGCTGAAGGGAGTCAGTTCACTCTAAGGATACACTCCGAAAAGTAGGAGCCAAGGTAAACGGGCTTCTTATGGCGGTGAGACATGCTTTTGTTTTGGCGGCATGAATGCTCCAGCATAGCCGCTCTTTCGGATTCATCACTTGCCCGAGCATCCGGCAGGTACCTCTCCACAACTGTGGTGTCATCTGCATACCCATAGATATCGCGCATCAGCAGATCGTTAATATGCAGCAGGAACAGATTTGCACAGAGAACAGACCCCTGAGGATCACATTAGTCCACATGGGCTCCGGTGAACATACGTCGACAACAACTCGGAGGGACCGTTCAATCAGGATAATTGTTACGGATAAAATATAAATACATTGCTTCGTTATCTATTTTTGAAATTATTCAAAGAATTACTCATGAATATCTAATTAAAGGGCATACCCAGAATGAAGGGGATAAAGTTCTTAAGCCTTATTGAAAAGGATATTAGGAGAAATAAAATGTCTGGGCACACTCTCTACCAATACCTATGTTACCTTAATTAAGAACTCGCCTAAAAATGGTAAAACTATTTAGGTGATACAGTTGATATATGAGTTTTTCAGCGATTTAAAGGTTCTACAAGAAAAATGGGGATATAATTACAATGAAGATGAACATAAAACCAAAATGATATGGACCAATGTCAAGGTTATGGAATTTTTTAAAGCAGAAAAGTTCGCATTTTGCTGTAAAACCTCCTACACTCAAAGTGAGTTCACCATGATCAATATGAGAAATAAACGGAAGAATATGAATGTCAAACCAGAAGATATAACGCTAACCAAAGAATATATACAAAGACTAGAGCTAAGCGAACATAAGAAGAAAGACTTACACGATCTTGTTGATAAAAACTTAATACATACCTGGTTATTATGCAGATTTGTATCTTAACTCTATACTTTAATTGTTAACTTTTTCGAAATTCATGGTAATTGATAAACTCATTTTTTTAAAATTTTATATTTCAATAGTTTTAAATAATGTGACTTCATTGTTAGAAATACTACAGTTACTATCAAAGAAGACTGAGTAGTATTTGGTAGTCATTTTTGTATAATTTTCTTTTAGGTTTACTTCCTTTACGACATACAGTTTTAGAATTTGTAAGCGGCTAAGTCTTTTGTCGGTTTACTTTTAAAGTCAAACTTTTTATTACCGTAGTATGTATTTTTTGGTGTACTGAACATAAAAGTTTCCTTAAAACTATCTAAAAAATTATTAATACAGTGACTTATTTGGGAATGAAATCAGCCTTCATTACAGAGATTCAGAACTAAAGAGACCTAAATAATAAAAAGTCTTTTAAAAAACAATGGTCTCAGACAAACAAAGACCTAAATAAGTACTGTTTTTGTATAAATTAAGAAAAAAATATAATAATTGTTTTAATTATTTTTTTAAATTATATGCGTGTTGGTAGATAAGTAAAGTAGGATATAAAATTAAAATAGTATGAATTTAATGAAAGTGCAACCGAATAATCTCCCTTTTCTAAAAATATTGTTACAATATGAACCTTTATTCATCATTTCCCAAAAACTTGTTTTTTTGGGTTAGGTCTCTTTCATTCCAAAGGTGCGATGTATTAAGTTACCTCTTTTTGCGAAATAATATTAATTTTTTTAGGGGGATATTTTTTTCCCGGATAAGTTTATCCCGTTATCGATACCTAACAATACCTTCACGGATCGGACAGGGTTTTCTTTACATATTGTATAAACTATTTTGTAAAATATTGAGTCAGAGTTAAATTACTTATTACAAGTTTAATGGGCTGGATTGAAATCAAATCTAAAAGTAGGTTATAATGAGTCGGAGGCCTAGTGGTATCGGTCGCGATTTTATAAGTTGTAGGTCATAGGTTTGAACCCCCTCAGGCGCTTTACTTTGTGTAAATTATTTTCATCAGCACTGCTGTCAACTGTGAAGGAAAACATCGCTTGGAAACCGGCATGTCCTAGAGGCAAAACTTCGAAGGCATGTGACATCAATCAAATTATTCATATTTGAGGGCTTTCAACGCGTGATCTGGGTAGGTAAACGGTTCTAGTTATCCAAAAATATGCATGAAATATTTATTCTAAAAAATAACAACATAAATCGACACAGACGAAGTTGAGGGCAACAGCTAGTCACTAGTCAGGAGTAACCTCGAACATAGTGCAGTCATATGGGCTCCTCATGAGGCTAAATATAGTGTCATGCTGGAACGTGTCCAAAATAAGTTCACAAGACACTTGTATTTTAATCTGTATGGGGTATATCCATTTTACCCACTGATGTACCCTACACTATTTGTACTGGGTATGGTAGGGTACAACACGTTAAGGGTACGACGGGATTTTGCGCTCGCAGCGTATGTAGTGAAGGTACTGCGTGGTGAAGCGCATAACCCGGGAGTGCTGCGGCACCTGGAACTCTGCGTGCCAGATCGGTACGTATGGAGATGGCGACGCCCACCCTTGCTTGCTGTGCCTGCGGCCAGAACCAATCTGCTGGCGAAATGTCCTCTTATTAGAGCCATGCGGGTAGTGAACGAAGTTCATGAGAGAGTTGATGTACTGTGGTGCAACTGGAGTGAATTCGCAAAGGTTACACACTACATATTATATGTAATTTCAATGTAGGTTAAGTTTGAGTTTAGTTAAAGTGTACAATTTTATATAAGATTTATATTAAGGATTAGTATGTAAGGCCCCGCTATCGTATTGGATCGCAGATCTGTAAGGGTAGTGGAGGTAAGAGTTTTTATAAATAAATAAAATATACAACGCTTTTTTTTTTAATTCTACTTTTATTTAGGGACATTTATAATCGCAATGCGTATGTCAGTCCCATGACGTTATTTTTTGTTTATACCAAACCTGAATGTAGTTTGTTCAGAATAAGCAAGTGATTCGATTGCAATTATTTTTACACCATGTTATATTGTTTTCCCAAATACATTTAGAAATTGTGGCAGAGTGGTTACCGAGCGCAAACAGCTGATGGTAGATCATAGTACTAGGAGCACAGTGAGTCAGGGCTTCCATATTTTTGTGGGGACAACCAAGTAAAATAGTACAATATATTTCTTCATCGTTCTCAGCGGACCCCGGGCTCCAACGCGAAAGCCGCGGATGCAACTGGGATAAACGCTGAAATGATGATGATGATTTCTGCATCGTTTTAATGCCTTAGGGCTATCACGCCAAACTATTTGCTGTAAAAACCTATCATCAGGATGTACCGCGACCTGCATGTACATTTTCTCAACACCGCTGCTCGGCTCGCCCGCCGGACGATTTGCATGCGTAGGCATTCCGCACGTGCCTATATTCTCTTGACGATGCAAATACCTAGCCACTAGAGTATCAATAGCTTGATAATTTAAAAAAGTATCCATGTAATTTCTTGCCCGTTCTTCTCCATAGGTACCTACTCTTTGGAATGGGCGACTAGCTTCATCTTACTGACTGACCGACCTTCTGACAATTCAAAAGTGCCTGTAACTGATTTACTTGAAATAAATGCTTTGATTTTGATTTTTTTTTGATAACAAGCTCATAACTTTGTGGTTTTTCATTACATCTTTTTGAAATTTCGTACATAGATTCTTTACTTAAAAATACTGAACACGTGTTTCGGGTTTCGCATAAAAAAAATAACGCTATACATAATGTTCCAACTACGGGGACAAGGGCGTCCTATCTGTGACTTGAAGAATACCGTATCCACCACAAGGACTTTTCTAGATTTCACATATCCACGAGTTGGGTTGTTATCCGTACTTTTTGGCTCAAAACTAGGACCATTAATAATGATCATTCATTTCACATCCACAATTTCGTAGCTCCATTACATCAAACGCATCTTCGTGTGTTTATATACGGATATGGCTCAGGTCTGTTTAGTATTCTTTACAATTTGAACACAACATCACTGGAAACACATTGATCTCGGTTTTTGAAGTAAAATATAGGAATGGTGTTATGAGCATGTTCCAAGGTTTCTATTTGAAGAATTATGAATTGGTTTTCTTGGATATTGACCTTGGAAATATAATGGTTGTTTTTCTCTGAAGAAATGTGTAGGTATTTAGTGAGTATACTCCCGTTTTCGTCCCTTGTTATTATTTTGGGCAGAGCTTTTAAAAAAATGACTAGAAAAAATCCATACTTCAAAAATACAAATCCTGGTTTGATATTTCTGATGGTATAGGATTCTATAGCAGAACAAATTTCTTTAATTACAGACAATATGTAATTGAAAATTAACATGTGTACAGCATGATCATGGTTCAGTATTCCCAAATATTATTGATTGTGCACACATGTGCAAGCTCTGCCTACGACTTGACAGTTATTTCTTCTTCTTCTCCAGCCTATAGAGTTCCACTGCAAGGTCCAAATTTTGGGGTGGCGGGTTTGCCATAATCCCCACGTTTGGCAAGCGGATTGGGGATCGCAGTAATTTGATATTCCACAGGAGGAGCGCTGCTGCCCGCTTCTCTGGTGAGAGTTCCCTTAGTCGCTTCTTACGACACCCAAGGGAGGATATGGGTTGGTACCATTCTAAGCCCGGTACCACACGGGGTACAGTTATTTAGTTTAATTTATTTTTCTTAACACTACAGCGCACGCGCCCTTTTTTTTACATGGTTGCTCGCATGCTCTACCATAGTAGAAAACAGTATTTGAGATATCTAAAAAATGGGTGGTTTTAAAGTGATAGTACTGAGTAATATTAAGCTTTTAATTATAATACATAATTATTGAAAAAAATACAGTTTTAATGGCACGTACTTAAATTAGGGACAAATTACGAAATCAAGAAAATAATCAACATTTTTGGCAACTTCGAAATAAGCTCAAAAAGAAAAGTTTCTAATAAGCGATGACCGTCTTATTGGTCACCATCGTCACATTCGATACAGACCACAAGTTGGTGATCAGGACAAATCTACCTGGCACATCGTTTACACCACTTTTTCGTGGACTGATTCCGGGCTCGGGAGCCAGGCTCCTACATTTTTTACAAAATTTGCCTACTCTTCCCATTTTTTGAGGTTCATTCATCGGTACCTCATCTACGTGACATAAAAGCCATTTTTTTTTATTCTTTTATTCGGGGGGAAGGTTTTCAACAGTCAATATTCCTGCCATGAGGGGATGAAATTTTCGTACGAGCTGGTGAAAACCAGCTCGTCCGAAAATTTTATCTCACAATCCTTTCTTAGCCTTTGTTCAGTGTTTAAACGTTTCTTGCGGCACTTTTTAGCCCTGGAGGTCTAAATCGGATATTTTGAGAACTTTCCCGGATTGCAAAAGGACATGTTTTCCAATCAACTCCAGTGTTTTCCATTTCTATATACATATTGTATTCTAGTGTATTGTTTTGGGCAAGTTCAAAAAGAGGCATGTCATCTTCAGACGATGATGCATGGTTTCCACTTATAGCTTCCTGCATCTGATTACTGTGTTCCTGTTCCATTGGTAGTACATATTCTTTCCCATCGTTCGATTTACTTTGTATTACTTCCTCGACCTCAAATTATTCATCCAACCATTGGGTCACGCAGACTTCCAAGACGGGGTCAATTTTTCGTGAAAACAAAGAAATAATAATTATTAAATACAAAATAATATACGAAATAGATTAATTACTATACATAGCTAATTTTTCAAAAAATTTTTAAAACAATCAATTTCCATTGCTAATAATTAAAAAAATTCAAAAAAAGAAATGCTAACTTACTTTCAGTTTTATTACGCCAGTACTCGCATGTACTACAATAGTAGAAGCCAAACTTTGACACTTCATCACAAGAACATGCGCTTACCCTGCAAGTATGCGCCTTACTAATCAGTTCGGCGATTTTGTCGACTTGGCTTACCCGGGACCCGGGGGGGTTAGGTGTAAGAATGAATGAATGGGGTTAAAATCAGTAACTGCGTTCTACTATAGTAGAACGCGCGTGCACTCTAGTGTTAAGTAATAGACATAACTTATCATAACAATTATCTGTTAGTGAAACTTCCACAAAACCGGCCCAGCCTTTTAGAGATTAACTGGAACAAACAAGGACGCAAAGGGAAAAAAATTAAACTGTTTTTTTTTTTTGTTTTTCAGAGCCATATTTCCCTCCAGCACGCCCCACAGGACGGTGGAAAGAGCTACGCTTGGAATTTCTCTGCGCGATCGAATGGCATCTGAGGAGATCCGCAGAAGAACCAAGGTCACACAAGGACATAGCTGTTCAAGTCGCTAAAATGAAGGCAGTGGGCGGGGCACATTGTTTGGAGAACCGATGGCCAATGGGGCAGTAAGGTTCTGGAGTGGCGGCCACGTACCGAAAGACGCAGCATAGGGAAAAAGGAGGATCTATAACCGTGTGAAAGTCTCAGGAAGCCGATGGATGCGGGAAGCACAGTGAAAAGCCTTGGGGAAGGCCTTTGTCCAGCAGTGGACTTCTATAGGCTGAAGAAGGAGAAGAAGTGTAAACTAAACTTTACAGTGAAGAAATTAAAGATAGTATTTCATTAACCCATATTTGTTTAATGTTTGGCGAATCAATTACTAAATTAGGATAGATATTATACGAGCGAATTTTATGACTTGAGGAACATCAAGATTCCCTTATGACCTTATTATAATTATGATTAATATGAGTGTATCAAACACATAAATCATCCAGATGATGGTGCCACAAAATCATAAACCCTCACACAGTTTAGTAGATTACGGTCACACAAACACGAAAAGGAACTTAATTATAAGAGGGACTTATTTATAAGCATGACAACTAAAGATAGGTAATATTTAAGTACTAGCGGCCGCCCGCGACATCGTTCGCGTGGAGTTAGTTATTTGAACATTTGATTTTAACCCCAAATGAGTTGATTTCTATGAATACCTATTACATTTCTAGATACATAATATACAGCATACATTTTAAATTTCAACTCTTTTAGTTCAAAAACATAGGATTTTCATAGAGACTTCTAAAACCCCTTTTATCCCGGGGTGAATTTCAAAGGAGGAGGCGGAGCGAGTGAGGGAGCGGGAATTCCAGCGCCCTCACGCCTCTAGCCGCCGCAGGAGACGCCCTGGTCAGGAGACAACATCGGACTCTCGGCCAGCGTTGGCTCGGGAGGAGCTGCCCATCGCTCGCTGCCTGATGAGATGAAGAAGAGATGTCAGCACATCGAGACGGGGTCCACGAAGACCAATGCCTGCTGGGTCAGGGTTGCGGGGTGGTTAAAAAAAGAAACCGTGGTCCTGGCCTACAGGCAAGTGTAGGAATACGGGTGGGTTTTAGTCAGTAAAAGTCTGACACGCCCTTTCGCTCCGCCCAGAGCGGGAGAGGTCATTTGATGATTTCCCATCCCAAACAAAAAAGGGGTGAATTTACAAAAAATCTTTCTTAATGCTCCCCTACGTTATAATTATGCAAAATTTCAAGTTTATAACCCTCATAGTTCAGGCTCCGAGTTGTTTCTACGTCAATCAGTTTCACCTTTATAAAAACCAAATTTGGTAAATTTGTTTGGTATCATGTAATAACAGTTAACATAAATTTGGACGAAGGATAAAAACTTATCCGGTAAATAGATTTCCCCCATTTTTTCTACATTTTCCACTACAATTTTATACTGTAAATTTTTGTTACTATGAACGTTATTAAAAAGTTTTTAAAAGAATATATTTGGCCAGTATGTGTTGCCAGTGATGACTTACGGAACTGAAACGTCAGAAGTCGAAGGTCAGAGTATGACTCTACCAAAGGGCGATGGAAAGAGCTATGCTCGGAGTTTCTCTGCGTGATCGAACCAGAAATGAGGAGATCCGCAGAAGAACCAAAGTCACCGACATAGCTCTTCGAGTCGCTAAACTTAAGTGGCAGTGGGCAGGGCACATTGCTCGTAGAACCGATGGCCGATGGGGCAGTAAGGTTCTGGAGTGGCGGCCACGTACTGGAAAACGCAGCGTAGGGAGGCCCCCAACAAGGTGGACCGATGACCTGGTGAAGGTCACGGGAAGCCGATGGATACGGGCAGCACAAGACCGGTCATCGTGGAAAGCCTTGGGGGCTTGGCCTTTGTCCAGCAGTGGACATCTATAGGCTGAAGAAGAAGAAGATATTATTTTATTGTACCTAGTAATTTTGTAAAAATTATATTTTCAGTTTTATTTTCTTGCGGCGGAAGAACATATTGATTTTCCCCGCAACCCGATCTTGACAATGCGATTTATGTATAGTTGGCCGTGTGAAAAACATTCATCACGTAAATCGATCCCCACGTCTTAAAATTTTTGCCCCTGTGATTTATTAATTGTTACGGCAAAAGGTAACTTAACAGGAATAGTATTTTTTTTAAATTAAAAGGTAAATAATTTGGAATCATTGGGATGCGACGTATAAGCACTGTTTGACTAAGTGCTGGACCTTTATTGCGAATAAATTTGACTTGAAGTCGCTTCATAGGGAACCGACCACGCGTCTGAGTCGCACAGTATGGTACCTCGTGCGTAGTGGCGAAGCGGCGGCGGTCGGACAGTGAGCTCTCAATTAATATTTGTATTTTTTTATATGCTCCGCTCCTATTGGTCGCAACGTAATGTTATATAGCCTAAAGTCTTCCTGGATTGATGGGCTATCTAACGCAAAAATAATTTTTCAAATGTTTCCTGAAATTAGCGCATTCAAATAAACAAACGAACACTTCAGCTTTATATATTAGTCATCATCATCATCATCTCAGCGTTAATCCCAGTCGCATCCGTAGCTTTTTTTTTCGGCTTTGGAGTCTGGGGTCCGCTTTTACCAGTATAACTGCTGATTTTGGCTAAACTTCGATATTTTCCGTGAAGCGACTGCCGTCTGACCTCCACAACCCGAAGGCGATATCTAAGCATTTCAGTTAAACCAATTGTTAGAGTTTTGAGGGCTCGAACAACCCGTAACGACTGCCACTAGATGTTCTTATGGCAACCGGGACCAACGACTTAACGTGCTTTCCGAGGCACGGCCAGACCAGTGCAAATATTCATATTCATGCATACAAATATTTGCACTGTGCGGGGATCGAAACCGTGCCTCCTTGCGCAACGACCGCATTCGCTACCACTACGCCACGGAGGCTGTCAGGTCAATGAGAAGTATCGTATATGTTTTGATACTCTTAGGAGCACGCATCATAAACAGAACAGAACATAAACGCCCGTATCTTTTGATTACGTTAGCTGAAAAGTTTGATTTCACTGCTCCAAGGGAGTATATAAAGGGTGTCTCTGACATCGACGCACAAACGAGTACCATGGATCCAGTACATGATTCTGAACCCCCCAGTGGTAGAATTTCTTGTCGGCTTTTTCATAATTTAAAAAAATACATATGTATTCCCTTTATATTAGATATTAATATTTTAAATTAGAAAATTACTGTTATTTGATGTTTACTTTTAAATCGCGGGGCCGAGAGCAGCGGGGGCCCAGTGATATCGGCCGCGAGTTACAACTTGTAGGTCGTAGGTTTTAACCCGTCAGGCGCATTATTTTGTGTAAATTATTTCATCACCACAGCTTTCAAAACGATGAAGGAAAACATTATGAGGAAACCGGCATGTCCCAGAGGCAAAACTTCGAAGACATTTGACATCTACCAATCGGCACTGGGCCCGCGTGGTAGATTATGGCCCTTTCCCTGTGCGAGGAGGCCTGTATTCCAGGATTCCAGGAGTGGGAACACTATAGGCTAATTATGTTATGTTATTTTACATCTGAAATCGCCAACCCATATTGAGCAAACGTGGTGATTACGCTCAATCCTTCTTTGTATGAGAGGAGACCTGTGCCCAGAAGTGGGACGATAAAAGGTTGATGATGATGTTACACAGTCTGATCTTAATATGAATCCGTCAAATAATACTTCAAATTTACGTACATTTTGGCAAGTTTCTGGTATTTTTTTTATCGCCGAGAAGAGTTTATGAATAGATTTTGAACGTTTTAAATCACCATAATTGGCAGCTTCGAATGCAGGACAAGTATTTAAGCATGGCGACAACTTTGGACATTTGCTTAACATAACCTCTTAGATTCTGTGGTAGGCCATAACATCGGCTGCCAGCAGAAGTTACCGTCCACCGGACAAAGTCTTGCCGCCAAGCGATTCGTCGTGTTTCGACATAATATCTGGTAAAGTCGTACGGAGTACGGGTCGGAGCAGTTGTGTTGTGTGTTACCATCAGGCGGGAATGCCGTCAAACACTAGTTTAAAATTATTAATAAATCAATTATTATTTATTAAAAAAAAGACGTTCACTCAAAAACATACATTTTATTCATCATAATCAAAAACTCATAATTATAATTTAAACACTAACTCTAACATACCCACACATATGCTCGCCTTTGTTCCCTTTATTTACCTTTTTATTTTGTTTTGTTCATAATTTGTTTTATTAGGGTCCCATAGTCAAATAGGAACCCTTAAAGTTTTATACCGTAGAATTGGGAGGACCCGGTACCCCGGAAAGGCAGATGCTGAACGCTTAGGTGGTTTTTAGCCGGTAAAAGCCCGACACACCCCTCCGCCTCCTCGAGCGGAGGATAGTCCATAAGGATTTATCTTCAGAAAAAAAACCCTTGAAGTTTCGCCAAGTCTGTGTGTCCGGCCACGGATAATTTCAGTAACCGTTAGCACTTAAGTTCAATTTGCTACCAATATGTACTAACCTTAAGTATATCTTGGGCACCAATGACTGAAGGTGAAGGAAAACATCTTGAGGAAACCTGGACTTTAAGTCTGAAATCGCCAACCCGCATTGAGCAACCGTGGTGATTACGCTCACTCCTTCTCTGTATGAGAGGAGACCTGTGCCCAGCAGTGGGACGATAAAAGGTTGATGATGATGTATCAAACCGACAAAGTGCTAAAATAAAAAGTGGAAAAAAATGTTTTCATTAGCGTATACTTAAACTGGGAAGTGATTCTTTTTTCATTTTTACCCTAATGTGTGATATATTTTATTTATTGTTGAATAAGTATATAATAATAAAAAGTAAAAAAACTAAAACCCAACTACGACAAAAAACGACGCTGAAAAAGTATAAAACAAGATTTTCAGAATACTGAACTGAACAAAGTTGCTATTGTAGTTGCAAGTAAATGGACACAGTAGTAATGTCATACAATACTATTCTGAAGTATGCAATATTCACTATGTAGAGATAAATTTTCATGTTTGGAAAGGCGTAGTCACACGTTACATATGCCTACCTACCGTAGCACCTTGACAACGTGTGACTACGCCTTTCCAAACATGAAAATTTATCTCTACATAGTGAATATTGCATATTTCAGAATAGTATTGTATGACATTACTACTGTGTCCATTTACTTGCAACTACAATAGCAACTTTTTTCAGTTCAGTATTCTGAAAATCTTGTTTAATACTTTTTCAGCGTCGTTTTTTGTCGTAGTTGGGTTTTAGTTTTTTTACTTTTTATTATTTGTACTATTTTGGAGTTAAAGTGTATTTGTGGCGCATAATATTAACAAAAGTTAAACTGATGAACTAAAAACTAGGTACTTGACATATTACATCTACACGCACATATAACAATATAAGCCCGAAGGCATATAGTGCAGAGGACATTTTTATGGGAGTTTTAGCCAGTTATCAAACTGTTTCCGCCTTCACCGCGTGGAGTTACTCCCAGCTTATGTCATTTTCATTAGTGCATTACATATTCTATTAATGTTCACACTGCTCTATATTGCATAAAGCGATTCAGAGTTCCCGTGATCCGCGCTTTACTCTTATCGCTCATATTTAACATCATTAGAGCATTCTTGTAATTATGTACAAGCATAAAGTACTCGTGAAACTCTTTCACGTGATACCAAACACGGTATATTTATTTTAATTTTATATTAACATAGAACTTTTTGTCCGCTAGAGGGCGCAATACTAAATTTGGTGACAAGCTTTATAGCTCATAACTAACATAATATCAAGGCCCTTCTAATGGTACTGCAGTGATCTTATTCTGATAAGTAGTAAAGAAGCTATGAACGAAAAGATGTGAATTATATGCAACCAGCCCAAGAATACAGGTAAAGTCACAAGCAAATGCTAGCAATATATATATATATTCAAATTGTACAAGTAAAGCGCTTTCAAATGATACCAAACACGGCATATTTATCTTAACTTTATTTTTTTACTCTATATGTTTTGTCCGCTAGAGGGCGCCACAGTAGATTTTGTGAAACCCCGTATAGCCTATAACCAGCGGACAATTAAGACTCTTCTAATGATATGTCATTTGTCGAATTCTGATAAGTAGTTTAGAAGTTACGAGGGAACAGATGAACATACATACATACATACATACATACATACATACATACATACATACATAGCCTGTCAAAATCATAATCCTCCTTTTGCTTTGCCGTAGTCGGGTAAAAATGAATAAGGGTTTACTCAAATCATTTTTTGATAATGAAACTTTTGAAAATATGAAAATATTTTCGAAAGTATAATTTATAAAAACTTTCCACCAAAATTATGTTGAACAGTTTTTGAAAAAAATACAAAATAATTTCTGATCTAAGTTTGTAATTTAACCGTACTTAATGTGTCAACTCAATATTACAAATACTTCCTTTTAGTACAAGTAAAGCTTAGCCTAATGTTAGTAATAAATTAACTAAACTGGGTCTGGATTCCCATCCTCCTACGTAAGAGGGGCGAGTCCCACCGATCCGAAAACACATTCAGGATACCATTGGAGGAGGAGCGCCAGGACGCGTCATGGAAGCACAACGTTTCCGCATGATCGCGGCGAACCTGTCAACCCTCACCTCCGCGAACATCCCTGACGCGCTACAGTACCACAGCAACCCCAAGAGCGCCCTGAATGCGTTATTATACTGTAAGCGCAGGTCGCTATATGCTCGCTGGGTATACGTGGTCCACAGGCTACACGTGTAAAAAGAGTGGCAAAAGACCTTAAAAAGCGTTATCTTAACAGACTTAGAACAGCGCACAAACCTGCGGGCCAGCATGTTGCAAAAGACAGCCTGCGACCTGCGCTCGCTATCAATATCCACATTATCCTTTAAGTCGTCAGCGACCCAGTGACCCAAATACTTGAACTTTGAAACCCGCCCTAAAGGAAACTCAGAGAGAGAGAGATTTCAGGCAGCTGTTTATAGGTCAAAGTACCTGATAAAAACCAATCATTCACTCTTATCGGTATTGTATTTGAGTCCATGAGTCACTGCATACCTTTCACATATTTCAAGGAGTTTTCTTAAAGCACCGATAGATGCACTCAGCAGCACCATGTCATCAGCGTAACTAATATTGTTCACGCAAACACCGTCCACGTGACAGCCGATTTTGATGCAGCTGAGCACACACATCCTATTTATGTACAGATTAAAAAGACGGGGGGAGCTCAGACCTCCCTGTCTTACCCCACAGTCCAACCCACACATCTCAGAATAAGAGCCTGCCCACCTTACCGTATTCTTCGTGTTATTGTGACGTACCTACGCAAAACCACGGAACCCTAGACTGAGCGTGGTCTGATACTCTCTTGACCGTTCTTTTTTTTTATTTTGTTTGTTTGTAACTCTAAACCGCATTCAGTGCAGCCTTCTCTTGTGGAAATAAGTACCTTTACCTCCGTATTTACCGTTGTTATATAATAAAATAAAAAAGCCTTTTATTTGTGTTGCAATATTATGAAGGTACAGACGACAGCACATCAAGCTACTACAATCTGTCACATTTTTTAAAAGATTTTCAATTTTATCTCTAAAGTGTTAAGGCTCAAGGTCGATTGTGAACATAATTATGACAGTTTCGGGTAGCTTGACCTGCTATCGTCCGTACAACTTATTCTATACCTCATATTTTCTTTTTATTAAAGTAAAGAATCATTATGTTATCTGAAACCTCTGTTTTGTGTAATTTTATATTCTTTTATACCACTAAATTTTTATCCATTTCGTTTTTATTTTAGGTTATCACTGTAATTGAGAATGTAAGCTCGCCCGAAGTCCAATAAACAAGTGCTTGACCGCAGTCCCGCCTAATGGTAAGCAGTCATGCAATAGTTGATGGCAAAGCTACAGAAGTACTATGGTATACTTTATTAAGAAGTACTATAGTACTTTATTAAGAGCCTATTCGCTCAAAAAAAAAACTGAGTGAATCGGAAGGAAGGCGACAGTTGAGCGAGGTGATGCAGTATTAAACCTAATAACACGACCACCGATGCTGCGCCAGAGAGAGATTGTTCTGGAGACCATCCACGATCAAACTCCCGATACAACAACATTTGGCGCATTGTACCCGGCTCACATTGCAACACAACTGCCTCGTACGCTTCACCAGACATCATGACGGAACACGACGAATCGCTTGGCGGCAAGACTTTGGTGGGTGATAACTTCTGCAGGCAGGCAATGTTATGGCTTATCACCGAAAATGCTCGAAATCTAGTTGTATTGTCATCTCATAATCAGCCTACAATGTTCCCACTGTTGGGATACATTCCTCCTCTCGGTGAGAAGGAGTAACAATTGAGGGTGTAGTGAGTTGTGTAGTTTGACAAGTTGGAACTGCGATCAGACTGCGTATGTTTGTTATTGGCAACCGTGTAATCCTATGACTGCTCTGTTTTGTTATTTATTATTTTTAATACAAAAGAAAACAAACTACAAAATACGATACTGCGTCATCTGGTCGAAGTAGCGATGCTTAGAGAAGTAATATGACCGATAGTGGACGTCATTAGGTTGAAATGAGGACGAAGCTGATTTAAAAGCCCTATTAAAACATGCTTTTTAGGATTCCGTATCTACCTAAAAGGTAAAACGGAACCCTATTCATGAGACTTCGTTGTCCGTCTGTCAACAAATACTAAAAATAAAATATTTAGGAGGGGCTCCCATACAACAAACTTGTTTTTTTTGCCGTTTTTGCGCCATACCAATAACGGAAATAGACATATAAAAATATACGCATGAAATGTTCAAAGAATATTTGGTTATATATTAAAATAAAAAAAATTAACTTATAATAAAATGAACATCGAAGGGAGACTCCCATACAATAAACTTGATTTTTTTTGCCGTTAAAGACAATAGATACGGAACCCTCCGTGCGCGAGTCGGACTCGCACTTGGCCGGTTTTTTTGTTTTTTTTTTGCTTGCTCTAAACCTAAGCATTGGGAACAATGGGGATACTTGCCACTACGATCCGGACGACGCGTTTCGGCTCGTCTTTTATACCGAGTACATCAAAGCCTAGAGCACAGGCGTAGAGTAGCCAGCCTTTCGGTGTTCTATAGGATGCATTTCGGGGAGTGTGCGAGGGAATTGCATGATTTAATTCCCCCATCCCCGTTCCACCAGCGGACGACCCGTCGTACGGCTGGTTTCCACCCTTACGTTGTTAACACCACTACGATCCGGACGAAGCGTTTCGCCTCCTCTTTTATACCGCGTACATCGAGGGACTGGAACAATTTGCCAACGGCGGTGTTTCCGTCGGACTACAATTTGAGTGTCTTCAAGGCTAGAGTGAATAGGCTCTTAATAAACTAGTGCGCTTTACCATCAACGATTGCGTCACTGCTTACCATCAGGCAGGATTGCGGTCAAGCGCTGGTTTATAATATTTAAAAAAAAAAAAAAAAGGACTGGAACAATTTGCTTTCCCGTCTGACTAACATTATGTGTCTTCAAGGCTAGAGTGAATAGGCTCTTAATAGACTAATAATGCGCTTTACCATTAGGAGGGGACTCTAGTGCCGAGGAATTTGGAAAATAGGTATTACAAGATATTGTCGTTGCGCTGCTTCCAATCTCTTCCGGTAAAGTGCGAAAAGAACAGTTGCAGCTCAGGCTGATTTTACCTATAAAAAGGATGACCAAAAGACGTTTCGTATTCCACTGTTTTCTTTTTCAAAACACGACAGATCTCAATTATTTTTATATCAAAATTTAGAGGAAAAGTATACATATGCTTCTATTATTTTCTTTCTTGTCAATAACTTATCAAGTTTATTTAATAGTCATCTGAACATCACGGTAAAAATATTTTTCGCGATTTTGAAGTATCGTATTTCTTTTATTAATTAAGTTTCGGAAAAAATAATCACCGTATAAAATTGTAGAAAAATAATTGCTGTAAAAGCATTATCCACGAAGAAAACAGCGGCATCCTTATGTTTGTATAGAGAAAGCACCACTAGAGTACCCTCTTAACAATCACTGCTTACCAACAGGAGGGATCGCGGTCAAGCCCTAGTGTATTATATTTTAAAAAATGCAATTTTAATTGACAGTAACTGACACGTTGCCTAATTTCTAAAGCTAATTAATTCCCATAGAATATCTTTGGTTAAAAAATGTTGTACCAATATTCTATCCATTTCCACCTTGAGTTAAATGTTTCCATCAAACTAAATAAACTCCTCCGATACGGTTGAAGTTCAATTTGTTCTACAATAACAAACGCGTGTGTTTTTTCCTTCTTAATCTAACGTTACCGAGAATTCTATTTACCGTGCAACTAGGGTTGGCAGATGACCGGTATTTAAGCGTACAGTCCGGTATTTTCAAGGCCTGTCCGGTAAAAAATAAATGGTCATACCAAACAGAACAATGTCGGCGTCTACAAAAGTAACATGAAATCCGTCAAATTCAAAACTCGCACGCGCTTAAGAGATTTTATGGCTATTTAGTGTGTGAATGTTTATACGAATATATCTTGTAGGGAAATAGGGTTTTATAAAGTAAAGCACGGACAGACAAGACTAGATATTTTATTTCAATTTAGACTTTTTATAAAGTAAGGTAGTTGTCCGTTCACAAAACTAGGTCATTCAAGGAGAAGAACTGGACAAGAAACTCCTTGGAAACATGACAACATATCTATCAATATGTTTCATTCTTTGTCAATGTTGTCTTTAAAATACACTAACTTCTAACTCTTGGACAGCAGTCCAAGAGTACTTAGAAGTATAGCAACATAATACCATTAGCCAGGAAAGTATTCCCAACCTAAATAACACACAATATACATTATAATCATAAATCTATAACAATGTCTAATGACTATTTACTTACAGCAATGAACCAGTACTTTGGCCCAGTTCCTTCAGATATGTTATTCACTTATCCTTATTGGTTTATAACTTTCAGAATTCTCGACTCAGACTGTCCAGAGCCGGCTACATCTTGGCCTTATATAACCCTCTAACATACCGCTCTTTTAGACCAATCACAAACAAGTATCGTGTGTGGGTAAAATTACTTCAGATATACGAGATTATAAACAAATGTTATGTTTTAGAATCGTTTTGAAACATATTAGCATCACTAAGCAATATATTAAATGTTTACTATAGTCCTTGAAATATATTAATTTTAACAACATTATAATGTAAACAAATAACTCCGCCATCTTTGAACCAATCAGCAAAGAACATCACATCTTACTAAAATAACTTTTAGCATAGCTATGAAGAACCCTTGAAAATATAACTAAACTGTTTTAAATATTATTAAAGTATTATTACAATTAATTACTTGTTCATTTATAAGCTGTATATAAAGCTAGATAAAATACTGAACTCCTCAGAGTTCAGAGAATCATTCTAAAGTAAGTAATTTCTTATTTGAATTACAATATAAAATCATAACAAACATTTTAAGTATCATTAATTGTTATATTAACATTTATAACAATATTCACATAAATAATTGTGTGATTTGATTTCAGTTAGCAGTGAACCATAGATTCGTTCGGAAACGATTTCAGTTAGCAGTGAACCATAGATTCGTTCGGAAACATAAGTCAATCCCTACGTTTAGGAATCACAATAGTCTCGATGATAATTGTTTACATAAAAATTCTAACATCAGTTTATGAAATCTCTCTTATGAAAATGTTAAATAAAGTTACTTTTATTTTGCTTCATAAACTTGTTTCCAACCTATTAATGTTGGTAAAATAATATTGTTGAATGGAACGTAACCGTACATCTGTCAATAACATCTGTCATCTCATAGACTGACATTGATTTCTTTTTTCTATGATTGTGTTTTATAGTGTGATATCTTTATAAAAACGTAAATAATCTAACACGCTCCTCGCTCACTGTCTGTATCTGCTTCTACGGGCTCCCACTTCATCACAAGGTGCAAAAGTAACGTAGAAGTTTTTTTTTTTAAATTAGAGGTTTGGATTCCGTGCTTACTGAAGTTGATGGTACCGGAGCTTCTAAAACTTCTGCATCAGATACGGAGCATGGAATGATGGTTTCATAGGTTGATCTGATTTTTCAAATTTGTAGTTGATCCGCCTTTCACTGTATACAACGAATTACAAAGATCACATTTTGCCTTATCGTCATTACCCTGCGTAAAAAAATCTCCACTGTTTACTTCTTTTTTTATCACGGCCTACGGCGACACAATCGCCCTTCCATGTAGCCAGACTTCAGACTTCAGTTTTATTAAAAAGTTTTATTAATAGAGTTACAGCACTCAACCGTAATTATCCTAGTTTTGGAAGCTTTGTTTGCAGTTTTAATGATGCACTAGGAACTAATTTTAGTGAGGCTGGAAAAGATCGATGTAAAAGAGATTTTAAAGAGCGCTATTACTACCCTAATTTTTTGGACTTACTACTTGGGCCATATTAACATACTGTGTATTAGATGTTGCTTATGTCATCACTGGCAAGACACGCATGACATATGAAATTGAGACGCGGTCGCTAACAATGGGCCTTATAAGATAGCTCAAGGTCACTCAAAGGACAATGGAGAAGTCTATGCTCGGGGTTTCACTGCGTGTCCAAATCAGAAATGAGGAGATCCGTAGAAGACCAAGAGTAACCGACTTAGGCCGAAGAATTGCAACACGTGGCAGTGGGCTGGGCACGTTACCCGTAGGACCGATGCCCGATAGAACTAACAGGTTCTCGAGTGACGACCACGCATCGGAAGATGCAGCGTGGGTAGGTCCTCGGCAAGGTGGACTGACGACCTGGTGAAGGTCACGGGAAACCGCTGGATGTGGACGGCGCAGGACCGATCGTCGTGGAGATCCTTGGGGGAGGCCTATGTCCAGCAGTGAATGTCTTTTGCCTGGTGATAATGTATAAGACGAGAGTATAGTAAGATGTCGTTCTAACTAATAGAAGGGTTTATGCTATTGACAGGTCACTCTAAGCTTACTTTTTTTTTCCGGGTTGTAAAATGCTCATGCATGTCCGCATTGTCCGCCGTTCTGGGACAGGCGACGGCGTCTGCCAGACTTCTACTGACTAAAAACCACCCCGGTGTTTCTTCTGGCACGAGCGCGCGTGGGGCCGCAGGAGTCTAAATTCTTCCACGGCCCCACACCCTCATGTTGGTCCAGTCTGGCCAGGCCTCGTCTCCTGCACGGGGTATTGGGGTGTTAAACTACCCCGTGCATCGCATCAGAGGCGCGCCTTATCTGCCAGTGAAAGTCCCGTCCAAAACGGTCCAGCCGTTCCAGAAATTAGCCGGAACAAACAGACAGACAGACAAAAATTTTAAAAATATGCATTTTGGTATTTGTACCGTATTTACATTCATATGCATATTTTATTTATTTGTATAGATAAACTAGATGTAACTAACTTATGCAATTAATTAGGTTATGTAAATACAGGCTAGGTGGAGCGGCGATCTTCGCAGGATGGCGTGAAATAGGAGAGGCCTATGTCCAGCGGTGGACTGCTACTGGATGATATGAATGTATAAGTTAAACAAAATACGTAAACAACGAAATAAAGATATACGAATATTATTTATTTATTTATTTATTTATAAAAACTTTATGCACAAAAGAAACATTGCACAATGGCGGACTTAATGCCTTGGGCATTTTCTACCAGTCTACCTTAGGGTGATGCAGAGACAAAACATGGTAGGTGCAAAGATATAAAAGAGAAGTTGAAAGAGAAACACAAAAAAAAGATATAATAAATACATAAATACATACATACAAAATATAAACAGTAGGGAGAGATAAAAAAATATAGATAGAGAAAAAAAAAAATTACAAGTTTGATGAATCTGCCAATTTCTTATATTACTATAAGAAAACAAAAAATATACATTGAGATCTCCAACATTTAAATGAACATTGAAATTACAATAGGGATGATTCCTGGGTAAAAAAAAAAATATTCTATTTAGTCCGTCATTCAGATTATAGAAAAATTTTTGGATACGTATATTTTGTTGTATGAAATCAATAAAAAATGATAAATGTAAAAGGCAACAAAGATCAGGAGTGGTGGTTGGTGACGTCACTGCTCGCTAAAGCGAAAGTGTAGCGTGGTCGTCTTCATTTTTTGTTTATATGAAAAATGAAAAAATGCGTGTCCAGCATTTTTTGAAAATTGACTGACGGACTAATTAGTTTTTTTTTTAGTCAACAACTCTGTTGTGGTAAAATTATTTGAAATAAAATATTTAACTAAGTTAAAGTTAACTTATATTAAAGACACTAAAAAAAAAACATGCCTTGAAAAAATAAACATAGCGGTCACGTACTTTGACTTCAATTGAGTTATGTGCAGACGTAAAATTTTTACTAAAAAATATTAACGTTACAATTTAAATATTCCAAGCGCTCCCCGTCGACTCAATTTACGGGCAACGACTGAAAGATTTTAATTGCATTCTTTTATAAGCTTGACATTGTTGAAATGTTAAGTGAAAAATATTTTAATGGCATGCGCTGCAGCTTTCCGACTCTGTGGTTTGCGTGCCAGATTTCATTTTGGTTGCAAAGTATAGTTTTTCTGTATTAAATTTTAATTAATAAGCTGTTTTAAGTCGTTCGTTAAAAATAGTATTAATCATAATTTAACGTGAAGATAATTGATTGGGCAACAAAATTATTTGGGCTACGAAGAATATTGCTGTGTCCTACACAACGTTATATGCGAAACCCGAAACATGTATCCTTTATTTTTAAGCAAATATTTATGTACAAAGTTTCAAAAAGATATAATGAAAATCACAAAGTTATGAGCTTGTTAATTTACCTGGTCGTCCCAACAAAAATACGGTCAACACACCACAGCGGTGCGTTGACCATATTTTTATATTAACCAGTACTGAACCGGTTGCTTTGAAATCTACGGCGTGAAAGCGGAACATACAAACAAACTCAATTTCCGATTTATAATTTTAGTAAGGATTAACTAGTGCGAACATTTTCCATCACATTTATAGGCTTTAGACTGTCGTAACGGTCAAGTGTAGATAGATATTATTATGTACTTCATTCGTAAATTCAACCGTAAGTGATAAAATAAAATGTAGTACTATTTACTTAGAACATGTTAATTTTACTTAGAATGTATACCTCTTGCCAGAGAAGTGGGGAGGGAGGGGGGGGGGGGTCTGTCTCGCTGTGCACACGCGCCTAGTACCGTGTATTAGTGAGTTGTGTTGTGCGCTTGGTAACCACACTGCAGCAATTTCTAAATATACTTGAGAAAAAATATAACGTGGTGCAAAAATGATTGGAATTGATTCAGTTGCTTATTCTGAACAAACTATATTCTGGTTTTACATAAACAAAAAATAACATTATATAACAATGGTAAAATCAGTCGTAAGTTATTAATTTAGGTTCATCTAACGACCCGCATTCAATAGCGCGAGTGTTCATCTCAAACACCATGTACGTCATAGGGACCCCATTATATCAATACAATGGCCCTTAATTTGACACCTCTACCGGCCATTATGTGTCTACGTATCTTCACGCTCTATATCCTTTATGGGATGAACAGGGACCAATGTGATATTTTAACAAAAAATTGATGGTATTGTTCGGAATTGACTTGTTGACAAAACAATCTACCTAATAATAACAGGGAAAAGTGACAGGGAAGCAGTAACAGTGAGGGAGTGGCGGCCACGTACCGGAAGACGCAGCGTAGGGAGGCCCCCAACAAGGTCGACCGATAACCTGGTGAAGAAATCAAAATCAAAAGTCATTTATTCAAATTAGGCTGAGAATCAGCACTTTTTGAATGTCAATATTACATAAGACAGTCCCCCAAAATACCCACCCATCGACACTACCTGGTGCTTTTGCTGGCAAGAAAAAGTGGCGGAACAAACTCCCAAGCAGCACAGCTGTCTGTTCATTTAAAAAAAAAAACACACATGACTTCATACAATGGTCACGGGAAGCTGATGGATGCGGGCAGCACAAGCCCGGTCATCGTGGATAGCCTTGAGGAGGCCTTTTTCTAGCAGTGAACCTCTATAAGCTGAAGAAGAAGAAGAATAATAATAGAGAAGTTCTATTTTCAAAAAGTTTGCAAGATCAATGGACTATTTTACGTAGCATAGCAATATGGACGAAGCGTTTCACCTTCGTTTCACTAGGTAGACCAGACCTCCGCAGTCAAGCAGTAGTTTATATCAATGAAATAAATAAGCATAACCGAATTATAATGCTTCCACTGTTGGGACATAGACCATAGACGAAAGAACTATGGTCAAGTAGATTTCATCATAATTATTATACATCAAAAGGTTGAAGTTCAATAAGATGGCTAACAAGGAAGAATCTACTATCAAAATCAAAAGTATTTATTCAAATTAGGCTGAGAATCAGCACTTTTTGAACGTCAATATTACATAAGACAGTCCCCCAAAAAGCCCACCCATCGACACTACCTAGTGCTTATGCTGGGAAGAAAAAGTGGCGGAACAAACTCCCCAGCAGCACAGCTGTATGTTCATTTATAAAAAAAAAACACATGAATTTATACAATCGTCGCGGGAAGCCGATGGATGTGGGCAGCACAATATCGGTCATCGTGGAAAGCCTTGACGAGGCCTTTTTTCAGCAGTGAACCTCTATAAGCTGAAGAAGAAGAATAATAACAGGGAAGTTCTATTTTCAAAAAGTTTGGAAGATCAATAGACTATTTTACGTAGCATAGCAATACGGACGAAGCGTTTCACCTTCGTTTCACTAGGTAGACCAGACCTCCGCAGTCAAGCACTAGTTTATATCAATGAAATAAATAAGCATAACCGAATTATAATGCTCCCACTGTTGGGACATAGACCATAGACGAAAGAACTATGGACAAGAAGATTTCATCATAATTATTATACATCAAAAGGTTGAAGTTCAATAAGATGGCTAACAAGGAAGAATCTACTATCAAAATCAAAAGTATTTATTCAAATTAGGCTGAGAATCAGCACTTTTTGAACGTCAATATTACATAAGACAGTCCCCCAAAAAGCCCACCCATCGACACTACCTAGTGCTTATGCTGGGAAGAAAAAGTGGCGGAACAAACTCCCCAGCAGCACAGCTGTATGTTCATTTATAAAAAAAAAACACATGAATTTATACAATCGTCGCGGGAAGCCGATGGATGTGGGCAGCACAATATCGGTCATCGTGGAAAGCCTTGACGAGGCCTTTTTTCAGCAGTGAACCTCTATAAGCTGAAGAAGAAGAATAATAACAGGGAAGTTCTATTTTCAAAAAGTTTGGAAGATCAATAGACTATTTTACGTAGCATAGCAATACGGACGAAGCGTTTCACCTTCGTTTCACTAGGTAGACCAGACCTCCGCAGTCAAGCACTAGTTTATATCAATGAAATAAATAAGCATAACCGAATTATAATGCTCCCACTGTTGGGACATAGACCATAGACGAAAGAACTATGGACAAGAAGATTTTATCATAATTTTTATACATCAAAAGGCTGAAGTCCACAGCCGTCACACAGTCTGACAGCCTCCGTGGCGTAGCGGTAGCGGACGCGGCCGCTGCGCATGGAGGCGCTGGTTCGATCCCCGCACAGTGTAAATATTTGTATGCACGAATATTTGCACTGGTCTAGTCGTGCCTCGGAAAGAACGTTAAGCCGTTGGTCCCGGCTGCCATACGAAAATCTAGTGGCAGTCGTTACGGGTTGTTGGAGCCCTCAAAAGTTCAACAATTGGTCTAACTGCAATGCTTCGATGTCGCCTTTTTTTTTTTGTTAGGATGGGAAATCATCAAATGACTTCTTCCGCTCTGGGCGGAGCGGAAGGGCGTGTCAGACTTTTACTGACTAAAACCCACCCGTGTTTCTTCACTTGCCTGTGGGACGGCCAGGGCCACGGTTTCTTGTTTAACCAACCCGCAACCCTGACCCAGGAGGCATCGGTCTTCGTGGACCCCGTCACGATGTGCTGACATCTCTTTGAGGCGCGCGTGAAACACGACGCGCCGTCGACTCGGGCCTGGTCCTTACCGGGCGGCGAGCTGCCCATTGCTCACCGCCCGCAGTGCGGCGCCTACGGTGGCTGGGAGTTTGGTGTCATCTCCCGACCAGGGCGTCTCCTGCGGTGGCTAGTGGCGTGAGGGCGCTGGGATTCCCGTTGCCTCACGCGCTCCGCCTCCTCCTTTGCCAGCATTACTCCTTCGCAGAAGGAGGTGACGGCCTGCCATGCACTCTCGCTCCGGACCATGGCCTGGACCAGGGTCGGACGCGAGAGATCACCGCCGATCGCCGCTACGAGGACACGGCGGTGCTCTACCCAAGCCGGGCAGACCTCCACCGTATGCTCCACCGTGTCCTCAGGGCGATTCACACAATGGTGACACCCTGGCGTTTCCTCCCGCCTTATACGGAACAAGAACCTCCCGAAACAACCGTGTCCGGTGAGGACCTGCGCCAGGCGGAAGGTGAGGGCGCCGTGGCGCCTCTCTAACGACTCCTCAAAGAGGGGACTTACCGCCGCTATTGTTTCGTGCCCAGCACTGGGTTGCGACAATCGCACTCTCCATGTTGCCATGAGATCCCGCCGGAGCTCTTTCCGCCGCACCGCAATATCTCGCGGCAGCGGAGTTATGCCCCGGCGTTTTGCCTCCTCTCGCCACTCCCACATGTGGGCGAGGACTTTGGCCTCCAGATCCCATGGTGCCAATCCGGCAAGAAGGCTCGCCGCCTCAGCGGAGACCGTACGGTATCCCCGTATCAGCCGAACGGCCATGACCCTCTGGGACGCGGTCAGGCACCGGGCTGGTCGCTTCGTGCTTCGATGTCGCCTTCGGGTTGTGGAAGTCAGACGGTAGTCGCTTCACGGAAAATGCCGACGTTTAGCTATATCAGCAGTTGGACTGGTAAAGCGGACCACAGACTCCAAAGCTGAAAAAGCTTCGGATGCGACTGGGATTAATGTTGAGATGATGAAAAGGCTGAAGTCCAATAACAGAATAACAAAAAAGAATCTATTATCAACACTAGTAGAAAGAGCTGAAAGGCGTCTGCAGCCTTGTCATCAACAAGATGCACAAGGGAGCAAGTCGTTTACCCGAAGGAATAGCTGTTTCCGTGGCGGAGGTTCCGGACTGCCCCCGATAGCGATGCCGGTACCATCGACTATGTCTACTAAACATTCCAAATGAATTATTCAGCAAGCTTTTACTCATATACAGGCAGTATTCAACATCCGTGAAGTAACTCCAATTGGAACAAAGCCTTTTTTGTTCCAATGTATAATGTATAAGAAAAGAGGTATCATTTTATCGTTACACGCTCACTTTCCTTGAAATTAGGCTTCGTCCTGGTTGTCTACATCTAAACCATTATATTATCTCTAAACTCAGTTATTTGGGTTGTACCGCTATTACTCTTAAAGTTCAAAGGAAGAACTAAAAGCAAAAAATGAGATTATTGGTATTACAATAAAGTAAACACACCTTTAAACAAAAAACAAAGGTTATAATGCCAAAGGGCTTAGCTAATATAATTATCTATACTAATATATATAAAGCTGAAGAGTTTGTTTGTTTGAACGCGATAATCTCAGGGACTACTGGCACAACTTGAAAAATTCTTTTTGCGGTGGATAGCCCATTAATCCAGGAAGGCTTTAGGCTATATAACATCACGCTGCAACCAATAGGAGCAGAGCTTAGCTAACTCCACGCGAACGAAGTCGCTGGCGGCCGCTAGTAACTTATTTAATGTCAGATGACATTATATAGACACAAGGTGTTCGCAGCTAAAAGCGTCCGCTTCAGCCGACGCTTTTAGCTGCGACCTACAAATAAGTACTATACCTAACAACCATTTATTATAGGGAAAGCAAAAAAAAAAGAGTAGTATGGACTCACATAGCTTTAAGTTAGAATGTAAAAGTGGTGTCCGACGTAGGAGCACAACAATTGTAGAAAATAAACAAACCTGTAATGTAAACAAAGGCGCGGACTACCAAGTCCGCGGAAGCTATGTAAGGCAGGAATGCGGTTTTAGCCGGTAAGAGTCCGGCACTGCCCAGACTGGGTCACTAGTCGCCCGGGCGTCCATGAGGATTTAAATACAAAATAAAAACATAATTATAAACTAGTGCTTGACCGCAATCCCACCCGATGGTATGCAGTGATGCAATCGTTGATGGTAAAGCGCGCTAGTTTATTAAGAGCCTATTCACTCAAAAAAAAACTGAGTGAGTAGGAAGGAAAACGGCAGTTGAGCGCGGTGATGCAATGTTAAACCCTACAACACGACCAACGATGCTGCGCCAGAGGAGGGTAGATCTGGAGACCCTCCACGAGCAAACCCAACAACATTTGGCGCACGGTATCCGGCACACATCGCAACACAACTGCTCAGACCCGTCCTCCGTACGGCTTCAACAGAAATTATGCCGGAACACGACGAATCTCTTAGCGGCTGGGTGGTAACTTCTACCGGCAGCCGATGTTGAGGCCTACTACCTAGAAAAAATAATAACATATAGGTGATTAATAACTTGTTTACGTAGTATCTAATTAAGCTGAACGTCATGGGAGGAGGCCGTACCTCAACAGCAGGTTAATGCAAGCTAGCAACATAACTCCGTGCGCTGTTTCTGGCCTGCCATCGGACGCGTCCCAAGGTGGCGGATATGGGGGTTACCGGTTTACCGGCGCATACCAAAACCAGAAGTGGGGACCGCTTCGGCGGTCACACGTGCGGCGGATCGGCCGCCACTCCAGCTGGCTGACGTGACCCGAACTCCGGGTCACCGTCGGGCAACCCGGTCTCCTGACTGAGAGGAGCTGGGGGCCCCGTTTGCTTTCGGGCAAACGAGTGGGGCTAAGAGGAAGGACACCTCGCTAAAAAACCTTTGGCTGCTGCGTCTTCTCGCACTAGAAGACGTACCCAGTACGGCCTCCACTTATGGGTGGACCATCGTGGGCCCGCCCTTTGGTGGGAATCGCCGGCGGGGGATTGGTTGTTCAAGCTGTGCCGATTTCCCATGACCCCGCCACGCAGGCGAAGTCGTTCGTGCCGCTGTGGGTTTAGGGCTGGGCGAGTCCCACACACGCCCTTCGGGGTATGGTGCCTAAATGCATTACCACAACGCCAAAAATAATAAAAAGTAAAAAAACTAAAACCCAACTACGACATAAAACGACGCTGAAAAAGTATAAAACAATATTTTCAGAATACTGAACTGAACAAAGTTGCTAATGTAGTTGCAAGTAAATGGACACAGTAGACTCTACCAAAATGCCTTCGTTGTAAATTGACAATAATGTCATACAATACTATTCTGAAGTATGTAATATTCACTATGTAGAGAACAATTTTCATGTTTGGAAAACCGCAGTCACACGTTATCAAAGTGCTACGGTAGGTTATATATGTAACGTGTGACTACGCCTTTCCAAACATGAAAATTTATCTCTACATAGTGAATATTGCATACTTCAGAATAGTATTGTATGACATTATTGTCAATTTACAACGAAGGCATCTTGGTAGAGTCTACTGTGTCCATTTACTTGCAACTACATTAGCAACTTTGTTCAGTTCAGTATTCTGAAAATATTGTTTTATACTTTTTCAGCGTCGTTTTTTGTCGTAGTTGGGTTTTAGTTTTTTTACTTTTTATTATTAGTGCTATTTTGGTGTTAAAGTGTATTTGTGGCGCATAATGTTAACAAAAGTTAAATTGACGAACTAAAAACTAGGTAGTTAACATACGACATCTCTTTTGACTTATGTATCGGCGTATAGTAATATGTAGAGATATCCTATTTTACTATTTCGTAGCGCGTGGATCGTAGCAACGGTTTCCCCGTATGAAGCTCCCGGTTTTTCGTAGTAACGACGCACATTTGCGTCGATGGCAGCGAATGGGTCATGAATCAGTGGATGAGGTCGTTAGTATAAATAGATTGGATGTTTTCCTAACGGTGGTAGGCCATAATATCGGCTGCCGGCAGAACCCACCAGACAAAGTCTTGCCGCCAAGCGATTCGTCGTGTTCCGGCATGATGTCTGGTGAAGCCGTACGGAGGACGGGTCTGAGCAGTTGTGTTGCGTTGTGTTGTGGGTACGATGCGCCAAATGTTGTTGTGTCGGGAGTTTGGTCGTGGAGAGTCTCCACATCAATCTCCCTCTGGCGCAGCATCGTTGGTCGTGTTGGTCTTGGGCTTAACATTGCATCACCTAGCTCAACTGCCGTCATCCTTTCTTATTCCTAAGTTTTTTAAGTGAGTATGCTTAATAAACTAGTGCGCTTTACAATCAACGATTGCGTCACTGCTAACCATCAGGCGGGATTGCAGTCAAGCGCTAGTTTATAATTATTTAAAAAAAAAAATGACGTTAGCAGAATTAGATAAATTAAGAAATCTTCCCAGGTCCTCTTAGACCTGGGAAGATTTCTTAATTTATCTAATTCTGCTAACGATCGACTGTCATGTGGATTTTTAAGTAATTTGTTATGATCCAGGGCACTTATAAATAATCCCTCTATGATTTTGACTCTACTGAGAGCGACATAGGCCTGTCCTTTAGCAAACAATGACTTTCCTAGATCGATAACTTTTTTGTCTAGAGTACAACCTTGTAATTTATGTACAGTACAACCCCAAGAAAGAATCAGCGGGAGCATTTTACGCTAAATTTGCCCAGACCCCCTCAAGCCGTCAAATTCAGTGAGGCAAGGCTCGATTCTGCTAAGTCCGTTAATATCTGCTTTTATAGATGCGTCGTCAAATTGTATGAGAACAGCGCTTGGCTGTTCTCTCTGTTCCAACTGATCGCGCCGAAGAGCAGGCCATTCGAAGGCTTTCACCACTCCCATCGCTCCGTTTACCAAACCCTGGTTTACATTCAAATTTCTGCGAAGCATTACTCGGGATTATGTACAAACATAAAGTACTCGTGAAGTTCTTTCAAGTGATACCAACTACGGTATATTTATTTTAATTTTATCCATACTAATATTATAAATGCGAAAGTAACTCTGTCTGTCTGTCTGTCTGTTACGCTTTCCCGCCTAAACCTCTCAACCGATTTTGATGAAATTTGGCACAGACAATCTTTGGACCCTGAGAAAAAACATAGGCTACCTGTTATCCTGGAAAAATTTGATATTCCCGAGGGAAATCTAAAAAGCGCGATATAACCGAACACCACGCGGACGAAGACGCGGGCGGAAAGCACACAATCTTTAGACCCAGAGAAAGGACATAGGCTACCTTTTATCCCGGAAAAATTTGATGTTCCCGAGAGAAATCTAAAAAGCGCGATATAACCGAAATTTACGCGGGCGAAGCCGCGGGCGGAAAGCTAGTATTAACATATAACTTTTTGTCCACTAGAGGGCGTGAATTTGGTGACAAGCTTTATAGCTCATAACCAACAGAATACCAAGACCCTTCTAATGGTACTGCAGTGGTCTTATTCTGATAAGTAGTAAAGAAACTATGAACGAAAAGATGTGAATTATATGCAATCAGCCCATGAATATAGGTAAAGTCACAAGCAAATACTAGTAATATATACATATTCATAATGTACAAGTAAAGCGCTTTCAAATGATACCAAACACGGCATATTTATCTTAACTTTATTTTTTTACTCTCTGTGTTTTGTCCGCTAGAGGGCGCCACATTAGATTTTGTGGAACTCCATATAGCCTATAACCAGCGGACAATTAAGACGCTTCTAATGATATATCACTTGTCGAATTCTGATAAATAGTTTAGAAGTTACGAGGGAACAGATGAACATACATACATACATACATACATAGCCTGTCAAAATCATAACCCTCCTTTTGCTTTGCCGTAGTCGGGTAAAAAGGCAAGCAACATAAAAATCAAATAAAATGTTTCATTATGGAATTCAATTCAAAACTATGCTCTCACAATTTTGAAAGAGATTTCGAATACTTCATATGTACCAATTTTATTGGACTCTTCCATGTGTAAAACCATTCAAACTGCGAACGAGCTCATGAGCTACGAATTCTTTTGTTTTTGGGATTCCGTACACAAAGTGTGCGAACTGGCGCCCCAACATCTATCCATTCTGCATTATTTCATGGGTCTATCTCGTTTGGATTGTATTACGTCTTACTATTCTTCTGTCAGGCAAGTACCAATGTAAATTTTCTAAGTTATATGTACTTTTTAAGTATATCTTGGACACCAATGACTGATTACAAGGTGAAGGAAAACATCTTGAGGAAACCTAGACTTTAAGTCTGAATTCGCCAATTCGCATTGAGCAAACGTATGAGACTGTGCACAGCAGTGAGACGATTAAAAAGGTTAATGATGATGATGATGATTCTTCTGTCCAGCCTTTGGGCAAATATGTTGGAGTCAGCTTCTAGTCTAACCAAATACATTACGTGGATCGTCTGCCTATCTAACCTCCACTACGAAATATTATATAATACGAAACTCCTTGGTAAGATTGATTTTTACCACCTAATGGGGTTCGACCCTACGACCTGTATGTAACTTGTAAGTCGCGGTCGATACCACTAGGCTACCGCTGCTCTCTATAAATGACAGTCGTGACCAAAGTTTTAACGTGCTTGCCGAGTTAAAAAACTTGTTTATGAAAAAAAAATGTCCTAAATATTGTACGCAATGATAGGTACGGAACCCTTTCTTACTCTGCCATGTGAAACTATAAGAGCTCATTTGCTACGTATTCTTCGTTTTTTTTTCTTTCAACTCGGCCATGATTACCAGCCAGGCAGCCACTATTCAAGTCGGGCCACAAACATGCATTTTATATTAAAAGAGCTTGAAATATTACGAATTCAAAACATTCCATTTTATATTTGGGATCGCGTGGACCGAAGCAATTCGTTTTTCATCTTTTATTTGGTACAAACTTATTTGTTTTAGTGTGGACAGTGACATTAAATTTGTTATTTTATTGAGGATTTTTATTTTCAGCATGTAACAATATTGGTTAGGATATCATCTAATGACCTCTCCCGGTCTGGGCGGGGCGGAAGGGCGTGTCAGAATTTTACTGACTAAAATTTATTTATTCATTTATCTGTGGTAGGCCACAACATCGGCAACCGGCAGAAGTTACCACCCACCAAACAAAGTCTTGCCGCCAAGCAATTCGTCGTGTTCCGGCATGATGTCTGGTGAAGCCGTACGGATGACCGGTCTGGGCAGTTCTGTTGCACCTATTGTTGTTGTGTAGGGAGTTTGGCTGTGGAAGGTCTTCAGATCAATCTCCTTCTGTTGCAGCATCGCTGGTCATGTTATTATGTTTGATGAATAGGCTATTAATAGACTAACGCGTTTTACCATTAACGATTACATCCCTGCTTACCATCAGGCGGAATTGCGTTTAAGCACTAGTTTATAAGTATTAAAAAAAACTTCCGTGTTCCTGCACTTGCCATTGCGCCAGGGGCTAAGGTATCTCTTTCAAAGAACCCGTGGCCCCGGCAGATAACTATCACAATGTGCTAACATCTCTTACATGAGCCTAACTCGAGCCTAGGTACTTACCGGGGGCCGAGCAGTGGGTAGCTCACATCTACGGTTAGCTGGCAGTTTGTTGCCGTCTCCCGACCTCCACGACGTCTCCTGTCGACTAGGTGGCTAGGTCACCGCCATCGATCGTCTCCACTAGAACATAGAGATACCGTACACGCGAACCAACCCTATAAAATCCTGCCCTCCCCTCCTGAAGTTGTTCTCCTCATCACTGAGGGTCGTGATGTCCCTGTGGAATTATCCTCTCCTTCACAATAGCTCGCCATTTGCTATCCATCCCTGGCCGCGAGTATAGCATCATGCAGGCTGGTGTCCAGAGATGAACGAACCCTATTAAATATGTCAGATGAAACCAAATTTTAGAGAAAAAAATGTATATCTGAAAACACATACAATTTATACTAAACATATACGGTTGGCGTAGTGACTGAGCGATCGACTGCTGCGTTACGTGTCGCGGGTTCGATTACCGCACGGAACAAATATTTGTATGGCATAAATGTGAGTTTAAATGTTTGTAAACGCACATGAGAAATTTCTCCGTCAGTAAAAAAAAAATAGAACATAATAAATATTTAAATGGGTTTCTCATACAATAGACGCGGTTTTTATAGATAATGGTACGGAACCCTACGTGCACGAGTCCGACTCGCACTTTATCGGTTTTTGTTACTTCAATGAAGAACAGCTGATGCACTTTTCTGCCATTCCAATATTTCTTGTTATTATAGTAAGTTCATTATATATATGGTAGTAAGTTCACATTAAATATAATAATATAGTTAGTTTTATGAATACAGCAGCTGTACTTTGTAGTTCATTTGACTTCGCAGCGTCTGACTTATGAGTACTGTGTATATTTATTCAGTAAATAGGTTTCATCTTACTGTTATTTTATTTTCAACTCTTCACTTTAAGAGAATCAAGAGCAGTGGTCGCCTAACGCGGATTTCTGGACTTGAATCCAGACGGTATTAAGATATGTGAATCATATCATCACCACTGATTTCACAGCGGTATAGGTAAACCTCGTGAGGAAACCAGACATAACCAAAAATTCAATGACGTGTGGAACCAACAATCAGCTCTGGGCCCCCGGTGGATTACGATTCACTTATCACTTAGCAGCCCTGCTCAGCTATGGGAAATATTTTAGGCTGATAATGTAGTCCTTCTCTGTATGAGAGGAGACCTGTGCCCAGCATTGGGACGATAAAGGCCTGCGCAGACGACGGAGATTTCTCCGCGGCGGAGTAAAAAGTACGCTCCGCGAAAAAAAAGTCCACCGAGGATTTCTCGTGAACTCAACGCACACGGTGTGCGGTCATTTGTTGCCCAGAAATGTAAAGAAGTGAGATCACACAACTCGGACTAAAGTCCGCCATGTGCGTTGCTTCGCCAAGTCACACGAGTTCTATTTTATTCAGGGACTCCTCCGTGCTTTTGTCCGGTGCGCTCTCTGCATGTCCTCGGTTATTCGGGGGACTTTTTTAAGCGGTACTTTTAATGCCTGGTATGCGTTATTCGATATAGTTGGAAGCGATCTATTTCAGCGGACAAAAAAGTCCGCGCACAAAAATCCCTTGTTTGCGCAAGATATAAAAGGTTGATGATGATGATTATGTATTAGAAGCGATTGAGCGGAGTTGTTCAATTTGGTTAATGATTCAATCGACAGTTCTGAACTATTGAGCAAAATTGGGCTGCGTGTTCCATCCTTCACTTTGTGGAACCATCAGCATCAGCCTCTCTGTGTACGATGCGTCATCATCATCGTCTCAGCGTTAATTCCAGTCGCATCCGCAGCTTTTTTTTTCAGCTTTGGGTCCGCTTTACCAGCCTTACTGCTGATTTTGGCTAAACTTCGATATTTTCCGTGAAGCGACTGCTGTCTGACCTCCACAACCCGAAGGCGATATCTAAGCATTGCAGTTAGACCAATTGTTAGACTTTTGAGTGCTCCAACCAACCCGTAACGACTGCCACTAGATGTTCGTTTGGCAACCGGGACCAACGGCTTACCGTAATTTCCGAGGCACGACCAGACCAGTGCAAATATTCATATTCATGCATACAAACATTTGCACTGTGCAGGGATCGAACCCGCGCCTCCTTGCGCAACGGCTGCGTTCGCCACCGCTACTCCACAGAAGCTGTCCACGCTGTGTACGACGCGTATACCGTCAAAACTCTTAAATGATAAAAGCTAGCAGAGCATATAACTTGTTGTGTCAGAGGGTTGATGATCTCGATTTATTCCCCAACAGTGTTCCTACACTAAAAAAAATCTTTTTGATAACTTCTTTGTAAATCACAAAAACTTTTTCAGTCTTCACTACTCTCCGAGTGCTTACTTGTTCTTGATTTCACTTCCCTGTCCTGTGCTATACCTGTTATTGATTCTTGTGCTAACCTAATATTGTCCGTGGAAACTTTTAATTGGCCTTCCTTCATTAACTATCTTTTGTACCTATAAACAATATGTAAAGAACCAAAAGGATAATAAATGTTAGGTATACACATGCCTAAATAAAAAATGTAATTTTCATAATCATCATAGTGACAATACGAATGAATTTTGAAATAATCTTTTTTTTCCACGAATTTATTCCAACTTCCCCAAAATTTGGAATTATTTTAAAAACACCATTTGTGACCACGTGCCGCGTGCCCTGCCTCCCTTCACCCGCGCATGTATGCCTACCGTGTTGCCTACCGCACATGCATTAAGTTTCCTTGCTTTTTCGAAATACATTTATTTATTTAGGGAGATTTTTTTATTTTTAACCTGTCTTTGTAGGCATTATTAGAATCAGTTAACGATACCTGACAATAACCTTCACGGATCGGAGAGGGTTTTCTTTACATGTTGTATATGCTAGTTGTAAGTTTCTTAAAAATGTAAAACTAAAATAAAAAGGAAATTAATTAACATAATGACCTACTTTTGGTACATAAAGAAAAAATAATTGTTTATCAGCTACAATTTATCGTGTTATAACCATTTCTTATGAAACAGTTATACTTGTGTGTATACATACAGTTGTCGTGATTTGAATATACAATATGTTAAGCAAACCCTGCCGGACCCGTAAGGATAATAAAGGTTAGGTAAACACTTGACCAAGCGGTAGCGGACGCAGCCGCTGCGCAAGGAGGCGCTGGTTCGATCCCCGCACAGTGTTAATATTTGTATGCATGAATAATTGCACTGGTCTGGTCGTGCGTCGGAAAGCACGTTAAGCCGTTGGTCCCGGCTACCATACGAAAATCTAGTGGCAGTCGTTAGGGGTTGTTGGAGCCCTCAAAAGTTCAACAATTGGTCTAACTGCAATGCTTCGATGTCGCCTTCGGGTTGTGGAGGTCAGACGGCAGGCGCTTCACGGAAAATAATGAAATTTAGCCATATCAGCAGTTGGACTGGTAAAGCGGACACCAGACTCCAAAGCTGAAAAAAAGGGCTTCGGATGCGACTGGGATTAACGCTGGGATGACGAAACACTTGACCAAATATAATATAAAATTTTACGTAATCATCTTAATAACAATACTAATGAATTTTAAAATAATCTTTTTTTCCCGCGAATTAATTCCAACTTCCCCGAAATTTGATAATTTAAAAAAAAGTGACAACGACTTTTTGACAGTACGCTTATGCGATACGACCACGCGTCGCGTGCTCTGCCCTCCGTCGCCCGCGGAAGGGTGTCCTATCGCACATGTATTAAGTTACCTCTCTTTGCAAAATAATATTTATTTTTTTAGGGTTTTTTTTTAAACTTTAGTCCGGCTTTGTCGGCATTAGTAGAATCAGTTATCGATTCCTAACAATACCTTCACGGATCGGACAGGGTTTTCTTTACATATTGTATAACATAACATACATAATCAGCCTATCTATCATGTTCTTACAGTGTGGGCCATAATCTACCACACTGGCCCAATACAGGTTAATAGATGTCACATGTCTACGAAGTTTTAATTCTAGGACATAGCGGTTTCCTCGCGATGTATTCCTTCACCGTAATGAGAGCAGTGGCGATGAAATAATTTACACAAAATCAAGCGCCTGGCGGGGTTTGAACCTACAACATCTTATAAGTCACAGCCGATACCGTTAGGCCACCATTGCTGAATGTATAAATTGGATGTCAATTTGATAAACAATTTAATTAAGTTCCCTGACTTACTGTAACACAATTCGCGCCTTTAGCAATTCTGGTGGATATCTGAGGGATTCAACTCAGTTTTATGTTTACGTATTTTCAGCACTGAGGAATATTACGTGCTGAAACTAGACTATAGGTATTATTAACCTAGGTTACGACCTTGTTTATCTATAAACCTAAGATGTATTTTACATCTTAGATATTGTAAAACTGATATGATGTTACCGTTAGTGACATCGCACTGATAAAATAGATTTCTGTGTGTAAAGATGGAAAAAAGGACAATTTTCGAGGGATATTTTTATTTATAATTTTTTTTTTAAAGAAGTATAATTGGCTAGGACATTTTTCTGCCACTATTGAAAATGGGTCAATTAATTCAATGTGCTGTTTCGGAATTATAACTTTGCCATCTTTTATTTTTGCCGCTCGCGTCGCAATATCGGATACATGACGCCTAACAACAGATTGTTTTTTGATAATATTTTCTTTCTAACTATATTTCTGGTTTTGATTTAAAAATACACTTCGTAGGAGCCTAAGCGGATCACACGCTACAACGCACCACGCACGGAGGTGCAACCAACGCGCTTGTGAAAAATCAGTAGGCTTTAAACAATATCGGTATAAACGTTTTTTTTTTTTTTTTTATAACAACGCAATTGTTTTAGATGAACTCTGGCGAGATTTAAGATTTAACTTGTGTGTAGGGTGCCAGGGTTCTCGCTAGCTAATTAAGCCAAAAGTAATAGTAGATGTTAGTCAAACACAATATAAATTAGGTCACTAAGATAAATAAACTATCTAGCCATAGGTATTTGGTAACAAGGTAAACATGTTGTAACAATTTTTTTTACATCTTCATCAATTAATAAGTTATTAAATAAAATAAATAAATTAGTATAATGTGTGTGTGTGTGTGCTTCATAATCCATACTAATATTATAAATGCGAAAGTAACTCTGTCTGTCTGTCTGTCTGTCTGTTACGCTTTCCCGCTTAAACCTCTCAACCGATTTTGATGAAATTTGGCACAGACAATCTTTAGACCTTGAGAAAGGACATAGGCTACCTTTTATCTCGGAAAAATTTGATATTCCCGAGGGAAATCTAAAAAGCGCGATATAACCGAACTCCACGCGGGCGAAGCCGCGGGCGGAAAGCTAGTTATGTATAAATGTATACTACTATATAGTGTGTAATTATATAGTTATGCGTGAGTGTAATTAGTGTTAAATGATAGACAATTATCCTAGTGTTACCCCGTTTAGTTCAAGCGATTGAGATCTGCAGTAAATCTTCAGTATTATTATAATTTTGATTTGTTAACCACTTCGTCACCTCGGTCTTACATTTGTTTCGGCACATAGGAGCAATGTCGCAGACTTTATTTATTTTATTATAAATATTGTTTGACAGCACTTCAAAATGACGGTGAGCAAGGGCAGTTCTACATCCATGAGTGGAGCATACTTCATAGTGTCTGCGCTTTTTGCATTTGGGTTATATACCACTGAGGGATGCTTACGTAGAATTGTGCCAAGAACAAAGAGCTGCCTCACCGTGAGGACCCGACATTCATTGTAAAGTGACGTGGTGGGGTATCTAAACGGTTTCGAGGTCATAACTTTGAGGACAGCTCTCTGTGCTCGTTCCAGAGGGAGCAGGTTTATCTTGGTCGTTCCACCCCACACAGTTATGCAATAATTTATTAAGCTGTGGCATAAAGCATAATAAACAGTTTTTAAAGTTTCTATTCCTGCAGAGTGCCTTAATTTTTTAAAGTTTCTATTCCTGCAGAGTGCCTTAATTTTTTAAAAATAATTATACATTTTCGGACTCGTGGTATGAGAGCGTGTTTTCTCGCTCTTTCTATTAAATCGGTACAATTGTATTCCACCGAAATCGCATCAAATCTTTGTCAAGTAATGTTGAACAAATTTTTCATCGGAGTAGGCCTACAGCTGTCGGATTTAAAGTATTTCCAACTTAAGTATTTTTGTAATGCAGACGTGCTGAAATTCGATATTGGTGAAGATTCTCTTGTTTGTTTGTTGCACCTTTGTCTTTCCATTCCAAAAGAATTGAAGATAATATTTTAGTTCAATGCTGTCAAATTAAGATACTCCATAGACAGTTTAGACCCGATTCGCGGTCTAAAATGGCATTTCATCTTCAGCCAATAGTTCGATGTTGTCTAGGTTGTGACAATCGTAGTATCCATGTCGCCATGTGATCCCACCGGAGCTTTGTCCGCCCTACCGCGAGAGTTATACCTGGTGTTTTGCCGCCTCTCGCCACTCCAAACAGGGGCGAGGGCTTTGGCCTCCAGATCTCATGGCGGGAATCCTGCAAAGAGGCTCGCTGCCTCAACGGGAATCGTGCGGAATACAAGGACTAGCCACACGGCCATGACTCTCTAAGACGCAGTCAGACATCGGTCTGGTTGCTGCCGGTGCCCCGTAAGGACCATGGACTGCACGACCTCCGCGTAGAGCCGCTGGCAGGAGGCACTTGGTCCCCCTAGATTGGGTAGAAGCCGCCTCAGGGCAGCCCCAGCCCGTTTGTCTGGGAGTCAAACCTCGGAAGTGCTCCTCAAATTTTTCATATTATATCTCTTACGTAGGCCAAATTCCATTGAACATGTCCTAATTGAACCTGTCATATCTATAATTCAGTCTTGAGGATTATTAATTACAGACTTTTTAAAAAACCGGCCCCACTCCAGAACTACGTTCTAGAACTGTTTTTATTTCAGTCATCAATTATCGCTAACAACATATAATAATGACCGTACATAATATATGCTTTACTGCTGCAAAGCATATATTATGTAGGTACGGTCATTATTTTATGAAACAAATATTTCCTTGTCTACCTACAAACGATCACTATCAAACATGGGCACATTAATCACCTAACGACTCTCGGAAAACGACGATAATCACTAGCTACCTTTGGAAAAACTAAAATAATTGAGGCTCTTATATGTAGTAAACTAGATGAGCCCCGTGGTTTCACTCGCGTAAGTTTCGATCCCGTGGAAAATATTGAGATAAAAATTATCCTGTGTGTAATTCCTAGTTATAAACTAGCTGTATACCAAATTCCATCTAAATCCGTGCAGGAGTTTTTGCGTAAAACAGTTACAAACATCCGTCTATACTCAGAAACTTTCGCAGTTATAATTTTAGTAGGATTATACTCCATCGGGTTAGATAGTTAACAAAAGGTAAACAAAAACTAAGTCAATAGACTAAACGTAATATCAGTCACTTCAGTTGTCGAACCACGATACAGTTACACTTTTCAAGTTATCAATGTTACAATTATCCTCATCCTCAAATCGTTCCTCATCACTGAGAGTCGTGATGTCCCTAAGGAATTATCCTTCCCTCCATCCTGGCTGCGAGTATAGCATCATGCTGGCCGGTGTCCAGAGATGGGCGAATTTGGTCAGTCCACCTAATTGGACTGCGACTTCTTGAACGTCGTCCATCCTTCCCAGTAACCATCAGATGTTCGAGGTTGTCTCCATCATTTCTGGCAATATGGCCAAAATATTCCCAAATTCTTCGAAGCCAGACAGAGGAGAGTCTTATTGTGACACCCAGCTCTCGAAGAGTGGACTGATTTGTGCCTAATGCTGTTCAAGGAATTTGAAACATCTTTCTCCAGCACCACACCTCGAAAGCGTCAATGCGGTCTCGATCGGTTTTCTGGATTGTCCACGTCTCCGAACCATAGCTGAACTTACAAGAATAACGCTGTTAAATTGAAGAGTAGTAGAGTTCTCGGTGGTAGGCCATAACATCAGCTGCCGGCAGAAGTTATCACCCATCAGACAAAGTCTTGCCGCCAAGCGATTCGTAGTGTTCCGGCATGATGTCTGGTGAAGGCATACGGAGGACGGGTTTGAGCAGTTGTGCTGCGATGTGTGCCGGGTACGATGTGCCAAATGTTGTTGTGTCGAGAGTTCGGTCATGGAGGATCTCCAGATCAATCTCACTTTGGTGTAGCATCGTTGGCCGTCTTCCTTTCTATTGACTCAGTTTTTTAGAGCGAATAGCCCCTTAATAAACTATTGCGGTCAGGCAGGATTGCGATGAAGCACTAGTTTATAATTATAAAAAAAATGTATATATAATGCAATGAAGTGACAGGTTACTTGGTTGAATAAGTCACGTTTTTGTTTTGTTTATCTTCAGTTAACTACGTAGTCTGATAGAGTATAGCTTCTACGCTCGTTCCATCATGAAATTCATCCATCGCATTCCATCAGCCGTTATGTCAAGAGGCTCATTTGGCTATAATAAAATAGAAAGACTTCTTTCGTGTTGTTTATTTTTTTCCGCCGACCCATCACATCACTCAATCGTGCAAAAGCTTCGATTTTACACAACATTTTTTTTCTAACTTTTGTTTCGCTCGGCTTCAAAGTATCATAATGTGATGTTTCTTAATAAACTTCCGCAAAAATTGGGCTATTAAACCCAGAAACAGTTGTTCAAATCTGACTGAGAATTACACAGATTTGACAGATTATCACGTTTAAACAAACAAATATTTATGTTCTATACAAGTGTTATAATATAGATAAGGTGTAGTCTGTATGCCTTAAGCCCTAGAGATAACAATTATAGCCTTTGACAGTTACTTGTAACCTGGTAATGGACATATTATGTAATTGTTTGATACTTTCCAAATTCAAACTAAAAGCATTGAACCAATTTGGAGAGTGTGCGCGGGAATTGCATGATTTAATTCCGCCATCTCCGTTCCATTATCGGACGACCCGTCGTACGGCGAGTTTCCACCCTTACGTTGTTAACACTGTGGTTTTTCGTGATATCTTTCTCAAATTTTGTACATAGATTGTATACGTATATATCATGCCCCTTGTACGTTGCTTTTGATATGTACGTACGTATATACCCGGCCCCTTACAAGTTGTATGCGCGCCATCCTTGCGCCATCCTTAGAGAGAAATGTGTCGTCTAACAATAGGTACATACCAGAAATTTACACGACAATCTTAATGACGCTATAAAAGGTACATTCAACGAGCAATAACCCTCAGGTATAATGGCTCAGCACACAATGGACGTACGGTATTCATTGCATCGTTTGTACAACGATATCGAGACAAAGTAGGAAGTAATACATTAATGGATGGTGAAGTGTACCACGCTCGGCCATTGTGGACGGAAGGCGTAAGTCGTATGTGTGTGGGAATTTTTATATTCTCATGGTTGGTTAATAACTTAGGTATATTTGAGAATAATGGTAGATAAGTGGCAGGCGAAATAAGTGGCAGTGAGCAGGGCACATTGCTCGTAGAAGCGATGGCCGATGGGGCAGTAAGGTTTTGGAGTGGCAGCCACGTACAGGAAAACGTAGCGTAGGGAGGCCCTCAACAAGATGGACCGATGACGTGGTGAAGGTCCCGGGTAGCACAAGACCGGTCATCGTGGAAAGTCTTGGGGGAGGCCTTTGTCCAGCAGTGGACCTCTATAGGCTGAAGAAGAAGAAGAGAATGAAGGAAGAAATTGTGGGGTAATGAAGAAAACGATATACCTATGTACGGCACCTGATTTTGGAATTAGAAAATCTTTATCCTAGGTACTAGGCTAGCCGGGTAGGAAGAAATAGAAAGAGAGAGTGAATTATTAAATTTTATATATGTATATTTTATTTACGTAAATTTATAATAGACAGACACAATTTAAAACGAATAAACAATTAAAAGAATAATTAGCTTGTAACTGGCGGTCTCCCTCCGTCTTACGATCAGGTCACATGTCTTGACGCAAGAACTTGACGAAGTTTAACATTCTTAACCCATCCCAAATATGCCACTGAAGAAGTTTTCTCTTTACAAATAATGAACCCTATCTTACTAGGAAATCTAGTAATCAGCTAAAAATTTAATAGCGTAATTAATTGCCGTTAAATGCTGAGTAAAATGGCCGGTATTTGTAACACTTGTAGGGTTTTGAACCCAGAGAGAAACATTTTTTGACCCAATACTTGAAGACATCTACCAACCCAGACTACGTCCATGTGATAGATTACGGCTCACTCCCACGCACCGAGCGAAAGCCTGTGTCTCAGGATATTATCGGCTCAGTATAATTAGATCTGTTAAAAATACGTATGTGACATAAAAGTAAGAAGCGAAACAATATTCCGGTCTAAGAAGTCAAGTAAACTTGGTCGAAAATCCATAAAGTTCCCCCAGGAATGTGCCTTACATACGCAGCAGAGCTCTGGAATTGGTGTTTTAAAAGGAAATCGCATCCACCACCATCCCTATCTAGATCGCGCTCCCCAGAGGTTCTTTTGAAGAGTTTAAAAGAGTTTAAAACAAGATCGAAAACTTCAATATATTTAATATTGCTGATGATGAATGATATAATAAGATAATAATCTGTTCTAAATTTAAGTTAGGCTGAGAAGCAGCACGTTTCGAATGTCAATATTTCTTATGACAGTTCCTCAAAACGCCCGCCCTACAGCACTTCCTAGTGTTTTCGCTGGGAATAAAGCAGCAAAACAGTCTGTTCAGTTAAAAAATACATGCTTCTATTTAACAATAGGGATGGAAACAACAAATAATTATACTCCTAAAGAATAACAAATAACAAGGAAGGAGAATCAAGCAAGCAATTAAGTAAGCAATCAAGCAGTCAATCCACAGAGCCAAAAAAAACCCGGATTACAGTGAACGAAAGCAGAATATCCCAAAAAGGACAAGCAAGATTCATTACACGAATATTTCAAAACATCTCAACAGCAAAAAACATGAACAAACAATGCTCTGTATTACTTAAATTCAATGTACTGTGTTTATTTATTTATTTAAAAAGTACTGCCACATCACAAACATTAAACATTGAAAATAATTTAAACTATTCAATTTATGGTCTGATGCGTGCGACAATAATGGCGTATATAGCATTGGCAGTTCATCGGCTCGAAGATATAATACAATCAAATAAAAAATACCTAATAAAAATATACTAACTTTAAAATGTAGCAAATAATCAGTAATAATTGTTGAAATATTAATAAGAATGTCTAATAAATATCATGTCATATAAAAAAAGAAGAAATGTCAATACAATATCAAGTAACAATAGGTCAAGCTATAAAACAAAAAATGATTAACTTATACCAATGTATTAATCTGAAAATCTATGAAAAAAAGTGTTGTTGTGTAGGTAGATATCAACCATAACAAAACATAAATAAACCACAGTTGGTTTGTTTTTATACATATTGTGAGCATATTCTCCTCGGTCACCGATAATTTTCAGGTTGGCTCCGTCACTTCAGTGTCGTTTCAGCAGCGGTAGCGAGCTCACGTTCATCCAGCGCGCCGACTCTTACGAAACTTTACGTTTATAACTGTACCACCATCATCCATACAAGTGCAAACTAAATAAACTTTCTAAAAATCCGTGCGAATTTTAATAGTCAAAATTTTATTTCGATTTAATTAGGAAAACATATTTTACTTTTTGAATTTTTATTTTAGTTTTGTTGGTTGTTTTTATTTTGTGTGTTGAAAAGTTAAGTGCTGTGTTTTTATTTTTCAATGGTTGTGTTGACATGTTAATCGGTCAAAATAGGTGAGGAACATGTTTATAGGCCTGAGCAGCCTCTGTGCGGTGGATTAGAAGTGAACTGGACGTTATGTTATTACCATATCAAGCGCATACTAACTATCCTGATGCCTTTTTATGATGACATAGTAAGTAGACATTTTATATTAGGTATTAATAGTATTTAAAAAAATTGTTCGTTTGAATATTATTCAGATAAATTTAAGGTTTTAGTAGTAATTGTATGGGTATTATAGAATTTACTAAAATTATATTAATTAAATTGGTATCAATAATATAATATCCTATGAAATATTAAAGTTATATCGGAATGAGCATCGTAACCAAATTTTTAAAGGCTTTAAAACAAATTTATTATTTGTAAATTTTAGTACTGCATTAAATTTATTTAATACTTCTATAAAAGTAGACTTACATTTAATTAGCTCATAGTATTTAATGAGCCAAATTATTGCCCCCGAGTCTTCCTAAAAGTTTTATTTAATTTCCTTTATGCATTAAATTTTTATTGTTTAATTTTAATACAAGTCCGACTGATATTCGGAAAATTATCTGCATTAAAATGTGACTTTTTTATCTGTACCACGAAACAGTGATAATATTGGATGATACGAATAACTTATTTGGTTACTGTTTATTGCCAGACTACATAATCCCACTACTGAATAAAAGCCTCTGCGCGTGACACATTAATTAGGTCTGGATTGAAACAGTTGGAATTATTTGTTTCAGAAACAGTTTTTAATTTGGCTTTTAAAGTCGCTGTAGCGCGGAAAAATTTATCGTATTATTTTTCAATAACCTACATAGATTATTTAGACTCTCCATAAATTTGCCGATAGAAATAACTAAAGGATGACTGCTAAACTAAAAGGTGAAGTAGGATAGGACCACCGCTAAATTAAAAGTTGTATCGTAGCGGTTTCTGAGCGAAACCCACATTAAATGTATTTTCGCTTAAAAATGAAGGGTACGTCTCGCGTGAAGTAAATATTAACTATTTATTTTATTTTATAATATTTTTCGTATATGTATGTCATATTACTCTGTTGCCCGTGACATCTCACTAGGCCCTAACACACATTTACTTCAATAGAATACATTTACTCTCAAATGTCGAAGCACTTTGCTGAGATAGGAGCCCTTTGGCCTCGCGAGGGACTTTCTAATTATTGTTACTTTTTTATGTATTACTTTTTTTTAATATTTAATTGTGTCTACTTAGTTTACTTTTAAGATTTTCCTCCACCTACGAGTCACAATAAATATTTTTCTTTCTTTCTTTCCTTATTTCTTTCTGTTAAAGATGTCATAATTACAAACACCTTATCAACAAAGACTATAGGATCTACAGCCTTGAAACCATGAGCCGGTTTTTCTCCTCCGCTTAGTTTTAAAACACATAATTTTGATGTAAAAAACTGTATTTGAAGGAAAATCTTCTACAGCGACATTCAGCACTTTCGTTGGTTATGGGAAATAATAGAATTCGCGTGCGCGTGACCGGCCTGACACCGTAATCGTTTTTTTGTTTTTTTTTTTTTACTTTTTGTGTATTCAGTTTTCACTTCCGTCGGCCAGTCTCACGACTGCCTTTTTTAAATCAATTTACTAAACTTTTTCTTCTTTTTCTTCAGTCTATAGAGGTCCACAGCTGGGCAAAGGCCTCCTCCAAGGTTTTCCATTACATTGGGGGTTTTTCATAATCCCCATGCTTGTTAGGCGGGTTGCAGTAATATGATATTCCCCACGAGAAGCGTTGCTGCCCGCTTCTCTGGTGAGAGTTTTCTTAGTAACCTTTTACGACACCCACGGGAGGATGTGGGTTAGTACTATTCTAAGCCAGGGACCAAACAATTTACTTAACTAAATATCATTAAACATTTATCAGTTTCTCGTCTAAGCTGGCATAGTTATCTAGGCCAAAGTTAAATGTACATACTCACACTTATTTTCATTAATTCCTGCAGTCAGAATAATCATTCCAGCTTAGACGCTGTTCTGATTATTTTCCACAACATCAGACTCATTACTCACCCACAAGAATGTACTTCGGAAAAATATCTTTCTTGAGCCTTTGTCAAGAGAGCTACTTTTCGATATACAATATATATGTCATAGTAATTACTTAGCAGCTAAGCTTAGAGCCTAAGGAATTTTTAGGAAATATATTGTCTGTGGGTGTCCCATAAACAATATTAATAACGCACTAACATAGCACGGGTTAAGCATACAAATGGAGCAATAATACAATGAATAATAAATAAATATGAATAATAAATATAATATATTATGTCTGTCACGAAGTTGCTATAACATTTTATGTAATACATAATTTATATTACATTCACGTCTATATTTAATTAAATGAAACGTAAATATTTAAATGAAAACAAAATTATAAACAAAGGACAAGGAGTATAGAAATTTTAGTAAAAATATTCCTATACACTTGGAAATTAAAATATTCGTACAACTTGGTAAACTCAAACTTAAAATATTTATTTCAAATAGATAAATAAATGAGTTAGTTTCTTTTGAATTGTCAAGCAGTCAGTTACAAAGATAAAGCGTGTTGTTCATTTGAAAGCGTGGTAGGCACCTTTAGAAAAGATCGAGCAAGAAACTCAACGGGCCCTCAATTAATTTAAATGATTAATAATTAATAAAATAAGCGGTACTGCTGGACACGGCTCGCATCGTCAGGAAGTTCCTCTCTCTGGAGCCCTGACCGCCGGTAGCTTGGACCCTGTTCCCGATACCGGTGGGCTACTATTTTTTATATTTTTAAATGTTTTTTTTATGTACTTAGAAATATTTAAAAATATAATTTATATGTAAATAAAATGAAATAAAGGAATAAAATAAAATAAATAAATAAAATAAAATATTTTTTTTTTTTATCTTTAGGTTGTGTCTCTATAATATTCTTGATCCCACAAAGCGAATACAGGTTCAAAGACCGTATGCGAAATGAATACCCAGATGCTCATGTAGAAATTTTGGGTCGATCCGTTCCTATCATTTTATTCCTTTTCCCTTGAAACATTATTTTTCCCTTGCTGAATAAAGATATTTAATTTTGCAAATATGGAAATGTACATAGAAATATAAATGTAAAAGCATTCAGCTATATTTTATCATTATGCATGTAAAAGTTCCAAAAATGAAACGAAAAAAAAAAATACTAACTAATTAAATACAACACCAAAAAGACAAAACCTACAATCCTTATTTTAAAAGAAGCAACAAAAATTATTATTCAAAATAAATTATAATTTAATTAAATATTGTCAAAAATTAATTTATAAAATTTTATCAAACTTTATTAGAAAATAATATTTCAATAATGTAAGAGTTCCGAAGTCGTGTTTCATTATGTTTTACTAGCTTTCCGCCCGCGGCTTCGCCCGCGTAGAGTTCTGTTATATCGCGCTTTTTGGATTTCCCTCGGGAATATCATTTTTTTCCGGGATAAAAGGTAGTCTAAACCTTCCTTAAGAATCACTCTATCTATTAAAAAAAACCGCGTCAAAATCCGTTGCGTAGTTTTAAAGATCTAAGCATACATACGGACATACAGCGAAAGCGACTTTGTTTTATACTATGTATTGATGTATTCGATGTATTTTCATGAAATTATTATTTTCAAGATGGATGAAATTGTTTTAATATTCCCTACCTTTACCTTACGAAATATTACCTTCATCCAAAATATTTCCTCACGATAAAAAAGTGACCATATTACTTTTATTTTTATTGCATAGATAAACTTACATGAGTACGGTTACCTAAGCACTTGGTCTAAAAAATATTGTCACTCTCTTTATATAAAAACTTTTTAAGAGAATAGCTATGAAGCTTCTTTAGCGTCCTCCCCCATATGAAATTACATTTTGGAAAAGACAATTACAATCAATTCTACTGTCTTAAATGTAGAAATAATTGACTTTACTTTTTACTTGGCCTTTCCGGGTCTTTTCGACGGCACTTTTTCCTGCTAATTTATTACAAGTTTTATTTTTGATCTTTATTTTTCGTTGTTATCTGATTTGTGTATCAAGTATATTGCATGTCTTTAAGTTTTCTTCATTCTATCCCCTTTTGACATAATCCTCCTTTCTGCTTCCTATATGTAACGTCATGTTTTTTTTTTTGTTGTACATGAACAGACAGCTGTGCTGCTGGGAAATTTATTCCGCCACTTTTTCTTCCCAGCGAAAGCACTAGGAAGTGTCGATGGATGGACGTTTTGAGGGGACTGTCTTATGTAATACTGACGTTCAAAACGTGCTGATTCTTAGCCTAATTTGAATAAATGGCTTTTGATTTTGCTGGAGCTCGGAGTTGAACAAAAAGACCAGAGTTCCTTGTTCTAAAATACACATAATTATAGTCTACTAGCTTTCCGCCCGCGGCTTCGCCCGCGTAAATTTCGGTTATATCGCGCTTTTTAGATTTCCCTCGGGAACATCAAATTTTTCCGGGATAAAAGGTAGCCTATGTCCTTTCTCAGGGTCTAAAGATTGTGTGCTTTCCGCCCACGTCTTCGCCTACGTGGTGTTCGGTTATATCGCGCTTTTTAGATTTCCCTCGGGAATATCAAATTTTTCCGGGATAAAAGGTAGCCTATGTTTTTTCTCAGGGTCCAAAGATTGTCTGTACCAAATTTCATCAAAATCGGTTGAGAGGTTTAGGCGGGAAAGCGTAACAGACAGACAGACAGACAGACAGACAGACAGACAGAGTTACTTTCGCATTTATAATATTAGTATGGATTGACTCAATATTCCTTGATGGTTGAACAACGTTGTTCGAAATAATCGTAGTTTCAAATTGATCAAACTGAGTAACTGAAGTGTTTGTTTGTGTGTGCGCCTCTGGTTTAGGTAGTTAAGTGCTATGTCAATGCAAACAGTTGCTTTGACGCTGGTCAACTATTGTGTGCGTTTGGAAATGAGCGTTGGATGTATTAATGTAGCTAAACATATTAGTTGTTAAGGGTTTAGTGGTGACTTATAATTCCCATACCAATTGTATATATGGCACAATGTGTATAGACATGCTGATTGTCTAAATGGCCTAACTTTTTAAATACGGAGGACGGGTCGGAGCAGTTGTGTTGCGATGTGTGCCGGGTACGATGTACCAAATGTTGTTGTGTCGGGAGTTTTGGTCGTGTAGGGTCTCCACATCAATCTCCCTCTAGCGCAGCATCGTTGGTAGTATTGCTTGGTTTAAAATTGCATTACCTTGCTCAACTGCCATCTTCCTTCCTATTCACTAATTTTTTTATGTGAATCGGCTCACAAAACTAGCGTGCTTTACCATCAATGTTTGCACTGGTAACCATCAGGCGGAATTGCATTCAAGCACTAATATATAATTATATAAAAAAAGAAACAGACGTTTTGTGTAATCAACCTTGGCTATCTCAATTTATGTTGGGCTTGACTTCCAGGCTGACCGGATGAATGGACTATCTATTTGACCCCTAAAAACTAGTTACTGTGTACCCCAATATGAATGGCTAAGTGATGATTAATGATCTGTATTCAAAAGTTTAGTAATGGCAAGTCATTCAAAACATCTTTATGTTATGTTAAAGTTATGTCAAATTTTAACGTCGTTTTTGTATGTTTTTATCCCTGTTTTATTGTAATTTAATAATGACAAATGTGCGTTCGTGCTTTATAAATTACTAGCTTTCCGCCCACGGTTTCGCCCGCGGGGAATTCGGTTATATCGCGCTTTTTATATTCCTAATTTTTGGGGATTAATTATCGCATCACTTAGCTTCTAAGTTTACATGTGCATACTGACTGGAACAATTTGCCAGCGGCGGTATTTCCGTCGGACTACAATTTAAGTGTCTTCAAGGTAGAATGAATCTTCATTTTCTTCTTCAGCCTATAGAGGTCCACTGCTGGACAAAGGCCTCCCCCAAGGCTTTCCACGATGACCGTTCTTGTGCTGCCCGCATCCATCGGCTTCCCGCGATCTTCAGAATAATGAATAGGCTCTTAATAAACTAGCACCCTTTACCATCAACGATGGCATCACTACTTACCGTCAGGCAGGGTTGCGGTCAAGCACTAGTCTATCTTACTAATATTATAAATGGGAAAGTAAGTTTGTTTGTTTGTTCCGCTTTCACGCCGTAACTACTGAACCGATTGCTTTGAAATTTTGCAGACGTAAAGTTAGAAGTCCAGATTAAATAATAGTATACTTTTTATCCCAGACAAAAATGATATTCCCGAGGGAAAACTAAAAAAAGCGATATAACCGCACTCAACGCGGGCAAAGCCGCGGGCGGAAAGCTAGTAATTTATATAAAAAAAGGAAAATTTTGAGTGTGAATGCCGGTGGTTAAAAGAGTAGAGAAAGACCCAAGAAACAATGAATGCACCTTGTAAATGATGATAGGGTAAGAAAAGGGGTAACTTTCAAGATGGCAGAAAATAAAGAAACATAGAATAAAAAGACATGTTGGCAACAAAATAAATTGGGGTGAGAGCCGGAGAATGATGATAGTTTGTCTACTTTGGTTAAATTTCCCATTTCGAGCAGAATAATATTGTTTTTTTTCCTTTATGTAATTTCTCAGGCCTACACTATCTTTAGACGATTCGAAACACGTACATTGTTGGGCTGAGCGTTATTTCTGTTACTGTCAGACATCTGTCAAATTAAATGTGCAAGATAGAGATGGGAATATGACTAACTGAGTCAAATCACGTTGCTCTTATCGTTTATAGATCTCGGCCCTAATAGCATTCTGAAGTCTGTATTTGTGACTGGTTGATAGCCATAGGCTCGCCGCTTGAACATAAATGAAGCAGCAATGACCTAGACGAGGTATAGGCCGTGATTCTCAAAGTGGTTCGAACTAATGTAATGAAGACAGATAAAAAGGAAAATGTCGGGAGGACGCATAAACTTGAAGGGCTATGTAAGTGTGGAAGCCAATCCTCTAGCATAGAATGTCGTGGAGAAAGTTTTTAGTATGATTGTATAATTATGGCATTTAAGAGTAAGGGAAGCTCAAGAAAACGATGGATGTACTGTATTAAAGATAATATTCCAGCAATCTGCCATATATGATAGAAAAAAAAAAGAAAAAAAAATCACCAAACTTAAATTTTGTTTAGTTTGCAAACAAGCGAATCGGTGCCATTATGCTGAATGTAAACAGTAATCTATACTAATATATAAAGCCGAAGAGTTTGTTTGTGCGCGCTAATCTCAGGAACTACTGGTCCGATATAAAAAAAAAAAAAATTGCGGTGGATAGCCCATTAATCCAGGAAGGCTTTAGGCTATACAACATCACCCTGCGGCTAATAGGAGCGGAGCATAACTAACTTCACGCGAACGAAGTCGCTGGCGGCCGCTAGTGATAAATAATAGGTTGGAAAAATGCTTCTTCGTATTTTCGTGCTTGACTGTAATCCCGCCTGATGGTAAGCAGTGATGCAATCGTTGATGGTAAAGCGGACTAGCTTATTAAGCCTATTCACTTAAAAACTTAGTAATAGGAAGGATGACGGCAGTTGAGCGAGGTGATGCAATGTTAAACCCAAGACCAACACGACCAAATGATGTTGCGCTAGAGGGAGATTGATCTTACTTCTTATTAATATGGTTTATTTACATTTAACTAAAGTATGTAGATGTCATTTTGTTCTATAACTTTTTGCTATCTTGTAGGGACATGCCCATTGCAATAAAAATGTTGAGTCTTCTGATTCAAATACCGCGACAATTGGTTTTACCAGTCCATACGTGATGTTAATCTTACATTGCCTAAATAATTCTGAAGAAACCGATACAGGTGGAAATCTGAAGGTGCAAGGATAGGAGTATACGGCAGATGCATTTACCCTTTCCAGCCAAACTCTCACCAGAAAGTCCTATAAAGACCAATAGATTTCTATTTCTACATGAACTAGCAAAGTCTGATGCAGAAACTGCATTGGCGTCTACCTAGTAGTTTATTTTTTAATGATTTTAAGATTATTATTTAATGCTTTGCACTTTAGTACAGCTAGAGGTCCGGTAAACTCCTCTATAGTCTCCACAAAAATATATCCTATCAGATCTTCGGTAATTTCAGGGTTAACGGTAAATAATTTCATTACCACTGTTTTCAAAATAGCGTCTTAAAACTAAAAATTCACAGACCAATATAATTTTAGGACCGAAGTGAGTTTACGAATAAGGAATATTACTTTCACTGGTTTTATATCAGTTCTACCTTAAATGTATTGTATTAAGTTACTCAAGAGGAATATCAGTTATTCAAGAGTTTCACATTTAGATTTGGAAGTTTCCCTCTGCATTTTAGAATAAAACATAATGTAATTAAGAGACAAAAAGGTATTTCTTGAAATTAGGCTAATAATCAGGAGTTTTTGAACATCAAAATTACGTAAGATAGCCTCCCAAAATACCCAATCTTCACCAAGTCCTAGTGTTTTCGCTGGGGGAACTCCCCTGCGGCACAGCAATGATTTTTTATTATATTGTTTATGATAGTCAGTTCCGTCCATTCATATTAAACATTGTTTTTTTTTACATTAAAAATACCAACAAAAACTGGAACTTAGACTTTTTTTTTTTGATGGAAAATCATCCAATGACCGAGAGGTCATTGGATGTCATGCTCTTACGCTCCGCCCAGAGTGGGAGACCACTCTGGGCGGAGCGTAAGAGCATGTCAGACTTTACTGACTAAAACCCACCGGTGTTCTTTCACTCGACTGTGTGCCAGGGCCACGGTTTCCCTTTCAATCAACCCGCAGTCCTGGCCTAGGCGGGGCCTGGTCTATCGGTCTTCGTCGTCACAACGCACTGTCGATCCGGGCCTGGTCCTTACCGCCTTCTTTCACAGTTTCTTTTTAACCAACCCGGAACCTTGACTCAGTCATTCTCTGTAACCAGAAGTTCCAGGACTAATAAAATATTACAATGACGGGAGGTATAATTAGTGACACTCGCTTTTGTATTTTTACACTCGTCATATTTGCTGACAGCTATAATACTTTCGTCATATGGCTAACACTATCATAACTAATGTCATACCTAAGCAAAAGTAAGTTCATTTATTTATCTTGTCACACCTAATCATCGTCATCGTCCCAGCGTTAAACCCAGTCGCATCCGAAGCCTTTTCAGCTTTGGAGTCTGGGGTCAGCTTTACCAACTGCTGATATAGCTAAACTTCGACATTTTCCGTGAAGCGACTGCCGTCTGACCTCCACAACCCGAAGGCAACATCGAAGCATTACAGCTAGACCAATTGTTGGACTTTTGAGGGCTCCAACAACCCGTAACGGCTGCCACTAGATGTTCGTATGGCAACCGGGACCAACGGCTTAACGTGCTTTCCGAGGCACGACCAGACCAGTTCAAATATTCATATTCATGCATACAAATACTTGCACTGTGCGGGGATCGAACCCGCGCCACCTTGCACAGCGGCCGCTGTGCAAGGTGGCGCGGCCGCTACCGCTACGCCACGGAGGCTGTCACACCTTATCCACTGAATTTATTGCTTATCATGAAATTTTAAATATACGTTATCCGAGATACAATTATAAAAGGAGACAAAAGGGACTTTTATCCAGAAAAAAATGTTACCGAGAAAAAGAACAATAAATTTCAACGGTCGCTAGAGGGCGCTACTTGTACCGTTCGAATCGTGATTAAACCAACCCGACTTTATGAACGGTATTCTAACCAAAAGTACTAGGCTTGCATGAATTGAGGGTAATAATCCATTCATTTGTTATGCTTATAGGATTTAGTTGTTTGGCATCCATATAGTTGAATCGGCATAAACACATAGGATATTTTTTAATCCGGTAATACGTTTCCGAGTGATGATTCCCGATGAACCTCACCGAAGCCACTAGCAAAATCTATGTACTTAAAACAATAAACAACAACATCAATATCTATTTTATATCAACAAATTTAAATAATTAATGATTATGATGATTAATTCCCCCCCTCTCCGTTCCATCATCGGGAATTGCATGATTTAATTCCCCCATCTCCGTTCCACCAGCGGACGACCCGTCGTACGGCTGGTTTCCACCCTTACGTTGTTAACACCACTACGATCCGGACGAAGCGTTTCGCCTCCTCCTTTATACCGCGTACATCGAGGGACTGGAACAATTTGCCAGCGCGGTGTTTCCGTCGGACTACAATTTGAGTGTCTTCAAGGCTAGAGTGAATAGGCTCTTAATAAACTAGTGCGCTTTACCATCAACGATTGCGTCACTGCTTACCATCAGGCAGGATTGCGGTCAAGCGCTGGTTTATAATTTGTAAAAAAAAAAAAAAAAAACGATACGTCGTACGGCGAGTTTCCACCCTTACGTTGTTTAAACCTCAACGATCCGAACGAAGCGTTTCGCCTTAGCTTTTATACGGCCAACATCCAGGGACGCCGGGGGCGATGTTTCCGTCGGACTACAATTTAGGTATCTTCAGGGCTAGAGTGAAAAGGCTCTTAATAAACTAGCGTGCTTTACCATCAACGATTGCATCACTGCTTACCATCAGTCGGGATTGCTTTCAAGCACTTGTTTATCTATACTTAACATGTAAAGCTGAAGAGTTTGTTTGTTAGTTTGTTTGAACACGCTAATCTCAGGAAATACTGGTCCGATTTGAAAACTTCTTTTTGCGGATTAATAGGCTATTCAAGCCTATTAATCCAGGAAGGCTTTAGGCTATATAACATAACGCTCTGGCCATTGGAACATATAATAAAACGCGAAGGAAGTCGCTCGCGGCCGTTAGCAATTTATGAAAAAAAAAAAATACTTAATATACCCGTTGCGGACCGTCTATGAGCTTAGTGGAGAGGAGTCGTCATGGTCTCGGTACCACGGCGACGCCTGGCGCCGTTCTCTTGGCCAATCACGCGCATATCTGATGCGCCGAAAGACATCTATAGTGAGTAACTGCAACCGATCAAGATTACAGATTACATCAGTATATATAAATAAAAAAAAAAACATTCAGGTGTTTCGTCAAATACCAACGACCTTGAGTATCTATCTGTCTATAGATAGCAAATGCGAATATGTGTCGGCTAATAACAGTGGATTAGAAGACATTATTACTGGCTGTAACGGCTTAAAATGATGAGTATAATAATATTCTTTTTTTTCATCACACCTGCGAAACTTTGTCTTTGTATTTTGTCTCTGTTTTTTTTTTTTGTTGTTTATGGTCGTCCTCCATGGCGCAGCGGTCAACATGCCTGCCTGCGACGTGAGAGGCCCCGGGTTTGAACCCCGGCCAGATCATGATGGGAAACGCTCATTTCCTGATTGGCCTGGGTCTTGGATGTTTATCTATATGTATGTATTAAAAATATAGTTTCATTGAGTTAGTATCCCATAACACAAGTCTCGAACTTACTTTGGAGCTAGCTCAATCTATGTGATTTGTCGGTATACATTTATTTATTTATTTTTATCTGGATGAGAAACGTTTTTCAGCTCTCTGTGTTTCACTGATCAAAAGTCAGTTGTGTTCCTTCAAATGTCAGTTGTGTTCCTTCAAATTTCAGTTGTGTTCCTTCAAAGGTCAGTTGTGTTCCTTCAAATGTCAGTTGTGTTCCTTCAAATGTCAGTTGTGTTCCTTCAAATGTCAGTTGTGTTCCTTCAAATGCCTATTTGAATCATATTGCCAATCCATTGCTCCATATATTTGTTCAATAATGTCTATAAGATAATGAATGTTATTGGACTGTCAAAATGAAACCCATTGCTACTGTACGGGGTTGTGTGACCACATACACGAAATATCAATATGCACTGGTTGTGTGACCACGATACACGAATGTCAATATTGAGATGAATGATGTCAGCTAGTAGGGAGTGGTGGATGTTGTCAGGATAAAATGACCTTTACCTACTAGCGAGTGTCTTTAATTCACTTATCATACACACTTTAAATGAAATGAGAAAATATTAAATGTGGGTCGCGCATGTTCGGCGATCTCTCGCATCCGACCCTGGTCCAGGCTATGGTCCGGTGCGAGACTGCGTGGCAGGCCGTCACCTCCTTCTGCGAAGCAGTGATGCTGGCAAAGAAGGAGGCGGAGCGCGTGAGGCAACGGGAATCCCAGCGCCCTCACGCCACTAGCCGCCACAGGAGATGCCCTGGTCGAGAGATGACTCCAAACTCCCAGCCACCGTAGGCGCGGGCCCGCAGGCGGTGAGCAGTGGGCAGCTCGCCACCCGGTAAGGACCAGGCCCGAGTTGACAGCGCGTCGTGTTTCACGCGCGCTTCAAAGAGATGTCAGAACATCGTGAGGGGGTCCACGAAGACCGATGCCTCCTGGGTCAGGGTTGCGGGTTGGTTAAACAAGAAACCGTGGCTCTGGCCGTCGCATAGACAAGTGAAGAAACACGGGTGGGTTTTAGTCAGTAAAAGTTTGACACGCCCTTCCGCTCCGCCCAGAGCGGGAGAAGTCATCGATGCTATGCTATATCATCCAAATTAATTATGTATGAACAAATGTACGTTTGTCCGTACAGCTACTGATTGTGTGTTATGCAATCAATATACTAGTAATATCCGAAGAGCTATCAATTGCATCTGCTGCGGCGACTAGGGGGCTGAGGGTGCAGAGATTGCCCTTCTCACATCTGCTGGACTGCATTCTTAGCGAGTAGTTATTACTGCTTGGTAGAAGGTAGTAAGTAGCATTTCATGCACTCAAGATGGAGTTTCGCTGCTAAAATTATTTAAATTAATTAAATACAAAGCTATTGGTAAAACATTAACAAATCTTTGAGGATGATACTGCTAACTTTACAACCAACCACTTTTCTTCTATCACTTTTATTGATTCATTACACTTTTCCAATGCTAAAGAAATCGCTATACTCAATCTTTTAGTTGGTTAATCTAAAGGTTAACAAAAACACTTGACTCGTAATACTAGTTTACTTGAGTTTTTATTACAGGTTCTAGCTGTAGATACTCTCCAATTTAGCAGCGTTATAATTCGAACAATACTCCTTCACTATAAAAACTAAATGTGCACACGAATGCAATGTTCATCTGTAACATAACATAATAACCGAAAAGAGCTGATATTTCGCTCTTTAAATAAGTCGTCCTTTTGTGTACCATTCCATTAGTTAATTCCCTAAGCCGATGGTAGAAAAACACACCGCCGAGTCCAGTACAAAGAGCAGCGTGGGTTTGATAGAATAAAGAAATCTTGGAGATTTGTTTTTTATACAAAATGTATTTATATTTTATACGTATGAAGAACACAAGGCTACGCGTATAACCAAGATATCAGAGATTACTCATAAAGTTTATACAGTTAAATGACAATGAAGCTGAAATGAATCTGGGTGGTTGGCCATAAAATAGGCTGCTGGCAAAAGTTACCAGTCACTAGACAAAGTGCTGCGTCAAGCGATTCGTCGTGTTCCGGCATGATGTCTGATGAAGCCGTACAGAGGACGGGCCTGAGCAGTTGTGTTACGATGAGTGCTGGGTACGATACGCCAAATGTTGTTGTGTCGGGAGTTTGATCGTGGAGGGTCTCAGATAAATCTCCCTCTGGCGCAATATCGTTGGTCGTGTTGTTGGGTTTAACATCGCATCACCTCACTCAACTGCGTCTTTCTTCCTAGTCACTTACTTTTTTTTAATGGATAGGCTCCTAATAAACTAGCGCTTTAGCATCAACGATTCCATCACTGCTCACCATCAGGCGGGATTGCGGTCAAGCACTATTTTATAATTATATACAAAAAGAAAGACTGATTATGTCGTTAACATTATCACGGCAGGCCAAGATGGAGTTGGGGGGTCAGCCTGACCTTCCTGCCGTAGGGACCGGCTTGCCAAAGCCGGATTGTGTTTTTTTTTAACTTTCTAAACTTGTACTTGATCGCAATCCCGCCCGATGGTATGCAGTAATGAAATCCTTGATGGTAAAGCGCACTACCTTATTAAGAGCCTATTCACTCTAGCCTGGAAGACACATACCTAAATTGTAATTAAATAGGAAGACCTCTGCAGGCAAATTGTTTTAGTTCGTTGATGTACGCGGTTTAAAGACGAGGTGAAATGCTTCGTCCGGATCGTAGCACCGTCAACAACGCGTAAGGACGCCTTTGCTCTGGCGTGGGATAATACAGACTACTTAGACAGCTGTTTTGCAAAAAGTCATAGAACGAAAGGTTTAGTTCATGGTGTGAGTAATCCAGTCCTATTAAGTAGTTAGTGTTTTACCAATAACCCTGTATAGAGGTTGAATAGCTAAACGAAGGACATGTTAAATAACTATCAAAGGAAATCTGATTGGATTTTCCTTTGATAGAAGTGAAATTGTGTTGTCGTGTACATGAGAATTGCTTCATTAAGTAAGTTCTATTGTAGGTATAGTCAACTACCCGCCGGTGGGCACACTTTGACCTTCTACACAAGGTCAGCTCAAGGACAAGGTGAGGAGTTTCAATATAATAAGAGACCAGCTTATACTGGAATGGCTACCTCTCCACTGACTGGGAAAATCCTATATCCTGGGAAGAGTGGGAAATCCTCATGGACACCCAGACTGCTTCACTAGCGAACCAGTCTGGGCAGGACTCTTACCGGCTAAAACCCACTCCTGCCCTTGATCAGTGTCCCTCTGACATGATCAGAGACCTTGTTTTCTCTTCGGTTTGCCTAAGAAGTTTCTTTTTATTTTTGACAATCCTTTCAAAGGAGATGAAAGATTCCTGGTAGCAGTTGCCGCGCTCTATCAAAACGACATCGTTAGACTGGATGTCAAGCTTTACGATTTCGAAATAAAACCTAACGACTGTCAAATACCTTCAAAAGATAGCCGGAATACACAAAAGAATCTCTTTGCATTTGATAGACTGATTTTCGAGAAATTAACCTACCTTACTCTTAGACTACGGAACAACACGCGGGAAGTTATAAGAATGAACAAACGAATTGAAATAATTATGAAAGATCGCCAAGCGAAAACGAAGTACATATTTTTTTGTTTCCTTACTCCAAGGTTTCATTTCGAAAACTAGGAGCCAACGTGAACGGGCTCCTTTTGGCGGTGAAAAGACACGCCTGTGTTTTGGCGGCATTGAATGCTACAAGATTGGCATTATCAAATTCGGAGACTAATAATATAAGCTAATAATTGTTCGGACAGAGCATTGCGATGCGATGGTGTGGTTTGAAAGAACTGGGTGGTAGGTCAAACCATCGGCTGCCGGCAGAAGTTACCACCCACCAGACCAAGTCTTGCCGCCAAGCGATTCGTCATGTTCCGGCATGATGTCTGGTGAAGCCGTACGGAGGATGGGTCTGAGCAGTTGTGTTGCGATGTGTGCCGGGTACGATGCGCCAAATGTTGTTGTGTCGGGACGGGAGTTTTGCCGTAGAGGGTCTCCAGATCAATCTCCCTCTGACGTACGTACATCGTTGGTCGTAATGTTGGGTTTAACATTACATCACCTCGCGCATCTGCCGCCTTCCTACCTACTCACTCAGATTTTTTAGGGAATAGGCTCTTAATGAACTAGCGTGGTTTACCATCAACAATTGCATCACTGCTTACCATCAGGCGAGATTGAGGTCAAGCACTAGCTTACAGTATAACGTCGTGGTGGCTTAGTGGTTAAAACACCAGCCTCTCAAGTATGAGGGCGCGGGTTCGATTCCAGGTCAGGCAAGTACCAATGTAACTTTTCTGAAGTTATATGTACTTTCTAAGTATATCTTGGACACCAATGACTGAAGGTGAAGGAAAACATCTTGAGGAAACCTGGACTTTAAGTCTGAAATCGCCAACCCGCATTGAACAAGCATGGTGATTACGCTCAATCCTTCTCTGTATGAGAGGAGACTTGTGCCCAGCAGTGGGATGATAAAAAGGTTGATGATGATGATGATGACTAGCTTACAGTTATGGCAGAATGCAAAGTAGGTGGGATAATTCCGTCAAGGGCCGGCACCTCCATCTGTTCTTTCCATCCGTTGGCGATCGGCTGGCTAAGACATGGCTGGAGGTTGACCACTGCGTTGCCCAATTTCTCACAGGTCATGGCAACTTTAAAAGTAAACTGTATTCTTTTAAACTTGTTCCTTCGCCTTTGTGTCAATGTTCTACAACAGACTGTGAATTTGAACAGTCCGCACATCACATCTTGTGGGAGTGTATTCTTTGGCAGAATGAACGCAATATTATGTTGGATAGTGTACAAGTTACATCCGGAGTTGTTTATTATACGGATCTTCTAGAAACTAGAACTAATTTCCGTGCGTTCAGGCGCTTTTGCCATACCTATTATTGGAATCAATTGTAACAGCACATACTTACTTAGGACCCATTAACTTAATCAAATTTTATTCCGTGGTGCTTGGCAATCTGGGCTTCTCCCAGTTGCAATAATGCCCCTTTGTGCCGATTGGCCTAGTTCTGTTCTGTCTCCTGCTTGTTATGGAGGTAAGTGGAAAAAAAATATTTTTTCTTACTCCTCCGCTATTCTTTTCTGATTAATTTCGTTGCGGGACCCAAGACAGTTGAATCATTTCTCCGGGACTCGTCGAGCTTCATTACTCGGCGTTTTTCTGGCGGTCTCCACTGTTGATTCTGGCTTTCAGGAGTTGCAGTGGGTTGGGAACAGTGTGGCGGGTTTTGTCCCATTTTAAAAAATAGCTTACGTGTATATAAAAAAAAAAACATTTAAAATCGCAGGCAGAAGGTAATGTAAATATGAATAACTCATCCGGGAGTTATTCATTAGTTTTCAAGGATCACAAATAGCTCCTAAAATTATGATGTCTAACGAAGTATTCATTCAGGAATATATTCGGAACACTTGTCCTACTTCTTCCGTTTCATACGTTATTAAGTATAATATTATGATTGGCGTGTCCCAATTCCTGTTATTTACAATTTATTGGTTCAATGGTAATTTGTAAGCATATTAGCCCGTAATGTTTTTGATTTATTTCTGTCTTGGATTGAGAATCATTACAATTTATCTAAGTATACAAATACAATAAATAGGTTATTTTTTATGTAAGGATTCTATCGAAAGTATTGATGTAATTCTGAAAATAAATTCTTTCACATAAGAAAGCTTTAGTATTGCCAAGTTTTTTTTTTTTTATAAATTATAAACTTGCGGTTGACCGCAATCCCGCCTGATGTGTGACGCAATCGTTGATGGTAAAGCGCACTAGTTTATTAAGAGCCTATTTACTCTAGCGTTGAAGACACTCAAATTGTAGTTCGACGGAAACACCGCCGCTGGCAAATTGTTCCAGTCCCTCGCTGCTATAGGGTTATGATGATGTAAATCATCATCATAACCCTATAGCAGTCCACTGCTGGACACAGGCCTCTCTTATTTCACGTCATTCAACTCGACTTTCGACAACTCTCATCCAGTTAGGGTACTATCAGCCATCTTACAAAGATCGTCGACCTTACATTTACCAATTCGTAGTCTTCACTCAAGAGCACGTCTAACTCAAGGGTTATCTTTTCTACTACTGCGGCGGCTCCATTGCCGCTTCAAATTGCATTGATATTCACGGATTATGTATGAGGTGATCCGACAGATGACCAGCTTAGCAAGCTGAAGTGGCAATGGGCTGGTCACATATGCCGCAGGACCGGCAACCATCGGGGTAAACGAGTAATCGAGTGGAGATCGCGTCTCGGCAAACGTAGCGTATTCGTCCTTGGGCGAGGTGAAGCGACGACATCAAAAAGGTGGCTGGTAGTGGCTGGCGGAGAACTGCTCAGGATCGAGCTTGTTGGCGTGCCATGGAGGCTTATGTCCAGCAGAGGACGAGTAGAGGTTAATGATGATGATTGATGATGCTATTTTATTATTTTGGTGTTAAAGCGGCAATAAAAATTATATTAACAAATGTCTACTGTGTTTTGTTTTTGATTAGTTATTTTTATAGTGTAAATAAAAAAAAAAAACTGAAGATACATTTTGAGGAAACTTGGACTTTTAAGTATGAAAACGCCAACCCGCATTGAGCAAGCGTGGTGATTACGCTCAATCCTTCTCTGTATGAGAGGAGACTTGTGTCCAGCAGTGGGACGATAAAAGACTGATATGATACCCATTATGGTTAATGTGATTCAAATCGGCGAACACATTTTTGTCAAATGACTGCGACTAGTTAGGATCGTTTCGACCGCCCATTGGTCCGTTCGGTCCAAAAATGTGTTCGCCGATTAGGGGGCTGGTGTTGGACAGACGGATTCACGTACAGCGAAGATCTCCTTGGTACCTATTGGGTACGGAGTCCGAAAAAGGGTCTGGAAAAAATAGAATACCACACTAATCTGGCTAATCAAAGGATAAATTGTTCACAAACGAATTTATATAAACACATGCAAGGGTAAACCTTTTCCAAATTAACATTTGTTCCAACATTCTACTTTTTACCCGATCCCCTGCTACCTCCATCATACCTTTAGTGTTGAAAATGTTAGTGTGTGCAGTCCTGATTTGGGTCAGACAGTCGTATGCCACATTTGCGACACTTTTAGTATCAAATGCCTTCACAGTTAAAGGCACACAGGGATTATAAAGCGTGTGCTTAAAATTATATTAAAAAAGGGGTGGGTTGTACTAGCGTTCGTGTTGAGAACAAATTGAGAATAACAAGCTACACGAATGCAAGTAACGCTATTTTTTAGGTAAATTATTGATTACAAGTCATCATCATCAACATTTTTATCGTCTCTCTGCTGGGCACAGGTCTCCTCTCATACAGAGAAGGAATGAGCGTAATCACCACGCTTGCTCAATGCGGGTTGGCGATTTCAGATTTAAAATCCAAGTTGCCTCAAGATGTTTTTCTTCAACTTGTAATCAGTCATTAGCGTCCAAGATAAACTTAGAAAAGTTACATTGGTACTTGTACTAAAAATAATCAATTATGACTTAAACAATTTTCAAGTTTCTTCTTTGTGCTTTTTACAAATAGAAGGATAGTGCTTTGAAATAAAAATGGTAACAGTTAAGAGTTAAGTTAGTGTTAATTGGAAATGTATTCTTAATATCTATAACGTTACATCTATATCTGCATACATCATAATGTCTATAACGTCACGTATATATCTACATACATCATAATATCTATAACTTTACGTCTACGCCTACTTAGATCATAATACATATCTCTAATGTCACGTATATGTATGTCTATATACATCATAATGTCTATAACGTTACGGCTACATCTTCTTACATCATAATGTCTATATTGTCACGTTTATGGCTACATATGTATATCACAATGTCTGTAGCGTTATGTCTACATCTTCTTACATCATAATGTCTATATTGTCACGTTTATGGCTACATATGTACATCACAATGTCTGTAGCGTTATGTCTACATCTTTTTACCTCATAATGTCTATATTGTCACGTTTATGGCTAAATATGTACATCACAATGTCTGTAGCGTTATGTCTACATCTTCTTACATCATAATGTCTGTATTGTCACGTTTATGGCTACATATGTATATCACAATGTCTATAGTGTTATGTCTACATCTTACATCATAATGTCTATATTGTCACGTTTATGGCTACATATTTATATCACAATGTCTATAGCGTTATGTCTACATCTTACATCATAATGTGTATATTGTTACGTTTATGGCTACATATGTATATCACAATGTCTGTAGCGTTACGTCTACATCTTCTTACATCATAATCTGTATAACGTCATTTATATATCTACATACATCATATATAATGTCTATAACACACATGTTTTTTTTTATAGTTAAATGGAGTAGTTGATCATAGAGATTTAAGTGATGTAGACAATGGTCTCGATTCTCATGTTCTCAAACTAAAGTAATTTAAGTGCATCTTTAATTACATCCATTCATTTAGAAAATGACAGAAGAGAGAAAATATAGGTTAAGTCCTGTCTTCTATTTATGAATGAAAAATAAACTATACTTAACCCCGAAGGAAATCATTAGACGGGCTATTGGCCATTTAAAAGTCAGTTTAATTTGGTCAATTTGTTGCCAATTATAAGATCAACCAAGTGTCAATTGCACGAAGGTCGAGAATTGAAATAAATACAGAGAGAAGAATTGTCTAATAATAATTTTAGGAACGAAATTTTATTGGCTAGCAATTTTTGGTAATGTCGTTGGCACTAGTTAAATAATTAATTATCAATAATAATTTAGACTAAAAGACTTAGAGCAGACGTATACATTGTTGGAAGTTTCGGTGGTAGGCCATAGCATCGGCTGCCGGCAGAAGCTACTACCCACCGGACAAAGTCTTGCGATGTTTGTCCTGTTCCGGCAGGATATCTGATGAAGCCGTACGGAGGACGGGTCTGAGCAGTTGTGGTGCTATCTATGCCGGGTACGATGCGCCAAATGTTGTTGTGTCGAAACTTTGGTCGCGGAGGGTCTCCAGATTATTGTCCCTCTAGCGGAGCATCGTTGGTCATGTTGTGGGTTTTAACATTACCCATCTCGCTCAACAGCCGTCTTCCTTCCTATTCAATCAGTTTTGTTGAGTGATTAGGTTCTTAATGAACTAGCGCGCTTTACCATCGACGATTGCGTCACTGCTTACCATAAAAAACGCTTATATAATTTTCGAATAAGTATAATTAAAGCAATGTATTAAAAAAAATAGGTTACCTGTGTCATATAAACAGGGAGCCGGACGCCCGATGTCACTACTACGCTGACTGCCAGGAGGACACGGCGCAGTATACGCTGATAGAGTGTACCGCTTGGGAGGAGCTGCATCGTGCCCTCATCTCTGAAGTAGGCAGTAACCTGTCGCTAATGGCCGTAAACGAGTTGATGGTCGGCAGCGAAGAGTCCAAGGATGCGGTGGTTTCCTTCTGCGAAACAGTAGTCTCGCAAGGTGCGGAAAGGGAGAGGAAGGTGTTATCCTCTCACCCGGCCCACAGCAGGCACACTGGGCGTCGGCGGAGGGTGGATAACGCCCTCTTCCAGCCCCCCTAAATGGGTCCAGGGGCGACAGACCCGGGGACATCTGTCGCCCCCTAAACATCAGGACCCGAGGTGTTGGCATGAAGTGTTCCACGCGCGCCACTCTTAGACGTCACTGGGGGAGTCATACACCTCACTACCCACCCTGACCCGAGGAGGCCCGTAATGAAGGGCCAGCACCAATCCGGATTTGCGGAAGCAGTGTTCGTTCTCGCAACCTCCGGTGTAGGTGTGAGATGGAACACCGGGGTGGATTTTATTCAATACGTGTCTGACAGACCCCGTCGCCCGCTCCAGCGTGGCGGACATCCACGAGGATTTTCCACCCCGGAAACCAAAAAAAAAAAAGATAACCGTGGTGGTCTGGTTTGAGATCTGCCTATGTGATATCCTGAATGTTAACTAAGTTCACTTTCTTTCATTAAAGATTTTAGGGCTGCATATCTGAAGGGTAAAAATAATTGTGGTAGGGCCCCGCCTGTTGCTAAGAATCCACTGTCCATCTGTCACAACAAATACTAAAACAGAATATTGTTACGAATGGACCTTATGTCGATGGCATAAGGTTCAATATCGCGTGCGTAATAACGCGTACCTTCGTTGCCAATAAACTTCGTAACCCTTAACCGGCGTTTTAGTACCCCTAGCCCGTAACAATATTTTTTGTTATTTTTTATGCATAGATTTTGGTACGACAGTTTTCGTGCGCTGGTCTGGCTTGCACTTGACAGGTATATTACCTTCCAACTTCTTTATTTCACTATGAATACCACAACAAAGTACCTAATTGTACAAATAAACAATGTTATCTTCTTCTTCTTCTCAGCCTATAGAGGTCCACTGCTGGACAAAGGCCTTTCCAAACTTTCATTATATTGGGGGGCATTGCCATAAACCCCACGCTTGGCAGGCGGTTTGGGAATCGGAATAATCGCCTGCCGCCTCTCTAGACACCCACGGGAGGATATGGGTTGGTAATATTCTATACCACGCGGGACAATGTCATCACTTATTCATAATAATTATCATTCCATTGACTCAATAGTATGTAGTATTATGAACATACATTTTCATGCCACAATCTACGTTATATTTACATATTGTCGCACCGTTATAAAATAGAAATAAAATATTTATCTTTATGGTAACAATGTCCATTTATTGCCTTGATAAGTTCCTAGATATGAGCCATACATTATAAGTACATTGCCCACTTTGCGTTCAGCAAAGCGGGAAAATTGATCGTCCCAATTCAATCCGGATACAGGGGAATAAGTCTTCGAACATGCATCATCAAGTTCGCTTATCGCATTCCGGCCATAATAGGACATTAAGGGGAACGTTCATGTACATTCTACACAAAAAATATACCTCTGTTTCCTTACCGGGTATACAAAATGTATATAACGGCATAACGCTGGTGTGTATACATATACCCCTTTATTCATAAACGATTTTTAAAGTTAACTAGTGATTAGCGATTCTTTAACCATACACTTTTGACTTTTTAACGTCACTTAACTTTAATCATCGGTTATGAATAAACACACCAGTGTTTAAGCGGCTTATTGATAAACAATGATTAAAGTTAAGTGACGTGCAAACGTCTAAAATATATGATTAAAGAATAGTCACTAGTTAACTTTAAACATCGATTATGAATAAGGGGGATAGTCTGTTTCAAAAGTTTCAAATAAAAATATAAACAAACTCTGTTGGGCGAGGTCAATACGTTATACATCATCAGTAGCAATGGGTTCAATTTTGACAGTTTAACAACATTCTTTGCTTTCTTACTACTTTCTTAATACTTTCTTACTACTTTCTTACTACTTTCTTGAGCACACTTTTTGACACATTATGCGAGCAAAATGCAATAGATGTGTAGCGATGCCTACAACGCAACATGCGAACAATGCGTCATACTGAAGTCACACGAATTGTAAGGGAGTAATGTAGCGGTGCCTACAACACAACATGCGAACAACGCGTCATACTGACGTCACACGAATTGTAAGGGAGTAATGTAGCGGTGCCTACAACACAACATGCGAACAACGCGTCATACTGACGTCACACGAATTGTAAGGGAGTAATGTAGCGGTGCCTACAACACAACATGCAAACAACGCGTCATACTGACGTCACACGAATTGTAAGGGAGTAATGTAGCGGTGCCTACAACGCAACATGCGAACAATGCGTCATACTGACGTCACACGAATCGTAAGGGAGTAATGTAGCGGTGCCTACAACGCAACATGCGAACAACGCGTCATACTGACGTCACACAAATTGTAAGGGAGTAATGTAGCGGTGCCTACAACGCAACATGCGAACAATGCGTCATACTGACGTCACACGAATTGTAAGGGAGTAATGTAGCGGTGCCTACAACGCAACATGCGAACAATGCGTCATACTGACGTCACACGAATTGTAAGGGAGTAATGTAGCGGTGCCTACAACGCAACATGCGAACAACGTCATACTGACGTCACACGAATTGTAAGGGAGTAATGTAGCGGTGCCTACAACGCAACATGCGAACAATGCGTCATACTGAAGTCACACGAATTGTAAGGGAGTAATGTAGCGGTGCCTACAACACAACATGCGAACAACGCGTCATACTGACGTCACACGAATTGTAAGGGAGTAATGTAGCGGTGCCTACAACACAACATGCGAACAACGCGTCATACTGACGTCACACGAATTGTAAGGGAGTAATGTAGCGGTGCCTACAACACAACATGCAAACAACGCGTCATACTGACGTCACACGAATTGTAAGGGAGTAATGTAGCGGTGCCTACAACGCAACATGCGAACAATGCGTCATACTGACGTCACACGAATCGTAAGGGAGTAATGTAGCGGTGCCTACAACGCAACATGCGAACAACGCGTCATACTGACGTCACACAAATTGTAAGGGAGTAATGTAGCGGTGCCTACAACGCAACATGCGAACAATGCGTCATACTGACGTCACACGAATTGTAAGGGAGTAATGTAGCGGTGCCTACAACGCAACATGCGAACAATGCGTCATACTGACGTCACACGAATTCTACATCTCGCAATCAGAGTTTACCGTGCAACTAGCATATACAACGTGTAACATAAAGGGTATATACATAACAAAGGCATGGCATCTTTACATGATATCAAACGATATTGGAAGGGTTTTTTAATCCTATCTCTTTATGTTAGGAAGTTATGAGGAAAAACACCGCTTGTGATAGGCTACTATCATACTAGTCGCACAGAGATATTGAAGACATTTATCGGATATTTGCAAGTAACGTGACGGGTAACGAGTAGTTATTAACGTATGTAGTGTGCTTCCACGTTGGTTATGATTTGATTTTAAGAAACACATGAAACCGAAAATTTGGTACTAATTTTTTGAGTATTTTATTTTGAGTTGAGCCCTTCCGATATCGTTTGATATCATCTAAAGATGCCATTCCCTTGGTATGTATATACCCTTTTTGTTACACGTTGTATACAAGCTCGCGACATCAACCGGCGGGCAAGTGGCCCGCCCGACAACTAGTCTGGTCGGAGAATCCTCCCTTTTCTATGGAGGATGAGTGAGCTTTACATGCTGCTACTCTAACCTCCACAGATGTATAATATGATCCATCAAAATAGGTCACATTAGAACACAGCGTTATTTTTTGTTTATGGGAAACCTGAGTTAGTGAGCTTATTCTGAACAAACTATTGTTCAGAATAAGCAACTGAATCGATTCCAATCAGTTTTACACCATGTTATATTTTTCTCCATATTAAGAGTGAGACCGCAGAGTGGTTACGATAGATCACAGCTGACGCCAGAGGTCAACGTCCGCGCTTGCCCGCCCGTACGGACCTTTAACCATATTTTTGTTCGGACAACCAAGTAGAATAGCAAGCCGTGCAATTTGGTGGTTTTTCATTATACCTTTTTGAAATTTTGTACATAGATTCTTTACATAAAAATACTGGACACGTGTTTCGAGTTACGCATAAACAAAAAATAAGGTTGTATAGTTATAAGTGCCGTAATGTTAAAAGTGACGTAATGTTTTATGTGACGTAATGTATATCCAATGATCCTTCAGTTGGGACATGACCTCCTATTTTTGAGAGACAGTAGGCTTTACTACACGCTGCCGCAGTGTTTGTAGGTAGTGGTTGTTGGCACATCAAATCAAATCAAATCCTTTATTTCAAATAAACCAGTTACAGGCACTTTTGAATTGTCAAAAGGTCGGTCAGTCAATAAGATGAAGCTAGTCGCCCATTCCAAAGAGTAGGTACCTATGGAAAAGAACGGGCAAGAACTCTTTTAAATTTTCAAGATATTGTTACAAATATCTCATCCCTTAGAGTTTTTAGTTCTAGAACATGTCGATTTCTAGAGCAGTAACTATGAAGTTATATTATGTTCAAGGTAATTCTTGTTCATCGCGTATGGGTGGCGATCTAAATGAACTCGGCCCAGAATTACAGACGGCTTTGAATATTGCGTTACGCGTGTCGGGTTTGAATCCCGAACGAACGGAACATAAATTATACACAAGTATAACCTACAACTAGTTGATAGTCGTTCCGGGCTGGTTGTTTGTGTATGTTAATTTGTTGTTTTTAAACGCAACCACGATACAGGAGAAATTTATAGCGTGGGGCAACGTCTTTAAAAAAAACTGGTTTGCCGCAATTATTGAAGTACGTCAATTCCTCTAACGTGTAGAATGCAGCTGACAGGTCACGACATAATTTTATATGTCCCATCGTTTGTTAAAAAGGATCACATTGCTAAAGCAATTAGCTTTGCCAAACTAACTGATGAACTTGGAAAATACACTCTGACAAAACCTATTTTCGCTCCTTAATAGGAAGTATATTGATTGACTGAAATACGAACAGCCAATCAAAACACTAGACAAGACACACTAAATTAACTTTCTGAAACCGAAGGATCATAAAAACGATGAAAAAAGGAACGTAGCTCACACGGGACTCATTAAAACGAGATTAGATGGCCCTTTCCCAGCTAAACTTAATTACAAAACTCAAATTACTCATAAAATTATTAAAATAATATTTAGGTCTTTTAGACTTCACAAAATGGTCTCGTAAGTACGACACCATTTTGCGAAGCCTAAAAACTACAATACTTCATAAAAAAAAATTGTTTTAATGTAAATTTACTTTTTAGCAAACTGCTAAATAGACATGCTGCAAATTACATATGTAATTTATGTTAGCAGTTTGTAAAAAAGTAAATTTACAATAATATTTACTCCGGTGTCATTAGATTTTTCTTTTCATTTCGACTATTTACATTCTCAGACTTGTATGCAGTATTCTACCGACGTTACTATATCTTACAAATTGAATATAACTGACTAATCATCGAAAACTGACAAATTCTGGAACTGACGAGATAACGCAACTGTCTAATTTGCAAAACGGACGAATTAGTGAAACTGACTTATCAACAAAACTGGAGAATTATTTAAACTGACGAATAGGGGATATATTTGCTTAACTTGATATAGGATAGGAATGTGCAGCATCAGGCAAGCGCGGATCTAGGGGGGAGTCATGGGGGTCATGACCCCCCCCTGGGCTGGGTCCAGGAGGATCCAGCACAGGAGGATTTTATGTAAGTACTTTCAATATTTCATCAGTTTATATAATACATACTTTGTTTGACGCAAACGCATTATTCGAGAATGAACGCATCCAAAATATGAATTTTACCGCGCTACCGCCGCCACGGCCGCCAACATTCAAATGTCACATTTCATGTGACACTCTCGCGCGGTCTGTTTATTAATCAGTAATTTTTTCATTATGCCAGTGTGTCTGTGTTCAAACTCAAATATTATTGTTATTTATAATGTTCTTAAAGTAACTCGTAGGTAAATAAGTAGGTGCCTACTTACTGAAAGAGGGGGATTAATATATGGACGATAGCAGGTCAAGCTACCGGAACCTGACAAATAATCCCAATCAATCTTCAACCTTCCCGGTTTAGCAATAAGGTTGAAAGTCTAATGAAGAAATTTGATAGTTTTTGGTAGCTTGATGTGCTGTCGTCTGTACATACCTACGTATTTTTTTATTGGGCGAGGGAGTTTGAAGTTACTTTTTTCCGAAGGTAGAAAAATCCTCATGGACTATCCTCCGCTCGGTGAAGCGGAGGGGTGTGCCGGCTAAAAAACCACCCAAGCGTTCGTCATCTGCCTTTCCGGAGTTCTGGGTTCTCCTAATTCTACGGTAGTCCTAAGCTCACTTTTTTGTTTTTGTTTCCGGGGTGGAAAATCCTCATGAATGTCCGCCGCCCTGGGGTGGGCCGCGGTGTCTGTCAGACTATTACTGACTAAAAACCACCCCAGTATTCCATCTCACAGGTCTACACCAGGGGTTGCGAGAACAAACACTGCTTCCGCAACCACCGATTGGTGCTGGCCCGCCACTGTAGGCCTCCTTCGGTCAAGGAGGGGAGTGAGGTGTATGACTCCCCCCTGACGTCTAAGAGTGGTGCGCGTGGAACACTTCGCGCCGCCACCTCGGGTCCTGATGTTTGGGGCCGACAAATGTTCCCGAGTCTATCGCCCCTGGACCCATTTAAGGGGGCTGAAAGAGGGAGCTATCCATCCTCCACTGACGCCCGGTGCGTCTGCTGCGGGCCGGGTGAGAAGACGAGATCTCCCTCTCCCTTTCCGCAGCCTCCATCCATCATCGCAGCCAGCGATACAGTCGTCTCGCAGAAGGAAACCACCGCATCCTCGGACTCCTTGCTGCCGACCATCGACTTCGATTACGGCCGGTAGCAATAGGTCACTGCCTACTTCAGAGGTGAGGTCACAGTGCAGCTCCACCCAAGTGGCACACTCTGCAAGTACAGATACAGTCGTCTCGCAGAAGGAAACCACCGCATCCCAGGACTCTTCGCTGCCGACCATCGACTCGATTACGGCCGGTAGCGACAGGTCACTGCCTACTTCAGAGATGAGGTCACGGCGCAGCTCCACCCAAGCGGCACACTCTGCCAGCGTATGCCGCACCGTGTCCTCCTGGCTGACGACGAAGTTGTGACACCGGGCGTTGGGTTCCCTGTTTATGTGACACAGATACTTCCCGAAGCAACCATGCCCCGAAAGTACCTGTGTCATCCGAAACGTCAGGTAGCCGTGCCTTCTCCCGAGCCAGTCCGCCAGTACCGGCCGCATCGCCTTGATGGTGGTGAGCCGTGGTAGGGCGTGAAAGCCTGTTCCGCCCTTCCGCCACCAGGACCTCTCGGAGCTGCGACCGACGCTGCTCGAGCTGACAAAGCATCAGCCATTCGCCCCGCTCCTGAGCCTCCTCACGCTACCGGAACAGTGACACGAGGACCTTCACCTCCAGGTCCCAAGGCGGGGATCCAGCCAGTAGGCAGGCCGCTTCATAGGAGATCGTGCATAATTTATGATCATGTATAACTCTGATGGCCATCGCTCTCTGCGGTTGTTGCAGTACAGCGATGCTGCCGGCCGTCAGATTAGAGGCCCACTTCGGGGCCTCATACAGGGCCATCGATCGCACAAATCCCATGAAGAGCCGCCTGCAGGCGGCGCTCGGGCCTGCCAGATTGGGAAGCAACGTTGAAAGCGCCCCAGCTAACGTGGGCGCCAGCCGCCGGAAGTGGGGGCCGAAATCCCACCGGCTGTCGAGCACCAGTTCCAGGTACTTCAACACCATGGCCTCCGACTTGTTAAGGGCCACCTTCAGGCCTATTCGACGTATGCGACCCACCACCTGTGATACCGCAGCCATCGCCAGCAACGTTGCTTCCCTGTGCGAGCTCCCCCGGGCGGTGACCAGCGTGTCGTCCGCAAAACATGTTAGGTCTACCCCCGGTCTGAGCTAACCTCTCAGCATCCAGTCGTACGTCGTCGACGTTACGAAAAATCAAAGCATGGTCTTTACCATGCTTTGATTTTTCGTAACGTCGACGACGTACGACATTGAAGCTCTTTAGCTTCAATGTCGATGAACGTCTAAGCGGACTGGCACTTCTCCACGTCCATAAAAACGTACCTATCCATTGAAGTAGATGAAGTGATAGGACGTTTTGGAAGAAGACGTGAAAAAAAAATTGATTTCGTTATTTAATTAGGTATTTATAAGTTTATTACTTATTAATTAAATACCGTCTTTTTAATTATCCCTAATATTTTTATTAAACCTTCTTATGACTTGACCACGACGATGTGACCCTCGCTGGATCCGCCCTTGGCATCAGGGTTCCTTTCCTCGGCCCTATCTTACATCAACTTCATATAAATATACACACAATATACATATCTATATACACTCAGCCTTTCACAGAATCCATACTAATATTATAAATGCGAAAGTCTCTCTGTTTGTGTGTCTCTCTGTCTGTCCGGCTTTCACGCCAAAACTACTGAACCGATTGTAATGAAATTTGGTACACAGATAGCCTAGAGCTCGAGTAAAGACATAGGGGCAGAGCAGTAACAAAAAATGTTGCGAAAACGGGGGCAAACGCGGACGTACATATTGCTCCCATTATTTTAACATGCGTTTATTTTATATCAACACGCGGACGGAGTCGCGGGCAGCAGCTAGTACTGAATATTAAATTGCTTTCCAGGCCGCACTATAATACTATGTCCTCTGGTTTCCGTAGCCAGTCCATTCCAACCACCTTTTAAAGCTCTTCAGTAAATCTAGCTGGACATTCTACATGTCGATATGCGTTCTCAACTACTACAGTCATCGATATTATGCCAAAAATTACCAACTAAGATACCACTGCATATTGCTTGGTCAAGCTTTATTAGTAACTCTCCAGTTCATTCCCGAATTTATTCCTTTCTGGTTTTACCCTTCAAAAAAACTTCGAGTATAGCTCGCTCCACATCGCGCTGAGCGGCCTTGAATTGAACTAGTCCGATTGTTAGAGTCCACGCAATAGTCGCTAAATTAGCATACTCAAACAGGATTACAATCCGACAATTTAACCATAAAGATAACATTACAATTTTGAGTAGATTCGAGTCATTTTCTGAAGTAAATAAGACACAAATTCTTAGTAAGAAATAATATCTTTTTCACATCAAATGAATACTTATTATAAGACTTGAGGAAATAAATGAATTCATTTACTTCATTAATATATTTTCTTTTTCTTATTCGTATATAAACTTATCATACTAATATATAAAGCTGAAGAGTTTGTTTGTTTGTTTGTTTGTGCGCGCTAATCTCGGGAACTACTGGTCCGATTTAAAAAAAAATATTTTTGCGTTGGATAGCCCATTAATCCAGGAAGGCTTTAGGTTATATAACATCACGCTGCGACCAATAGGAGCGGAGCATAATTAATTCCACGCGAACGAAGTCGCTGGCGGCTGCTAGTATTATATAATTTAACTATTGTACTAGGCCAATGGGCAATGGAGAGGGCTATGCTAGGGGTTTCACTGCATGATCAAATCAGAAATGAGGAGATCCGCAGAAGAACGACAGCGACCGACATGGCCCGAAGAATTGCGACATTTAAGTAACAGTGGGTCGGGCACATTGCCCGTAGGACCGATGCTCGATGGGGCTGACGGGTTCTCGAGCTACAAGGTGGACCGACGCCCTGCTGAAGGTCGAGTGAAACCACTAGATGCGCAGGAGGCATAGGACCGGTCGTCGTGGAGATCCATGGGGGAGGCCTATGTCCAGCAGTGGACGTCTTTCGGCTGAAATGATGCAGTAGGACCAGGTATAATAACCTAAGCTAGCAAAGGCGCGTTCGACATTGAAATTAATACGCGAAAAAACAAAAGAAAATACGCAGATTGTCTAAACTACAAATATTGAAATATTACTTCACTTTTTTTTTACAGAGTAAAGGTAGTCTAATACGTAACTACTAGCGGTCGTTGATACAATTAAAAAACTAACAAAACATGCTTTTAAAAAATATGAAACTAAAAAGTTAAAAATATTTTTTAAAAAAGCGTGAGGCGCTTTGTGCCAAAATTTTTGTATATTAAGCGCCTCACGCTTTTTTTTAAATTATTTTTTACTTTTTACTTTGAAATTTTTTAAAAGCATGTTTTTTTTAGTTGTTTAAAGTATATTTATTTTCATATTTTTAGCTCGATATTCTTTTTAAAAACAAAACGAACGAACGAACGCATTGAAAACGGTGGGACATTTTTCAGTAATGAGCCGCTCACTCGTAGTCCAAAGAGTTAAAGACGGACAAACAAGCAAGCAAGCAAACATAGAAGTGAAGCTAATAAAAAGCATGTAAAAAAATGTTATAATCAATTTTACCGATACCTGCAGTATTTGCAGTTTTTCTGGCCAATTTACTAAATTTTATATAATGTTGGAATAAATTAAATGTTAACTACATTTAATTTATTCCACGATCATATAAAATTTCTGTAGAAAGTGAAGTATTTCCAAGTGAAAGAAGTGCTTCAAAATATGCTGACGAAAGATTTTTCGATAACAAGATAAAAATGTCAGAGACGGCAGACGATAAATAGATAAAGTATGATGCGAACTAAGCGATGTATTGTCTCCCCAATACATAATATGCTATGAATAAAACAAACAAAATGATCCAATGTTAATCAAGGAAATTTCTGATAAACGATAAGATAATTTTGAATACACAATAAATACATTCAATATGGGATTTCTAGTAGTAGCTACTTCTTGAGATACTTGTATCATGATAAAACTGATATGCCTTAAGCAAGGATTTTGGTTTCTGCTTGTGACTTTCTACATATGGAAGTCGTAAGCAAAGCGTAATATCAAAATACGTAGTTGCTCGGCTCCTATTGATCCTAGCGTGATGTTAAAAGTTATTTATTAACAGCAAGGACTCAAGAATCTGTCTATGAAATACAAAAATAATTAGTCAAATCTGGTATCTGCTGGTAGGTCTGGACATTAGTGCGGTCAAACAATCATAGTTATGTATTAAAAAATAATCCATACTAATCTCTGTCTGGCTGTCAACAACACTAATGAACCGATTGTAATAAAATTTGGTACACAAATAGTCTAGAGACTAAGAAAGGACATAGGCTATATAACATCCAGCTACGACTAATAGAAGCAGAGCAGTAACAAAAAATATTGCGAAAACGGGAGTGAAAGCGAACGTACATATTGCTCCCATTATTTTAAAAGACGCTTATTTTATATCAACTGAGCTCTTTTTAATTTTTTCGGAATGACTATGGCTTAGAAATTTGGCATAAATATTGTTTATTATAAGCTGTATGTTTGCTATCGGGAACCACCCCGCGCAGTAAACTGAATTCCACGCGGACGGAGTCGCAGGAAACAGCTAGTTATTTATTTAAAAAAAAAATATGTAAAAAGGTTGTCTGTAAAAATGTCACTCTTAGCAATAAGTCCGGCCATTGTGTCAACTTTGTAAAATCTTTATAATTAATAATTATGTTCTGTCATTTATATGAAGTACACAGTAAGGAGTATTATATTTATTTTATTTATTTATTTAGAAACATACAATTATAGCACTATTACAGAGCATTCCAATTCAGTGCTATAAGTAAGAACAAATTAAACACAACAAAAAAAAAAAAAATACATACATAAAGTCAGAATAATTAGTAAAGAAACATTTATAATATATTTACATTATATACTTAAACTATAATAAACAGGAACAATACCTACATCATTAATTATTATTTCCTATGAATCTATACCTTGTTCTATTAGGTTCTGTGCTGCTTGTATATTATATTCTATCCAACATAAAATGTAAAAGGCTACGTTATTTTTTTTAAACGAACCCTGAATATAGTTTGTTCAGAATAAGCAACTGAATCGATTCTAATAATTTTTACACCATGTTATATTTTTTACCAAATACATTTAGAAATTTTTGCAGTGGTTACCGAGCGGTTACAATAGATCATAGTACTTGCGCGCGCGCCACAGCTGACGCCAGAGGTCAACGCATTGCGCTCGCCCTCCCGAGTGGAGCTTTGACCGTATTATATCCATCATCATCATCATCAACCTTTTTATCGTCCCACTGCTGGGTACAGGTTTCCTCTCATACAGAGAAGGATTGAGCGTAATTACCACGCTTGCTCAATGCAGGTTGGCGATTTCAGACTTAAAGTCCAGGTTTCCTCAAGATGTTTTCCTTCACCTTCAGTCATTGGTGTCCATATTATATCCATACTAATATTATAAATGCGAAAGTAACTCTGTCTGTCTGTCTGTTACGCTTTTCCGCTTAAACCTCTCAACCAATTTTGATGAAATTTGGCACAGACAATCTTTAGACCTTGAGAAAGAATATAGGCTACCTTTAATCCCGGAAAAATTTGATATTCCCGAGGGAAATCTAAAAAGCGCGATATAACCGAACTTCACGCGGGCGAAGCCGCGGGCGGAAAGCTAGTATATTATATTTATATTGCTAGCTATTTTATTTACTAAGTAAAATAGCAAGGTCATAACTTTGTGGTTTTTCATTATTATCTTTTTGAAATTTCGTACATGTACATTTGTGCCTGCAGCACATTTCCTTTTTAGTGTGATAAGATCACAAGACTCATGTTACTCAATTACAGATAGGTAGATTTATAAAGTCAGTCGATCAATAACCTCTGTATAGATTGTAGGTGTCTCAAATATAAATAACTAGCGACCCGCCCCGGCTTCGCACGTAGACAAATCATATCGGTACCCAAGCCTTCCTCAAGAAACGGTGGCCCTTCAATAAAAATAATGTCTACTGTGCCACCCATCAGCCAATATCTGACTCTACAAGATACATCGGCCTTATTGTCCATGGATAGCCAGTTCCACCACCTTCAAATAGAATTCCAAAGCCTACCGCAGTAGCAAGTTTGTTCGAAATGATGGTCTCCGCTCCGGCCCACTCACTTCGCGGTTTAGGCAGAGAAACACTCAAGTAGCAGGCGACCGACACGGGCGCGAGCGGCACGCGGATTTTTTCTGGTGTTTAGTTTTGAATAAATCGTGATATCTCCTGAGTGACACAACCAATTCCAATAATTCAAAAAGAGATCTGCTGCCATTTAAATTACCTTTGATATTACGTAATTTATTTGGATAAGGATTAATAATAAGGAACAAATAGTGGGCTCTGACATAATGAAAAAACTATAGTAGATAGACATATGGTGTCGCAATCTTTTTGTAGGAATTTTTACGGTCTACAATACTGTAGTACATTATTTTGATCTATCTCATAGGGTTCAGCCAGCGTTTGCAATGTAAGCTCAAAAAAAAGGGTTTATTTTGCGACATGTGTTAGAAAACTCAAAACTTATCAGTGTTCCTTTTATATGTTGTGCATGTTATATACATAAAAATCTTCCTCTTGAATCACTCTATCTATTAAAATAAACCCTATCAAAATCCGCTGCGTACTTTTATAGATAGAAACATACAAAGCGACATAGGGAAAGTAAAAGTGCCATTGTATTATAGTATGTAGTGATTATCTGTCTTATTCATAAAAAACTCGTTAATCACTCATTAGCGACTGTTTAGCTAACCATTTAGTTAGCTCTTAATCAATGCTTAACTTTTCTTTATTCATAAAAGGTAGTTAGCAGATGATTAGTTGCGATACGAAGTAGAGGTGAAACTATGCGTTCGGCACAGATTATAATCAAAATAGTTGACTAAAATATGGATTTTTTAGAAAAAGCTTGTCAAAACTACGATTTTTTATCTGTTGTGTTTGGCAGAGAAATGTCAGAAGTTTCATCGGATGATTTGAATGTAAATAAAATGATTTATTACAATTAAATAATTGTATTTGTGATAATAGTGGTGAAAGTAATAAACTCCAATAATATTATAGTAAACAGGAAAAGGTATTTATCTCTGTATTTATATGTAATTACTAATCTGAACTGACGAAATTATTGTTAAAGCAGTAGCCGATAATAACTGTGTATTTTCCTGCTCTTTATGCTTGTAAACATCCCTTTGCTATTTAAGAAATTTAAGTGGGTTCTTGTGTACATATTACATTACTTCCTACTGTTTTTGTACTGGTTTTTACAGTATTATTATACTTGTTTACAGGCACACATTTTCAGTCTTATTCATAAAACTTTAATCAATTGCTAAGCAACTGATTAGCAAATTTCTTATTCATAAAAGCTGTTTAGCGCTAAGAGGATGCTAAGCAATTGATTAGTAGCTGTCAAAATTAAACATCACCGGACCGCTGTTAAGAGGATGGTTAGAGGCAACAATATGGCGGATTTGATTTGAATCAGCTGATCGATTTAATATAATCATTATGCTTCGAAGTTATTTTGTTTATAATATCGAATAGTGCGTAAATATGAATGTCGTAAACCTTATTTTAAATTTCCAAAACGACGTAGAAAAGTTATATTAGCTTTGAAAATTTTTGATTGCTTTATATATGCTTGATTTGAGAGCTTTACTCGGCGATAGGCTATAACATTGGCTGCCGGCAGAAGTTACAACCCACCAGACAAAGTCTTGCCGCCAAGCGATTCGTCGTGTTAATGATGTCTGGTGAAGCCGTACGGAGGACGGGTCTGAGCAGTTGTGTTGCAATGTGTGCCGGGTACGATGCGCCAAATGTTGTTGTGTCGGGAGTTTGGTCCTGGAGGGTCTCCAGATCAATCTCTCTCTTGCGCAGCATAGTTGATCGTGTTGTTGGGTTTAACATTGCATCACCTCGCTCAACTGCCGTCTTCCTTCTTATTCCCTTAGGTTTTTTTTTAAGAGAACTGGCTCTTCATAAACTAGCGCGCTTTACTGTCAACGATTGCATCACTGCTTGCCATCAGGCGGGATTGCGGTCAGGCATTGGTTTATAATAGCAATAATAAAAAAGATAGTGCTACAATTGTATTGTTGTTTAATTGTAATTTTAGATGCTATCCTATGTTTCCTTGTGTTCTCTTATGATGTCATATATTATAAGATACAGGACTAAAAAAAGTCATGTTGTGGCAGTAATACACAAATAATAAGACATTTTTTTTAAATATTTTATTTTAACACAAGAAAACTGTTTACATTTTTGTGCTAAAAATAATTCATTGTTTTTGTTTTCCAATACTTTTCTTCCATAAACATGAGAGCCATTCATAACTCACGCGACCCTCATTCCTCATCTTTTTCACTCAGCATGGTCTTCTCCTTCGCCGTCATTGCGAGGTTGAATAATATTGCCGCTAGTTGCTAATAGTGGCTTCGTTTATAGCAATAAATGAACAATTATTCAACATTCTAATAATTATTGTTGCCTGTAAACAAGTATAATAATACTGTAAAAAGCAGTACAAAAACAGTACTAAGTGATGTAACATTAACACAAGAACCCACTTAAATTTCTTAAATAGCAAAGGGATATTTACAAGCTAGAGCAGGAAAATACACAGTTATTGTCGGCTACTGCTTTAACATTAATTTCGTCAGTTTAGATTAGTAATTACATATAAATACAGAGATAAATACCTTTTTCTGTTTACTATAATATTATTGGAGTTTATTACTTTCTCCACTATTATCACAAATACAATTATTTAATTGTAATAAATCATTTTATTTTTATTGAAATTACGCGATGAAATTTCTGACATTTCTCTGCCAAACACAACAGATAAAAAAATCGTAGTTTTGACAAGCTTTTTCTAAAATATCCATTTTTTAGTCAACTATTTTGATTATAGTCTGTGCCAAACGCATAGTTTCACCTCTAAGTACTTCGTATCGCAACTAATCATCTGCTAACTAACTGTTATGAATAAAGAAAAGTTAAGCATTGATTAAGAGCTAAAATGGTTAGCTAAACAGTCGCTAATGAGTGATTAACGAGTTTTTTATGAATAAGACAGTTTATTGCTATAAACGAAGCCACTATTAGTAACTAGCGGCAATATTATTCAATCTCGCAATGACGGCGAAGGATAAGACCATGCTGAGTGAAAAAGATGAGGAATGAGGGTCGCGTGAGTCAAGAATGGCTCTCATGTTTATGGAAGAAAAGTATTGGAAAACAAAAACAATGAATAATTTTTAGCACTAAAATGTGAACAGTTTTATTGCGTTAAAATAAAATTTAAAAAAGAATAATGTCTTATTATTTGTGTCTTACTGCCACAACATGACTTTTTTTAGTCCTGTGTCTTATATATGACATCTTAAGATAACACAAGGAAACATAGGATAGCATTTAAAATTACAATTAAACAACAATACAATTGTAGCACTATCTTTTTTATTATTGCTATTATAAACCAATGCCTGACCGCAATACCGCCTGATGGCAAGCAGTGATGCAATCGTTGACGGTAAAGCGCGCTAGTTTATGAAGAGCCTATTCTCATAAAAAAAAACTGAGGGAATAAGAAGGAAGACGGCAGTTGAGCGAGGTGATGCAATGTTAAACCCAACAACACGATCAACTATGTATGTTGCGCAAGAGAGAGATTGATCTGGAGACCCTCCAGGACCAAACTCCCGACACAACAACATTTGGCGCATCGTACCCGGCACACATTGCAACACAACTGCTCAGACCTGTCCTCCGTACGGCTTCACCAGGCACCATGAACACGACGAATCGCTTGGCGGCAAGACTTTGTCTGCTGGGTGGTAACTTCTGCCGGCAGCCGATGTTATAGCTTATCGCCGAGTAAAGCTCTCAAATCAAGCATATATACCTAAAGCCATTGATAAAATATATTTTATCAATGCCTAAAGCAATAAAAAAAGTTTCAAAGCGAATATAACTTCACTACGTCATTTTGGAAATTCAAAAAAAGGTTTTCAACATCCATATTTACGCACTATTCGATATTATAAATAAAATAACTTCGAAGCATAATGATCATATGAAATCAATCAGCTGATTCAAATAAAATCTGCCATATTGTTGCCTCTAACCATCCTCTTAACAGCGGTCCGATGATGTTTAATTTTGACAGCTACTAATCAATTGCTTAGCATCCTCTTAGCGCTAAACAGCTTTTATGAATAAGAATTTTGCTAATCAGTTGCTTAGCAATTGATTAAAGTTTTATGAATAAGACGGGTGTGTGTTTAAGGAGTTTCATTGAAGAGTCCATGGTACACACCTTCAACAAATACATAAAAGGATACAATACATTCTTTACCTAAAAATACTGGACACTTGTTTTAGGTTTCACATAAAGAATAAATAATGTTGTATATGGTACATACCAAGGGCACAGCTTCTTAAGATAATCTCAAACGATAAACGAAGGGTATTTAATCCGATCTCCACATGTCTGGAAGTCATGATGAAGAACACGGCTTGCGGTGGGTTACTAAGATACCAGGCGTGCAGAATTGCGAAAGAGATTTATTGTGATATCGGCAAGTAACGTGATGTGTCACGTGTAATTATTTACCTACGTAGTATTGTGTTTCTTATGATTTGAATTCAAAAAACATGTTATTTTAGAGGCACGAGAGACATGCCCCGCGTGAATAGTACCAACCCATATTCCCCCGTGGGTGTCGTAAGAGGCGACTAAGGGAACCAGGGAAGCGGGCAGCAGTGCTTCTGCTGTGGAATATCAAATTACTGCGATCCGCAACCCGCCTGCCAAGCGTGGGAATTATGTCAATCCTCCCCAGTTCGGAAAGCCTTGGGGAGGCGTTTGTCCAGCAGTGGACTTCTATAGGCTGAAGAAGCAGAAGAAGAAGAGGAACAGGCTGTACTAAATTGACTCATCCTCCATAAAAAGGGGGCATTCTCCGACCAGCACCCCGCTACATAACACGCTAGTCCAGTGCTCCATATGTTCGGAAAATGTGTCTGCTCAACGAGAGTTTCAGTTTTTACAGTTGTTCGGTTCAGTTCTGTACAATATCTTGCTTAATATCTAATCTATCTATCTTAATATCTAATCTAAAATTCTTCTAGACAAAAGAACGTATGCAAAGCAGTTAACATTACGAGCCACAGAGAATTAAATTAACAATAGAAGCAACATAAATATGTAACGAAGAAATGTAACCCATATATTATGATTTTAAAAGAGTGTCCATGGAGTTTCTTGCACGTTCTTCTCCATAGAGATCTACGCTTTGCAACGTGCAATTTAGCTTCACTTTTCTTGGACTGACCGACATTGACTATTCAAAAGTACCAAGTGATGGTTAATTTGATATAAACGATTTTGATTTGATTTGATTTGAACAACAATTAACATAACAATTAAATAACAACACAACATTAACATTATAAATTAAATTAACAACAACAATTAACATTATATGCACAACGTACACTTGGTACATAATCAGCCAATAGTTTTCCCACTCCTGGGACACAGTCCTCCTCTCGGTGAGAGGTAGTGGGCTATAATCTACCATGCGGGCCCAGTGCGGGTTAATAGATGTCACATATTTTCGAAGGACTGCCTCTAAGTCCTAAATAAATACTTCGAAACTGTAGTTCTTAAATCCATTTATATTCCAGGCTGTGATGTCCTTTAACCCTTTTTCCAAGTAAATTCAATTCCAACTGGTAATGTTTTCTTTAGTAAGAAATCGGTAGAATTCAGGCCGATAGTAAATACGTTTCGGGTCCAGAGCACTTGAGGCTCCTTTGGGAACCGTTTGTCATAGATCAATCTTTGCATACTTCATGATCTTACAGAAGTCAGTAGGATAATAAAGTAAGTAGGTCCATTTTGATATTGTAATATCAGATTTTAAAGATATTGACTGGTAAGTAATTATATGTCGTGGATGGCGGTATCATTTTGCTAAAAGTTGCTAATTTGATTAATGTAGTAGCGAGGCAAACGTGAGTCGTTTTAGAAAGTGGGGATTGTCGAACGGTCACTACACTCACTACGCATTGAGACGCGGACCAGGGCACTTCTCCAAGGCGAAACTGACGGGTTGCCTTTTTAAATTGATATTGTCAAGATTTGAAGGTATACAATATGTAAAGAAAACCCTGTCCGATCGATGAAGGTATTGTTAGGTATCGATAACTGATTTCACTAATGGATACAAAGCCGGGCTAAAGTTAAAAAAATCCCCATAAAAAAATAAATATTATTTCGCAAAAAGAGGTAATTTAATACATGTAGCGGTAGGCAACCCTTCCGCGGGCGACGGGGGGCAGGGTACGCGGTACGTGGTCGCATCGCTTATAATAATACCGTCAAAATGGAGTTGCCACTTTTTTTTTAATTTTGGAGAAGTTTGAATTAATTCGCGGAAAAAAAAGATTACCTATTTCAAAATTCGTTACTATTGTTACTATGATGATTACGCAAAATTTTATATTATATTTGGTCATGTGTTTACCTAACCTTTATTATCCTTACGGGTCGGACAGGGTTTTCTTTACATATTGTATATACTTGGTGCTTTAATTCAAAACTTTACCTACGAAATGGATTCCTTACCCCCACACCAAGATGGTGACGACCCTATCGCTCCGCCGTCGCTGACGACAACAATATATATTGTTCGTTTTGAAGTTCAGTCTAGCCTTATTACAGCTGTGATTTTATAACAATCTTATCGTGAAAACTTAAGTAAAGTGAACATGGAGTCACCTGTCATTGATTATTATGAACATTATATAAGTTACAGAATATAAATATGAAGTTTTTACAAAAGGGTGCAAGGGCTTGCGGGCGGTGAGCAGTGGGCACCTCGCCGCCGTCCGGTAAGGACCAGGCCGAACCGATATTAGTATTTTTTTTTTTTATCTGAAAGAATATACGTTCAGGATGATAAAATATGCAAACTAAGATAGCAAATATGCTTGAATTAAAGTGTACTTAGTTCAGAAATTATTTTGTACAATTTTCCTAAAACTGTTTAACCTATCTATACAATATGTAAAGAAAACCCTGTCCGATCTGTGAAGGTATTGTTAGGTATCGGTAACTGATTCTACTAATGCCTACAAAGCTGGGCTAAACTTAAAAAAAAATCCCCCTAAAAAATAAATATTATTTCACAAAAAGAGGTAACATAATACATATGCGGCAGGCGACCCCTTCCGCAGGCGGCGGGGGGCAGGGCATGCGGCACCTGTGATGTGGTCGCGTCGCTATTCGCATAAAATAATAACGGTGTTGTCACTTGTTTAAAAATTACCAAATTTCGGGGAAATTGGAATTAATTCCCGGGAAAAAGAATTATTTCAAAATTCATTAGTATTGTTACTATGATGATTATGTAAAATTTTATATTATATTTGGTCAAGTGTTTACCTAACCTTTATTATCCTTATGGGTCGGACAGGGTTTTTTTACATATTGTATATGTAGTACCTATGTATATAGTTTAAAATAATTTTCCTAGAAAGCTCTTATAAAGTTCTACTTCTGTGATTTTTTAAACTTATGGTTCGAAAGCTAGAGGAAGGGGGCGCACTTATTTACTTTTTATGAGATTATTTCCAAAAATATTAACAAAAACAAAAAAAAATATTGAGTAAACTCCTATTCATTTTTAAATACCTATCCAACAATATATCACACGTTACGGAAGATATGAAAAAAGAATATCATTACGTATACGGGGTACCCTAATAAATCATTTTTGTTCTTTTGTCGACGTGATTGATATACCAAATTTCAGCTCTCTAATGCTAACGGTGACTGAGATCATCCGCGGATGGACAAACAGACAGACAGACAGACTTGGTGAAACTATAAGGGTTCCTAGAAACACCTTTATATATTGTATACACATTACCAACTAAATCAAGTACATACAGAGGATAGTGAATATGATATTATTTTTACAAACACGTGTTCCATCCATTCTTGTAATCCCTTCTAATTGACTCTTAGCAAGAGAGATCCGTTCGAGAAAAGAATTAACGTTTTTCCAGGGAATTGTGGCGTTATACGGGGAAATATCGGAAATTATGAGTAGAAAATAACATAAAGCTTATAACATAGATTCTACGGATACTTACTTGGATATTAACGTATTTTTTTTTAAATCGTTGTGTTCTATGCTTGAGATGTATCACATATAGACACAGGCCTTCTTTTGGTGAGATGGAGTTGACCACATTCTACCACGAGGGCCCCGTGCGTCTTCAAAGTTTTGCCTCTAGTATATGCCGCTTTCCTTATGATATTTTCTTTCAGCGTTTTAAGAGCAGTGTCGATATAATAATTTAGACAAAGTAAAGCGCCTGTCGGGGTTCGAACTCACGACCTACAATTTGTAAGTTGCGGCCGATACCACTATGCCCACTCTGCTCTGCTACACTTGGTAACCAGGATTCAAACACGGCACTTAGTGACATAAAAATGATATAATTTGTCTGGAATTTTTCCTTAATATAGCTATGTCAACAGTATACATATAAGATGCTCCAAAAAGCACTTAACGATCAAAATACTTCCACCAAAATTAACGTCACAACGTTTTATGGAAGCGGAAAGATGAATGTCAAGGATGGTATCCAAGTGGCTTCAGAACATGTCATGGTAAATTACCGTAGAAAAAACAAAAGGAATTTTTCATGAGATATTTCCTTGTGAGAGAAAATATTGAAGTGGGCAGATGAGGGGAGAAAACCAACTTCTAATGTTCTCACGGAATCGTTAATTCAGCAGTTTTATATGCTGTGAGTGTCGCATCATAAATTGGACGCTAAGCTTGTATGTTGCTTGTATTGTTATTAAGTCTTAGTGTAACGATTGTAGATAGGCTAATAAATAAAATAATGAATGTGAGTTCAACATTGTATTTACAGGATACACGTTCTCCTTTGATTCCGTTTACGTTAACATATACCAAATAAATACTTAGACTCACAAACGTATCCTGAAGATATGTAGCGGTGCCTACAACGCCACATGCGAACAACACGTCATACAGACGTCACACGAATTCTACATCTCGCAATCAGAGTTTACCGTGCAACTAGCATATATACAAGCTCGCGACATCAACCGGCGGGCAAGTGGCCCGCCCGACAACTAGTCTGGTCGGAGGATCCTCCCGTTTCTATGGAGGATGAGTGAGCTTTACACGTTGCTCCTCATACCTCCATAGATACACCAACTCATTAACTACTATTACTTTTTATGCTTGCCTGTGTCCTACCCACTTGCAAAATTCTAATTCCTGTCGCCACCTACTAAGCGAAGGGTGCCCCTACCGTGAGTGCAAAATCACGTGCCGTGGTAACGAGCCGGCCATGTTAAGGCGTGCCAGAAAACTAATTAAAACTCACGTCCGAACTTGATTAAATCTTGGAAAAGTAAACAAAACCCCCGCAGGGAGTAACTGGGCACCCATTAACTCTTAAAACGATAAACTACATAAGCGCACTGTCATGTGATTGTGTGAGTGAATCAAGCGGCCACCAGGGCGGAGTCGTAAGTACATACCTATATCATAGATTCCTACTACCCCTTGATCCTGCAGCTTTTTATCTTACCTTTTACAGAAAAATCTCCGAGGTTTGCAACCTCGGATAAATCTATAAATGCCCACAAGTGGTCCAGGGCTTAGGGCTATAAAAAACACCGTTCAAGAGTCACGCCAATCACAATTAATTAAAATGTCATAATTGTTCATGGAATTGTGCCAGAACTTCAAGTAAAAGTTGATTCGTTAGCCGGGTTTGACGTTTCAACTAACTTGCTGACAAAGAGTCTTCTTTTTCTTCTGGTTCACTTTATTCTTTTTGTCATTAACTAGTGCTTGACCGCTATCCACCCTGGTGGTAAGCAGTGAGGCAATAATTGTTGGTAAAGTGCACTAGTTTATTGAAAACCTATTACTACTATTACTCTAGCCTTGAGTAATCAAACGGGAAGACCGCTTTAGGTAAATTGTTCCAGTCCTTCGATGTACTACGTGGTATAAAAAACGAGGCTTAGCGCTTCGTTTAGAATTCAAAATTGGTTAGGCTTTTGATTATTTTTCTAGGAAAATTTCGAAGATTTTTCTTTTAATTTTTTTTATATTATTTCTTAATAAGAAATATAAGGTCGAATAGGTATTCGACCTATTATTTCAGTTTGTTAATGGTATTATGGTGACTGGCTCCGTGGCGTAGCAGTAGCTAACGCGGCCACTGCGCAAAGAGGCGCGGGTTCGATCGCCGCACAGTGCAAATATTTGTATGCATGAATATAAATATTTGAAAGCACTTTAAGCCGTTGGTCCCGGTTGCCATACGAACATCTAATGGCAGTCGTTATGGGCTATTGGAGCCCTCAAAAGTTCGACAATTAGTCTAACTGCAATGCTTCGATATCGCCTTCTGGTTGTGGAGGTCAGACGGCAGTCCTTCCTTCCTTCCTCAGCCTATAGATGTCCACTGCTGGACAAAGGCCTCCCCCAAGGCTTTCCACGATGACCGGTCTTGTGCTGCCCGCATCCATCGGCTTCCCGCGACCTTCACCAGGTCATCGGTCCACCTTGTTTGGGGTCTCCCTACGCTGCGTCTTCCAGTACGTGACCGCCACTCCAGAACCTTGCTGCTCCATCGGCCATCGGTTCTACGAGCAATGTGCCCTGCCCACTGCCACTTAAGTTTAGCGACTCGCAGAGCTATGTCGGTGACTTTGGTTCTTCTGCGAATCTCCTCATTTCTGATTCGATCACGCAGAGAAACTCCTAGCATAGCTCTTTCCATTGCCCTTTGTGTGACTCTGAGCCTTCGTATGAGGCCCATTGTGAGCGACCACGTTTCAGTTCCGTAAGTCATCACTGGCAACACACACTGGTCAAAGAATTTAGTCTTGAGACACTGTGGTATCTTGGACGACGAGAAGATGTAGCGTAGCTTCCCGAACGCTGCCCAACCGAGCTGGATACGCCGAGACACCTCTTTCTCGAAGTTGGACCTACCTAGTTGGACTATCTGTCCCAGGTATATATACTCATCAACAACTTCGAGTGCAGAGCAACCAACTACAATTGGAGTGGGTGCGACATGAGAGTTCGACATGATCTTCGTCTTATCCATGTTCATTTTTAGACCCACTTGTTGGGAAGCTCTGCTGAGGTCATTGAGCATTTTGCCCAAGTCTTCCAGGGTCTCAGCCATGACCACGATATTATCTGCGAAACGGAGATTAGACGGCAGTCGCTTGACGTAAAATATCGAAGTTTAGCCAAAATCAGCAGTTAGACTGGTAAAGCAGACCCCAGACTCCAAAGCTGAAAAATGACCAATGTCCAATTTTTAATTACTAACTAGAAAGAAAAAGACGCTTTGAACTTAAAATTACTTTAGTTTGTGATCGGAAACTTCGCCAAGTTAGTTCGCTTAGTTTGTGATCGGAAACTTCGCCAAGTTAGTTCGCTTAGTTTTAGTTATTAGATATTCTATTTTAATGGTTTAGCTTATTTCGTTTATTTTTATTCTCTCTTTCTACCGTATAAACGGTTATATAAATGCACGTTTCTCTTTATATTTCAAATATTGAAATACATTTGCCACAACTTGTCACAGTTCTAACTTACCAAATTACAATTTAGAACAATATTTAATTTTAATATAATACTGATTATTGAGAGAGAACAAAATATTTTAGTAGATACTTAAACCAGCATTGTCACTTCATTCATCAAAAGCAACGACGAAGCGAACTCAATTCTAAAAAAAGAAAGTTCCAAATAAATCCAAGAGATGGAGAGTTTGAAAACAAAGTATCGAAATTTTGGTAATCAGAACTTTGAAGGAAATTGTGGTAAATTAAAGGGCTAAACAACCCCTGTAATCACAAACAAGAATTTTATGAAGCAGCCTGTTTATAATTACGTCAGATATAAAGTAAAGAAAATTTGAATGTCGGCTCAGTACTAAATTCGCTTGAATTTACTTACCCGGAACAAGCGAATTCTTACTTCTATAACTATATGGTCAAAACAAAGAACAGATTAAAGATACTACTATACAAAATACTACCTTACTTATCTTTTCCGTGGGCCAAATATTAACTGCTGCTTCATCATCATCATTTCAGCCGTAAGACGTCCACTGCTGGACATAGGCCTCCCCCAAGGTTCTCCACGACGACCGTTCCTTCGCCTCCCGCATTCAGTGGTTTCCCGCGCCCTTCACCAGGTCGTCGGTCCACCTTGTCGGGGGCCTACCCACGCTACGTCTTCCGGTGCGTGGTCGCCACTCGAGAACCCGTCGGCCCCATTGGGCATCGGTCCTACGGGCAATTTGTCCAGCCCATTGCCACTTTAGTGTTGCAGAAGCAGAAGCAGAAGAACGAGAGTAACCGAGATAGCCCGAAGCTATGTCGGTTACTCTCGTTCTTCTGCTTATCTAAACTAATATATAAAGCTGAAGAATATGTTTGTTTGAACGCGCTAATCTCAGGAACTACTGGTCCGATTTGAAAAATCTGTTTGAGTTGGATAGCTCATTAGTCCAGGAAGGATCTAAGCTATATAACATCACGCTGTCACTAATAGGAACGGAACATATAAAAAAAAACATATCGAAACCTACGCTGGTGAAACCGCGAGGCGCAGCTAGTAATAAATATTAATTTTGCACAATTTTGCACTCTTTGCTTTTAGCTATATTGAAAACTGTCCGTCTAATTGAAACAAATTGTTTTCTTTAATTTGACGCAACTTTTGAGAGTTTTATGTTAAAAATAAAAATAGATAACATCCAAATTAGGCGCAGAATCAATACTTTTAAACTTCAAAATCAATTGTTAAAGGCCTGCGCGTCTACCAGCGGCACTTTTTCTACGACGAATAAGAAATTAACTCAATTAATTAGAAATAGTTCTTATCAGTTAATATTCTGTTGTAATAAAGTGTCAAATATCTAATTTTACTATCCTTTAGTCAATTCCGGTGACTGTTGAACGCAGTGATCGCCTCGCTTCACTTATGTGACTCGTGAAATTATTGTTTATTTAAATGGTAATTTAGTTTATCTTCTAATAAAGAACGTTAATTTTTGTTTACGCGAAACCGGAAACACGTGTCCAGTATTTTAAAGTAAAAAATCTTTGCACAAAATTTTAAAAAGATATCATGAAAACTACAAAGTTATGAGCTTGTTATTTTATTCGGTTACAAACCAATTTAGGGTTATCACAACGCAAGTTTTACAAATCTCCTGTTATTTACTTGATTATCGACTTTGACATGCTAATTATTTATTAACAATTCCTATTGCAGCATTTTTCAATAGAATCACTAAAATAACATGCATAATAACTTGGTATTTCGAAAAACCATTAAAAAGTCGACATTAATTTTACGTGATAGCCCTACAAAAAAAGAAAGATGGATGAAATCCAGGTATTAAACACATTTTGTGAAATTCGACCAATGAATAAAGTTGAGGCATTTGGCAATACAATTTTGCGTATTTTATTTTTTTTTTCAAATGAACTGCATAATACATGCATTGTAATACTTTCAAGTTTAGACTAAGTATAATATATGTAGGTATATGTATCAAAAAATTTAACCAATTAGGAAATTATTTTACATGTCTGTCATATATCATTCAAATCGGTTTAATGTTCAATGCAAATCATAAATATCTACACAAATAAACTGTTTACATTAGTAGGAAGTAGAATTATTACTTTTATGAAAATAATCTATCTAGAATAGGTTGTTAACATCTGTCTTTTAGGCGTAAACTACTCGTTGCCTAGCAACGGTTTGTTTACCTCTATTCTTTATTGAATTTGGCCAACATATTTATACATAACATACATTTCTCGGTGGTAGGCAACAACATCAGCCTCCGGCATAAGTTACCACCCACCAGACAAAGTCTTGCCGCCAAGCGATTCGTCGTGTTCCGGCATGATGTCTGGTGAAGCCGTACGGTGGACGGGTCTGAGCAGTTGTATTGCGATGTGTGCCGAGTACGATATGCCTAATGTTGTTGTGTCGGGAGTTTGGTCGTGGAGGGTCTCCAGATCATCCTCTGGCGCAGCATCGTTGGTCGTGTTGTTGGGTTAAACATAGCATCACCTCGCTCAACTGCTGCCTTCCTTCCTACACACTCAGTTTTTTTGAGTGAATAGGCTTAATAAGCTAGTGCGCTTTACCATCAACGATTGCATCACTGCTTACCATCAGGCGGGATTGCAGTCAAGCGCTAGTTTATAACTATTAAAAAAAAAGAAAAGAAAAAAACATATAGAAGCAATGTCGCCTAAATCAGATGTCAGTCTACCCAAGCTACCTCTTATGAACACGAGTCTTAGTTACCAATTACGAACACGCAATCCTAAAATTATGGGTCGACATTAACATTTAATAGTCCGTCCCCGTGAGGGCAAGGGTGCTACTTTGATATATCGTAATTAATTTACTCAAATTCGTGGCTATAAAGATAATTTGGGTAGCATAGTCGATAATGAAATACATGTAATCATCGTCCACTACATTTTTATCACGGAATCTTTGTTTGTGCTTCAAGCAAGCTTCGAGTTTGTAATGATAGATTTCGAACTGTTAGGTCATAATAGGTTGAGAACACGTTGTTATTTAGGTACAATTCTTGGCTGCCAGTTTGAATTCAAATAGGTTCTAATGTTTCAAATCAAAACCCATTTTCGGCAGTTCAACAAATTCATTGTTATTGACTACAATTTGTGTCTTTAAGGCAAGAGTGAATAGGCTCTTAATAAACTAGCTCGCTTTACCATCAACGATTGCATCACTGCATACCATCAGGCGGGATTGCTGTCAAGCATTAGCATCATCATCATCATCTCCGCGTTTAGCCCGGGGTCCGCTTTTCTGCTCATTCTCCTCCATTTCGCGCAATCTTTAGCATCCTGTGAATTGTTGGCACGCATGTCATCTCTTACAACGTCAAGCCAGAACTTCTTTGGTCCACCTCGCTTGTTCCGGTGCGGCGGAGGAACCATGGCAAAACATTTGTTACCCACGTAACATGCCCAAGCACTAGTATATAATATGTAAAAAAAGTCGAAAATGAGTTTCAATTCAACAGTCCAACAAAATTTATAGCTGACAAGTCTTTCGTACAGTTATCCAACAAGAATTACTCCATTTAACCCCTTCAACGTTTGATCATGTAGATCATGAAATGTAGCCTAACCTCAACAATCGACCAGTCAGTTTGTTATAATTTTGCAACCATGAAAAGAAGAATCTGGGTCATATTTGTAGCGGTAGCTACAACCGACACATGCGAATAACACGTCATACTGACGTCACACGAATTCTACATCTCGCAAGCAGAGTTTACCGTGCAACTAGCATATATACAACTTCCCAATTTCAACCATTGTGCAAGTGCCCGCCAGACATAACACCCGTCTGGTCGGAGAATCCTCCCTTTTCTTTGAAGAATGAGTGAACTTTACTCCCCGTTCCTCATGCCTCCATAATATTTATACTCAACTACTACTAGATATTTACTCCCTTATTCATAAACGTTGCTTAAAGTTAACTAGTGATTAGCGATTGTTTAAACATACGGTTTAGATGTTTGCACGTCACTTAACTTTAATCGTCGTTTGTGAATAAACCCCTTAAACTCTGTGGCCTTTAAAGAAAAACGTACCAAAAACTAATATCTAGTTATATGTCTTTCAACACCAAAAGCCAAGTTTGTAAGCATACCCAACCTGCGCAATATACCGTTCTGAAGTCAGAATTGAATTCTTCCACACAAATTAAGTTAAAATATGTAAGTCATTGCAAACATTCAAACGTAAACCTTATTGAAAAAGATCTGCTTATTTTATTATTATATGATTAATATTTCAATATTAAAGGCAATAGCGACCTATTATTATTTATGTATTTTAATATTTATGTACACAGTAAAATATATAGGGATAGCTGTGCCTTGTGTTTTCTACCGCGTAAGTAGTAGTACACTAATGAATATGAAAAAAGAATCTAATCTAATGCCTAAAGAATGTATATAAAAATTTAATTAAAATCGGTTCAACCGTTTCGGAGGAGTTCGAGTACAAACACTGTGATAGGAGAATTTTATAATAGAATTTTGTAATAGAAGATATAATAAACTAATGATCTAAATATTACGAAATATCGTTATTTAATATCCAGCGTGGGTTGATCAGTATTTTTATGAAGAAAATTCGATAATCTTCTGAGCTTAGAAGATTAAAAATAAATGGTTGGACTTTAAAAAATGGGTTAAGCTTTGAAACTCCCTAGCCTATCCCTTCAATCTTTAAAGATTTTCATTTTTGGTATGAACAATGAAATTAATCTATCGTTAGTCCAGATTAAAAGATGGATAAATACCTGTGGACATAATAATCTTACAGCTTAATTTAGATAAGTATTTCGCTTAGCAGCGATCTGAAGGAGGATTCTTCTAATTTAAACAGTTATTACTGCGGCATGCAAATGCCAAATGTACCCTATCATCATCATCATCATCATCAACCTTTTTATCGTCCCACTGCTGGGCACAGGTCTCCTCTCATACAGAGAAGGATTGAGCGTAATCACCACGCTTGCTCAATATAGGTTGGCAATTTCAGACTTAAAGTCCAGGTTTCCTCAAGATGTTTTCTTCACCTTTCAGTCATTGGTGTGCAAGATATACTTAGAAAGTACATATAACTTAGAAAAGTTACATTGGTACTTGCCTGACCTGTGACCTGGAAACCGCACACTCATACTTGGGAGGCTGGTGTCTTACCCATTTGGCCACCACGACCTTATATTTACATACAACCAGAGGGACTTTTTGTCTGATTTGCAAGAATTGTTTTTTAACAATTGGAATTTTGTTTTTGTCTTGGTGGTTGCTGTTATGTTGTCATTTTCTATTAATATTACTTCGATACCTGGCTCTGACAACAAATAGTGGATAAAATTGTTAACTTTTTATATTTTCGATTGGAGACGGATCTGAGCAGTTGTGTTGCGATGTACGTGCCGGGTACGAAGCGCGAAATGTTTTTGTGTCGGGAGTTTAGTTGTGGAGGGCCTCCAGATCAATCTCCCTCTGGCGCAGAATCGTTGGTCGTGTTCTTAGGTTTAACATTGCATCACCGCGCTCAACTGCCGTCCTCCTTCCTATTTACTCAGTTCTTTTGAGTGAGTAGGCTTAATAAACTAGCGGCCTTACCATCACGATTGCATCACTGCTTACCATCAAGCGGGATTGCATTCAAGCGCTAGTTTGTAATTTATAAAAAAATGCTGCATTTTATTTATTATTGTTTTTTTTTTATTTGTAAATTATATCACACTGATTTCACAGTGACTGTTATTAGAGTTAAATAAAATGCTTGAATGTTTTGCATAAATTGACCTTTATTGTATAGAAATTCAAAGGTATTAGTAGTTGCCGTTTTTGTCGTATATGCTACAATATTCTTTTAATTTGAACTGTGCACAAATTCTTTCCTAAAATTAACTAAACTCAGTCATGCATGGTATGATTTCCTGTGTGCAGTTATGGTATTTTTCAAGAAAGTAAGAAATATAACTTATTATGTCTGTGTTCAACACTCCCCTAGGGCGCACTCGTCACACGCCAATGCTGCGCGTTCCTAGGCACCCCACCAACTATGCATTGCTGGAACTTACAACCCAGAATTCTCAAAAGTCGATTTATTTTATTGTAGTGAACAGACATTCAAAACATAAAAAGCGATAACTATAGACACAGACAAGTGACAAGCAGTTAACCCTCTTCTTCTTTTCTTCTGTCTTCGGCTATCAATGTCCAACCTTATTTGTATTAAGTTTATTTCAAAATTGTCATATATGGTCAACCTTATGTATTGTTATTATTATTTTGACGTGACAACGTCTTATAAATTGGTTTGCCGGGAGACACTTCAAGAAACTGCGTTACGCGCCCCGCTCACGTTACCTATGCGCTCACAATGAGAGCGAGTGAGAGGCACGCGTCCCTTCCACTCGGGCATGGTTAGCCCGCCTAAGAGCGAGAGAGACAGACATAAATAAAAAGTGAAAGGCACGCGTCCCTTCCACTCGAGCACAGTTAGCCCGCCTAAGAGCGAGTGAGAGAGATAGGCAAATGTATTGCAAGTTATTGTATGTATATTTGTATATAAATACGTATGTATGTGTAAAGGTAAAAATAAAATTTTGTTAATATGAAATTCAGTGCGAGATTCTTTGTATAAATTAATGTTTTAAATATAATTCTTTGTATAAATAAATGTTTTAAATTGTTACTATTATTTCATCCTTCTTCCTACTATACGAATGAATATTCACATTAAAATTATTTTACCACTCAAAGTCGTTGTCACGTAATACTTTCGCCCGTATACCGACTTTACAGGCAACCAATTTTTTAATTTAAACTATGTGGCTATTGTCCGTCCGGATAATTTTAAATTATACATTCCAGTTACACAGGTAAACCTAAAATTGGCCATAAAAATATGACACTCATCTTTTGTAAAATTTATTATGAATCGTAAAGGTAACCAACAACCTAAATAAATAAATAACTTTCTTCGTACCAATAAAAGGCACATAACAAATCGGTTCGAGAGATACTATAATGGACAAGTATTTGCGCTAACACGTGTGCACCATTTTTCGTTTTTCACTCGTATTCCAATTGAACGACAATCTGACAAGACTGGGGAGAGCTCAGTAACAGGACCAACGGCTTATCTCGTCGCTAACTTCCACAGCTCCGGGCTACTATGAAGAAACTCCTAATGGCTAAACCCATTAACACTTCCCCTTACCTGACAATCGAAACGAGAAGCCCAGGCTTAGTAGTTACAGTTATAACCACGAGACCAAGGGAGCTGTTGATCTATACTAATATATAAAGCTGAAGAGTTTGTTTGTTTGTTAATCTCAGGAACAATTATTGGTCTGATTTGATCTGAGATAATTTTTGCGTTGGATTGCCCATTAATCCAGGAAGGCTTCAAGCCATACAGAGTGGTGCTGATAATACGACAATAAATGAAAACACGAACAATCCTGGTTCATAGCAATAATCCTAAACCATAGAAAAAACCTAGCATCAAAAATAAAAAAATAAAAATTTTAAACAAACTAAATCGCATAAAATTGCAAACGGAATAGAACATCCTTTAAAAATATTGTTTACTGACCTCCGATCGGCGACAGCGCGATTCTGTATGGACTGGCTTTTTTCGCGCCATTATTATTAAAGTTCGATACCGCAGGATGCAGCGGTCTTCAACTTTTAAGCGCTTCCTTATCAACATATACTATGCAGAAAATGTGAAAAATTAAAAATAATTTCCTGTGGGTTTTAGGGTTAAAATAAATTGTTCAAATAACTAACTCCACGCGAAAGAAGTCGCGGGCAGCCGCTAGTGTACAGTAAAAGAAAAGACACCTCTACTGGCTTATAGAAGTAACTTCTAAAATTGTGTGTTTTCCAACACTCAACGTTCTAACGATAATTGCAAGTTTGTCTGTTGAAGACACGTGTCCGCCGCAAGTTGTGTTGTGATTATGTAACGGACTGTTTTGGTTCATCCACGCTAAATAATTTAGCTATACTCAATCCAAGAACGTAATTAAGGAACTATAACTTTGCTAAATTTAAAAGTACAGCTTTGACTTAACATGGGAGTTGAATAGAACTGATATTACGTTTAGTCGGTTAACTAAGTCACGCGCTTTTTTTTTTGTTTACCTTTAGCTAAATACCTAGCATGGCAGTAATTGTCTATCATTAACAGGTTTAGTGTAAAGAAGACGAAGTTTATTATTATAAATTTTTGCTTTGCCGGCAGTGATGGTCCTGACTTACGCG